>JAZAYU010000023.1:2981643-3592787 GCA_038501625.1 Corbicula japonica
AATTGAGTTTTGAGCCCAGTCTCAAATCTCAAGCATCAGTCATTCAGATGCTTTAGATTTAAGACTGGTTTTTAGTTTAATTTTTATGATCTCCGGCCCTGGTTTTGTCGCATGGCAAAGCTCTTCTTCCAATAAGGAAACAGAATCTTGTTGTTTTATTAAAATCCATTTATTGTAATAATTTCAATGATAACGTTAAATCTCCGAAGATTTAGGGTGCACGTTCAACATTGACGTTTGTCTATATCCTATATCAGGCCCCAATATTATAAAGCTGAGAATGGAAACCGCTCTCAAATCTCAAGGATCTGATTGGCTTAAATGGCGACTGGTTTCAAATCTGTTTTATAATCTTCAGCGGAGATTCTCAAAAACAGGATATTTATTAAACCATCTGATATAAAAACCTGAATAGTATTAAAAGATACGAACTGGGATACCAAACCTTCTATTAGCAAATAGGCTGCTATAAAATTATGACACTGCAGAAAGGAACTTTACTGTGCAGTTGTTACTTGGTGTATAAATCACTTTAATCTTCATAAAAAACATATCTTGGAAATACACACTGTTTATAATTTAATGCTTTATCCATGAAAGGCCTTTATGCCCTGTCAGTTGTAATTCGAAATCAGCACCAGAGCCATTTAACTTCTCCGTGACGGCCTCAGAACCAAATGATCTAAGACGCTGACATCATTTATGATTTCATCCTTGCCGATAGCGATAGAGTATTGTGCTGTAAATTACAAGATTCATTAATTTCAACTATGCTGTATAGTTATGTTCGCTTCATAACAATCAACATTATTGTTAAACACAACACTTCAGGACCTCATATTTCGTCCAGTTTATTCTAAAAAGTTAAATATCCTATGGTATTTCATTGTTGCATCTGAGTGTATAATTAAGACGCTATACGGGTGCTTTTGATTTATCGAACAGAATAACAACGGACCACATAGTGTGGTAAGTATATTACAACATTAACATTACAGATTTTATAGGAATTCGATTATGAATCATATTGTATTTATTTTGTTCTGAGTACAACAATACTTTAAAATCAGTAAAACATAGTTCTACAGGGTAACTGTTTTCATGGAAAAGTAGACCATACGGGGTACATTTTTCGACACTAATCCAACGGCTATACAGGGTACCCTCTTATAATCCGAGGGGCGGTACAGGGTATCAACAACAATTTGTTTGAACCGCATTTTATTAAAAACAAAATAATTGTTCAGTTTAATATATAGTTAACCACAAGATAGGCAATTAGAGGCGCTTCAAATGGATGTCACATATTACGAGAATAACAAAGTTGTCGTAGAATAAAAAGCCGAAATCAGTCGTCGCTATCGCTTCAATTTTGAAAAAGCAAATAAGGTCATTTATTTATATCAAATACAGGGTCAAAGGCACACACCGGCAATAAAGCAAGCAATCATTAAATAAATCAACAATCCTTTTCATTATATGATCCAAGTATACAAGTCTATACCTTACAATATGTATACAAATTGGAAACAAAATAACACATACCTTTTCGTTGCTTAACTGGTCACCATCTTGCGGGCTGCAACAGGGTACCCACTATTTGGTACAGGGCAGCTGTTATATTTATTTTAATCACTGTCGTTGTTTTGTCTATAATTGTTCAGTTTAATATATAGTTAACCACAAGATAGGCAATTAGAGGCGCTTCAAATGGATGTCACATATTACGAGAATAACAAAGTTGTCGTAGAATAAAAAGCCGAAATCAGTCGTCGCTATCGCTTCAATTTTGAAAAAGCAAATAAGGTCATTTATTTATATCAAATACAGGGTCAAAGGCACACACCGGCAATAAAGCAACAGTCATTAAATAAATCAACAATCCTTTTCATTATATGATCCAAGTATACAAGTCTATACCTTACAATATGTATACAAATTGGAAACAAAATAACACATACCTTTTCGTTGCTTAACTGGTCACCATCTTGCGGGCTGCAACAGGGTACCCACTATTTGGTACAGGGCAGCTGTTATATTTATTTTAATCACTGTCGTTGTTTTGTCTATATTTTATTAGACATAAGAGACACGTTAAACCGAATACAACACATAATCAAACTATTTGACTAAGATGAGATTGAGCCCTTAGGGTTTTTTAGTTATTATCAAAATCACATAAATGCATATGACTGTCCACGCCGCCTAGCCAAAGGTCGAGCTTAACTCAATATAAGCACAGACAAATGTGCTCAACGGCCTTCAAACAACAACAATTATAACAACAGTGATCGAATGTACGGGAATACTTGTTTATATCCGGTTTACTGCACAAACAACGCTTCACTCTGATATTAGACTTATAAACCTTTGATTTAACACATAACCTGTCGTTAACTGTTAATCGATATTTGATTTAAATATTTAATAGTTGAAAAATATCGTGAAAAGGTGAAATACATATATGCATATGAGTTATATGTGCCGTACATATCACAGAAATACAAGATAATCAAAGATCAAGGGTCCTAAAATTACAATAAATTACTTCTTTTGACATTCTATACTAAGAATTGTCTTCAGGTCTGATCAGGATCTACACTTTTTGATTAATAACGTTATTTCTTACCAAAACGTCAATGTAGCTCCTGATAAGACAACTCGGATATGCCGGCTGATGAGCATTTACCTTCAAGTACACTGTTTTCATACGCGATAAAACTGGTATATATGGACAAAATGTATCCTTTCTACATTTCTGGTATAATATGCTCAAAAATGTAATGTGAAATAAGTCATTTGTTCTTGTTTTACATATTCCTGTCGTGTCACGATTTCTATAAAGCGGATCAGACTTTTCTGGTTTGGAGAAACAACAAACCTTGGAATAATTATGCAAAATGGCAAAACATTTCAATTCTAATAGTAATCTTATGGTAATGATCGCCATTATGCCAAGGTCAGTCATCTGAAAACATCATTGATGATCAACGTTACTCCAAGGTTAGTCAATTGCAGAAAGTATTTATTAACTTGTTTACCACATATTAAAGATGTACTCTAAAGAGACTAGAACTAGACTAAATGGCTTTAAACAAACATCCCGTCTGAGGTATTTCCCCACGACAGTTTTGGGTTCATGTCTTGTTTCTTTATTGCGTTGATAACATCTTATTAATGTGAAGTAATTGAATTAAGTTTGATATAACGGTAGTCAGAAAGTTTCGCTCGTATGATATTTAGAACATGTAATCTTGTAAACCGGGGCTATGCGGCATGGGCAGTAATATGCATTTCCATTACTGCCCATGAACAGGCTTAATCAAACCGAGCCTGTAATAGTTTCATATATGTCGTTTTCGGTGCTTTGCAAAGTTTCTTTTTTCATCTCTTATGACCAGATTGAACTTACTTCACTGTAATGAAGTAACATATTCATTTCAGATAAAGCCACGTGCTTGAAACATTACCACATAGCACAGCCACATAAAAGAGACAATGAATGAAAACGGGTTTATGGAACGATCAATTTTATATAAAACGCCACAACAAATAACAAAAAAACAACAACCTTATAGTTGAAACAGAAAGTTGGCTTATATTCTTCGTCCAACAATGTTTAGAAGTAAATATATATTCTGTAAACTGATTTTTAACAGTGAGCATGAATGGACAGTTGAAGGAAAACAAGAACAATTAATTGTTCATTTGTGCGTTTCTTTGGAAGAGGGAATCTGAATACTAGTTAATACTCCAGTTGTTTGTTGTTTTTTTTTTTTCGTTTTTTTTTTAATTATGATGAATTGTTTGAACAAGAGCAAAAGAGTGCAGTTGCCCAAATTATATTGGGAATGAATTAGACATTTGTCATCAGTTTAACTCCGTTGATATCTTAAGGCTTTTAAGAGATCAGACGAAATTTGTCACATTAGACGTTTGCAGATTAAAAAAAAAAAACATATCTAAAATAGATTTAATACTTTGATCGAAAGTGAAAATTCTATAATAAAATCAGCTCTTTATAAAACTTCCAAAGTCTTAACAAAGCGCTTAACTATCATACTTAATTAAAACACCAGACAGTGTTTCTTCTTTTCGATCGGAAATCCGACTACCTCGGTATATCTGTATAAAAAGGAATCCACAGTCAACTACAATTCTTTGGTACCTACTTGACAAGAAAAGCGATATTATCTTCTATTATTAGTTTTACTGTTGGTGCTTGAGATGTTTTCATTCATATTTTTAGTTGTTTTTTGTTAATGCTGTAATAATAGATGAAAACGAACTTTGTAAGCCACCAAAACGACAAATATCCATATATTGTAGGTTCGGTTTGAATAAGCCTGTTAATGGGCAGTAATGGAAATGCATTTTACTGCGTTAGTGATGCTTAATGTAAATGTGGCTATAAATATTCACTCGTACATTGTCTACGCAAGAATACTAAATCCCAGTGACAATGTGTGCATATCTTTTACAGTGTATTCATGTTTTATAGGTTTAAAATTAGGAAATACTTCATGTGTTCGTATTGATACATGAACCTTCACCGTAACGTTTTGACTTGCTATAACAATGTTCTGATCTATATTCGAATAGTCACAGATGATTTTTATTGATGTCTTTATCTTTCATGAATTCAATTTTAGGAGAAGGATGATATTGAAATGTTGTGTTCCGTCTGTAATAAATGAATAATAACATGACAGTTTAAAGCGCAATACATATAATAAATAGTTGTATGGAAAACAACAACGTAATTAAAACCGCGCAACGGAGCGTTATGAACCAAAACCCGTGATACATGCAATTTAAGCAGCACTAAGATAACAACGTCTAAAGGTACCTTCGTTTTTGATATGCAGATAATGCCCCTCGACGGTGGTCTACGTTCGTCTTATGCAATAATCTTATACATGGGAAACCCGGATAAAATAATCATTCAAAGTTACCTTAAAGTTTTCACTTATGTCTCATGTTTCAAGTCAAATCGCTTGACGCAATGGTTTTGTTAAGCCACAGTCCTTTATTCCGGTTTCGACTGGTGTAAAGTTTAACTCTGTTTGGTCATTAATTGAATACTGTACCAGTTATTTCCAATTTCTCCTATTTTTGGGTACTTCTTTATATCGATAGAGAGTTTAAAAAAGGACAGGGTTGTGTAAGAATCAAACTCGCAATTTACGGTTGATCTTTATTGACTGTTTCCTTAAAACAATTCTATACCATTTACATAAATCGCAGGCTCAAAAACAGTCTTCATTTGAAAGGGAGATACGTATAATATTGAACATTTAGAAACGGATTTATTAAAAGACAAATGATCAAATGATGCTGAATGATCTAAAGAATCATTTCTTACTAATCAGCCTGAGGGTTTCAATTGAAAACCTAACAAGAAATTCAAAGTAGTGATCTTACGTGGCATAAATGCATCATTAGCAAGATCAGGATATCTCATACTTAACTTTTCGCAAGTCACTTTAAATCAAAGCGTTAATAATAGATGATTAATAACAACTTATTTCAGATCACGCTTCAATTCAAAACCATTGTAATAAAAGTTACACACAAAATATAACCAATTTGGGTGAGTGAATATTGACCTTATCACCGATATGGTATGCAGGAATATGTTTTCAAATTTAGTTATCAGTTGCAGTTACCTCTATTGATGGTAATATGGAAATTTCAAACCATTCAGAATGTCAACTATTACATGTGGCATTATATAGGAGTACTTGAAATATCCTTTACTTGGGGACACAGATGGTATGTACTGTGTCTGTCTGTCAGAGTTAGCTAGGAGCTGCCGCTGTATATGTATGGCTTTGAGTTTATCTATGAATGTTCTATAACTATGTTCTTCCTTCTTGATAATTCAGTGATATATGAACGTCATAATTCTGTGATTTACGAACGTCAGACACCGTCAAATCCATTGTCTTTCGTGAATATTCGAATATCTCACCGCGGTCCAGATTCTCTCAAATGTAATATCCAGGATTTAAAAGCTTCAGCCTAATTTCCCAACAAGGTTAATTGTTCAGATTTCCCTTTATTGCAATGAAATGATTTATTTGCTGTAAGCCAGACACTTGTTCTACAAATATAGGTCAATAGATACCTTAAGTGGAGAATGGAAACTCATAAGTGTATGCAATTTTTTTTTCTATCTATTTAAATCGCACAGTAGCAATGTTTGTGTCGTGTCCCGGCTGTAAAAATTTCTCAGTTTATTCAATCATTACTGTATCATCATTTACCAACTTTTGAAGGCTGTTAAGCACGATACATATACTAGTGTAGATATTGAGTGGTGCTCACCTCGCGCCGAGGCGGAGTGGTGAGTAATATGGATTCCCATTATTGCCCATGAACAGGCTCAATCAGAACGAGCCTGCATTATTTTGATAGTTGAAGTTGTCGATGACTTTCAATGTGCCTTTTCCATGTATACAAAAATACCATCATCATATAAAAATTGGGAATATGTATAATAAAGTAATGGATAAATTTATTAAATTGGAAATTATTTATTAATTAATATGGAAGATAAAGAGATAGAAATAATCTTCCCTTTTTAAAGTCGTCCTGAACTGTATATGAATATTTTTAGGTGTTCCCTTCAGCTTAAAGTTGAGCAAGTCTCGGACAAGATGTCCATTTTCACATTCCTAGAAGTCGTTGGATGCCTATTCCCCACCATTTTTACTTTCATAAAATCTTAATTGCTTATTTATTTAAATGGCCGTATCATTATCAAAATTATTTCTAAATGAGAAGTTAGCAAGTTTTGTTATCAGCATTTGTATTTAAATATTTTATGTTAACGGGGTGTAAAATTACTCGTTTATTGTGCTATAACAACATTTGTTTCAAAGAGTGACTCACTTTTAAAATATGCATGTATTTTTTTTTTGCATTTCTTTTCCGTTTGACTTTATTTCCATAAGTTAATTAAGTAAGGCGATACATTATCTGGAACAGCTAACAAGTGAAATATGTGAATCGAAAATAGTCACTGTAAATAACATCAGAAATAACACGGCCTACACACGCAGCTAAAATTATAGAGAAATTCAATATATGTACACCACTCAAATTATTGCAATGATATATTTAATCCTTTCAAACTTGATATTAACTAGAAGCTTTGTAGCGTTCTAAGCAAATACAGCAAACGTAACGAACTATAAAAAGGATGGTTTGATTGATAGAAAAAGACATTCGCTTTCCTATTCAATTAAGAGAAGAAACCTTCTTAAGATCAACGATTTTAAACTGTCTAGTATTTTGATAAGTTATCATTTTATGTACTAAGGCTTCGTTCGTTTTTCTTATTTAAAACCTTCTTAAAATCTGCGTACTAACGCGACCGTATGAGAAACACAAAATGTTATAATTTATCGTAATTATAATGTCCTTACACGATTAATGTCATAAAATAAAATCTCTCTTTTAAACATGAAACTCAAAATAAAACAGGATCGTACGCCATAATAAATTGTCAGTTAACATAGTTAACAGTTAACAGTGAAAACACTGAACAGGCACAGGCTATTTCTGACTTAAAGTAAATTTGATTTCGATATTTGGTTACTCATTCTTACAATTCTCATAAGGAATTTTTTTTTAGGAGACTTGTTCAGTTCTGTTGCGTCGGGCATGATTTTTATGCGAAATATGAATTAAGGAAAAGCTACAGTCAGCAGTAAATAACCTGCACAAGCAGCAAAGTAGTAAATGTGAAAAGAGGGACAATCAATTTCAAATAGGACGACCCCCCCCCCCCCAAAAAAAAAAGAAAAAAAAAAGAGAACCTGAACGGTTACAGTTTGGGACCGGCCAATGGCTGAACAATATGCCATTTAAGTTGTATGCCCAATCAAAGACGCATTTCCTCTATTTTACATCACGCGTCCGCTCACTACCTGCCATCTGACCCAGCGTCTGTCGACTGATAGATATTGCGTGCTAATTACAACAGCTGCATGATTCACTTTATGTTAAGGTCATTGATATGTCTGGTAGATAATTGGTTGCTTACAATTCACCTTCCTCTAAAATCGATAATCAGAAAATTATTAAAATCTCTCTCTCTCTCTCTCTCTCTCTCTCTCTCTCTCTCTTTCTCTCTCTCTCTCTAGGCAAAATGCAGTTCAATAAAACTTTGCAAAAATAAATTTTGTTACTATATATTAAATTTTGTGTCATGTAGACGAATTCAGTCTTTTTATAGTCGTTGTTTTTCGATCATAAAATATTATCGTTCTCCTATGTTGATATTAATGTATCAATGTAAGACGATTTCCGATTTCATTAGATTATTAATCTTTGCATATATAATCTGGTCACAAATTTCAAGCTCCGAAACACAGGAAGACAATACCTTAAGCTGTAGCAGTACTAATAGAAAGGTTTAATGTTAAAATTTTCTCAAGACAAAATCGGCGGCATAAATAGTTCAAGATGAAAATATTTCCATAAAGTTTAAATTATGGGACAATATCATTTTGAATTGTATTATCTGAGGGCGCATTATTATAATACAAGAATAGACGTGCGCTGAGAACAGGATAGAACGGTAGAACAAAGAACAGCATTGTGTCTGTCTTACATTTTATCTCTTATGAAATACACGGAGAACAAAAATGTAAGAGCTGTTTTTAATAATTATAGCATACCATTACATAACAGAGAAACAACTCAGGTTTCAGCGACAATACGAACCACCAAAGGCAATATTTTACATTTTAATATAACGCATGATATTGCCTTATGCTGTGAAACAGTGACAATGTTGGCGCCTTGACAGATCATTAGGAGAAGCTGTCTGTAAGTTAAATTATTTGTGACAAAATATCAAAATGTCCAGATTGCATTGTCTGAAGACGTATTCATTTATTAATACAAAAAGGTCGGTACGGTGAGATCAGCAAGACTTAGTATGTTTCATAGTAAGACAATATCAAATTTTCAATAAGTTTGCATTGTCTAGAAAGGTTTTAATATTGTACAAAATAGTCAAAGCTGTGAGACAAGAATCGAAGTGGCCATCGAGGAACATCAGTATTTCTCTCTCGTTGTACAGTACTGAAAATAATTTGATTGACAATCGGATTTGAATCGGATCGGAAGCGGACCGCAAACCGATCTTGTTAGGAGTGCAATGAAAGCTTAGTCGAATTGGAAAAGGAGTGGAATCGAAACGAATGGCTTTCAAATCGAGCGATTGAATCGCTTGGAGTGTAAATAAAAGAAAAAAACATCTAGCGTTTTGACCGGATCGGATCGCTACTATTTTTAGTTTATCAGTTATATATAAAATTGTGGTCCGATCCGAATCGCTTCTAAAAATAAAAAAACACAGTTAATTCACCGTTTCGTAACAGTAAAACTGATCTCATTCTATAAGAAACTTTATAATTCACAACGAAACGTAACGGTACTGACAATTTTAGAAAAAAAAATATGTAAATATAAAACATAACAATAACTAAAAAATAATTTGCCAATGTAAACATGCTTATGAAAGGATTGTTTGATTACCGAAATTACACCGTACAGTGAATCAAAAGGTGGCATAAAATAGTGCACGTGTACTCATACATCGCTAATTTGAATCCTTAATTTGTCTTTGCGGAGAAAACAAGACAGTCCAAACCTAATTGTTATTGCCAATGCAGATAAATGGAGATAATTGATATTTCCACTTGGCAATGATTAGATAATTAGTAAAATTTTGTGTACGTCACCGAGCTTTTTTTTGTTTCATCAAGACAACTTGTACTTGTTTTGTGATATGACAACCTGTTGGGCAAGTGGGAGGTTGGTGCACCCTAGAACCTGGTTTTAATCCCCAGTGGCAATTTGTTTTGTCATTAAGTTCCAAGGTGGTAACCCCAAGGGATCTCATTTTCGTTAATTGTTTGCTGCGTCTTATTTAAGTTGACATACTTATAACAAGCGTGCTCTCTGTTCCACTCTTCTTTTTCTCTGCGTGGGGAGGCTGTGTTTGTGAGTGTGGCGATTCCAATATCGTACAATCAGGCAACAATGATTTGTATTGCTAGAAATTGATTTCCTTTATAAAATTATAAATTATTATGTTTTCATGCAACTCTGTTTTTGCAGCTTCTTCTAGATTAAGTAAAAATGTCTCGGTGCTTCATTTCAACATTGTTACAAACTTAAATGTACGAATATCGTATTCAATTCCTTTTCAGTTTCCTATCAGAATAGAAAGACATTTACTGCATTAAGACGACAGAACCGATTGTAACAAAAGCACATTACCAGACAAAATGTAACTTAAGTTTTATCGTATATAGGCACTGGCATATACAAAAGCTTATTCTTAAATATGGTGTTGTTATTTTTGGATTTAAAAGAACATTAAAGAATAATTGATTTGCTCTCTCTAACTGTGTGAGTAAGTCATGCTATTATGATTAATTATCCAGCATAAACATTCTGATACGAACATAAAAGTTCGAAAGTAAAAGTAATACTTAGTATAGCTAAATGTTTAAATTGCTTTTAAACAAGACGTGAGTCTATACATGTTTCACAGATTTATGCCACATCTTTGTCTTAATATTATCTGACAACTATTCAAATGAGACACATTACCTTTTATTTGTCTCACATGTATTTTTTTCAGGTAATAAATTCTACTTGTTGAGCTAATCACCAGCCTACTTCAATCTTTATACAAACTAACATTTAGGGTTTTCAACTCGGGAATCTGTTTCGTTTATCTTTTATTGAAGTGACCATTACCACCGCCGTTGTTTTTATGTTCAATCTCGGTATTATGTCAAGACTAAGCGTTCTGATCTAAAGCACCAAATAAAATTAAACCTCATATAGAAAACGATAAAAACAAAATGAAATACGCATATCAGGAATCGTCACACTCACAACACACAACCTCCCACGCAGCAAAAAAGAAGACAGGAAAAGAGAGCATGTTGATATAAGTATGTCAATTTAAATAGGAATCCACAAACATTTTAACAACATAGAGAACCCAAGGGATTACCGCCTTGGAACGGTCAGTGGAAGTTAAACTTAACTCGTTCAACAATAAGATGTACAGGGAAATTTTAATAAGATTCCAACGAAATGCTATGAAAATATTGCACGTTCGGTTTGATTGAGCCTTTAAATGGGCAGTAATGGAAGTGCATATTACTGGCCACTTCGCCTAGCCCCGGGATGAGTGCGCAACTCAATATTTACACATAGACTGCATTTAATGAATGAATTTACTATTGACCAAACACCCCCGGCATTTAAATTAATTTTTCAGATAGATCATTTGAGACAATATAGAAGAAGCTGTAAAAATCAGCGTGTCCTTAACATTTTATAAGAGCATAGCTTTCTCACACTATTAGAGTTAGTAATTCAATCATTCTCTAATGTTCTATACATCCCATAATCAACGCCATATTTAGAAATAAAGTTTCGTATTGGCCAGTACTTAATAATATATACTAAAACATTTAAGCCGCTTTTTTCTGGAAAGTTTGCTTGTTACATCTGGTTCTGTCGTCGATATGTTGTAGTTTTTCTATTCTTTAGAGAGACTAAAACAGAATTACATATAATAATCTTAACAATGTTAAAATGAAGTAATAAGAAGTTTTAACTTTATATAGAGGAAGGTGTAAAAACGAGTGTTGCCTGAAAACATGACAATAACATTACTTCATATGAAGGAAAGACAATTTCTAGCAATACAAATTATTGTTGCCTGATTTTACGATACAGGAAAAACTCGGTGACGTGCACAAGATTATTCTAATTAACTAATTGTTGCCTTGTGGGGATATCAGTCATCTCCGATTATCTACGTTGACAAAACTAATTAGGTTGGAATGCCGCGTTTTCTCCGCAAAAGACAAATTAAGGATTCAAATTAGCGATGTATGAGTACACATTCACTCTTTTATGCAACCTTTTGATTCACTGTACGGTAAATTATCGGTAATTAAACAATCACTTCATATACATTTTACAATGGCAAATTATTCTTTAGTTTTTTTTTTATAATTAAAAAGTTCGTTCTATTATTGTCATTATCGTTACGTTTTCTTGTATATTATATTATACAGTTTCTCATAGCATTAAATTTTTGTTTTACCGTTGTGAAAAAGTGAAATACCAGTTTTTACTTACTATATATAACTGATAAATTAACAATAGTAGCGATCCGATCCGGTCGAAACGCTCGTTCTTTTCGCTCCAAGCGATCAAAATGCTCAAAGCCATTCCTTGCGATTCCACTCCGTTTCCAATTCGATTAAGCTTTCATTGCATCCGAACCGATTCCAGTCAGATTGTCAGTGAAATGATTTTCAGTACTGTACTATAAGAGAATAATATTGATGTTCCTTGAAGGCCACTTCGATTCTAGTCTCACAGCTTCGACCATTGTAATATATTTATACGTTTTTATACAATGCAAAATTCTGGAATTTTTGATATTGTCATAACTAATTAAAATATTACTTTCAAATTGGAACATACTTGCTGATCTCTACGCACCGACCTTTTTGTATTAATAAATGAATAGGTCTTCAGACAATGCAATCGGGGACATTTTGATATTTGTCACAAATAATTTTAATTACAGACAGCTTCCTTATGATCTGCCAATGCCGCCAACATTGTCTGTAGTACAGCATATCGCAATTTATTTTATGCTTTTCAGTAAATTATAGATTTTATTTTCACTGATTTTTTCACGTTGGTACCCAAACGCACATAACATACCAAATGAGAACGTTTAGAAAACGGGCTCAAATTTGTATATTGGACGTCATGACGTCAAGTCATAATCAAGCGGTTTTGGCGCCGTTTCTTACAACTTTTCCGTCAAATTCACGCAAATTTTGCAGTAAAAGCGTAAAATAAAAGACAATTTGTTTTTACCAATGAAAAATAGAAATATCGCCACTCGTGAAAATACGAATTCCGGAGCTCACTCTGTGAAATATAATTATTTCTATCTTACACTGTTTAAAACAAATATCCTCTATAATATCATTAGTTCTATTGATTCAGAAATGAAAACTATTGCCTTTGGTGTCTCATAGGTAGTGTCGCTGAGAAAAAAATTGCGTATTTTCTGTTGTATATTGTTATGTTCTATATATAGTAAGATTTTAACAGCACTTAAATTTTTAATCTCGAGGCATTGCATAAGGGAATAAATGTACGCCTGAAACAATGATGTTTTGTTTACCGCTTCGATCCTGTTTTCGTCACAAGTCCATTCTTGTATTAAAATAATGCGCCCTAAGACAAAACAATTGGAAAAAATGGCATTGACATGATAGATAATTTATGGAAGGATTGTCATATTAATGTATTTCGGCAGCCGACCATGTCTTGAGAAATTTATAGCTTAACGTATTTCTATTAATACTGTTTAAGCGTAAGATATTGTCCCTCGGTGCTCCATAAGGGTATATGCAGATAGTCTTTGCTTTTTCACAAAGCAGCAATCTTTGAGTATATATTTGAGACGACGGTTAGTTTACGATTTCACAATGTTTGAATTTGCATTGGAACCATTTTATACTGCACCGTTTTTGAGATGTTTTTATCTCAACGCAGTTTAAACCTCGGTATTACTAGACAAGGGATATACCTACTTTGTAAAACAACACTTGTGAAACAACTTGTGTCGGTCTACATTCAAACACGGGTTTGTGATTTGTGACTGTGCTATATATGCAAACATTTATAGTCTTGTGAAAGTGGAAACCTCCTCATTCGTCTTAAGTTGATACAGATATATCAAGTTAGGAGAACGTCAACACTTTCAGGATAAACAAACAAGGGCTATTAAAACACTGTATACATGAAATTGTGTATACTTTAATAGCATTTATTTGTGCAAAGTTTTATTAAAATGCATTTTGCCTGTTAGGAAACTTTTGATATTTTTCTGTTTATCGATTAAAGTGCAATGAACGGCCGTCCCTTGAGGTAACTTTTGATAAAACAATGATCTACCAGACATTACATTGACACTAAGTACAAATAGTGAATTATGCAGCTGTTGTACTTATCAAGCAATATAAATCAGTCGTGGGACGTAGGGTCGGATGGCAGGGCGTGAGCGGACACTTACATAAAGTGAATTACGCAGCTGTCGTCAGTTGGAGCTTATTCACCAAGACAACTTTTACTTGTTTGTGAAACTGCGAGGTTGGTGCACCCTTGTGATTGTCCCTGGATTAAATCAACAATGACAAATTGTTTTGGCACTGTCTGTTCCAAGACGGTAACCGCTCAGGTTCCCGTTTTGTTATTTTGTTGTGCTGTTTTATTTTGAATTTATCAGCTCTCTTGTCAATCCTACTATTTTGCAAGAGGCAAGATGCAACAGAAATACAAAAAAAAAACCTTCTAGAAAGCATTCTTTCTGAGCAAAAAAGGGATAGGATACCTTACAATGAATTCAATTTTCTACGAGTCAAAATGCTATGGTGCCCGTTTAGAATTTTCAGCGTAAATGGCAACTGATTTATATAAGTTAAACGTTAATTCCAGTAATGTTATTAGTGTCATGGTTAAAGTGAATGTTTGATCTTCAACATTATACAGAAACTGTTTGATCTTCAACATTATACAATACTTTAACCTTGTAAGGGCATATTTATGATAAATTGAAACACCTTTGGTTTCTTAATCCGTCGCGTTAATACGAAGATTCTAGAACATTTTCTTCTAAACAAAACGAAGACTTACATAAAATGATAACTTATCAGAAAATACGGTTAAAAATCTCTGATCTTAAATACGTTTCTTCTTATAAACGAATAGGGACATGGATGTCTTTTCATTATGCGGTTGCGTAAAAACTTCGCTGTATTCGATTTCGAACGCTACAAAGCTTCTTTTCATTATTTTAAGGCTGAAATATATCTGATTCAGTGCAATAATTAACTTAGTAGTGGCCTTTATTTCCCCTCCGCTTGTTTCGCTGTCTGTGTAGACTGTGTTGTTTCTGATGTGATTTACAGTTACTATTTCAGATTCACATACTAATTAACTTTTCAGCTATTCTAGATAATTTTTATCGCCTTACTAATATCACTTAGTAACTTCACAAGTGTTTTCATACGGAAGGATAAAAAGATCGATATTTTAAAATTAAATCTGTCAATAGAACATTGTCCCATAGGCCACAAAACTCCCATTGTTGTAATTATTCAAATATTTATTTTGTGCAGTGTAGTGGCCGTACAAAGTCTCCCCTTACATATAGTCAGTATTGTTATCACTAAATTAGTACTTACCTGTGTCATGAGGTGATGTCAACGTAAATCAGTTCCATCTGAACAATCATTTTGTGGGTAGTCCCGGCTGGCTCAATCGGCTGCGTTGACGGAATTGCAATGCCAGGTACTGTCGGCCTGACAGTAGGGTTTCGATCCGAGGTTAGAGGCAATATTATTTGATAACATAACTTGCTAACTTCTCATTAAGAAACATGTATTTAAATAATAAATCAGGTATTTTTAAAATTAAATAAATGAGCATTTTATGAATGTAAGAGAAGTGAAGAGAAAACCATCATCTTATACATTTCAGGACGAAGATAAATAGGAACTCTCTCTCTCTCTCTCTCTCTCTCTCTCTCTCTCCCTCTCTCTCTCTTCCGTGCTTAACAGCCCTCACTCAAAGATGGTAAATGGTAAAAGTAATGATAGAATGATCGAAAAATCTTCTTTCAGCCACGACACGACACAAACAGTGCTACTGTGGGATTAAAAAAACAACAGAAAATGCAATTATTCAATACATTTATGAGTTTACGTTTTCCACTTTAGGTATTTTATTGACATACATTTTTAGAACAAGTGTGATGCTTACAGCAAGTAAATCATTGTTATAAGAGTTGAGGGAAATCTTGACAATTAACCTTGTCGAGATATGAGGCTGGAGCTAGTAAATCCTGGTTATAACATTGGAGGGAAATTGTGACAATTAACCTTGGTGAGATATTTGACTAATTCTAAAAAAAACGAATATGGCAGTGTCTGGCGTCCGTAAATCACCGAAGTATGACGTCCGTAAATCACTGAAGTATGACGTTCATATATCACTGAATAATCAAGAAGGAACAACAAAATAATAACACATTCATAGATAAACCCAAAGCAATACATATACAGCGGCAGCGCCCAGCCAACCATGTAAAATACAGACACCTGTAAGTTACATTCTATCCGTGTCCCCTAGTAAAGCATATTTCAAGTATTCATATCAATTTCTACTGCTACTCATTATAATTTACTTTCTTTATGGTTTATAATTTACACATTACCATCAAGGGTGTATTTTAAACTGATAGCTACACTGAACAAGAAAGGAGAGCATATTCCTGCATACCATATCGTTGCAAGAAAAAGGTCAATATTCACTCACCCAAATTAGTAATATTTTGTCTGTAACTTTTATTAAAATTGTATTGGCTTGATGCGTGATCTGAAATCAGTTGTTAATAACAATTTATGGCAAACGCTTTGATTTTATTTGACTTGCGAAAAGTTAAGCATGAGGTCTCCTTAATATTGCATTTATGTCACGTAAGATCACTACTTTGAATGTCTTATTCTGTTTTCAATTGGAAACCTCATTAGATAGAAAAAAATCATTAGATCATATCAATCAGCATCATTTGTCTTTTTTATAAATCCGATTCTAAATGTTCAATATTATAATTATCTCCCTTTCAAATTAAGACTGATTTTGAGTCTGCGATCTATGTAGATGGTGTGGAATTGTTTTAAGAAAACGGTTAATAAAGATCAAACATAAATTGCGTATTTGATTCTTACACAACACTGTTCTTTTAATCCCTCTATTAATAAAGAGAAGAAACAAAAATAGAAGAACATTATAAATAAATGTATACAACTAATGATCAAACAGAACTTAGTGTGAGTGTTCACCCGATGAAACCGGAATCTTGGGCTTTGACGTATCGGAATAACTGCGACATGCGCTTTGACGTATTATAATCATTAGATTACGATGAAAAAGTACCTTAAAAAACCACCGAATAAAACATTCAATCAAATCAAATTGTTATTTCTTTCTTAATGATGTCGCCTCATGCCAAACAACAAAACCATTTACCATGTTGCATAAGACCGACATTGACCGCTTCCAATGTAGATATCTATACTCACAAAAATAAAAAGTATTCGCTTTCCTATTTTAAATTTTCTAAAATTTGAAAACGAAAATTCAAATATTATATGTGCACAAATTTGCTTTTTCTGTTACATGTACCATTGCAGATGGATAAATTTTTCTTGAAAATCTGCAGCCAGAATTTAGTGATCTTTCCCTTTGTTATAATTAGGTTTTCAGTAATATATCAGTGATTCTTTGAATTATTTACATTTATTTGAATTAATTCACTTTCTCGTCATCTTCCGATCAGTAAAATCACAAAATATTAATCAACATCACAATTAGTCCTCGATAAACAACGCTAAACTGAATAAGAGCTGTAAAAAAGTAACTGGAATATAGTATTCTTGCATAGTCAACTTACTAATGAATATTTACAGCCACATTTAAGACAGCTATACAAACGCGGTTAACATGCATTTTCATTACTTCCTATGCCTATAAACAGACTCAATTCAACTGACCCTAAAATATTTAGATATTTCTCGTTTTTGTTTGATTATTTCAGACTCAGCAGTAAAATTATAAAAAATAACACATCCAAATCATCAATTATGTCAACAGTAAAACTATAAATAGAAAACATCTCTAGGATCAAGGATACAATGACAAAAAGAAAACATCTACAGCACCAACAGTAAAATAAGAAACAAAACTTCATGCGCTTGCGCATTTCCTTGTCAAGTACATGTACGAAAGAACTGTTAATGAAACCGTTTTATTGATACGATACATTTTATTAGATACAAAAACCTAAAGATTCTTAATTCTGTTCTAAAAGAAGAAAGACACAATGATGGGTGTTTTAATTTAGTAGAGCTTAAGAGCTTTTTATCACATCGCTTTGCAAGTTTTATACAGAAAAAAATGCTGTTATATCTTTTCCCTTTAGATCAAAGTCTTTAAAAAGGTTTGAGATGAAAGGGTTGTTTTTTATTTTTTTTTAACATCGACCTTTGAGATATAAATCGTTAAATCTCTAAAAATCCTTGAGATCTCAACCAAGATTAATAGATGACAAAAGTCTAGTTCATTGACAAGATTGTTCGTGCAGCTGCACTACACTTGCTTTATAAACACAAGCTCTCATTTCCACTCTTCTATTTCGCTGCGTCGGTTGTTTTTGAGTGTGGCGATTCTTGATATGATATTTCACTTTTTTCAAATACTTCATCATTATTATCAGGTTTTAGAGAAATCACACTTTCAAAGATGCAAATTAATGAACAAGAATTGTTTTTGTTGTTCATTTAACTGTCCATTCATACTCAATATGTTATAAATCAGTTTTACAGATAAAGCTTTACTACTGAGCTTTACTAACTTAAATATCGATAAAAAGGGGGAAGTTTGAAGGCCACCGCACACGACAATTATAAAAGTATTCCAGGCTCGGTTTGGTTGGGCCCGTTCCTGGGTATATGTAGTAATGGAAATGCATATTACTGCCAACGCCCACTAGCCCCGGGTTGATTGCAAATGAATAGTTGTCAGTATCAGTAAACAGTACAACTGTGATCAATTCCAAACGATAGTATGCATATGGCACTGAACATGGAAGCTTAAATGCGAAAAAACAGAGTACAGTCAAACCTGTCTACAAATACCACTTAGGGGACAGCCCAAAATTGGTCTTTAAAGACAAGTGGCCTTTGTTCACAGGTAAATTTGTTCTTTAAAACAGTAGCTGGGACAAATAAAGTGAGGTCTTTGTCCACAGGTGGTCTTTGTTTACGGGTGGTCTTTAGCACAGGTTTGACTGTATAGAAATCATTTTGCGAAACCAACTATGGGTATAAACTATGAAGTTGTGCTTTTGTTAATGGTTGAAGTATCTTATTTTCCAAGTTTGTCATTTATGAAACCTGCGCTATTTATTTCTATTTTTAGTGTGGCTTTGTTGTCAGGTTATGTTTCCAGCACGTGACTTTTCCTGTTATAAATAGGTGAAATATGCATATCAGGAATCGCCACATTCAGAAAAAACAGCCTCCCCACACAGTCAAGAAGAAGAGAGGGGGAGAGAGCATGGTTAATAAGATGATCAGTTTCAAAACAGACACCACTAACAATAAACAAAAATGAGAACCTGAGGGGTTACCGCCTTGGAACGGTCAGTGGCAAATCAAATTGCCACTGGGGGTTTAAACCAGGTTCTAGGGTGCACCAACCTCACACTTGCCCCAACAGGTTCTCATATCACAAAACAAGTACAAGTTGTCTTGGTGAAAAAACTCCAACCCACTTATCGGCTCAACAATGTTGCATGCAAAAGTACACAAACATATAAAACATAAGAAGCTAAGAGCATTGCAAAGCCGAAGGGGCGGGTACTCAATGATAGTTCACCAATTTACGGTGCATTTAGTTCAATCTGGTCATAAATATCACACAAGCTAACCTTTCTGATAATCGTAATAACATCTAATTCACCGATATACGTATTAAGCTTAATTTAATAACTCCACATGATGCTATCAACACAATTAAGAAAGAAGACGATCTAATTCCCTAGAAGAAAAATAAACCGTAGTCGGGTTGTTTGTTAATAGCTATTTAGTCCCATCTCTTAAGAGTACATCTTAAAAATGTGGTAAACAATTTTATAAATGTTATCTTCAATTAACTGACCTTGGAATAATCTTGATCATCAATGCTGTTTTCAGATGACTGGCATTGGTATAAACATGATCATTACCATAAGATTACTGACGATATGGAAATGTTTGCCCTTTTGGTAATCATTCCAAGGGTTTTTTGTTTCTCCCAACTTCAATTAGTCTGATCTTTATACAGATTGTAAAAAAGTACAAGATGAATACATTACTTATTTCTTATTACAATTTTTGAGATAAAATGAACAAAATATTTCATGTTTCAATTTTTGCATTGATTATACAGGTCACTTTTAGTGCTTATAAACCGGTTTTATCGCCTTTAGTGCTTATAAACCGGTTTTATCGCATGTGAAAACCTTAATTAAGATCCACATAAGCCGGTACATTGGAGCTTTCTGAACAGGATCTATACTGTTAGCTTATTGGTCATAATCAACCTAATGGATAAAGAAGCAAACAATATACATCCTGATTAGACCTGGCCCCGAGGTTATAAAACTTCTGAGAACATTCTCATACTCAAATCCTGAGTAGATTCTCAGGCTGGAGTAGTTTCTCAGAAAAATCGAGGTTATAAAAATTTGGAGTAGAAGTCAGTGCCCGATTCTACTCAGCCTGAGTAGAAAATTCTGAGAATGATCTTGATCATTCTCAACCTCTTTCTCAGCAAATAAAAATGGCGACCGCCATTATAAATTTACGGCGGGAACTTCGTAGAGCTGTTGCAAACCGCCTTAGACGACCGAGGATTTTTTCTAGACCGTGAACCTATTATTGAAACAATACAAACTTACCCCTTGTGTTGGAACAGTGCCGCTGTAAACGTAAAGAGTATGCAGTGTGCTGACTGTAAGCTTTTGCATGAAAGTGAAATATTATTTAACACACACATTTACAAAACCATGCAAGGAAGACAGTCGCTTCTACCTGTGAAAAAACGATTTCTTCCACTTCATAAATCCAGTCCACTTTCTCTTCCCTATGCACAACTTGCGTCCTGGTTCGAAGTTAATTTGAATTGTGTTACCAGTAAAACTGAATTGTGTTTACACCGGTCTACTGTCTATTTTGAGACCGGTGACGACACAAAGAGGTAAAACTGTGCTAGGAAAAACCAGTATGTGTTATACGTGGCGCATTGTGATTGGATGACCAATTTAAATTCCCGCGGAACTTTCCTAATTGATTAGTAATTGATTTTAAAGAAGGGTGTATCGAAGATTAAGTACTGGGTCGATACCCCTCTACTCAAACTAAATTTACTAACAGTCTTAAATTGGAAAGTCGAGCACAATTCTTCAGAACTTAAAATGTTTAACACTCTTCTGGAGGCTTCGCGCATATCGGCTTCTAGTAGCGAAATAAATAAATTTAAATACGCACACAATATGTTTCTTTTTTAATTAACTTCACGCTAGAGCATTTCATAATGTTCAACCAAGTATTATTCGTTGAAATATTTAATCCGAGTGTTCAATTTAAATTTACTATAACATAATTCTTTTCGCCTATGAAGCACCTGCTTTAAACACGCTCGAGATGAAATGACGTAACACTATAGTCTTTTCCGGAATCATTCATGAAAGAGGTACCATTTAGGGAAGTAAGAAATCGATTCTATACTATAGTCTGATTCAGTGACAGGGCGTAAATAACAGGATTGTTAACAAGTTACCACGAATTATGTGTTTATTTACAAAATGGCTGGTCTTATCCATCCAATATATTTATTGATCTTTAAAGAACGCGGTGTGTGAGCAATTAAATATAGATCTATTGGGTATATTTTTCATGGAGTTGGGTAATATTCATTGTAGATCTAACCAGTAGAATTATGACACTTGCCATAACATTATATAGAATAGCTGGGTTAAAATATCTATATTTTAAGGCAGAGAATAGTGAATCCAAAGTCTTGATACTATGACAGGGATGCCAATATTAGGTCATAATATTGTAACTCCCATATGCATCTAAAAATGACCCTCACAATTTGCCAACGGATAAGGGGGTGCAGGTAGACCAGGTTCTAGGGTGCACCAGCAAGACATTTAAGAAGAACGAAAGACCAAGTTTTTTTCAAGTTTTTATTTCAGCAAATTGACAATACAATTGTCTTTGACCAGTTAAATCATCATAATTATTAAGATCAATTTATTTTCCATTCCTTGAGAAAAATAACAAAGTTATACCTTTCCTCCATACATACACATCTTGACATGTGTTGACCAGTATAGATCCAGATTAGCAAGAAATAAATTAAGAAATTAAATTGCAAATAGTGCAGATCCTGATCAGAGGGCACTGATGTGCCAGCTGATCTGGATCAGCACTAGTCATCGTCAATAAAGGCCCATCTATGTAGGAAATAGATAATTTAAACTAGAAATGTGTCCATAGGACACGAACGCCCCCGCTATGCATCGTTTTCAGATACTAAAGTGCAATGATGGGAATAATAGCATTTCAAAGACAGTGATGTTCGAGTAATTATAAGAATATGCATAAACTTGATGATCAAGTAAATTATTTGTATTTGTGGCACTGTTGTCTTCTCATTACGGAAAAGTCTGTGAAGAAGTTGGTGGTAATGTAATGCAATGTCATAGGGAACATTTGTGCCAAGTTATTTTGAAATCCCTTCATTCATAAAGAAGTTATAGCCCGAACATGTAAATTCAAGTTTTAGTAACTGTGACCTTGACCTTGGACTTACAGGCATGGGTAATGTAGGCAACACATCGCCTTGTCATGGTGAACATTTGTGCCAGTTATTTTGAAAACCCTCCATTCAAAACAAAGTTATAGCCCGGACAAGAAAATTCTATTTTTAGTAACAGTGACCTTGACCTTGGACCTACAGGCATTGGCATGGTACGGGACACACCATCTTGTCATGATGAACATTTGTGTCAAGTTATCTAAGGAATGATTCTTATTTTGGTGCGGTTCATGCAGATTGGACGTGCACGCGAGAGCTGGCAAATCCATAAAGCGCGCTAGCGCTTTATGGTAAATTTGCCAGCTCTCGCGAGCACGTCCAATGCATGAACCGCACCAAAATAAGAATCATTACTTATATTTACATTTTATTCATTTTTTTCTTTAAATAAACTTAAGTCGAACGCTTTCAAAAATTAGTATTAAGTGAAAAGGGGGAGTAATACGTGGGATTTTTCAATAGTAACAG
The DNA here is from genome assembly GCA_038501625.1 of Corbicula japonica. Taxonomy (NCBI): domain Eukaryota; kingdom Metazoa; phylum Mollusca; class Bivalvia; order Venerida; family Cyrenidae; genus Corbicula; species Corbicula japonica. Next base: position 3,004,684 of record JAZAYU010000023.1, read on the forward strand.
CCATGACGTTACTGACGTCATTACGGGTCATGCGATTCATGCAAAATGAACCGAATTTTTTTCAACGAAGAAATCAATAGGAATGTAAATATTTTGAAATCAATCTATTCCTAACAAAGTTACAGCCCAGACAAGAGAATTCTATTTTTAGTAACAGTGACCTTGACCTACAGGCATGGGCATGGTACGCGATACACCGCCCTGTCATGGTGAACATTTGTGTCAAGTTATTTTGAAATCTCTCCATTTATATTGAAGTTACAGCCCAGACATGAAAATTCTATTTTAGTAACAGTGACCTTGACCTTGGACCTTCAGGCTTGGGTATTGTGCAGACACACTGCCTTGTCATAGTGAACATTTGTGCAAAGTTATTTTGAAATCCCTCCATTCATAACAAAGCAACAGCCCGGACAAGAGAATTCTATTTTTAGTAACAGTGACCTTGACCTTTGACCTACAGGTATGGGCATGGTACGCGACACATCGCCCTGTCATGGTGAACATTTGTGCCAAGTTATTTTGAAATCCCTCCATTCATAACAAAGTAACAGCCCGGACAAGAAAATTCTATTTTTAGTAACAGTGAACTTGATCGTCGACCTAAAGGCTTGGGCATGTACGTGACATACCGTCTTGATATGGTGAACAATTATACCAAGTTATTTAAAAATCCAATAAGAAATAACAAAGTTACAGAGCGGACAAGATTTTGCAAGAAAATTCTATTTTTAGTAACAGTGACCTTGACCTTGGACCTACAGGCATGGGTATTGTACCGACACACCGCCTTGTTATAGTGATTTTGAAATCCCTCCATTCCAAACGAAGGTAAGCGCAAAGTGTATATTTTTCTTAACACAAAATGTAAGTGAAAAAGGGGGCATAATTTGAAAAATATTGGAAGCAGGGTTATGGGTCTTGTTGGTTATGATGTAGATTGTGATGGTGAAAATATATTTCAAGTTGCAAGGCAGTATGTCAAGTAGTTTTAAAGTTATAGGCAAAATGCATATTTTGCTTAACACAAAATATAAGAAACAAGATATATTCCTATTAAAACTAATGTAAATGGAAGTATCAAAGGGCTATAACTTCTGAACGGAACATGTAAGAGCAAATCCCCACCTATATGCACAACAACAAATCAGGCCAAGCATTGAAGTAAAGTTTCATCAAATTCCCAGCAGAGGTGTAGGAGGAGTTGCATTCACAAGATATATTCCTATTAAAACTAATGTGAATGGAAATATCAAAGGGCCATAACTTCTGAACGGAACATGTAAGAGCAAAACCCAACCTTTATGCACAACAACATATCAGGCCAAACATTGTGGTAAAGTTTCATTTAATTCCCACCAGTAGTGTAGGAGGAGTTGCGTTCACGAGATATATTCCTATTAAAACTAATGTAAATGGAAGTATCAAAGGGCCATAACTTGTGAACGGAACATGTAAGAGTGAAACCCCACCTTTATGCATAATAACATATCAGGCGAAGCATTGTGGTAAAGTTTCATTAAATTCCCACCAGTAGTGTAGGAGGAGTTGCGTTCACGAGATATACTCCTATTAAAACTAATGTAAATGGAAGTATCAAAGGGCCATAACTTCTGAATGGAACATGTTAGAGTGAAACCCCACCTTTATGCACAACAACATATCAGGCCAAGCATTGTGGTAAAGTTTCATTAAATTCCCACCAGTAGTGTAGGAGGAGTTGCGTTCACGAGAATATCGGACGGACGGATGGACGGACGGACAGGAGCAACTCTTAATTCCCATCGCCATTTCATGGCGGGGACATAACAAAGGGAGATAATCCAATCAGTGTAAACAATTCCTCAATAAATACACATCAGATCAGGATCTGCTCTGGTTACTTTTTGATAAAAAAACTTGACAAATCAAAAAGCCAACAGTGTAGATCCTGATCTGATGGCATCTCTGATGCGGATCTACACTGCTCAAGTTGATCATTCAGCAGGCATTAGTACAGATTACTATTGAACATATACTTAGCAAAAGATGAAAAGCATCCACCTTTCTATTGAATAAAAAATTCAAAATGCTTTGTTTAAGACATTTCTTTTCTGTAATCACATTCTATTAGATGAAATATTATAAACCCTTACACCATATATACAAGTTATATTACAAGTGCAAACAGTGTAGATCCAGATCCAAGTGGCAACTCTTTTATCTGATCATGATCTTTACTGTTCAAAACTTACAGTTTGCCATTGTAATTAAACCAGCTGAATTTTTTTTTGTGTATTCTAGTTGTTTTTCTTTAACTTTTCTGGTTGATTTCACTGTTAGTTCTTTTTCTTTTAAAAGTCAGATTTCATGAATTAATTTTTCTATCCTTAGCTCCAGTCTTTCATAGTCTAGTTTTAAACTGTTCTCTGTTAACACCTGAATGTCTTCCCGTGCTTGAGCTTTTTGTTTTCCTGAAACAGAAAATGCAAATTCATCAATGTGGCTCTACCAAAGAACTGTGTTATCACATGTTCACCCCAATATTCTGTTAATCCTTTCTTTCCATGGTATATGGCTTTTATCTGAAGTCACCAGATTAGCTGGCATATCACAAAAGTGACCAATGCAGATCCAGATCAGACTGCACAGATCTACTGGCTTACCTGGTTCTACACAGGTCACATTATGTGATAAAACCCATATATATATAGATCTATATGGAGCAAAGGGTTAATAATTGGTATTGACTTAACACTGTGTGCGAGACCAGTGTGTGAACCAGATCAGCTGGTACATCCTTGCTGTCTGATCTGGATCTACACCGTTCGCTACTTGGTCAGAAACATCCCAATGAATCTAAATAAACAGTGCACCATAAAAAACATTTGGGGTCAACTACTCTAGAAATCTATCATTGTAAGTTTGAGAAATCTTGTTTAAATTGTGTACATTGTGGTTGAAATAGTTACAGATTCCATATTTTAGTCATTGCAACCTTATCCTGCCACCCACTAACACCAAAAACAAATGGTGTCATGGAAAAAATATTTAATTAATTTAAATAGTTGTATCATATTGCCAATACTGACTTAAGAGGTCAACCATCATGATGGTCTTCTCACTTTACCTTACAAGAAGTCCAGTTAAATAGTACATGAACATTGTGGTGAATAAGTGTAAGTGGATGGGTGTTCAGTTTAATACCTGTGTCCACTCCAGTGTTTTGTCAGAATAAAAACAAAAGCTACAATAGGAGAGCAAGCTCAACTACAGCTCTACTGCAGTCTTCAAGTAATTTGAAGTAAATACAAATGGATGAAGTTGAATATGAAATGACAAAAGTTAAGCCATTATTAAGTTTTAAATGATGGGCAGACAAAGTGATCCCTTTGTTTCACATTTTCTTCAAATTAGAGACACAAAACCTGTACACATAACTAAATAATAGTAAATTATGAACTTCTAGGTTGCAATAACATTGTATCAAGTTTAACAGCTGTCTCCAGAAACTTAAGCCAACCATGGCATAGAATGTAATTTTGTTTATGTATTATTAAAGTATACTTTCTAACCTTGAACAAGTGCCAGGCAATGGCAATGGCTCAGAAATTGTCTGGGAAGAACCTTCCACACTCATCTGGGTTGGAATATTTTCTACAATGACAAAATTAACATAATAATCTTACTTTCTTGTACAATCTGAATACATGTATTTTTCAATTTTATTTGAATAACAGTTATGTGATTTCCTACACTTCTTTCAGCAGCCTTCTTTATTAAAAAAAATTGGGAGCAAAAGAATGACTGATTTTAATCAAAATGTGATGGTAATACATACTTTAAAAGCCTGTTATTAAGTACACATCTGGACATCATTGGTCTTTATAGTCAGGTGGTCTTTTAATAATTATTATGTTGAAAACTTTGAAAAACTGTGATATGAGACATTGATATAATTTTTTGAAGTGGGGAGGTGTGGTGGATGGGTAGCAAACAACAAAAAAGTAGGTTGGTTTGAGTTCAGAAATTGATACCATGAATTATTAAAAAAAAAATGGATGGGTTACTCCACCCCGACACCTCGGACCCCGCCCATAGCCACTTGACACTTCTAATCAAATTAAGTCTTATCTGTTTAATATCTATTGCAATGATCTATCAATAATATTGAATGATACAGTTATCAATGAGCAAAGCTTTAAATATAACAAAAGATTACCATCTGTATTCAACAGCATTTGATATCCCTGTCAAGAAATGCTGACCTTCCAAGCTCTGTAATCATGATTCCTCGGCCTGTGTTAAGGATGGTGCAGAAGGGCCCCCACCTGTCTGTCTTGACATTTTCCTCGCCCTTTCAAACTTTTCTTTTGCTGTAAAATAGATTGAGTTATTTAGCATTCGTTTAATTAAGAACAATAATGGAATTAAATTCAACATTGTATCATCATATTAGTTCAGAGTTTCAAAAATAAAAATTAAGGTTTTAAATAATTACATTTTTTTAAATTTTAATGCACATATATTATTAAATTACAGGTTACAAAAGCTGGTCAATTTTTGACAGCATTCCCCAGAAATAAAATTATTCAAAAGAAGTATTTTTTTTACTTCAAAATTATTCAAAAAAGAATTTCCTAATGGGTTATTTTAATAAAAAAATACTTGTTAGTATTCATTGCATAAAAATGTTTGCATTATAGGGAAATTTACCTTTTGGCTTCATGTTGTGATATTTTCTGTACACCTGATTTGGGGAGTAATTAGAACTGATGAATTGCCTGACAAGAAAAATAAATGTAAAATATTTGAGAATATAATATATAACATACTGGAGTTATATTTACCTGTATGTTCAACTTAACTTCTTACGGCTTAATATTAATAAAATGGAGATTTTGCAATTTACAAAATAAACATTTTCGAAGTTTTACATATGTAGCTTTGAATTACATTTGAAGACTGTAAATAGAGTTTTCTTTCATCCATCTTCAGTTGACCTTAAGACACTTTTCACACAGCCCCTTGCTTGTGTGGCAGATCTCAGTTTGGGAAAAATATCAAAAAGACACTTGCATTTAGTGAACTTTACAACTTGTTTTAACATCATTTTAATGGTCAAATAAATATTTATTTCATATATAAAATTCAAAAGACATAATAATTATGATTATTCTTGCAAATTTGACCACTTCTCCTAAATTTCCCTGCATCAGTTGAAAAATATCAACTTTTCTTGCACCAAAAGCAAGGATTTGCATCTATTGAAAGGCTTTTGCTAAAATATGGAGTGGAGTGTTGGAGTGGAGTGTTGGAGTGGAGTCTGGAGTGAAGTTTGGAGTCAGATTCTGGAGTGACTTTGGAGTCGAAAATTGGAGTGAGATTTTGGTGTCAAATTTTGGAGTCACCTTATAAAATTGTTGAAGTATATGATAACTTGAGCGTTAATTATTTTATCTGGTATGGAGGTTAAATTAGAGTTCTATTATCTTTGTACAGAGTCTGGAAATAATTTTTGTATAGAAAACTGACTCTTGAGACTTTGGAACTGATCTAAAACAAGTTATTTGTAGAGAACTCGAAACGAGTAAATCAGTACCACCATTCAGGAGTATCAAACTATTTTTAATGTTCTGTAGTAATTTTCTTGTTTACATTTACTTGTGAATTAATGTTTTGGGGCACCTACTTGATTGTGAAATAAAATTATAATATGTGCTTGAAGGCTGTAAATTTAATAAAAGATATTTTCGGAAAAAATATTAATTCCAAGACAGTGCCTTAAGATACCACGAGAAAGCCATTTATACATTTTTGTTTTCATAAAAAATAAAAATTTAATTTCTTGTACCAAAAATTTAAAGTCTAGATCGAAATCTTAAAACACACAAACATTCTGCAAAAATTTATATTTAATTAGGACAACCTAATAAAAGTAATGGAATCAACAATGACTCTTGAAATCTTGTAATTACAAATATTTAAAATTTGACTCCAATTTTTGACTCCAAAATTTGACTCCAATTTTTATTCCAAAATTTGACTCCAATTTTTGACTCCAAAGTCACTCCAAAATCTGACTCCAAACTGCACTCCAGACTCCACTCCACAACTCCACTCCAACACCCCACTCCATATTTTAGCAAATGCCCTATTGAAATTCCTGTATGTGTACAATTTTAGGGATGATAGAAAGGCTAAAAACTTTTCACGGCACATCACAAGCACAGGTGTACGGCATGTTGGACCCAGTAGTGTGAGGGAAGGGGGGGGAGGGTGGCTGGGTCCAACATGCCGTACACGTGTGATCACAAAGTCAATGCTTTTTTTTCTCTTTTTATGTTTTCTAAACTTATTAACATGTCAATGGAAATTATCGAAACTTCCATCAAAATGATTAACAACACTCATTACCTTGACTAGATCGAACGTAGATTCTGATTGTGTCTACACCGCGGTTGCGGGTCAAGGCATTTGAATGTCCTAATTTCCACAAAACAGCAGCGGGACAGTAGTGATTGCAACGGCACAATTGTTCATATTTTTCAACTCTGTAGCAATATGTTATTTCCCATAATCCGATAAAACACACTGTAAGTTTAAAGAAACTCATTTTCAATAATCAAACCGCATGTGCACTACGATAAAAACATCAGTCAAGGTTATGACATACTGTACACAATACCATAAAAGGTAATGGGGTTCAATAAGGGTATATAGCGTTAATTAAATAGATCTACTTACGGGAAGTTACGCATTCAGTCTCCCAGACTGACTTTTCCCTCTTTGTTGAACTTGAGGTGGTATGCGTACAGGAATCGAACTCCCCAAATAATGTTGAATCATTATCGCTCACCAAATAAATAAATGTGAGTTCTTCGCATCCCTTATTTGGGTTTTGCGGGCTTCGGCTGTCCCGCATCTGGCTCAGCGGCCATTTTTATTTACATGACGAAAGGTAAATAACAGGTGCGCGTCGCCTACGTCATCAAAAAATGCGTACTCAGCTGAGTAGATTCTCACGCTGTTTTATAACCACAAAATTTCTACTCCTACTCCAGGGAGAATAAAAAGTTGAGTATGAGTAGATTCTCGACTGAGAATGAGTAGAAGTTTTATAACCTCGGGGCCTGATGACTTTTATTAAATTAGTAAATCGAAATAAGTAATGTTAGGTAATATAGGGTCTCTTTACGTTTGAGTGAACATACTGCATTTTATAATACATGTTACACTTAAACTTTTCTGAAGTAAATTATGTGCCTCTTAATTCTTGTAAAATATAGATAAACCGACGTAAAGTTTTAAAATAAAGGAATACACATTATATCAAATTGCTTTTAAATCTATAAACCTACAACAACCGTTAATGAAATTCGAAGAAAATTTTACTTTAATTAAATCTAGTAGTCGAGGTTTGGGTGCATTTAGTTTACTTTCTCTTGCACTCGTTTCAGGAAACTTGTAAGACTGCATAAATGAATTAGAACGTGATGTGGGCACATTAAGGATGACAAAGAAATGGCTTGAATTTCAAAATGTCTGGCTTCTTAATGCGTTAACAATTTTCCCCGTGGTATCAATACTGGTTTCAAAAAACCAAATGGACTTTTAAAAGCTGTTTTTCATGATGTTTAGAAATCTTATAGCTATTGAAGATGGACTTGACCAAAACTCTAAGACTTGCTGACTCGTATAGCTAAACACAATTAATAAATGGTCAACTGTAGATTTCTTTGTTCCTCATAATTACTGTGCATGTGTAAATGTAATGATTGTTAAAAAAAGCATGACTCGTTCAAATGATAAATTAAAAAAATAGAAATATGCATAGCAGGAATTATCACTTCCAGACAAAAAAAACTCTCCCATGCAGCCAAAAAGAAGAGAGAAAAATATGTCATGAGTTAATACTAGAATTATTTTACTAAATAAAGAGAAATTTAATTTAGGATTGCAGTAACTGTTTTGAAATGGTCAGTGCACATTTGAGAACTATGACTAAGAAACCGACGAGTTCAATACCTGCCGATCTTGAGCTTTTTCTTGAGCTCACCAACTAGCTCCCACGCAAAAACCAATCATCTCGCTTACACATTTCTTGATCGCTAATAAGGCATTATCTGTAGTCATAAACTAAATAAGCTTGTGATCATTGTGCCAATTTGACAATAAATCACAATGGTGATTGCGAGACAAACATTAATTTAAAAGCGTCGTATTGTTCTTAATTCTTCAGGGATGGCGATGTCGTTGAAATTTGGAGCAAGAATATTAAAAGCAACGTCCAAAAACAAGTCATCGCTGACGACAAATGAAGGAAAATAATTCTATAATAATTCTTGTGAAATTAAAATCAAACGCAACAGTAACACAGCTGAATTGTTACGTTTCTCCGATAACATACAGTATATAAATTATGGCTGTAGCCTTTTTTTCATAAGAAAGGTCTGAAAATAAGTGGAGTAATTTTCCGTCGAAACCCAATCTTTTTTGGTTTTATTTTTAAAAATAAAATTAAAAGAAAGAAACAACTGGAATTCAAAGTTTAAAACCGAAAGTTTTTGTCCTTACAATCAACAGACTGAATTTAAGAGCAAAAATACACAATCAATAACAACGCGATAAGCTATCAAACATGTATTACCTGTTTAAGTATTTGTTCAGAGTTGTTTTTTAAACAAAGCTAATGAACGCATTTTACCGTTCAATGTTCAATGATAACAATAATCGAAAAATCACATAGTTAGCATAAATGCAATATATTTTGATCTAATAATCAAAAAGTGTTTATATGCAATTGTGCAAACAACTTCATCTGTAATATCTCTTATACTTAATCAACAGGTAGAACTTTGATTAATTTCCTGTTATCCTATTATGCTTTCTTTACAATTTTTAAAGTCATTATCTGTCCCGATAAAATCACGGTAAACCGCACATTTATGGTTAACAAGTTCAGGAGTAATACTGCAATTTTCATTTATGTTGCCAAATTAAGAACATTTTCGGAATGCAGCTTGTATTTTGTGATAGGAGTTTCTTTCTAGACGATTAAACTCCTGATCCGTTGGCAATTAAGCACACATTCAAAGACACTCATTTCTATTATAATAAACAGTGAACAGGGTGAAATCTCCATCGATATGCTGACAATGCACGAAAATAACTAGACATGTTTCAGTTATGTTCAAATTATTAGAAATGAATGAATTCGTGCATTTTCCACAAAGACGATTTATGCCCGCGCTTATACATAATTTGGGCCGTTTAAGCGGCGGGTGATTGTAATTTCGCCAAGTTTAAAGTTCGTGCCTCTACCTTAGCTTGTAAAACTCGAAATTATAATCCGCGCGAAATATAATGATGCTTCAGTCGAATATTTGAATAAACAATAACGAATCCTGTTCTTATATTCCTTTTTTACGTTAACGCCAAACTCATTCAGGCGATGTTCTAAATATGTACATCTTGTCATAATAAACTATTGTATTTAATGTATGCATCTTTGATCACAACTTAAGATACACTATAACGTATTTCGTCTATAATTAACGAAGAATAATCCGAAGTTTTCAGGCGTATTAAATGTTCCCTCATTTTCAAAGATGTAACTAAATCACATAGCAAGTATTTAACGATGTCCTAGGGCTCCTTCCTTTCTGATATTTATATCTCACTCGGCTGATGTATGTGACATAACTGTCTACCTAATAATCAGTTGATTTATTATAAAAAAGACTTATCAGGTCCTTGTTTTGCATGATAACCCGAGCTCATAAAACTTGCCTATAGCAACACACACTAATATTATAACTTTAAATTGAAACTAGCTTTTGGCTTGTCACAGATTTTCAAATAAAACGTTAAAAAAAAACTTACGAGTTATCAAGATTTAAGGTATCGCAAACATTGCAAATAGCGAAAATAGGCTAAAATTTCAAAAAATGAATTTTGGGGGAAATACTTATTGCCACCTAGGTTTTAGTTATTAAATGTATTTAGTTATGGATGTAGTAAATGCTTGCAAGCTCAATTTAGTCTAATTCATGTTCTAATTACCAAGCACATACTAAAACAAAAGAAAAACCATTTGCATGAGAACTCTGAAATTCATGAACAATGTACCAAAGCAACTCATACCTCAAATAAGTATATGCTGGTCTACAATGTTTAGTGCCAATTATAATGTTAGGGTTTTCAATAAATTCAAGGAAATCTTACTTCCTGGTTCAAAGTGAAAGTGAAAGCGAAAGTAGGAAGTAAGTTTTTCTTTTGTTTTAGTATGTGCTTGGTAATAAGAACATGAATTAGACTAAATTGAGCTTGAAAACATTTATTGACTAAAATCTAGGTGGCAATAAGTATTTCCCCCAAAATTCATTTTTTGAAATTTTAGCATGTTTTCGCCATTTGCAATGTTTGCGACCTCTTAAATGTGGAAATTTTAAGTTATAGTGTTGTAACTAATCTTACAAGACAAATCTTTACATTTTATGTGATAATGTTGTATCTCATCGCACAAGTCAAATCTTGATATTTTATGTAAAAGTGTTTGAACTAATCTAACAAGAGACAAATCTTGACATTATATGCAATAGTGTTTTAACTAATCTCACAAGATAAGTCTTGACATTTTATGTGATAATTGGGTAACTAATCTCACAAGACAAGTCTTGACATTTTATGTGATAATTGGGTAACTAATCTCACACGACAAGTCTTGACATTTTATGTGATAATTGGGTAACTAATCTCACAAGACAAATTGTAGTCTTGTTTTTTGTGTTTAAGGTATGTGCACTCAAAACTATATAGCATTCAGTGGAATACTGTTTTGGACTGGTTGCTCCTATGCGTATAGCGCAAGTGTTTCTGTTGTGTCATGTCTGCAATTGCTGCTGCTATCTTTTTCCAACTCTCCTTTATATTCACAATGACAAACTAAAAGATACTATAAGATACTTTTCCTCTAAATCTTATTGTTTATTTTCAAACAGTGTATGATCACAGACTTGTTAAAGTAACTATTGCAACACAGAGAAATTTACACTATATTCATAGTTCAGATACTATTGTATTATATTCAGTGAGCCAATGACGTCAGAAACTGTCCCATCAATTTTCATTCTTGAATTACCAGGAGTTCCTAACAAGGGCAATAGTCCAGATTTCGCTCAAATGTCATAACAATAATTGTTGACTGTCCGTCTGACATCTAGTCCATCGAGTTTTCTTTCCGTTAACATACGTTCATTGCAATCTAAGAAGTAATACAAATTATTAATAATAATAACCTGCAATTCATTACATTGATTCGTCATGCGACAATGTGAGCACCAGTGTCAACACATTCATTTACGCTTTCTTTTATTGGAAACACACACTAAATAGGTATTATAGTATTTCTCTAAGATGTATGCTACATTGTATTCACAATGGCAGTGTTCTGCCAGTCTAATATTGCGAAAAAAAAATTGTTGGACATTTTGACTTTTTGCTATTGCATAAGCATACAACAAATTTGTATTTATACGGGTTGGTTGTGTAACTGATCGTCTTCAAACCAGTTCGATTCGTTGTTGTCTGTGCCGAAACATAAAAGAACACCAAATGTGGAGTTCTGTTATACAACATGCACTACACAAAATTGTCATGTAAAATATATGTTGCTCGGCTAAATACATACATATTTTAAGTACATCTTTTTAACTTTTATCACAAAATGAACATTTACTTGAAAATTGAAAACAATTCTCTTATAAACTCATGACCTTTTTTTCTTCCTTATTTTTTTTGGCTGCGTTGGGGAGTCTGTATTTTCTAGTTGTGGTAATTTCTGCTTTGTCTATTTCATTTTCGAAATTTTTAATTTGAAAGATACGTAATTTTATAAAACGCATTACATGAACACATGCACAGTACTTATGAAGAATAAAGAATTCTACTGTTGACCCTTAATTTTTTGTTGAGGATATACGAGTCAGCAAGAGTTTTGGTCTAGTATGAGTCATCTTGAATACACAACATTCTAGTAATTGAGTATACTACTGCGTCCTTATTTCTCCAATTCATCTTTAATAGCAAAACATTTCTAAACATCATGAAAACAGCTATTTAATATTAATACGGTTTTTGCAAACAAGTATTGAAACCACAGGGAAACGTAGCTTAACACATTAAAAAGCCAGATATTTTCAAGCCACTTCTTTGTCAACTGTAATGTTTCCACATCAATTTCTATTTCATTTAGATGCAATCTTACAAGTTTCCTTAAAAAAGTGCAAGAGAAAGTTAAGCTCAAAGCTCGAATACTAGACGTAATTTAAATTCAAGTTTGTAAAAATAAAAGTAATTTACAGTTTTTGTATGTTTGTAGATTTTAAAGTAATTTGCTATAATGTATATTTATTTATTTAAATAATTTACCTCGTTTTTGACTTAGTTTAAATAGAATAAGAGGCACTTAACACCGAATGCGACACATAATCAAAATATTTCAGGCTCGGTTTGACTGAAAACTCTCAATGAAAATGCATCTAAGTGTATATAGCTGTCCACATTGCTTAACTACATGTTGAGAGAAATTCATTAGAAGCACGGATAAAAGTTTCACGCTCAACGGTTTCAAAAGCCTTAGTTGATAACAACACTGATTAGACGTACCGATTTTTACAGCCGCTTCACTGTCCATTAAACATAATGAATATTGTATAAGACTGTCGAGGATTTTTCTCATTAACTGTCGTTAAATGTCAATCAAGTTTTGATTTAAAGTTTCCATTATTGACCTCAGAAATGTTAAACATGTGTAACATGTATCGTAAAAAATGAAATAAAAAATCAAGAAATCGGAAAATAACGTGCATTACTTCTTTCTATTTACAATGTACTTATTTAATAATAGTCATCAGGTCCGATCAGGATTAACAGTGTTTGCTTTTTATCCATTGATTATGACCAATCAGTTAAAAGTGTAGATCATGTACACACAGCTCCTTATGTCGGCTGATATTGATCTAAATTTAGGTTTTTAAATGCGATAATACCGGTATATATGGACTAAACGTGTCCGGTTTAATCAATGCATAAAATTGAAGCAGGTAAGATACAACCAAAGACGCATCCTTTCACACCCCTGACATCTGACCCTGCGCCTGTCGACTGATTTATATACTGGCTTCCGTCCCTATGTTTCGTTATATATTTTCATGTCACTTATACAGTAAGCATCAATACCTCAAAGAAAAACAACTCCTGCAGGTTCCTTACTGATATGCATTTTACCTCCCTTATCTCTAAGAACATAGGTTCAGCATATTAGCTAAAAGAAAGAAAATGAAATTAATAAAAGGGAGATAATAAGTATTTTGGTGTTTTTATTTAATAAGCCATCTAGCTGGTGCCAGGCTAACTGATTTTATCGCGTGCTAATAACAACAACTGCATGATTCACTTTAAAAAATTTCATAGGTGAATTTAAGCTTTTATAGTACCAGTTTGTTAATCGTAAAACTATTCACGTTCTCTTGATATGAATGTTTCAATACAGTAACTATGAATACAAAATAGAAAGTCTCCGATTTAACATAATTATGAATGTTGTTTTCATGTTTATAACACGGTCACAATTGACAAAATCCGTGTTTGTCTGGAGACCGACATAAGTTGCTTCAAACCCCATGTAAAGATGGTATTCCAAATGGGCCTAAGAAGCAATAAGCTAAGCATCTACTGATGTTCTGGTCTCTAATCTACATGAAACATAATACATGAAAAGTTTAATTTAACAAACAAAGCAACTCCCTTTTCTTATAATTAGGAGGTTTAAATTTCGTTGAGACAAAACATTCATAAAAATGATGCAATAGAAAAACGAAAACTGTGCACATGTAAAATTCATAACACTGTGAAATCATAATCTACCTTTTTCGTCTTCATACACATATTAAGAATTTTGCTGCTTAGTGAGAAAGCATACTAGGCTATTAGTCCAGTCAGCGTAGCATATCACCTTGAACTAATTGCAAAAGTTTCACTAAGTGTCACCTGCGAAACATCAGACATAGATATACATCCAACAAAAAGTTGCACTCTGGTGGGTTGGGGGAAATTGTTTTAATTGACCATTTAAATTTCGGCTTTAATGGTTCAACAATTATGGCTGTGATGGTACGCCATACTTGAACACATTAAGTTTGCACGCGCTATTTTTGAACTTCCGGAAGCATGTAAACAAACAAGGTCGAGTGTTTATTGCAAGAATTGTTATCTGGAATGACGACTGTTGTCATATTAGTTAAATATTTATTTCATATTTTATTTTTATTGTTTAATGCATTAATTTGAATGTTTGACTTAAAAAAGCCTGTAAATGATCGATTTCATCGTATAACGGAAACCAGCATATTTATAATTCTTTTAGGTGTAATTGTCTTATTCGAGTAATACGGACAATATCGGCAAATATGGAGTAACTAAATTTATTTTAAATGAAAGTACAGTGTATAAACAATTGTAACACAAAGAAAAGGTAAAAAAATAAGTTTGACCTACAGTATATTTAAAAAATATTTATAAAAATCAGCCTTTTCATTCTGTAAACATGTTTTACTCTATGTTTATTTAATGCACCACAAATTATTTTTTTTTTCATCAATATTTACAGAGTCATATGGCATTCCCATATCATTATCACTCGACTATGAATGCCAGTTATATGTGATATTCACCAGCAACACTGGCCAACCCAAGGTAATAGGGTGTATCTGTATCTTTATGACTAAATAATATCTTTTGAAACACAGATATTTATAACAACAGAAAAATGTCGTTTTATAAGGTGGAAAAAACCGTTGGGATTGTTTCATTAAGTATAGGTTCAGTTTATAATCACTATTGCATCCAGGTATTTCACAGTCAGTGTTTTATCGAGATTTTATTTATAAACTAAAACAAATAAATGCTACTCTTTGGTTGCACGACAGTGGCAGGGGTTTAAGAGTTTATGAAGGTTTATGAAATTTTTAATTTTTTTATTCCAATACCTGACATGTATATTCACATTCTTAAATAAGTTTTAGAAAATCGTAATAGTTTGCAAACGTAAATTAAACAAGCAGGGTGTGTTTTGCATCTCCAGTGGCTTTCATCCTTTCGGTTCTGCTAATGTGAACATATACTTCTGAAATGGTGGTTAGAGTAAATGCTTTTCATTTTAATCAAATGCTGTTACGTTTGTATATATTTAACTTGGATTTTGTAATTAAAATCTGACTTTCACATTAATTTTATGCAAATCATTAAGGCCAGTTTTATTCTTTATTTAAAGGCTGTGACATACCGTGGTAAAGGTTATTGCAACGTCAGCAGAACCAGCAAGGATAGAATCTTGTGTATCCACGATGTTACACAAACCATATTTGTGATTCTCTTCTCTCTCTCCAAAAACCACTCTGACAACATTAACAATGTTATAATGACAATTGCGTCACATGTTCAATTGTCACATTTGATACTTGACTGTAGTTTTTATGGCAAGCATGTTAAACTTAAACGTCTGAAGAGATGTGCAGATGTTTGTTCTGTTCCAGCGAACTTAAGACACTATATAAACCAGAAATGTACAAAACTGAATAATTAATGGTTCCACGACAGCCACTGAACGTGCTGAGCAAGAGATCACGTGTCGTTGTAGAAGTTATCAGCACAGAAAGAGTACGTGCGATCCGATACAAGGCATAAAAGACCAACACTGAGAAAACTCTAGAACATCAAAAAATGCAGTCTGTTTTTTTTTCTGAAATGAATGTGATATGTTACTTCTTTGGCATGCCAATACTGGTTGTGAAATGTTATTTAACTTCTAACATATTTAGAATAGAAAAGTCATCTGCAATGAAGGAGTAGATTGTTAATTTAGACGCAAGAAGCTGAGAAACAGTTCATGGCGAGTCAATCTGACAAAGATGTAGGACAACTAGGCATTAAGACTATCCTCGTGTTATTAGATGGATCTCCATGTAGTATCGCTAGATAAACCAAGATCAAAAATGTACAGTGAAGGTGGTGAAAGGGAAGTTATTTGTGCAGGTTAAAACATTATCTCCAACATCAGACTCGGCATTTTTTCATTATAAACGTGACTTCAGAGCGAAATCTGGGTTGGAAATAGAATGCTTAAACCGGAAAACCAAGAGTTGGATTTGACTGGTAACAAGTATTTGTTCTCTGCCTCATGCACATGACAATATTTTAAATGCCAACTGTTGCCTTTATTAAAGTCACAGTGTAGTACGTTTTGAAAACATGGCTTGGAATGTTATAAGAGTTTATGATTTTTGAATTGTGTGTTGTTGCTTTGGGTGTTCAAATTTTCCAACTCAGGCAGAAATAGATATTGATGGATACATATGAAGTGGAACAATGCTCGCCATATTTTATCAGACAGTAGATTACATGCTTACCTTAACCCTTTACTCCAAATATACGATTATAACGTGTTCAACCAGTGTATTGTAAATACCATCAAATTTCATACATTCCTTTGGAAATCATTGATTTTTCATCAAGTTAGGGGTAAAAACAAAAGTCACAAAAGCGCCTAAAGCGGATATATTGTTCTCGTGATGCAAATTGCTATATCCTAATTTAAATAAAGCTTCTTAAGTAATTTTGGACAATTAGATTGTGAAACAGTGGGAATGCAAACAAAATGTTGAAGCCTGTAGGTTGCATTCCGTATCTCCTTACAAAACCTCAGTAACTGACAATTGTGTGACCTTTGGTTTTGCCTCAACCTTGATTAAATTTCACTGGTGTAGGAAAGCTGGAGGTCATCTTAATGTCGATTATATGTATATAAAAAAGTAAAAATAATTTATCTTAATCATCATAGTTCATGTTTATAATTGTTTATCTAATCCAATTCTATGTAGAGTAATTTAAATTATATTATTGGTGTAGTTAGAACATTAAATGTATTGGTAAGGATGTGAACTACATTTTACATTCATTAGAATAATGCCTGCTACAATACTATGAACGTACGAGGTTACAAACGAAACGCACGATACGCGATATACGGACGCAACAAACACGATAGACAGACGCACGATACGCGATAGACGGACGCACCATACACGGTAAACGTACGATACACGATATTGCCGATTCATATAATTTGTGGACGAGATTTCTTAAAATTTGAAAGTGCTATCAAAATATAAGATGAATGGTTGAAATGTAAAAACATAATTTTTCATAAGCGAGTAACTTATTCACGTTGCATGATAAAATAAAAAAGGTTTGATGCACGATACACGATACAAGGACGCACGATGCACGTTAGACGGACGCACGATACACGTAAGACGGACGCACGATACACGATAGACGGACGCACGATAGACGCAAATTTTGTAACATGGAAACGTCCACAGTACTGTATGCACGTACAATTTTCGTTTTCTTTATTATATTGATATAAAATCATTATATAATTAACTTATGTGTATTATATTTATGCATTTTTACATTGTAGTTAAAATATTGAAAAAGAAGAAAACAAATGTATATTTTATCAAAATATTAAATTTTACTTAAGTTGGTGGGGTAAGATAACCTCTAAATATGTTCTGATTTTGCAAGATTGCGAACCAAAATGAAACTATGGCAAGTTTTGAACATTTACTAGTTCAATAACGACATTCTCCAGTATTCTATGACGAATGTTTTATTAAAACTATGAAAATTGCTTTGATTTTATCCAAAAACGTATATGTTCAAAATTTACAGCTTTTAACGGTCTGTTCAAATGCGTTTTTATTTCAAGTTTCCCACCAGTTTTCAAATTGCAACTTTTTGTTCTTTAAAGTAGACATGTTCTTCTAACAAAAAACATAAAAGTCAATTATTTTGCATTTTCTTCACAATTTGATGCTATTTTGATAAATTTTTACTTAAGTGGGTGGGCTAAAATAACCTCTAAATATGTTCTGATTTCGCAAGATTGCAAACCAACATGAAACTATGGCAAGTTTTGAACATTTACTAGTTCAATAACGTTATTCTGCAGCATTCTATGACAATAGTTTTCTTAAAACTATGATCAATGCTTTATTTTTATCCAATATCGGTATGTTGAAAATTTGCAGATTTTTATGAGTCATTCAGTTCAAATACGTTTTCTTGAAATTTCCCATTATTTTTCAAATTGCAATTTTTACCCTTTAAAGAAGACATGCTTTTCTAACAAAAAAAAACCATAAAAATCAATCCTTTTGCACTATCCTCACGATTTGGTGCTATTTTGATAATTTTTTACTTCAGTGGGTGGGGTAAAATAACCCCTAAATATGTTCTGATTTCGCAAAATTGCAAACCAAAATGAAACTATGGCAAGTTTTGAACATTCACTAGTTCAATAACGACATTTTCCAGCATTCTGTGGCAATAGTTTTATTCAAACTATGATCAATGCTTAAATTTTATAAAAAAAATGGATATGATCAAAATTTGCAGATTTTTTTCGGCCAGTCAGTTCAAACGCTTTTTTTTTCGAGTTTCCCATCAGTTTTCCAATTGCAACTTTTTGTCCTTTAAAGTAGACATGTTCTTCTAACAAAAAACATACAAATCAATTCTTTTGCAATTTCTTCACACTTCGATGCTATTTTGGGGTACGCTGACTAGCCTATATCGGTACATATCTTTATAAAACACAATATCTTTCGCTAAAACAATATTAAATGCCCAGCTTTAACCTAAGTAAGAACCTACTATTTATAATCATATTTGTCCATTTAGACTCCAATATATAAACTCTCTAACAGAACACAAAAGGTCTGATCGAATTCTTTCTTATAGACGAGATTTTCAATGATATTGTTAAATTATCATTAACGAAATATTAAGGAGCTAAATATAATGGAGCTTTATATAGCACCGACGAAGAGACAACTTCATGCGCGATCTCGATTTCTGTGTCGTTTCGGAAATCTTACTTAGCTTTTAGTCGCGCGGACCAAATTTATTTTAGTAAATTAAAATTTTATTAGCCCGAACTAATGCTGCAAATGTGCGCCTACAGTTCCAAATACATGTAATAATTCATAAAAGAGCGGGTTAAATTGAAGTAATGCCGCTTTAATAGATTATAATTAATATTTAATGCTTTTGTTTTCTAAAAACAAGTTCGGCGGCCTAAAGAATTCAATATGACAATCCCTTCATAAATTATTTGTGACAATACCAGATTTTTCTAATTGCATTGTATAACGGCGCATTTTTTTTATACAAGAAATTCATGGACTTACGTCTCAATGACATTTAACGAACCAAAGGAAATGTTTTATATTTAAATAGAACTAATGATAATGCGTTATTCTGTAATTATACGCTTTCAATGTTGGCGACTTTGACAGATCATTAGAAGAAGATGTCTGTAATTTAAATTATTTTGACAAACATCAAAATGTCCCCGATTGCAATGTCTGAAGACGTATTAATTCAAAAAGGTCGGTGCGGATAGATCAGCAATTATGTCTCATATTCAAAATGTGGTTGATTTTTACAATATTAAAGTTTCCCAAAATCTTACATCGTCTTAAAACGTACTAAACGAAATGGTCGAAGATGTGAGACTAAAATCGAAGTGGTCAATAACGGATATCCTATTTCAGTCACGAAATTCCACGAGATTTAAGGGTGCATGGTCACACATTACGTCGAAAATATTAAATGTATATTTTAATTTAACAAACATGTTTTCTTGAAATATGATGTATCTTTTTGAAACAAGTCTGAGGAATGGGGGAACCAAATAAGTATAAAAAGTAGTTAGACAAAAAGGAGTGAAAGGAAAACTGACCTTTCACTTTTTCATAACAGTTGAACTAATACACTTTTCTCTGGGAAAACAAAATAATTCACTTAGAAACGTAACATAAATGACATTTTCAGAGGAAAATAATTACAAATAAAAAACTGAAAAAAACAACACATTATAAAAATCACTTAAAAGGATTGTTAAATTACCGACAATGTATCGTACAGCGAATCAAAAGGGTGCATTAAATATGAATGTGTACTTGTACGGCGCCAATTAAAATCCTTAATTTGTCTTTTGTGGGGAAAAGCTCCATCCAAACCTAGTTAGTATTGCAAACGTATATAAATGGAAATAACTCATATCCCCACTAGGCAACAATTAGATAATTATGACAATCTTGTGTACGTCAACGAGTTTGTTTCCTGTATCGTGCAATACTTTGTATTGTTAGAAATTAGTTTTCCTCATAATAATTAAAGTAATTATCATGCTTTCAAGCAACGCTGTTTTTTACAGCTTCGTCTAGATATAGTAAAATGTCTCGTTGCTTGATTTTAACATTGTTACAAAATGTAAGAATACTATATTCTATTCTGTTTCAGTCTCCTCGCAGAATAGAAGGACATTTACACCATTAAGACGACGCAGCTAGTTGTAAGAAGCGCACATTAGCAGAAAAATGGGCTTAAATTATATCGTATATAAACGCTGACAAATACAAAACCTAATTCCTAAATATGTTGTTGTTAGTATGGGATGTACAGACATTAATTTAGAAAATCATTGATTTACTCATTTTTACAGAGTGAGTAAGTCATGATAATTATTATGATTAATTGTGCAACATAAACAAGCTGATACGAACATAAGAATTTGAAATTAATATAATTATAAGTAAAGCTTTCGAAATGTTTTAATAGCGTTTAAACAAGACATAAGTATAAACATGTTTTTCTTAGATTTTATGCCACGTCTTTGTCTTGATATTATCTGACAACCATTCAAATGAGACACATTACCATGACTTTATTGGTCCTTCATGTATTTCTTTGTGGTAATAAATTCTACTTGTTGAGCTTATCACCAGCCTATTTCGATTTTAAAACAAATAAACACTCATGGTTTTCAACTCGGGAATCTGTTTCGATTATCTTTTGTTGATGTGGCCATTAACACCGTAGTTGTCTCTATTAGCTAATCGATGTTCAAAGTAGTTATCAAGTTCAATTACTTCCCTTGAAGGAAATTACAAACTATAAAAATATGCATTTCCATTACTGCTATGAACAGGCTAAATCAAACCGAGCTTGCAATATTTTAATATTCATCGTGTTCGGTAGCTTTGAAAGTTTTTTCTCTTCATCTAAATATTATCATTTGTGTTGAAAAGCTGTCTATTTTCCTGGATGGAAATAAGATCTTTCAAATAATAATAACTCAAACATCGGAGGAGGGTAGATTTATAGACAGGAAGGCTGGCACGAAGTTCTTGAATATTACTTTTCTGGAAAGGGAATATGCGTCCAAACATTCGAAGTGTTTTACATGTAAATCGCTACTTTTTGTATGGTTAGTATGATTAAGAACTTTTTTTTTCAAAATCACGAACACATACATTTCGCATCAATCAATTATTTTTAAATATAACGTTAACTTGGATTGATAGGTTGGGTTGAGGTGGTTTGGGTGGTCAGAATTGAATTTGCTGGGCTAATTTTGTTTGGTTCGTTGGATTGGGTTTGGTTGGGCTAGACTTACATGTAGCTGGACAGGGCATTGCAGATCAAGGTCGGGTTACCGAAGCATAATACATGACGAAAGGTTTAAAAGGGTTTTTGCAGTGTAAATACAACAAATGATATCATAGCTATGATTACATGTAGCAGCATGAACAACTATTTTAGTTAAATGTAAGGGGAGATATTCTTTATTTGTGGTTGGTGAAAGGTTAATAATGAATCTTAAAACCGAGGTTAAACACCAAATTTCATTATCTTGTTAGGGGTTAGAAGCTCCAAAGATTGTCATTTTGTTGCCATGTCTTCTTTCAGAATATACATGTACTTCATATCTTTTTGTTTGTATTCTTCTTTATCTTCTCCTTCCTCTTCTCTTACCCTCACTTTCTCTCTCTCTTCTTCTCATTTCTGTGTCTATAGTCCTATCTTTCTATCTTCTCTCACTCCACCTCTCTCTCTCTCTCTCTCTCTCTCTCTCTCTCTATCCCTTCAGCCTGTTCGCTGCTTTTTTATCCTGTGTTACCTGGGTGATGCTTTTCCCGATAATTAACCGTTTTCTTAAACCGCAATGCATAACCTTATTTATTGTCTAAGTTCGAGTGTACTTAGTCATATTATTCACCATACATATAGTTCAACTAAAAGATTGCTACAAGTTATTGTAATAAGCTAGGATATTAAACAATAATTATTGAAAAAAATAGCATACGTCGTTAGAATAGCAATAAAATATATTTTATTGGTAAAACTTCTTAAAACCTAAAGCAAATAAATAAAGGGCTGTAGTTAATTGGAGTTTCTCGGTACAGTATAAATGAAACATGTCAGAACTGTACATGAAATGAAGCATAATGTAAAACTTACAAAAAAGTTTTAAATATTACTAAATGTTGTGGACGAACGAGTCCTAATTTTGCTCATGCCACAGGAAATGTGTCCTCCTAATTCTTTACAATTTAGGTGTTACTTTATGTGAAATGAACTTGCGAGTCTATTTTTCGCAAAATGAATTAGTGATTTAGTCACATTTTTGAAAAATATATAATATATTTACCGCGAAAAAACTTTCTGAGCAGTGTTTTCAGCTATACTTTATTATGTTATTCCAAGAAAAATGTTACCAGTCCGAAAGCACTGTTTCCCGTGAATTTTATTGTTCTTTAATTTTAATATAATCAAATCAAATACTACGGAATTTGCCATTTTTATAAAGAATGAGTGAGATATAAGTATGCGTTTTAATTTGAAATAAAATGATTTCTTTTTCAAAACGTTATAAAACTACATTTCAAGAACCCGACAGCGAAGTGTAAATAAATTGTTATGAGATTTGTTCCTTAACAAGCACTGTATAGGGCTTCACATTATGCGTGTACTTCAAAATACCAATAGGTTTTTAGCAAATTACCTCTAGAAATCCTATGAGATGAATATATATGACTTCTCCAAATGTTGCCAACTTAATAATGTCTGCCTTAATTGTATGACATACTCCCTAAGGACACTTTTCAGACATCTCATATAACTGTAAGTGTACTTTATTCGAAACGATTCCGTTGGAAAAGGTCACGCTGGAATGATTTGTTCCCATCGGAACTTTTATTTCTTTTGTTTTACGCAAATTGCCATCCAAACACTGCAGGCTAATTTGGGGTTTCTTATTTCAAACTAATTATTTCTTAAGGCTGTAACTTGATACCTATTTCGTGACAACGATTCTGTATTTTATATAAAACTGTGAAATCATTATCATCCGCGGGGTACATGTTCTAATTATCGTGGGTTTCGTTGGAAGATCGATCCACAGATTTATAACCAAACCCTGCGCTCGAAAATTTGCTACACATTATTGTAATAAATGACTAAACTAGGAAATTTCAAAATTGGACAAAACGTAACACGCTGTTGAAATTGCAATAAAATATCTCAATTTGGTAATAAGTCTGAAAAGCGAAACAGATCAATAAAAGGGTTGTGTTGGTTAAATTAAATTTCTCGGTAAAATAATAAATAATAATAAGTAAACTGTCCATTAAATGAAGAATAACGTAAAAGCAGCCACTTACAAAAAGTTTGAAAGTTTATGCTGCAGAGGTATAAGACCCATTTTGACTCACGCCACAGGAAAACGTGTCCTCGTTCATAATTCTTTAAAATTAAGATGTTACTTCATGTGGAATGAATTTGCAAATCTATTTTTCACACAATGAAATAGAAATTTTGTTACGAATTTTGTTACTATTGAATTAAAAATTTGAGTCAAATTCTATTATTACCAACTGATTGCAGATAATGATGCTTTCAATAACTTTCGAAAACCATGTTTAACTTACCAATTTGATTGTATATCGCCATTTCATGCACCAATCGCCTACGAAATAATTTGTTCAGTGTTCCCTGTTCAGTGGTGTTCTCAGTTACAAATACCTAACTTGATGGTAATATGCGGATTTCAAACAATTGAGAATGTTAATCAAGGATGTATAAATGTATACTTAAAATATCCTTATTTTGGGGATACAGATATTATGTGCTTTGTCTGTTTCTTGTGTGGTCGGCTAAACGCTGCCGCCTAAAACGTATAGCTTTGGGATTATCTATAAATTTTCTATTTCATTCTTCCTGCTTGACAATTCAGTGATTTACCGCCGTCAGACAGTGTCACATCCATTTTTCCCTATACTCCAATGACAATGATTTACTTGCTGCAAGCCAGACACTTGTTCCACAATTATATGACCATAATATACCGAGAGTGATTACTCATAAGCAGTTCGATGAATTGCCTTTGTATTTTTTAAAGATCGCAGTAGCGTTGTTTGCGCGTGTTGCGGTTGTTAAATATATCCCCGTATTATCAAGCAGTACTGTTATTATTTGCAAACTTCGAGGGTCGTTGAGCACAATCATAAATGATGTGTAAATATTGAGTACCGCTCGACCCGGAGCTAGGCGGCACAGTAGTGTATGCATTTCAATGCACATGCCCTATCAAACCGAGCCTGAAAGTGTTTGATATTTGTCTAATCCGGTGGCTTTCAAAGTGTTTTTTCAATTTATACAAAAATGTCACCATCGTAATTAAAAATAATATTTGGGAATAAATTATGTAAGGTACATTCGTTTGTTTTGTCTGGACGAGAGGGTGATAGAAAAAAAAACGTAATCTTTAACTTCGTCATGAACTGAGTATGAATATACTCACAAATACTTTAAACTGTCTTTTTCTGGTGTCAGCAATTTATTTAAGTCTCCGTTTTGTAAGAAAGAAAATGTTCTTAGAATCTGCGTATTAACGAGACGGATTTAGAAACCCAAGATGTAATAATTTATCAAAACTGTAATGTCCTTACGTGTACAAGGTTAAAGTATTAAATAATGTCACAGACTAAACATTCACCTTAAAATAGGACACTTATAACCAAACGATATTTTACGGTTTTTAAATTAATTGACATTAACGCTAAAAACTCTCTTAATGGACACAGGACATGTTTTTGAATCGTCGAAAATTGGATGAAAATGTTTTTTAGTTTTTATATTGCTCAGAAGGAATGCTTTTGTAGAAGACGTTTTCGTTTCTGATGCATCGGTCATTTGTTTTGCATAAAAAAGACAATTATGATTTTAGGAGTTGCCACAGTCGGAAGGAAGCACCCTGCTAACACAGCAACGTAGTAAAATTGAAAAAGGAGCAGCTGATCAATTTGAAATAAGACATCAAAACAATGAACAAAAATATAACCTGAGCGGTTTTTCGCCTGGGAACGGTAAGCGGCAAAACAATTTGCTACTGGGGGTTTAATCCAGGTACACGTACGAGGGTTCACTATCCTCGCATTTAAACAAACGAGTAAAAAAATTTTGGTGAATAAACTTTAACCAAAGACGCGTTCTTCTCTAGTTCACTACTCCTCCGCTTATCCCTGTCATCTGGCCCAGTGTCTGCCGACTGATTTATATTGCCAGCTAATTACAACAGCTGCATCTTCACTTGATGTAAGTGTCATTGCAATGTCTGGTAGATAATTGGTTTCTTAAAATTCATCTCAAGGGAGGACCGTTCATTGCACTACCATCGATAATCAGAAATTTATCGAAATTTCGCTAACTGCAAATTGAAGTTCAGTAAAACTTTGCAGAAATATATTCTATTGGTGTGTACACAATTTCATAGAAAAATTTAGGCTTTTATAGTCCTTGTTTGTTTATCGTGACAACATTCACATGCTCTTGATATAAATATTTGAATTTAAGACGAAGGAGGAACTTTCAGATTTAACAAGATTATGAATGTTTGCATTCATGTTTATTACACGTGTAACTATAAATAGTAACAAATTTACGTTACGACCGGAAGCGTTATTCAAGGTCGCAGGGCATTAACTAATGAGAGGCAGGGCCATTATCGATAATTTTGTTTTTAGGTTTTAAATTGTTATCATTGGTTTAATCACGTTTCATCATTAAAATAAGAATAAATTGTACATACCCATTCATTTGAACCATAATATTCACATAGCTAGCCTAAAAGCCTGGTGTAAAAGAAGCTCGCAGCAGAGGTATAAGAATGAAACACTCTCAAATCATTGCATTTACAGACTCATACCACGAATATCACTTCTAAAATTCAAAGTTCACCAAATCCCTATCCTTTCCCTTGAGTTAAAACAGACTAAACTGAATGAAATACAATGTAGTAAACATTCGTTAAATGACGTCACATATAAACTTAAATGGCGTAGTCACTTACATCGTGATGTAGTAATTGTATCAATGAAAGTGCCCAATCAAGTACGAAGTGAAGGGAGATTAACGTACACATGTAATAAATAGGTAATAAATGGGCAAGCAGTGCCACTTGTCGATATTGGCCCTGCCATATAATAATGTCCCTCGGGCTAAAACCCTCGGGTCATTATTCATATGACAGGGCCATTATCGACAAGTGGCACTGCTTGCCCATTTATAAACCTATACATATAACATGATAACAATTGACAAAATCCGTGTTTGACTGGAGCCTGACATATTATTAAGTCATTATTAAGTTGATTCAAAAGTTAAATTTAACAAAGAAAGCATCTCCATTTTATATTAACTACGAGGTTCAAATTTCGTTGAGAAAAACTATTCATAGAAAACGGTAAAGTATAAAAACGGTGCACATGCAAAATTCATAACGCTTAGAATCTTTAAGTGCCGCAATCTTCTCAAATTTATATTAAGAATTGTGCTGCTTTGTGAAAAAAAACATAGACTATCGGTTCATACCCTTATGAAGCACCGAGGAGCAATACTTACGCTAAAACAGTATAAATAAAAATGCTTTATGCCATAATTTCCTAACGACAATGTCGGTGGCATGAATTTTAGATCAACCTGATAATACTTCTATATATTATTTCTAACAAAACCTTTTCTGTAATTGTATGGTGCGCGTTATTTTAATACAAGAATAGGCGTGCGTAGAGAACAGGATCGAAGCAGTAAACAAAAACATTTTTGATTCTGTTTAACATTTGATCTCTTATGCAATGCCCTGAGATAAAAAAAATTAAGTGCTGTTGAATTATTACTTACATAACATTCCATAATAGACAAAAAATGACTTTTGTTAAAGCGACAAAAACTAGGAAGCACCAAAGGCAGTATTTTAAATTTAAATAAAACTAATGACATTGCATTATGCAGTAGATTGAGTGACAATGTTGTAAGGCTCAGACGTATCATTACAAAAAGGGGAGGCTTAGTCTTCTTGATGTAGCAATTTCAGATTTTTTTTACTTTGTTCTCAAAGATTGCGTGATTAATATTTTTTGAAATAGCTATTTTTGTGGGATCTTGAAAAAAGGTAATTGATTTAGACTAACTTAAAGATAAACAGATCTTCATAATATTATGTTGTTGTTAGCTTAATGTTACGTGCATTAATGTGGGAAAATTCTCGGATTTACAGTTAATTCTGTCATCAACGACCAATCTGGCGAAAACGCAAAAAAGGGTCTTTATTGGAAGATATGGCAATACTATAATATTGGTGAACACATCTTACACAACATTCATACGATGTATCCGGTTCAACATGTTTTACTGAGAATCAATCTCGGTATTTATTTCTATTTGAAAAGAAAAAAAGTTTGGATGGCAAATTATTTTATAACAATCTGATAAAAATTATCTCCTAACAGGATCTGATGACCAGTATTTAAAACGTGTTTTTATCACTGCATGTTACCCTTTGAACCAATCAGATTGTTGCCTACAAAATCGCAAAAGTGAAAGTAGAATTAGTTTTTTAAACCATGGAAAATGTTGACAGACTTCATACGACTTTTTTTCTTGAACATATGTGTGTTTATGTAGTTTTGCATTTTTTTCTAATGTAATGACATCTTCAGATCACTTTGTGAGCATTATAAATCATTATTCTTGTGTTGATAATTTATAAAAATAGTAATCGGGGAAAACCACTTTTACTTATGTACCATATCTGCGTGTCGTCATCAGAAATAACATTTTGTTAGATTTGACTTCAGTGAGATTGATTTTAAAGTGATATTTTGTAAGAATAAAGTCATTGTATATTGTGCTGATTAGAAAATATAATCTGTATATGATATTTTATTGATCTCTTTTTTTAATTGTTAACAACTATATAACGGATATGTGTTTGTGTCGTAAAATTTCTAATTTATTTCACTCGTAGACTCCATAAACTTATATTTAAAGCAGTGGCCTTAGACGAATATATATATTTTGGTATAATACCGATGAAATAAATTCAATATTACACTAAATTAAACATGTTTTCTTTTAAGTTCGTGCTCCTCTCGAAACTTGACCTGTCTGAAAATATAAAAGTGGAAAGGTAATCAGTTTAAAAGTTAGTCCGACAAAATCCAGCCAAGTAAAACATAGTATTTCAGTTCTGTAGTTACATAAGAGTAAAACTACCATTTTCTCTGATTAACTTTATAATCTTCATGAAAACGTCCAATTAATGATAAATCACTGGATATAAAAAGTTGTATCAAATGTTGTTTTTTGCCGATACAGTGAATCAAAAGGTTGCATTTAATAAAGAATGTGTACTCTTAAGTCGCTTATTCGAATCCGTATTTGTCAATTGTGGAGAAAACGCTCCATCCAAAACCTTATTAGTATTGCCAACGTAGATAAACGCATATATGTGATATCCCCACCAGTGCCCAAGGTTATAAACCTGAGCATGGAAACCAGTCTCAAATCTCAAGCATCTGATTGGCTGAAATGGCGACCAGTCAATGATTTAATGATTTAAGACCATTAAAATCTGTGTATACCGTCGCAAACTTCAAAATAACGGCATGGTTATTCCTATTCTAACGCTCTTCCATACTACCCTCAATCGGGCCTCATTCCATAATGCCTTCTTCAGGATTGTTTGTCATAACAGGAAATGACGTCAACGTCAAACGACAGTAAACAAGGAATTTTACGGTCGCAAATTTTCGCCATCTGACCAATCAGATTGCTCGAAATTTATTTAGTGCGTTTGAATATGCTTTTTAAGGGAACACTGATTTTTCCGGCTTCTAGATACAGCATTTTTTTTTCTAAAAAAATATCGCTGAGGGAAAACAAATTAGCAAATTACCTTTAGAAATCCTATGAGAAGAACATCTATGACTTCTCCAAATCTTGCCAACTTAAAAATGTCTGCCTTAATTGTATGGCATATTTCCTGAAGACACTTTCCAGACATCTCATGTCACTGTACAGTGTACTTCATTCAACACGATTCCGTTGGAAAAGGTCAGGCTTGAATGATTTGATCTCATTGGAACCTTTTATTTATTTTGTTTTACGCACATTGCCATCTAAACAGTGTAAGATAATTTGGGATTTCTTCTTTAGAACTAATTTGTTCTTGAGGGTGTAATTTGATATCTATTTCGACCATTCCGTATTTTTATAATACTGTGAAATCACAAATATTCGTGAGGTACATGCTGATACACTTCTTTTCGTGGTCTTTGAATGCCGATGATGTCTGTTCAAGAATGAAATCTTTCGAATCAGAGAGACAAACGAAATGTAATCCTTATTCAAGGGCAGTGTTTGTTGATCGAAATTTTACTGTTTACTGGTGACAACATTGCAATATCAACATGCTCGACCCGGGGTTAATCGAAGTGGCAAATAGTATCACTTCCATTGCTGCCCATAAAAGGCTCAGTAAAACTGGGCTTGCAATTGTTTCATATTTTGTCTTGCTCGGTGGCTTTCAGTGTTCCTTTTTTATCTATTTAAATGACCGAGTTTTTTTTCTCCGTGATATTATTTTATTTGTTTTCTACACAAAGATTAAATTTGATGATGAAATCATTAATAAGGCATATTTACGGATACAAGTGACACACTATAATGACATATCTAGATCTAATTGGTGTTGAATATCAGAAATAAAGCAAACTCTAATGGTTATCTGCGCACATTTCCATTAATGAAGTATAAAAAACGAAGGAAAAATGTGCGCCAAATAGGCACTACTACACACACACAATAAAACAAAATATTGACACTTATACATGTATAAGTCTGACGATCAATTGAAAGAATCTCCAAAGTTGACAATGTTGATGTGTTATAGCATTAAGACAATAAAACTGACATATTATTTCTTTGGTTCAGATCAGAACTGCTTGTTCATAATACATAATACTTTGACATTATAACGCAATAACCTTAAGTCTTTCGGACACCATGAATTTTAATTTATGCCTTACGGACTTTTATAGAAACAGTATTGTTTCGTCTCAAAATTTGAGACACGAAATATTTTAGTTAAAAATATTTTAAACTGTCCCAAGATGTAGGGGATTACGGTAATAACCTCATTTATTTCTCGACGAATAATTTAGTAAGACATATAACTGGAGAAAAAATGCTTAAAATTATGATCAAGACAAATTAAATTAGTTGAAATCGTCATAGAGATAACCTTATTTGAATATTTGAATATTAAGTAACACATTATTACAATTCGACAAAGCCGTACTAACTCAATACAGGATATTATATGTTCAAGGTTCCACTGTGTTTAAATCGTTGCTTGAAAGTTACTTGCTTGAAAGTAACTGTGTGCTGATGATTTTAAGTAAATTAAAATGATTAAACTGATGAATGTATATAGGAAAAATATTTCAGTTTAAGGAGGTTAACAATACGAGCATGTCTATTCACAGTTCAGGGAGATATATTTGACAAAAGTGAGATCATTTTAAAGAAAGGTTAAGATTAATGCGATTAAACGTTCAGTGGAAAATTAAAATCTACTTTTTGATGATTACATGTAATAAGGTTGAAAACGCGCAAACCATACTATTTTAATTGTAATAAAAATGAGTTCCATTTGTTAGCTTTAACCTACTTCATGTACGTAAATACAAGCAGAGCATATCAAGTGACTGAAATTTTGAGACTGTCTATTCACAGTTCAAGGTGTTACATTTAACAAACGTGCGAACATTTGGATGAAAGGTTAAGGGTACTGCGTTTAAATGGTCAGTGGCAAACAATTGCCTCTCGATGATTAAACCGGTTTCAATAGCGCACCAACCATACTAGTTATAATTGTAATAAAAATAGTTTATGAGCACCATCCCTTTAATTAATTCGAGGTACGTAATTGCAAGCATACACACAAATGAGAGGCTATAAGATTTTGTAAAATAAGTAGGTTGTGGGTGATTTTACTTAGATCATACACATTTTAACATTAACAAAAATGAAATTTGGATCGCATTCACCTCTGTTATAGGCTGGAATTACTTCCAACTACTTCTACTTTTACTCAAAGAAATACTTCAACAATTACATTTACAATAGCTTGGGTTTTTTGGTTTCAATGAAGGATAGTTAAGATTACTGTCATCTGTTTAACCTCAAGCTTTCAAGTTCATAATTTAGAACTGTATAGAATACAACTGCCGATTTTGGTATAAAATCTTTCGTTGAGATGTAAAGTTAGTGTAAGGAACGACTACTCGGTGAAGGAGATTGAGCATAAGGCAGCTTGTAACGCGCACGTACAAACTTGTTCATAAATTATAAGAATACTAATTAACGCATTGATCTAAGACGCTTGTTTAAATATTATAAAAGCTAAATAACTAACTTTAAGAAGCAGTGTTTGATCTGCAGTCTGCGTGGTTCGTACTTGGTATATTACCGTCAAGGGAGGTAATTAAATCTGATTAGTATGGTTATCGACCCTAATAACTGTATTAAACATCGATAAGCTCATAAAGACGAAGACGGTGGTAATGGCCACATCAACAAATAAAGATAAACAAAACATATTCCCAAGTTGAAAGCCCTAAGACTTAGTGTTAATTGTATAAAGATTGAAAAAGGCTGCTGATTATCTCAACAAGTAGAATCTATTACCAGAAAGAAATACATATGGGACCAATAAAGTTACGGTTATGTGTCTCATGTGAATAATTGTCAGAAAATTTTAAGACAAAGATGTGTGATAAATTTGAGAAACAATTTATGGACTCACGTCTTGTTTTAAAGCAATTTACACATTTAGCTATACTAAGTATTACGTTTACTTTCTTCAAAGGACACTCGGGTAAAACCGAAAAGTGTCTTTTATGACAAGATATCTTTGTTTACCGTTAAATTTGTATTTACATAAGACAATGAGACAGATAAAACGTCTTCTTAATCTACTTGAGGTCTGAGTTTGAAGGTGGTTTTATGCACACTGCAATTGTCGTTTTTATTTTGTGGAAGAATACTTCTCCTTTGTGTTGAAACGCTGTCTATGTTCATGGATGGTAATGAGGTTTTATAAATCATGATAACTGAAACATCGGAGGAGTGTAAAATTATACACACGGACATGGCATTTTAGATTAGGGGCGGGTAAACAAAGTATACTATATGGCGAAAGGTGTAAAACATCTCTGCACTCTAAATACAACAAATAATATCACTGCTACGGATAGCAGCGTGAACAACGGAACTGCCTTATTTAAATATAGGGAGATATTCTTTATTTGTGGTTGGTAAAAGGTTCATCATAGATATTGAAACCTACCGGTAGGTTAAACACCAAATGACATTTCCTTGTTAGAAGGTAAAGGCTCCACAGATTGTCATTTTGTTAATTGTTGTTGTGTCTTCTTTGAGAAGAATGCCTTTTTTGTAAAATATATACTACATATCTTGTTGTTTGTATTCTTCTTTATAGCCTTTTTCTCTTTTCTTACCCTCTCTTTCTCTCTCTTCCAAGGCGGTAACCCCAGGGTCTTCCTTTTTCGTTAATTGTTTGTGGCATCTTAATATTTGAATTGACATACTTATAACAAACATGCTCTCTGTTCCTCTCTTCATTTTCGCTGCGTAGAATTGATGTGTTTTCTGATTGTGGCGATTCCTGATACGCATGTTTC
The DNA here is from genome assembly GCA_038501625.1 of Corbicula japonica. NCBI lineage: Eukaryota > Metazoa > Mollusca > Bivalvia > Venerida > Cyrenidae > Corbicula > Corbicula japonica. The sequence continues at coordinate 3,037,686 of JAZAYU010000023.1, forward strand.
ACTTTCTGTTTTCATAATCCTAAATTTCTTTTTTTCTTTCTATGTCTCTCCATCTGCCCCTTTAGCCTGTTTGCTGCTATTATATCCTTTGTATCCTGGGTGATGCTTTTCCTGACAATTAACCTTTAAGAGAACTGAAATGCATAACCCAATTTATTGTCGTTCGAATGAACTTGGTCATATTATTCACCATAAATATAGTTCAATAAAAAGATTGCTACAAATTAGTGTAATAAATTGCTAACTAGGAAATTTAACAATTTAGGAAAACATAACATACGTCATAAGAATAGCAAAAAAATATCTTTAATTGGTATAACGTCTGAAAAGCCAAAGCAAATAGATATAGGGTTGTAGTTAATTGGAATTTCTCGGTAAAGTAAAAATTAAAACTTGACAGAACTGTAAAAACAACCACTACAAAAAGGTTTGTAATATTGCTCAATGCTGTGAAGGAACAAGACTAAGTCCACATTTTGCTCACGCCACAGGAAATCTGTCCTCGGTCATAGTTCATGACAACTTAGGTGTTACTTAAAGTGGAATGAACTTACAAATCTATTTACCTCACAATGAAATTGTCACATTTTTTCGAAAATGTATATATTTACCGCAAAATGCTTTCTGAGCAGTGTTGTTTACTATGTCATACCAAGAAAAACGTCATCTGTCTGAAAGCACTATTTCCCGTGATTGTAATCATTCCATTTATAAAATAAAATTATCAAATCGAATACTATGGAGTTGACCTTTTTTTAAAAAAAAAGAATGAGTTAGATATAAGTACTATGCGTTTATATTTGAAATAAATTGAACTATGTTTTATTATAATTTCCTCGAAATTATAAAATTACCTTTAAAGAACCTACTGCGAAGTGTAAATAAATTGTTATGAGATTTGTTCATTAACAAGCTCTATAAAGGGCTTCACCTAATGCGTGTACTTCAAAATACCAATAGGTTATTAGCAAATTACCTATGAGATGAACATCTATGACTTCTGCGAATGCTGCCAACTTAATAATTTCTGCCTTAATTGTATGGCATATCCCCTGAAGACACTTTCCAGACATCTCATAAAACTGTACAGTGTACTTCATTCAAAAGGATTCCGTTGGAAAAGGTCAAGCTGGAATGATTTGTTCTCATTGGAACCTTTTATTTATTTTGTTTTATGCAAATTGCCATCTAAACAGTGTAAGCTAATTTGTGGTTTCTTCTTTAGAACTAATTAGTTCTTGAGGGTTTAATTTGATATCTATTTCGATACAACGATTCCGTATTTTATAATACTGTGAAATCACATATATTCGTGAGGTACATGGACTTCTTTTCATGGGTTTCGTTCAACTTGGAAGATCGATCCACAAATTTAAAACCCAAACTACCACGAAATGAAGAATTGAACTTAGACATAGTTTATGAAATTCAGATCGACTTCTGAAGGAAAAGCACTAAATTCCACGCGCCAATAAATGCATCAACAGAAACACAAAATGTCTGTGTAGTAATCAGTTTCAATAACCTCTCTTGATGGTAATATGCTAAATTCAAACTCTGCAAAATTTCAATAATTGTCAGTGGCAGTATATTAGGCATACTTGGACTATTATTTTCATGCTATGTACTTAGACAGTTTCTTGCATGGTTGGCAAGGCGAATCCGCCGTTCTTGTATGTCTTGTAAATTCGATTGCCGGTGTCATATAATGGTGACCACCTTATTAATGTTACCTGCGCATCATTTTTTGCGGGTGGATGATATTCCGATTAGCTCAATCGGTAGGTGGTTATGTTATTTTATGCGGCTAGCAGCTGTTGCCGTATGGGTTTAAATCGTAGTTTCGGATTTAAATCATCTTTCTTGACCGACATGCATATTCGATGTGTTTGTTCACTATGGATTGTTTTATACGAATACGTAAAACACGTTTAAAATCATTTCAACATTTGAACTTTAAACTTTATGGGAAACCTGTTGGGGCATGTGTGAGGTATGTGCAACCTGAAATTTTGTTGAAATACACAGTAGAAAATGTATTTGCTCTGGATCAATATGCTTAAAATCTAGTCGGAAGAAATCTTGAACAATAAAGCAACAACAGATCACAAAACAGGTCGGCGGTAATTTGTTAAAATGGTCACTCATTGTTAGTTTCCCTCATTAACCAGTGAATACAATTACATACAGGAAATTACCTACTATAGTAGTTGTTCTAATTTGTCATTATATCTACATCATCAAACGGGAAATTACCTCTCTTCCCATGATTTCTAATTTGTCATTTATTTTATATATACGTAATCAGTATTCACGTAAAACAGATATCGGAAATTGATACAATATCAAACGACACTAGAAAAAGAGCATTTAAGCCCAATCTTGTAATTTGTGTTCGTTTATATCTTTTTTATTGACGTCGTTTGATAGGGATCAAATTTGTATTGTTCTATTGTGTGAATATTGAGTTGCGCTCAACCCGATAGGGCTAGGTGGCGTAGACGTCACTACGCTTTTACATCACTTCCAATTAACAACTTAGTAAAATCGAGCTTGCAATATATTTATATTTGCCTTATTCAATAAGTTTAAAAGTTTATGTTTCATCTTATTTTCATTCAATCATTTTGTGTTAGCTTGTTTTAATTACATCATAAATAAGGTACTTGATTAAACCTGAATTCCAAATACTTTTAAGCAGAGCATGTTCTTTTGGACAATATGCAAGTAAGCATACCACGTTATTTGTTTAGTTTGATTCATTATCATATCGTTAATAACATGCAGTTTAACTCCGCAAACGACGGATGCTCGGCGTCACAGTGAACATTGTTTTAGACAATTTGATTTTTATTTTCTATATTTTGTTAACCTATTCACGTTTGTCTGTAAAACATTTGGAGCCAAAAACATGTGCAGGAACCTGTCGGTGTGAACCCCGCATTCTTAGGCTCAGTAACAAGGTCAGGGAATTGGCAATTGGCACTCCTTCACCATCATTCTGCTATCTATTTTTCCTACCAGTTTTCAAATTCAAAAGTTGTGTTCAGTGATATTATATTTTATCTTACATTTAATTTGTGGTATTTGCAAATATCTGGACATTTGGTTAGCGAAAAGATGTCGTTTTTTCACAGAGGTTACCCTCCTCTTTCCTAAATAATGATTAAATCGTTAATTTTTAACATCTCAAACATCTCAAACAGGTTATTTGACTGTCAAATTTAGAAATTTATGACATGCACAAAAGGAAAACACAATCTTTAAAGTCCACTGATGCAAAGAATAAGATGAAGTGTTTTATTTAAAATATCCTTTTTAGTTAAAGAAAGAACAAAATCAAACGCTTTTTTTCCACAATTTTTTTCTTTAAAAATTTGTCGTTTAAAAAAATACGATAGAAACTGAGCCGAAAACTACCAAGATATACATATTGGTGATCAAATTCCTGCAGATATTTTCATTCAAAGGTGACATTCTAATGCATCTCTAATGCATCTCAATAATGATGAATGATGCTTTAGAGTTTACAAATAACTGTAATCAAACAAAGCCTGCAGTATAGTTTTTTTTTGTATTTTTGGGTTTGATGACTTTAACAGTAAAGTTCATGCATTGAATTGATATGGAAATGCTGCATTGGAAATAAGATCATAAAATAAGCCTGGGTAGATCGCAATCTCAGGTGTTTACGTTTATGTGGAAAATGCTTCGGAATGGCATATGCAATACATTGTTTAACCATACCGCATACGAACACGATTCAAGAAAAATGAGCATGTTTTAATCGCAAAGTTCTTTTTTTATGAGTCACTGATTTGATGATTGTAATATTAATCGTTTTTTATTATATCGAAAACACATTTTTTGGAAAATTATATGATGAAACTAGATCAATTGTCTCGATTTGGACTTGTTAATTATGGTTTAGACTATATCCTTATTTTTTTAAATAATCATTAAGCCACACACCCCAAAAAACAGACCCGCCCTATAAAGCCAATAGTAAAAATAAATTAGAAAAGAAGAAATGAATCAAAGTAGAAAAAAGGAACAACTAACGAAGCAAATAAAGTCTTAGATGAGGGAACGGAGGACGCCTTTGAACTGTCAGTGGCAGTTCATATATGACGATTGATGTATAAATAAAGTTCGATGGTGCATCAATTGCACAATCACCTTCCGCATCAGGTTCTCGATCAAAACCTGCTCTGCAAAACTCCAATCCGCTACTTACAAGTTGTGATGTATCCAATAATGTGCACTAACAAAGAATGCACACACAGAAGAAAACGCAGCATATGAACTACCAAGCTTATTCAGTAGATACTTGATCAAGGATAAATTTGCGATTCGTTCTACTCTGAGAAAAAAAATGAAAACACAAACAGACATTTCAAATGGTATCACAGCAATTTTACTGAAGATTAATGAACACTGCTATGCAGTACAGTAAAACTCGTCATTGAGATCATTCCAAAGTTTAGACCATCCCAATGTAAGGCCCTCTTTTGTAAAGCCTTAGAGGTACTGCTGCAGTACAATTTGTATACCATTTTTGGTTGAATACCTTTGTCTGAAATATTAAGACGGTTTGTGTAATAGTTAACACTTATTTTGTGTTTTAAAACATGTTCTCTTAGATTTCTTATATTTTCTGATCAAAACTAAAAGTACTGTAATATTCAGACTTCTTTTATGTTTCTATTTCTGGAAATGTGTTTGGTAGCATTCACGCTTGACTAAGATTAACTGACAATTTGATAAACAAACTGTCTAACCGTGTCATAATAATATTGGAAAGAAAGATTAATGGTTGTGTTTCAAGTACAGTGAATTATGTTTTACAAAGAAATATGTTGCAATTTTAGAAGAACTAGATGACCGAGATACTCGTCCGTGTTATCTATAACATTATATGATATTTTTTGGCTTTCGAGCCATAACGAGAATCTGAATCTAAATATTCATCGTTGAGGATCTTTTTACATACAAGTCTTAAATGGCTGCTTTTATGCGTACAATAAACGACAGCTGTTTTCATTGAGTACTTTTGGTAAAACGATTACGTTTAATACAAGTATGATGCACATATACCGCCCACGAACAGGATTCGATAAAAAATGAGCCTGTTTACATTGTCATGTACTTTTGATTAAACAAATCAAGAAATCAAACCAAAAGGACGATCTAATTTACATAATTTACATAAAGCATACCGTATTTTACTACAAACTTTCAATTTGACAGTTATCAGAGTTGAAGAAGGTTAAAAATAATTATATATTTTAAGCCTACTGAAATTGGTTATACTTTTAGAGGGGGTGGAAAATTATAAACCATTTCCATGTAAAAATACATTTGACAAAGATGTCATTGGATACTGAATAGAATTGGGGGTTAGACCCCTATCACTGTTATGCAGATATAGGAAGATTGGGTTATGTTTGATCGTAATCATGTTCACTACTAATTATGCGTCAAAAACATACATGTAAGACTAATCTGTAAAGATCAAAATAACTTAAAACCTCCTTTGGATCAGTATTTCAAGATCAACGATAAATTGAAACCTCATTTGGATCAGTATTTCAAGATCAACGATAAATTGAAACCTCCTCTGGATCAGTATTTCAAGATCAACGATAAATTGAAACCTCATTTGGATCAGTTTTTCAAGATCAACGATAAATTGAAACCTCCTCTTGATCAGTATTTCAAGATCAACGATAAATTGAAACCTCATTTGGATCAGTTTTTCAAGATCAACGATAAATTGAAACCTCATTTGGATCAGTATTTCAAGATCAACGATAAATTGGAACCTCCTCTGGATCAGTATTTCAAGATCAATGATAAATTGATACCTCATTTGGATCAGTATTTCAATATCAACGATAAATTGAAACCTCCTCTGGATCAGTATTTCAAGATCAACGATAAATTGAAACCTTATTTGGATCAGTATTTCAAGATCAACGATAAATTGAAACCTCATTTGGATCAGTATTTCAAGATCAACGATAAATTGGAACCTCCTTTGGATCAGTATTTTAGTTTTTTAAATTTGTTTGTGTTTTCTATCTGCAGAATGTGACTGCGTTCCTATTGCAAAACAGCCAGAAGACGAACATTCTTCTTTTTCAAATTTTGGCACATAATTTGTTTATATGGTAACACGGAAATAAAAAAGTATTATTTGCATATCAGGAATCGCCACACTCACGAAACACAGCCTCACCACGCAGCGAAAAAGAAGAGAGGAAGAGTGAGAGAGAGAGAGAGAGAGAGCATGTTTGTTATAAGTATGTCAATTCAAATAGGACGCCACAAACAACTTACGAAAAAGAGAACCCTTGGGGATACCGCCTTGGAACGGTCAGTGGCAAAACAAATTGCCACTGGGGGTTTAAACCAGGTTCTAGAAAGCACCATTAACCTGTAAAGCCTGGTCAAACCTGTCTTCAAAAACCACTCAGAGAAAAACCCAAGTTATCTTTTGAGGCTAGTGGTGTATGGTCTGGCATCAAATATATTTTTTTCTTTTAATCAGCAGTGGAACAAACATGTGGTCTTCATCAACAGGTGGTCTTAGTTTGCAGCCCAAGTATATCAAGTTCAAAGTCCGAAGAACATGAAGAAAAAATGCGTTTTCCTTTAACGCGAAACAAAATACAATTTTAACACAAAAATTATACAGCCATATCAAGAATAGCCACTGGGACACTAAAAAACCCAGCCCCGTCAGAGACAAAGGGCAGAGAGAAAAAAGAAGCTTGGTTTAATGAAATGTTCAATTTCAAATAAGACACCACAAACAATTCACGAAAACGAAAACCTTAGAGGTAACCGCCTTAGAACGGCAAGTAGCAAAAATCGCTGAAGGTGGTTTCAACCGGGTTCTAGTGTGCACCAACCTTATACTTTCCCAACAGGAATAAACTTACATGAACACTTTCTTTCGATTTATCAGCTTTAACCCACTCGTCAAGTCGCCATTGTTGCATGCAAACACGCACAAACGTATAAAGCAGATAAAACAACTGGTGGCATTGTCAAGCAAAACGTTTGGTGTTCAGTTTTACTGGGCCACCTGGAGTCAAATCAGCAGGAAAACGATAGTAGGGATATAAGAAACAATTAGTTTAGTGTTCGAACCTGTCTTTCAGGCAAAACATGGTTTGTGCTCTTTTATTTTTGTATCTACAACATTACTTCGATTACAGGTGGTCTTAAGCACAGGTTGGACTAAGTCGGTCTAAATAATTGAAAAACTTCGTTTTATCGGCCTTCAAAACTCCATGTGTAAGCCTTTCGTGTTACAAAATGTAGGTCCTTTAATGTCGTTAATCATAACAACACTAGTTTAAATGTATGTAAGACATGTTATACCCGTCAAAAAAAAACAACGCTACTGTGATAGTTAGATAAATGAAATAAATGAAGTCACCAAACACGACTAATGAAAAAAAAATCTGCATTGTTTGTTTGGCTTAGCCTGTAAAAAGATATTGTGATGAGATGATTATTATTGCCAAAGCAGCCTAGTTTTTATGTACGGACTTACTTTGCTAAAAAAGTTTCTTTTAAAAACATATATCATTTGATTAGGAAATACACTCGTCTTATAAAAGACCAAAAAATGTTTGTGTTTTTTTGTGATTGTGGTTCCATTAATTTCGCGTAAACATAATACTTTTTTCTAACTAATCTTGTTTTGAATCGTATTTTATTCGTTGACATGGAAAGTGTCGTTATTTCTGGAACACAATAAACCAATGCATAAATGTCAACAGATGAATTAAAAAAAAGTTCCCTTGCACTTAAAATATCAAAATAACACCAAACATTGTTGACTCGAAATTTGTGAATTATTCTCGAGTTTAACTCCACCCATGAACACAAGAAAACGAGAATTTAATCTAAGTAGTTGTTCATTTAAAATATTTTACTTAATAAATATAATTTTAGATAGACTGGTTGTACTCTTTATCGTCTTGTCTTAGTAGTGTAGCATTAAATTTTGCTCTTTATTATTTAAACGAAATTATAGTGCAATTATAGTGAATATAAGGAATTGCCAAATTCAGAACAACCAGCCTCCCCACACAGCCAAATGTAGAGAGGAAAAGAGAGCACTCTTTTAAAATAGACGAATAAGAAATGTATTAAATTATAGGCTTCGAATACACTTAATGGCTAATCTCGTCTGTTGTGACTTTCAGAGAATTCTCTCAAGTAAGGAATATATTCACTTATCTTGTTATATTGTAGACACATTATGAAACGGCATTATGTGAAACTTAACAAGTAACGAATTCAAAGGAGAATGTTCATTTTTATATTTTTAATATGCTGTTATTGACAAATCATGTAACAAAACATTGTGCTTTGCAATGCTTTTATATGTCTGTGTGTTTTTGCATGCAAAATTGTTGAGCTGATGGGTGGGTTGGAGTTATTTCACCAAGACAGATTTTAGTTGTTTGTTGATATGAGGATCTTTTGTGACAAGATCTAGGTTTGTGCACCCTTAAATCTGGTTTAAATCCCCAGTGGTAATATGTTTTGTAACTGACCGTTCTTAAGCGGTAACCCCAATGGTTTTCTTTCTCGTTAATTGTTTGTAAGGTCTTACTTGAAATTGATATTCTTAAAAAAATGCTCTATTTTCATTTCATTTTCGCTGCTTTTAAAGGGTGTGTCTTCTGAGTGTGGCGATTGCTGATATTGCATGTTTCATGTTTTTAAAAGGGCATTCGAAGTGCCAGAGGAAAATTTGTCTCCGATAGTTGATTAGTATATACTTACTTATTGACTGTATGGTCTGATCTTTGCTCTTAAAATATACAACGTGCTCAAACATCGTTTCCCTTCCATAGTTTAAAAAGGACAAAATGTAGTTCAACACTTAGCACAATTCAAACTAATAAAAAATATCTTTTTTTACCCCCTTAAAATAGAACCATCAATAATAAAGTAAGCTCTAACATTTATATTTACATTATTTAATAACAAAAATAAATTTTACAACACGCCAAAAATATTCAATATCCAAATCAGTAATGAATACAAATTGTATGTTTCTTAAATCAAAACAAAAAAAAGTTCAATTTGAAAAGATTAAAATGGCCTTAAGAAGCCATTGAGCATTACAAATAAGGAAATAAAAACCCCATAATCTTGTACATGACGGTTATCATTTGTGACGAAATAAGCTCATGGGGAATATTACGTTTCTATTTTGAAATCCTTAATGAAGTATTTATGTTCATTCTTAAGTAACAGTCGTTCCTGAGGTCCTAGATTACTTACATCTTAAATGCCGTGAATGATTAATGCTTAAAATGGTACAATGCACTCTCAAAACGTTTAATTCAAAGCTTTAAATAGAAAACAGTTACATGACACTTACACTGTATGTCTGATATAACTTTTTCTTTGTTTATGTAAAGATGAAGTACAAAAACAATTTACTATAGAGAAATGAGAGAATGTAAACTGCAAGTTATAGAATTTGTAACTATTTATGCCTAGATATATCTGTCTGTATATAGCGGGAATGGTTTTGGCTAGAAACAAACAATGCTGGCTTTTAAATTTCATATATTAAATAAGAAAATCAATTATTGTTTTACAGATTACATGAAGAAATAAAATGAATAGTGATTCGATTAAAATGCGGAATCTACTTTACTTGAAGAAATATAAATTACCCTTTGTACTATGACAAATATTTTAAGGCGAAATTTCGTGAAAGCTCCGTATACATGCCTCCATTTAAGCTGCTAATGCAAGGATTTCCAAAGATTGTTTGAAATTGAGAAAAAGGAGAAAATCTTGCAATTTTTGAATTGGACGAACTGGCAGAGAACGGAATGCAGTTCCATAAACACCATAATTTTAAGCTTTCGTTTGATGTCACGCGAAATGAATCGTAAATAAATAGCGTCCAACTTTAAAAAGATCAGAAGATTAAAGATGTTAAACATGTCTGCTCGAAAATTGTTTCTGGAAATGAAGAGTATGGCTTTTCGACTAGTAATAAATCAACTATCTTGTTTCGAAATCGAAGGAACCAATATCATATAAGCACAAGATTATAAAACTAATATTGGAGACCATTCTCATATCTCAAGCATCTGATTGGGTGAAATGATCGTGATCCATAATGACAAAACATTTACACACAGCAAAAATTTACACAATCATTTTTAAATAAAAGCCTTACATGTATGCATGACATGTTTCACACAGATAATTTTATTGTTAAAATATAGCGTTTTATTGCATGCATCACACAATTATATACAAATGTAATCTTAGTGATTATTGAGTTTTCCTCGACGGGAGCTTGATGGCGTTGACAGCATATCCATTTCTATTCATGAAGGCTCAATCAAACCCAAGTCGCAATACTATATTTTTGTCTTGTTTGGTACATTTTGTATCTGAATGCTCCCTTTAACCTGTTAAAGTATATGTATTGTGTGTTTCGCTAAAGTGTTTGCTTACAAGACTTCACCAATATGAATGAACGTAAATAAAATACTCTAAAATCAGTACACTGTAATATTCGTGGATAAACAACTTATTTCGTAAGCATATCGGTCCACAAAGTCACCACACAATAAAGAATTCTATATAAATTTTAAGAAAATTGAGTTCAATGATCAAGAAATAAATATAACACAAACATGGTAATGAATACCAAGATTATAGGTACATCTGTAATAATAAAACATACGGCTGTTTCTAATAAATTACTATTCCTACTGAAAACGAAACGACATTTTTTGATCAAGCTTTATCATATTATTGGCTAATGACACGTGTGGCCGTTTCCAGACAGAATTTCATTGGTACGACAGGTTGTTATGTAGTACAAACACACTCTGTTATATAATATGGATTGTATATAGGTCGATCAGGGAATTCAAGAAAAAGCATGCTTTATTATTTCAATAAGATAATTAATATCCACAGTTCGTATTTTGGTCAGTGGTTATACATTATTAATGATGCCTAATCACGAATCAGGTCGAAAACATTAATGGTTTTAAACTAAACAAGGCCAGAAAATGTGGTGTTATATTATTACTCACCAGCTTACACGTGCATTCGAAGAAAGACAAAGTTGTTTAAATGTTACTAACACAGTAAATTTCACTGCCATCAGATCCAAACTGCACAAATTAGTCCAAATGGTCAGTGGTATTCGAAACATATTTCATGCTATTGTCATACTTTAATGGCGAAGGTCGAAATTGACGTGGTAAATGCTTTTTCCGGTTCAAACCATTTACAATGTATTTTAATGTTATGCATACGAATATGAATAAACACTAAAGTATGTCTTAAAACAACAATACAATTAACTGTTTCCTGGGTTTCCAACCAGTACTCGTGCCGAATGTGGATTGAGGAAACTGCAGACGAACCTCATTCCTGATGGGACTCGAACACGCAGTCTCCGGATCAAGAGTCCGACGCTTTACCCCTAGACCACTGATCTTCCACAAGTTTGATTGTTTGATTTCATGATTCAAAATCACAGAACAAACATTTAAGAAATCAAACTTCAAACGCAGTGCCTTTACATTATAAGCTTCCCTGGAGAAACTACAACCACCACTAACATGATAATGACGTCACGAAATGAAGTATTTTACATTTCTAGTCATTATCTAAAATAGCTTTAAGAAATGTAAATTTATTCAACTTAGCATACCATGTTTTCCTTTTTAAAGATAAAGTCCAATATATAAGGCATGGCACTGGAAAAACTGACTTCGAACAGCTGATGTCAGTCCTTGAAATGACCAAACAGTTGAGCAGGCTACAATGGTTCGTATGCATTTTTGGAGATAATAACATTACAGTCGAAATGCCAGACAAAGTCATGTTTAAAATATGAAAAAGGTGCGTACCGTGTTTTTTCATGTGATGGTAGCTATATATGTAACACAGTAAACGTAAAGTACAAACCATTTGCCCATACGTGTCAATTCAAGACGCTTAAGTTAATGTGTCTGGGTTGTTTGTTAAATCCTAAACTGCTTTTAATATGCCACGATTTACACTTAGTCTATATCCCATTAAACACCACTAAGCAGATAATAGCATTAGTGCACTGTCGAATTATTTCTACTTGTATATTCTACTTCCGTCTAGTGTCTAGACATTTAACATAGATTTGGTCCCAAGGTTTCAACACTGAGAATGGTAACCAGACTGGACGCCATTTCAGACGATCAGATGCTTGAGATTAGAGAGTGCTTTCCGATGGCAGTTTTATAATCTTCAGCCCTGATAGAGTTGTCTTCTTAGAATGTTTGTTTATGTGATTCTCTGAGGTAGCTCGAATCACGTTGCAGAGTGTGATGCCTGTGTACTGGTTCCGACTGTTGACATAAAGATGTTTTAAATGGATTAAATGACTTCCAGCAAAATAAGTAACTGTCAAAATAAAAATAAAACTGAATCGATCCGCCCTCATGTAGGTCTGTTGAACTTTCAGTCCCCCTAATGTGGAGCAAACCCGACAGCGCCTAGCCATACAATGGCAATCTGCTCCCTATGGAGCTATTTTAGACAATCCACAAAATGTTTATCGGATAACCCTGATAAAGTTTAACGTAATCATCATTGCATGACACTGGAAACTGATTATTTACTGATAACAATACTGAAGACTCGTACGAGATACCTTTAACAGCCGCCACACTTCAAAAATGGGGTACTGTGACTTTCAAATGAGTTGCACTCAATTTGGGGGTAGACAGCTTATTCAGTTAAGGACTTGCCACACTCCTCCCAATCCTGTTCATCGATAAAAACTGTCAAAATCTCAATAATGGCAAAATGCCGTTCATTGAAACTTGCAACATGTTTCTAATGTATCTTTATTTTGCATACAGAAAGCCACGTTAGAGCAGTAAAGAAAACAAGCTAGACCTTGAATTCCTAAAAATTCTGTTTACATAAATTCACAAAAACTAAGCGATACAAAACATAATTTCAAATTCCCATATGAGTGCAATGTTACTGACGAGAAAATGTTGTCTAATTTGTTAAAAACTTTCAAATACTAAAAGAGAAATTAGTGATTGTCATCCGTTTTCGCGACCAGAAAATTGAAGTTCAAACACACTTTTACTAATATCTCGTTAAGTTTACATATGTAAGTCACGAGGCCACAATAAATTGTTTTAAGTATCATTTTACTCATGTGGGCATTTAAAATGATGTTTTTTGTTGTTTAGTTTTTGTGAATTTATGAAAATAGAAGTTTAGGTAATTTTTAGATGCAATTTGTGCAAAGTTTCATTTAACGGCATTTTATTGATAAACAGGATTGGGAGGAGTGTGGTAAGCCCTTAAATGCATTAACTGCCAGTGAAGAGCTTAAAGTTTGTTTCAATTAGCATCTATTATTATATTATTTGTCGTATTCAGTGGCTATCAAAGTTGTTTTTTTTCATTTGAAGACATAATCCTTTTTTTTTTATTTTGAGAAGTCTCAGTATATAACTTTGATATTCTGTATGCTTTCAAATTCTAATCTTAATAGCGAAATATCTGAACACATGTTTTTCCCCACTGACCGTTTCAATTTTGTATCATTACTGTTCCAAGGCGGTATCACCAAGGGTTGTCATTTCATTTCCGTAAGCTGTTGGTGACGGCTTATTTAAAATGCATTTTCTTATAAACACCTGCTCTTTGTTCTTCTATACATTATCATATTATTGTACCGATATATAAGGGAAGGGAACACGGGGATTTAAGCTCTTACAGAGGAATCACTCTCCTAAGCGCATTTGGGAAACTTTTAACACGGGTTTTAAATAACAGACTTACAACATGGGCAGAAACTTACACCGTATACATTGAAGCACAAGCTGGATTTAGATCAGGGATGGGAACAGTTGATAATATATTCATTCTAAACTCAATTATTTCTCATTGTTTAAGTAACAACGAAAGACTAATTTGTGCATGTGTTGACTTTAAAAAAGCACTTGATTTTGTTGTAAGGGACATTCTTTGGTATAAATTTATCAAATATGGTTATAGGGGTAACATGTTAAAAGTTATACGATCTATGTATCAAACAGTTATGTCGAAAGTTAAAGTTATGAATGAATTAAGTGAGAGTTTTATTTGTGATTTAAGGGTAAGACAGGTAGAATGTTTATCGCCCTTTTTATTTAGTATGTTTTTAAATGATTTAGAAAAAACATTATTGATTAAGGGTGCTGCATGTATCGATATTGGTACTCTTAATCATTGCGTTTTTCTCTATGCAGATGATTTAATTCTTTTTGCCGAAGTGCTGAGGGGTTGCAAAAGTCTTTAGATATTTTATCAGAATATTGTGCAAAATGGAAGTTAATTGTAAATACGCAAAAAACTTAAATTATGATTTTCAGAAAAGCGGTTAGATTACCAGAACATTTGAACTTTTTTTACAATGGGTCGGAAATTGAAGTAGTTAACACTTTTAAATATTTAGGCGTAGTTTTCTCTTCAGGAGAAGCATTTCAAGTACAAGACAAATCAGCATCCGGGCCAGCACTAAAAGCATTGTTTGAGCTAAACAAATGTCTCAGTAAATTTACAGATATATCACCAAAACACCTGTTTGATTTGTCTGACAAGATGATATCGCCAATTTTAAATTATTTGTCAGAGTGTTTTGGTTTTAGCGAAGGATCTCAAATAGAGAGAGTACATTTAAGGTTTTTGTAAGCGTGATTTATACGGTGAAACGGGAAGACTTCCTCTAAAAATATAATGGCAATCAAACATAATTAGATACTGTTAACATTATGCCTCAGTCCAGAACTAAAGTACATCAAAATCGTCTACAATTTTCTAAAAGAACAAGTTGACCGAAGACTTAATATAAAAAACTGGGTTTCAAATGTTAAAGATTTATTATCACGCTTAGGATTTTATGATGTTTGGTTTAATCAAGGGGTTTCAAATACAAACTTATGAGTATTTTAAAGCAGAGAATAAAAGATAATTATTTTCAGACGTGGACAGAACAATTATACTCATCATCAAGGGCACTGTTTTATCGAGATATAGCGTTATTTTTTGAATATAGTCCTTTTTTAGACACAGTAAATGTCACAAAATTCAGAAAATCGCTCACACGACTTAGACTTTCATCACATAGACTTCAAATTGAAACCGGGCGTTGGAATAAACCATTAAGTACACCAAATAATGAACAAAATGTAAATTTTGTAATAATCTTGAGGATGAATATTATTTTGTAATCAAATGTCCTGTTAACCTAGACTTAAGAAAACAATATATTTAAAGTTATTATTGAATCAGACCAAATTTCATAAAATTTAAAGAACTTATTAATTCAAACAACACAAATATGGTGAGGAAGCTAGCTACATTTGTTTTTAAAGCATTTGAAATAAAGAGACCAGTTACTAAAACACTTTTTATAATTATTTTTCTTAAATTTGTTTATAATTGTTAAAACATTTTACAAAATGTCTTTTCCAAATACATTAAATTGTTTTTAAAAAATATAAGGTCATATAACTGTAATAGGGTACCAGATACTAAAATACTTTTGATAATTAGTTTTCTTACAACTTGCTTATAACTGTTAATATAATTTTACAAAATGTCTCAACCAAATACATGTACATATTTTGTTGTTTAAAATAACTGTAATAGTGTACCAGTAACATTTTTTGTATGATCATCATTGTCTTACCATGCCACATTGTGTTATTCTGTGTTTTATGCATTATATGCTCATGGGCCATAAAGGCTTATTACATAATAAACTACTACTACTACATTTTGGCTGCGTTTAGAGGCTGTAGTTTCTTGGTGGGGCAATCCCTTAGAGGATAATTCACGACTGAGCGGGGCCGGGACGTAATACTCGGTCCGAAGGGAGCAGAACGGCCCGAGGGTCGTTTGCGACCGAGGGCCTATTATCACACCGGCCCCGCTCAGCCGTGTATTAACGTCTCTAATACATACCTTTATATTGTGTCTTCGGTCATATTTTTGACGTTTAAATTGTTACTATTTTTGGATATTATAATTAACTATAACCGGTTATATTCAAATCACTAATAAGATATTTCATTAATTTATATGTTTTGACATCATAATGGTATTTTTGCCGCGAAATGCATAATGATTAATGTCTTCTGCTCAACTTTATGACGTTGTTTCAAGAATCGACGTCAATAGTCCTAAAGTACCTTTTCCCGTGACTCTCCCCATATTAGACATTACATCATAATCAATCACACTCAAACCATTCGACAATTCAAATATCCGCGATTCCGTACAATGCTTTACCGTTGGTTAAGTTGAGTTATTTTATGCAAATTTGGAATGTCAGACAATCTTGTGTTGATAAGCATGTCAGTATGAATAATTCAGAAACAAATTGTCAGGGACTGCATTTCCATAATCAATTCCATTCGAAAAAAGAAAAAGGAAACATTCATTTCTTGTTAAATATTGTTTTCTATATGGATTGATGGTATGTTTTTGGCATCAAATTAATCTTTTTTTTCTGAATTTGACTCTTTAAGCTAATTCAATAAGCAAAGTACCTGTACAACTTGTACTTGTTTGTCCAAATGAGAAAAATGTGAGGTTAGTGCTGCCTTGAATCATGTATAATCCAACTAGTAGACTATGATAAAATGTTTTGACGCTGAACGATCAGGTGGTACAGCTGTAGCCCATCGGGTTCTTAATTTTTTTAATTGTTCGAAGTGTCGTTTTTTAAATGAATCATTTTAAACCCATGCATCACTATCTACCTTTTTTGGTAGAGTATAAGAGACCAAGGTTTTGAAATTAATAATCAGACACCAAAAACAATGAATGAGAAAAAAAAACATGTTGGCACCGCCTTGGAACTGTACGTGGAAGAATAAGTATACATATAAAGCTCTTGCTTCGCGCCCTCCTGTAACAACATTACGCAAAAACAAATGCTTCATTTATTAGAAATATCAAAGTGCATGAAGAGGTTCATAACACATTCCAATTCCATTTCAACAACAGTTCAAATATATTGATTTTTTTTCCGGAAACATAGGCCAAACATGACTTATCAGGGTCTGTTTTTGGTCGAGAAAGACAACGTTACACAGATTGCAGCGCCAAAAGTTATTTTCCAACTCAAAACAAACATTTTCCTTAAATGCCATAAATCAAAACAAACTGTTAGGAGATGGAAATAAAAAAAAGGAATTGATCATGTGCGATACTTGTGTACATTTCTCGAATATGGTCTAATGAATTATTCATACACATTTTAATATAAAAATGAAATATGCAGAATGGACGCATCAAGAAGACACATACACCACACACAGCAAACAAATGTCGAGAGTATAAGAGAACATGATCAATTTCACAATAGATCAAAACGAAAACGAAAACCTGATGGGTTACCGCTTTGAAACGGTCAGTGGCCAAACAATTTTAAATTAAAGTAGACACTCGGGTTAAAATGGATAAAACGGGAACTTTGAATGCCATCGAACTAGACAAATATGAAAATATTGCAGGCTCGGTATGATTGAGCCTGTTCATGGACAGTAATGGGAATGCATATTACTGCCCACGCCCCCTAACCCCGGGTTGACCCTTATTTACACCAATAAACATAACAATTTGACCATCCCAAACGATGGTGTGCATACGGCGTTGAATATAGAACCTTCAATGCGGTATTTTCAGATAAATAACATTCCATGTTCAGCGGCGTATGGTTCCAAACTTAATCCAAACAAACCTTCCAAGCTTCAAGAAACGATTTGTTTCGCTTAAATTTTAAATTCGTTATCTTAAAAAGGTCATAAGTAATGAAATAATCAAAAACAAATGTGACGCCGTTAACGAATCTGAAATCCAGAGGTGTTCCAACTTGGGGTTTAAAGGAGGTTCTATGGTGCACTTACACCACTTGCCCCAACAGGTTCTTATTTGAACAAACAATTGCAAGTCGGGTGTCTGGGTGAATAAGCTTTAATCCATCAATCAACTCGACAATGTATCATGCAAAACCACACATTCAAATAATATTATAGCATTGTCAAGAAAAAACGGTTTTTAGAATTTTTGCCTAATTAAATTCTCTAGTTAGAGTCACGACACCTAGCTGCTTGTGGTTATCTACTGTAGTATCATTAAATTTCACCGGACAAACTTTCGCGCAAAAAATCCGAAAATGATATATTCGCGTGGTCATAAATTCGTGCGATTTAATGTTTCTTTTAAGAGATATTATAACATGAAGTCATTTTGCTATTCTAAGAGTTAAGAGTTTAAATACGCGAAATTTAAACCCGCCTGAAATATTATGATTTTATATTTTTTCTTAATATAATGTTATTACTCAAGTGAATTCATATTGGCTTGTTATTGGGCCAATAGTATTCATATTAGCCCAAGGCCGAAGGCTATTGTGACTGCCGAAGGCCCAATAAAATGAAAAATGTGAATTCACTTGATTGATGAAAATTTTATTGATTAACAGACTAAAGCCATCAATCTCATAATAAGACTAAACTGGGCCAAAACGGGAATAGCTGGACCAATATGAAAAAATTGCTGGGACAATATGAGATATTTTAACACCCAGTATCAATCATGTCTACTTTAAATTTTCAGTATAATATTTAAAACTATTTTTGACAAAGTCAGTTAGGATAAATTAGAGATAAATCCATTGATATAGACCACCCCAAATGATAAGCGCCTCTAGGCCACCTTTACCACCTAGACCACTGATCCGATGTTCCATTTTACAATTTTTCAACGCGAAAATAAAAAGGCCATCCCTATATATAAACCACTTTTTCTAAGAATAAAACGTGATTTTTTTGGCGGAGTTTCACTGTATTATTATTCTCCTACGGTTAATTTACACGGTTATTGAAAACTTAATTTGCTATTCCCAACTATTACCTAACGGGTGTTTTACATTGTTGTGATACGTTCAGATAATCGATTATATTTTATTGATGCGGTTGTTTAAAACATATTAAGCTATTCTCTAATGTTCCCTACAATGAGTTATTACATCTGCGTGCATTGACCTGATGTATTTCATGAAAGCTTACAATGTGACAACTTGTGGTTCGACCTTATAAAACCATCATATGAATTTATGAACAAAACTATTGTCACACGCATGAAGTTGGTAAATATGTTTGAAGTATC
This sequence comes from Corbicula japonica, assembly GCA_038501625.1. Lineage (NCBI taxonomy): Eukaryota > Metazoa > Mollusca > Bivalvia > Venerida > Cyrenidae > Corbicula > Corbicula japonica. The sequence continues at coordinate 3,056,928 of JAZAYU010000023.1, forward strand.
TAAATGTAGTTCGTTTTTATCGAAGCCATGCTGTTTTAATAACATGTTATACGAGCGTATTCGTTTAATTGAAATACATGCCACTGACCGTTTCAAGGCCTCACCCTTTTTGTTCTTATTTTTGTTGTTTGTGGTGTCTGTTTTGAAACGGATCATTGTTTTACCAAGCTCTCTCTCTTTCTCTCTTTCTCTTCTTCTCGGCTGTGTGGGAAGGCTGTGTATTCTAGATGTGGTAATTCCTGATATGTATAATTCACTTTTTAGGAGTGATTTTGTTCTATTAATATTTACGAGGGTCATTCATAAAGTTTCCGGCTGTAAAAATCTTATTATTGTTTATATTGCGTAGAAACTTGATCAATATGTGAAGAAAAGTATAACAAATTTAGTGTATTTGTTTTTTTTTTTTTTATATTTCAACCCTACTCCATCCTATCTGTTGCTATGGTTATCACACTAACGCGTCACGGAGCAGTTTGACGCAACGTAATTATAGCAAATGTTTCTTGTTATACCGACTTCATTAAAATCGTGAATATGCTTATTAGCGCGCTAAAAATCGGCATGACGTTACGTCATCTATCGGACGTCAATTATGCAAAGTTTAACGGTTCTATGATAAACAACCAGTTAAAACTTCATGATGAACGCCGACGGGTTGAATAGTGCTGCAACACACTTGACGCCAACGTCAAAATCCACGGAGCAACGAGCAATTATTAAACATTGCGTAAAAGTGGGGATGACGCCTACGGACACATTAAAGTTTTTGAAAGTGACAAAACAGCAAAAGTGACTCGCACTATTGTTGTTGATTGGCACAAGCGATTCAGCGAAGGTGATGAAGACGTCAATGACCGGAAACGTTCCAGTCGTCCTTCTGTTAGCGGGAAAATAAACGATCGGATAAGAGACATTCTGAGAAGTGATCGGCGGAGAACAGTACAAGAATTGCGGAAATGACTGATGTTAGCGTGGGCAAGGCTTACAATATTGTAACGAATGATCTTAACCAGCGAAAGGTGTGTGCACGATGGGTCCCTCGACTACTTAGCGACGAAGATAAACGACGACGAGTTGCGGCATCCGAAGCGTTTTTGAAACCTTTCGAGAGACAAGGACAACGCTTCTTAGACATGTTAGACAGAATTATTACAGTCGATGAAACATGGTTGTTTCATTTCGACCCAGAAAGCAAGAGGCAGTCTGGAAATCACCGTAAACTCCGCCGCCTAAGAAAGCCCGCGTAGCACGTTCCATGAAAAAGCACATGTTTATCTTCTTTATGGACTACCAAGGGATGCTGTTGCAACATGCGGTTCCAGACTGGCAGACTGTAAACAAGGAATACTACCAAAAGGTATTTCGCTTTATTTTTGACAATTAAAACTGTAGTTTTATTTTTAAAAACAATATTAAACATAAACGATATTAAAAAGCTGTTGATAATTTTAATTCACAAAATCACGATATGGAAAATAAACAATAGCTAAAATGTTTTTCAACAGGTAATTCGCCGTGATCTGCTCAACGCAATACGCAAGAAGCGTCCTGGGGCTGAGATTGAGAACATCATTTTCCATCAAGATAATGCGCCGAGCCACCGCGCAGCAGACACGACGATGACGCTCGACTTTTGGGGTTTGAGCGATTAGAACATCCTCCGTACAGTCCTGACCTAGCCCCAATGGACTTTGCTGTATTCCCGCGACTTAAAGGCGAGCTGCGAGGGCTAAGTTTTGATTCATTACATGAACTTCAAATGACCGTGCGAACAGTAGTGTCACGATTTGAGTCTACCTGGTACGGCGATGTGTTCACTAAATGGATACACAGACACAGGAAATGCGAAGCGCTACACGGCAAGTATTTCGAAAAACATTAACTCAGTTGACGTTAGTAGCGTTAAATTGACGTTGTTATCTGCTCCGTGGCGCTCTACCTTGTTCTATGTAAATTATTGTAAAGAAGTGAAATGTGACTGTATTTATTTGAAACTTTGTATTTAAAATACATATGTATTAATCATCATGTGTGCGTTTTCTTATTATAATATCTTTACAACTCTATGAATTATAGCAACAGTCCGGAAACTTTATGAATGACCCTCGTAATAGCGCTTCGTTTTTTATTCTTTTTAGGAATATTCAATTCAGTTTCTGTAATGTGAAAAAGAAGAGTACACCGGAGGTTGGCTCACCACGACAGCATTATGTAGACAGGAAATTACAGCCCTGCAAATTAGATCGGCGACGACACAAATTATGCACAATGCAGTGTTTAAATTCATTTTATTTGTCTCTTGGCAATAAATTTTCCTTAAAACCAGATGAAAAAGTGTTTCTTACCATCTGGACTATTGATATTTACACCCCGTCGGTTATACGCGAAATTAATGTAACTACAAATAGAGTAAGACGAATAACCAATAGTTTCGCTTACAAATGGCGACATTTCTGCCTTATCACGACTTTGGAAGGAACTCTTGGGATTATTGCTAACGGAGATTCGTTTGGTGCAGACAAAAAATTGCAGCCAATTACAATTTGTCCTGTTCTCTTTATGGCGTTGAGATAAAAAAGTAAAACATGTTTCAACTTAAAATCTGTAATGACTTCATTAATATACTGATTGATGATTTAGGCACCTATCATTCTGTTTAAAAGAATTAATGCATACTTCCATAATCCGCGTCATGTTTAAACTCGTCTTTCGTAAATTGAAATGGTGACCTCAAGGAGTTGAGCAGATTGCATAGAAGCATAGAAGTTGAACAAACTCTATCAAAATTACAGCAAACTAGCAACTGCTATTAATTTCATTAAATTTTCGGGTTCACCGAATTCATCTGACTGCTCGTATTAATTAATGTTATGCGGCAAGCGGAATGCCATTCGACCAGCGAAATATTCATTGATGTAAGGCTTTCGCGGCATCTTACCCAACATCAAGCAAATCCATTTGTTGTAGTGCGACCTTTGATCTACTGCGGTAATGGTGTAGTCAAGTGAATGTTCTGGAGATATTGCTCGGCAAAAATCATTGAACACTCATATCGTCACATTAGTGCAATAACGAAATACCACCTCCTTTTTAAAATGGTAATTTTAACGATTTTGCACTAAAATGGCATTTATCAAATTGGTGAGCAAGTAATTTTTTATGCTTTTTGGTGAAATGTACCCAAACGCACATAACATACAAAAAGAGAACCGGCTCAAATTTGTTTATTTGACGTTATGACGTCGCGTCATAAACAAGCGGTTTTGGCGCCATTTGTTGCAACTTTTCTGTCAATTTCACACAAATTTTGCACTTAAAGCATAACATAAATTTTTTTTTTTACCAGTGAAAGATAGAAATATTTTTCACTAGTGAACTATGGAATTATGTATTTTCACTCGTAGCTTCGCCACTCGTGAAAATACGAATTCCGGAGCTCACTCGGTGAAATATATTTCTACATGTATCTTACACTGGTAAAAACAAATATCCTCTATATTTTAACGACCTTGGAAAACAAATCTAAACCTTCATATTCTAGTCTAGTCTAGGGACAGCCTAAAAATTGTGATGCAATTATTTTTTCAGGAAACTTAAAATTAATTTGTTTGGTTTGGCCTTCCTACATTTTCCCCATACACTATAAATTATATTGCCTCTACGTGGGAGCGAACCCGCTCCATCACGGTAACAGCGCCTAGCCCTGCAATACCGACGTCGCAAGCAACTGACCTAATCGTTAAAACCCAAGGAAGGTTGACCGGATACCCTGATATACGTTATCATCACTGCACAAAATTGGAAACGGGTTATTTTAACTGATAACAGTAATGACTATAACTACGGTAACGGGGAGACTTTTTCGGCCGCCACAATGCACAAATAGCGCTACTGTGAAAATAAGGGTTGTTCAATGTCCTTTTGCATTGGTACACTTTTAGATTGTCCCTTATTTTTTGGACACAAGTTTTTTTAGATTTACTTATTTTTATCTGCCCAAAGACTTAGGGTGATTAAGGTTGTTTTTATTGTTCGTCATGTTATCGAATTTGGATAATCAAACGCAATGTAGTTGTTCAACCAAGGCAACATGTACTTGCTATTTTATATGAGAAAGTGTCTGAGTGAGGTAGATGCACACTAGAACCTGGTTTTAACCCTAGAGAAGAAATGTTTTACCATAATTTGACCATTGCATATCGGGGGCGGCCTTCAGGTTCTATGCTTACTTTCTTCTCTTCTTTTTTGTTGTGTTAGAAAGCAGTACTTCCTGAAAGGGGTTGTTTTTTGTTTTTATGCCAAATTCACCTTTTACTTAATAAAAGAAAAAACGTTTTGCTAGCTCTACTATTAAACACATTTATTAAATGACTTTTAAATAGGAAGGTGTATCCTTGCTCCACTAAATAAACGATATTTGGGGCTCTTCATAATATAAATGAACTGTGAAAAGATAATCTCATTTTCAGAAAATTTAGTATGAAGACGCAGACATTCTTATTTTATATTTTGAAGAAATAAATTATATATCACATAGTCAACATTTGTAAGGGAATTAAATATAATTTAAACGATGATGATCAATAACAGTAATAGCTGTTTCATTAGCAACAACTAAAATGGTAAAAAAATCAACAACTGCAGCCAAGACAAAAAGTAACACCAACATGTATCTATTAAATGTACGAAAACATTATCCACCTGACGCGCCCCATGTCTGCTTAGTTATGGGAAACTGTTTCTTCTTATGATAATTATACTTCATGGACATGTCAAGATCTTATCCAGGCGCTTACTTTTTTATTGGATAATATTTATTTGAGATTTTGTACCTCTATTTATAAACAAGTAATAGGCATTCCAATGGGTACTAATTGTGCACACCTTGTTGCTGATCTGTTTTTATACTGTTATGAAAGAGACTTTATGTTATCTCTATCTACCGAACATCAAGATGATATTATTACAGCTTTTAACAACACCTCTAGGTATCTTGATGATTTAATAAATATTGATAATAACCACTTTCCATCACTGGTTAATAAGATTTATCCTAAAGAAATACAACTTAATAAAGCGAACACTTCAGAAAAGCAAGCAAACTTTCTTGTCGTGATCTAAATCTTTCCATTTAAAATGGTTACGTCGCTACTAAAATATATGATAAAAGAGATGATTGTAATTTTAATACAGTAAATTTTCCGTTTTTAGACGGCGATGTTCCTTGTGCAACAACTTACGGGGTTTATATCTCACAGCTTGTTCGCTTTTCAAGAGCTTGCAACGATGTGAATGATTTCAATGAACGTAATCTTTGCAATACAGGAAAAAGTTAAAAAAAACAAGTTTATCGGTATTACAAATTAAGGAAAACCTTTTGCAAGTTTTATCGCCGATACCCAGATCTAATTCATATATACAAGTGCAGTTTAAAATCACTTTTGCAACAAGGTTTTTCACAGCCATATTTTATGGAGATTTAATATTTGATCATTATGCTTACCTCTGTTTGCACGACGGTGGCAGGGTTTCAAGAGTTTATGAAAGTTTCTAGGGAAATCTTTTCTTAAAAGAACCTAGAAGCTCTATTTGTTTCTTGTATCCCTGTCATCGTGCTCTTGCTGATTTTACTCCAGGTGCTCTGGTCTCGGTAAGATCATTGAGTACCCGCCATTTGGCTTTGCAATGCTATTAGCTTCTTATGTTTTATATGTTTGTGTGCTTTTGCATGCAACATTAATGAACCGATGGGTGTGTTGGAGTTATTTCAGCCAGACAACTTGTACTTGCTATGTGATACGAGAACCGGTTGGGGCAAGTATGAGGTTGGTGCAGCCTAGAACCTCGTTTAACCCCCAGTGGTAATTTGTTTTGCCACTGACCGTTCCAAAGCGGTATCCCCAAAGGTTCTCTTTTTCGTTAGTTGTTTGTGGCGTCCTATTTGAATTGACATACTTATAACAAACACACTCTCTCTCTCTGTCTCTCTCTCTCTCTCTCTCTCTCTCTCTCTCTCTCTCTTCTTCTTCTCTTCTTTTTCGCTTAGTATGGAGGCTGTGTTTTGTGAGTGTGGCTATTCCTGATATGCATATACTACTTTTTAATGATATTTTCAGCTTTAATTTGTTTAACTGTCTGCCTTTTGTTTTCGTAATAATGCGTGTACATTTTATGTTCTTAAAAATGTCCGATACTTGAGCTATTGTAATAATTCGAAGCTTTTTAGGATATAATCGCCATGATCATGGTTATTTTGTAACGATTGAAATTTGAACGCAATTCGAGGCACACATATGGAAAATGTGTCTTTGGTAATATTTTTGACAATTCAGATGTTCCTATAGTTAAAATTAACAATTTCCTATTAATCCCATAAGTTATGGAAGATTTTGTAACACATCTTGACAATTTCACGTTATCTTTACCGCAAAATGCAAATGAAATGAGATTACCTCTACCTGGGAGCGAACCCGCATCGTTACGACGACAGCGCCTTGTCTTGCAATTCCGACGTCGCAACCAATTGAGCTGACCGGGACAACCCCAAAAAGGTTGATCGGATAGCGATAGCCCTGATATAAGTTATCATTATCGCATGGCATCGGTAACGGGTTATTTTACAGATAACACTACTGACTATATGTACGGGGAGACTTTTTACGGCCGAAGTAATGTCGTAATCTCTATTTTATTACGTAATTTCAAAATTGACCGCCTTTGTCCAAAAATATCCTTTACCACCATGGCATGATCCATTTTTACCAATAATGCAATATTTTCAAGTACTGTTTTTATTTTTTAAATTTTTTATTAGGTAGAATTGTCCATGATTTTCATCGGAAAACCTATCCACGAATTAAATCACCACAAAATATCAACTTAAAGTTGATACAATTTTGAAACATTGGTATCCACGAATTTAAAACCACAAAAATGCAGTTTTAAAGAATAAAAAAACACGTATATTATGATGTAGCTACTGCTAGGCCCTGTAGGCCCGGGCCAACAAGCTGGACAAGAAAATGACAATTTTAAAAGTCACAAAAATTACGATTAAAATAGGATGGAGATGGGACTAAGTGGGTTCGCCCCCAGACCACCTAACCAAGGCACAGCCGCTCCTTGAAACCCATTGTATAGGCCTTCAACTCGGAAATAGCTGGCTACGCCCCTGAGTTGCATGCATGTAAGTGCTCGAAATAATTTTAAAGGGACTGAAGCAATAGTCTACTAAAATCACAACATATTACACTTACAAATGTAATTAAATCAGTATTTAATTTAAAACTGTGTCTCACATATTGCAAAGCAATTTAATTGATATAAACATAAATCACATAATATCTTTACGATAATGTCAATAAAGATACAACTTTTTTCTCTTTTATTAGACGAAATACAATGAGCATGTTCGTTGACAGAAACTCAGTTCTGTGATAAATCTGAGTTTAATGTACGATTATATTTTGGACGAATCAGCATCCTCGTGAAGATTGATGTCTCGCCATAAAGCCACGTATCCCAGTTGATTCCAGTTTGAGGATCAGAGCTTAAAAATAAGCCGTTAAGATTCGAACTATAACAGTCTTTGTACCACCAAGCTCCCTGAAAACCAAAGACACAAACATATAAAGATAATGCCAAATTAATTTATTAAACATAAACAACAATTAACACTGAGTAAAACTTTTACATGCCAAATCGATCGGAAATGGTAATGAGTTAACGTTCTCTTTCGCGCACTTTGTATAAAAAAGCATGCTTACATGTACACAAATGTACTCCTTGAATAACAAAGGCAATTCTATAAGTCATCGAATACGACATAATATGTATTTAAATCATTTCGTGTTCATTGAGCGTGTTCGATTTCAGTGGGTTATATGCATATTACAACCGACATCGTCTTACCCAAAAACGAGCACATTTTAATATCTACCACAGCTCATATTGATACATCCAAATCAATGATGTGCATAAAAATTTATATCGCTAAATTCTAAACCCGGTTTCTAATATTCTTAGAATTACTCCGAAACAATAATCGGTAATACAAAGATAAATCGCAAACGTTAATATATCATCAAGATAAACATCTCATTTAGATGATAAAACGTACTGTGTATTTTTCATAGAACACTTATCCTACGCAGATCGTATAATTATTTGAACTGTTAATTTTTAAGCAAAGCAAATGACCTGATAACGTTCAGCACAGTTGAGAGTCTGGTGTAAATCATTATCCCTATCCCTGGTAGTAAATTTGAAACCATTATGATAAGCTAGAGCATCATGTGGATTAGCAAACTTATTATCATAACTGTAGGTTCCAAGTGACAGATTGTATCCATTTGATTCATCTCCGATCTGGAATGTCTGAAATTAAATTTATTAAACAATATTTTGTTCGGACACGTATTTGTATAGGATAATGCACTAATTTCTGTCCGCATTCAATACATATAAAAGCATTTACCTATTGCATCCGTAAAAATGAAACCGACAGTGCACAAACTGAGAATATTTTAATGGTTCAACGGTCCTATCAGTGCACACTTTTCCATTTCGATAATGTGACTCAAAAACGATTTATAAGTAAAGTAAAATTTAAAAACTTCTTCGGATTCAAATGAAATGGATGAAAAGAAAACTTTAAAGGCCACCGAACATTGCAGACTCTTTTTGATTGAGCCTGTTCATTGGCAGTAATGGAAATGCATATGACTCAATATTTACACCAATAATCAATACAATTTTGATCCATCCCAAACATAGTATGCACATAGCGGTGAACGAGGGGCATCCAATGCGGCATTTTCAGAATAATACTATTCCATATTCAGCGGCGTATTGATAAAAGAATTGGTTTGCCCTAAACGAACGAACAATGGGCGGAACTAAACAAAATAGAATTTTGACAGGGGATCTGAGAATATATCACATACAACGCCAAAGGTAAAATTTAAAAAGGAGGAAGTATGTTTGGGGATTATTGCACAATATCTGAATCTATTTATAGGCAGTAATGGAAACGATTTTATTTGCAATTTAAACGAATTTAAAACCAACACGGTTTAAATTAATTTAACGTAGTTCAGAAAGTAAAGATGCACACCTTAACGTACCCGCGAAAACTGTGTCTAACTGAAAACCAAGAAATGTTGGGCCCACGAAAATAAAACATTTATAGTCACTGCAAACAGTTAAATATATTATTTTCAATTAATACATACTGCATACTTTGCAGTTGCAAACTCGTTATTTTTCCTCCTCATCTCAACACGTAACTCGTAGCTACCTGTAAGATAATTTACAATCAATGAAAATAGATGAAAAGGGAACATCAAAAGCCGCCGAGCACGACAGATATGAATTCTCGGCAGACTCGTTGTGATTTTGACTGATCAAAAGCAGTAATTGAAATGCATAGACCTGGCCACGCCCAACAGCCCCGGGTTAAACACAACATAATATTTATACCAGTAAACAGTTCAATTTCGACACATCCTAAACGATTTTTTGCCCATGGCGGTTGACTTAGAACCTTTAAGGCGATAATTTCAGCTTAATACAATTACATGATCAGCGGCGTATGATCTGCAAATTTAAGGATTTAATCGATATTTGATGGTAATCATTTTGGTATGGAAAACTGTTGGATTGTTTAAACAGTAGGAATAACGATTTGATGAATAAGAAATACATATAACTGCCCGCGCCGCCTAGCCCCCTGTTGAGCGCAACTTAATATTTACACAAATTAACAGTACATTTTTGATTCATTCCAAACGATGGCTGCGAACATGGATCCTTTAATGAGGAATTTTCAGATTAATACATTTCCATGTTCAGCGGCGTATGGTCCCTAGATAAATGAGAAGGGTTTGCGTTAGCGAGAAAACAATGGGCGAAACTGAACAAAATAGAATTTTGACAGGGGATCTGAGAAATCCAATATAAATCCTGCTTATCAAAGACAACGAAGATAAGAACAAAGATAAAATTTAAAACCTGTAGATATATGAAAAAACTGTAAAGCCATCTTAACACGATAAATATCAAATGACTGCAGGCAAATAAATAAAAAAATAAAACATAGAAAACTTAAAAAACAACCTTAAACAGAATAATACAATGTTATTCCCAGTAACTTTATGATGTCAAAATGTATAACAAAATCTCCAAAAATCTATGACAAAATAATAGTCAATTGTATGTTCTTTCCAAATACCGTAAATTGAGATATTTTGGCAAAACGAAAAGGCCAAAATAAAACACAATAAAATATGTCACAGGTGAAAATGAAGCCCATTTAGTGCCATTAAGTGCAAACACAACAACAATACAGATTGTCTTTCATACTTCGCCGACGTTGACCATTACTTATCGCATATCAACATTATCAAAACAACCCGATAAATCTCATAATTTTAAATTTCAATTAGTTTATTTCAGTTTGTTGGATTATTTTGTGTTGCAAAAAATGTTGTGAAACTGTCGATCTTAAAACGTTTTATGCATTACCCATGACAAAATAACGTATCCTGTAATAATTTTTTGCCACACAATAATAAATGGCCAAAATAAAACTTGCCAAAATAAAACACAGGCATTTTGGGAAAAAATGGCAAAAATGTCACGATTCCAAAAATATCACAATTTACGGTATATTATCAACTCAAACGTCAGAAAATACGACCGAAAGCATCTTTAAATTTCCCGTGGCGTTCCCGTTTGTTTGAATTCACGATTACCTTGCCGGGTTAGACGATATATATTCTCCAAGCCCAACCAAAAGTTTTTCTCGTCTCCAAATCCGTTTTTATAATCATCCCAGCCTAAATAAAAGTCACTGTCCGATTCTCTTTGCTGAATGACGATCCATCCACCACCCTCTACCTGTACGTCCATGACACAAAATACCTTGACTGGTTTAGTCAACACACCTGTTTCGTGAACAGAAATATCCATTGCTTTACTTTAAATAACCATGATAATATTATATTTCATGTTGTACAAGTAGTACAACATGTAAAAAAAAACAACACAATATTTCTGACAAAGTCTATTTTTTCCAGTTAAGTTCAATCTAGGGTATGGAGTGGGGTTGGGCTGGTAAAAAAGCGACACACAACGTTAACGGGAAAACAGTTTGTGTGTTTGTACCTTCCGCACCTGACCCACTCGCTTCTTTTTGGTTCGAAACCATAGGGTCGTGGCTTAATGAGCAGGCAAAATTATGGCTGACTAGGTTAGACTATGTTTATGTGATTTTGCATTACCTTCTGGAAGTTTTATCCTACCCTCTGGAAGTTTTGTCTTACCTTCTGGAAGAATGGCTTTATATCCAGATACCGTATCGCCGATGTTCTGTAAGTCCATACAATTTTTCTGACCTGTCAGAAAAATGTATACAAAAAATTTGAGTGGAAATGTTCATTGAAGCTTTAATAAATGTCAATTAAGTTTTCTGCTTGCCTATTCAAACGCATTGATAATTCCAAAATGTAGTCAAATTGAACATCATCATGCTAGTTGCTTCATCAAGCAATTTTCTGGAAAACAGATTAAATATATTCAAGAAAAACAAGTTTAAATAACCTTTGAAACATTTAAGCAAAGAACTCCATGTTCTATCGTCAAGGCATTCTGCCGCAATCTGGTCACTTCCGGTGGACGGAAAATATCCCTTCCGGCAGCGGATAATGACTTTATCGCCAATTGACAACATATTTCCCAAAACTTCTTCACTTTCTGTACTCTTTGGAACTGCTTCGCATTCTGTTTCACAAGAAGTAAACATACTTAACAACTATAATTATTAACCACTATAATGCAAGCTTCACATTCTGTTTCAAAAGAAGTAAACATACTTAACAACTATAATTATTAACCACTATTATGCAAGCTTTGCATTCTGTTTCAAAAGAAGTAAACATACTTAACCCCCATAGCACTACATGCTTATCATTCTGTTTCAAAAGAAGTATACATAATTCACTATACTATGCCTGTTTCACATTTTCTTTCAAAGAAGTTTACATAATTAACCACTATTATACATGTTTTGCATTATATTTCAATAGATTGAAGTCAAGACATAATTAAACACTATTATACGTTTTTCACATTCTGTTTCAAAACAAATTAAAGATTCGCATTTTATTTTAAAATACATAAACATAACTTACCATTATTTTAAATGTTTCGCATTATATAAAAAAAACATAATCAACCCCCTTTATACATGTTTCGCATTATGTTGCAAAAGAAGAAAAAAAATCGACACAATTATCATCAGGTTATATGAGTTTAAATGGTTAATACTTTTAATGTCAATATCGGAAATGAAATTTGTATTAAAAGCATTTTGTTAAATGGAAAATGCTTAGTTCAGCCTCCAAAGTGCGTCCCCTTTAACATGACGTCCTGGACCCGCCCTTGGTGACGATGGAACACATTCTTAGAGATATTATTATTCTTTACCACAATCAAAACATGTATGTTTCGACATTTTTCTTGCTTTGTGCAGTACTCCGCGAATACGATTGTTGTTTAACAAAACTCAATCCAATAATGTGTTTCCAAAGTATCCGCTTGAAATATTTATGCCTTTAGAATGTGAAAGTGACTAGTAAGTAAAATGTATTATCTGCCCCGCGTTATGGTGGTAAACAGTTCAACCTTCCTTAGCAGCCACCTGCAAATAGCAACCAACTGTCTTGAATAGCCAGTTCGAATTTGTCCAAAACTAACATTTTATTCTAATTTTTACCTGTCTTTAACAACCACATGTGTTAAGCAGCCACTTTTTGTCACTCTTTGGTGGCTGCTTAACTCTAAGGGGGCTGTTTAAGACGGGTTTGACTGTACATTTTTTATAATTTATAAACTCTTTTGAAACTTGCAAAGTTAAATCGTTAATATCACAAAATTTGACGCACTATATATTTTGACGCACTGTTTTGACATCGCTTCTAAATATGTGATTTCCTAATGATGTTATTATGCTGAAAAATTATCAGTTAGTATTCATCTGACCATGTAATAAATTAAATTTGTAAATTATGCAAACTGAAGCCAGTAAAACATCATTGTTTTATGATATAATAAAATAACATGAATTACTTAATACTTTTTCTCTTGTTGAAATAAATCATTAATATTGGTACCATTTTACAAAATTTAAAACAAATTTTCTTGTTGTTTGCAACAAATGATAAATATAGCATCAGTCATGTGATGGGCATGAGTGCATTATAATGTTGTACTAAAATTTGTCCTTGTTGAAAATCCCTTACATGTTATATTGTTTCCATAGATTTTTATATTCATTTATAATTTATCATCATTGTTATTTTTCACTCTACAATATCAAAATATAAAGACTGCAAAGGACACTACCCCAGAAGATATGGTTGGTCATGGCAAACAGGAAAGATATCCCCAGTCATCCAAGAGTGATGTCTTTTAGCACTTAAAGCAGACTAGATGCAGAATATTTAATGAAGTTCCGTTTTCCATTGTTTTACAATACAGCAATTGTGGAAAACTTATTCTAGATGAGTAAATTAACATCATTCATTTCCTTTTGTTGTGCCAGATGCAAGAGAGTGTGTAAACTTACTTTTAAGTAATTAGAAATGTGGTTACATTACATGCGTCAAAATATGTGGTGGAATATTAGCATTTTTGGGGTTGTCATGTTTGTTTCTTGCTCTACAAAAACATTCTTGATATTTTTTCATAATTGCAGTTTTATTCAAATAAGGAAGAATGTATGTTCATGATATAAATGTTGAGTTAAAAGTGAACATTTAATTTTAAAAGTTGTTTTAGATTCAAGAAACGCTTAAGTGCGTCAAAATACGTGACACCAGGATACCTTGTGCTACACACTTGTTGTTTTCATTGCATACATATCCATTCGCACAAGTTCCATCACCACAATCCTGAAATAACAACATGTTCTAATAAAATTAAAAACTTAAATCAAACAAAACTAAATAGCGAGAGTTAAACAAAAAAACAACAAAACAAACATACAAATAAGTTCAGCGAAGACGTTGTGCCCACAAACTTCCCACAATTTTGAAACTGTGTTGGACTAAAACCAACGATGGAAATGTACAATAATATATTTTAATGTAAACTTTGTAAAAAAAAGAGACGTTTAATCTTTAAGTTTTTACAAGAATTAAATCGTAATGTCATATTTTAAAGAAACCATAATACACCATTGTTATTTATATAAATACGACATTTATCTCTATAAACAGGTTATATGGGGTATGCCACGGGAAACGGGGTTATCGGCATCATTTTTCCACATTTGAGTCGTTACGTTAATTGGAAATACATTACAATCATGAACTATTTCCCGTTAAATTATAAGTTTTATCATTAAAAATTTTGTCAAAAATGTGTGAATTTTACCGCGAAATGCATAATAAATGATATTGCCTCTACCTGGGAGCGAACCCACACCGTCACGGCGCGAACCCCTAGCCCTTTCAACTCCGACGACGCTAACCGGGACAACCCCAAAACAGTTTTATGATATAGCCCTGATATATCATAAACTTAATATATACGTGATATACGTAATCATCACTGCACGACATCGGTAGCGGTTATTTCACTGATTACTGTACAGATTTGATGAACGAAAGACTTTTTACGGCCGGCACACTGCACACAAAGCGCTACTGTGAATTTCAAATGTTATTTCCTCTTTCTTCAAACCCGCGTCGTCACGGAGACAGCGCATAGCCTTGAAATTCCGTCGACGCAACCGATATAGCTATACGTAAATATCACTGCACGACATCGGTGACGGGGTATTTTACTAATAACAGTACTTAAAATATGTACTGTGAGATATTTACCAGCCGTCATTCTGCACAATTAGTGCTTCTGTAAATTTCAAATGATATTGCCTCTACTTGGCAGCGAACCAATGATAATAATAAGCGATGTCGTAAAATCAACATTTTGTATTTTTTTAAGGATTGTCGTCAGAGATTTGAAGGTACCTTTTTTCACCGAGACACGCCCCATTGACTAATTCAACCCAATACCTGGAATTGTGTAGCCTATACTCAGTTGTGTATCTGAGTGTCACAGATAGGACGAGGGGGATACTCCGCCCGAACACAAAACTATGAAAATTTTAACAATTTATTTACAAAAGAAAATAAAAAGAATATTTATAAATGAGAAAAAAATGCAATATTCAAATGATGTCCTTTCACACAGATGTATTAATATATTTACAATAAATAAGTGTCCACAGTGTTCACCAAATGTTCACTATATCCGACACCACAACACCCGTAGTTGGAAAGATGTATAACAACTTGGGGTTCACAAAACACACAGATGGAAAGATATATAACAAAACAGCAGGGGCACTTTGCTGTCCTTGTATCAGGGGTAAACAACCCCAAAGATATACGTGTAATAACCACTTCCCTGACACTGTTGTCTGTCCCTCGGGAAGTTCTCAATTATCTGTAAATCCCTCTTGCGCTTGCTTCTTGCGCTGCCGCAAGTGGTACCTTCCGCCTTATGCTGGACAGGCCCTAGCTCCGTTGGGAATACAGTAAAGTTTGCCAACCGGCAATAACGTAACGTATGCTCTGAGTGACGTGACTACCCCAGCCAATGCTTCGCCCAGTAGAGCTCCAAGGGTAAATCGACTGGCAACTCCTGCCTAACGTGTTAAGCGGCTGCAAATGACAACACATATGCAATACAAGTGTCCCCAAACTATCTAATATCTAATATGTAAAAAGAATCATTAAATCAAAACCCTGAATACATTATGAAATAATAAAATATCTAAATAGACATTGCAACTTGACATGTAGAACATAATATTAATCAGTAAATAATAGCTCAACAATGATTATCATTTGCCCTAATACAAATACATAAATTATAAAATGACTGACCTCTGGTTATACTGAAAACAGTTTACTATGATGAGGTTTAGTTAATTAAATTGAAATTTAACTCCGCAAACAAAAAAACAAAACACATAAAAACAACGCGAGCAGGGATTGAACCCGCAACCTAGCGCTTACAGAGCCTCGGCTCTACCACTGAGCTACAGAGGCTTCATAAAACAGTACTTTAAAACCAATTAGACATTGAAATCAACAATTAAAATATTACCAAAAATCTAAGAAATAACTAACAATACAAGATTAAATTCTACCTCTAGCGTCCGCTTACAATAATCCTAAATCCACAATAGCGTTCAAACGCTCTGTAAGAAAACAAATGTTGTACTGCCCAAAAGGCAAGGGTAGAGGATAAATTTATGCACAAGATTGCCGCCAAACGCATTGCACGAATAAAAGCTGGCTCGGCGAAGTACTCGAGAAAGAAGATTCGTGAACAACTAAATTAAATTTTGATTGGGTGAGAATAAACTGCTGATTTTAAGGGGCACATTATCACGTGTTGAATGAATGATTATAGCAGAACTATCAATAAATATTATAAAAATCCCGTAAGGAACCTCAGTCCAAATAAGATGACAATTTTACTGTACAGTTAGGTTCAAAATATATGTTCAATAACTACCCAATGTTAAGTACCTGTCACACTGAGAAAGTCCAACTAACGTATACAGTTACAAAATGTGCGTCGATCGTGCGTCCGTCTATCGTGTATCGTTCGTTTCGTTTGTAACTTTTAAGGTTTTCAGTCCTGTACCTCGGCATATCCTGACCGAACGAGAAGATCCTAACCGAATAAGAACAAACCTTACCTTAGCATTGCTCTGCTCTTTTTTCTTCGCTTTATAAACAAAACCGATGGCTTCTGTCAACATAATTCCACTTGCGGCATCCTCGGATTCAGAATTGATAAAACACAAAGAAAACCGTCTTTGGTAATTGACAGACTTGCATGACGACCTTTGTTCGCAGGTGTTTACACATACCCCAAAACTTATGCTAGGAATTTGTGTAATTGTGAATCCATCAAGCCGTCGATTGTGTGTAATTGTTTCGTCCATTGTTGAGAACACGTTCTGAACTAAACACAAGATCATAACAACTCTTAAACAATGTCTTAAGTTTAAACGTTTCGAATTCCACATTGTAAAATGCTCTAAAAACTCTTTGATATGAATGCGTCTTTTTAATATAGCGCTACTGAAAAAAAATATTCTTAGATATCACTGCGTCTTTTTATATACTAAAACGAATCCTCTTAGATATCTCTGCGTATTTTAAATACACGGACAAACTAAATTTTCTTAGATATCACTGCGTCTTTTAAATACACCGAAAAGCGATTCCTCTTTGATATCACCGAGTCTTTTAAATACACTGAAACAAAACAAAATCCTCTTAGATATCAGTGCGCCTTTTTAATACACTTCAAAACAAATCCTTTTAGATATCATTTTTGACTAAGTAAGGATTTTTATGTAGACTAATTTTAAATAAAGTTAAACATTTCCTAAAGACATTTTGACTCCATCAGTCCTCAAAATAAAAATGTACGGTTTTTACACGTTGAAAGTGATTTTATATAACATGAGATTAAGTGCCGTTGTTTATTATTTTCAGTTCCTTAGATCTAATATGTTAGAAATTATTCATGAAACAATTTTTGTTGAGAACATTAACAGTATGCATCGTTGCATGTTAGAATTCAAGTGGTTTACAGATTGAAATGCGGCTTTGAAAGTGCTCTGTTTGATGTGAAAATATCACAATGTTATTTTTATCCAATTCGTCCACTGTAAAGTATTATCAATTAATTATGAAACAGTTAAGAACATTTACTTTATGCATCGTTACACGTTACAATTCATTTTAATTTTATAACTAAATAGGACTTTGTTCATGATTTGTTTCAGCCTGTTCGCTTAAATGTGTTACTAATTAAGTATGTAACGGTTGTTTCGAAACTTTAAGAGTATGCATCGTTACAATCCATGTTTTATTTATTGGTTTCGGAACTTTGATATTTAGATTGAAACTTCTCTTTTCCGTTTTTATGATGGTTGAAATTAAATAACAGATAATCCAACAAATGCATAATTTGATCAATCAAGCTAAAAATTTAATTGCAGATGATATAATATAAATATTACATGTCTGACAGAGTGACAGTAATTGTCAACTTGAGGAAATACTGTCAACCTCAATGAAATTGAGGTATAATAACAAGAAATATACCATTAATACTGTCTAGAATTCGAGTTTTAGCTTAAATTCAAAATGGCCGCCATTCGAGTTTACTTCAATTCAGGCGTTGTGATAACCATTTTAGTACGAGCTTACCAAAATAGCTGAAAGGAAACATTGAAAGCCACCGATCATTACAAGTATGTCCAATATTGCAGGCTCGTTTAAATTGAGCCTGTACTTGTGCAGCAAAGAAAATGCATATTACTGACTACGTTGCTAACATGTAGCCCCGGATCGCACGCAAGTCAATATTTACACACACACAAAACATTATAATGCGACCCATCTCATACGATGTGTATTTTTTGGTTTGTTTCCGTGATGCAGGTCAACGTTTACCAACGCACTACCGCAAACTAATAAGTGTGTGTTGGTTTTAAGTGATGGACTCGAACTATCCAATACCCAACAATGTTGCGCATTCAAACATTCAATACTATGAACGTTTAAGGTTACAAACGAAAGGCACGATACACGTTAGAGGGGGGCACTATACACGATAAACGGACGCACAATGCACGATAGACGGACGCGCGATGCACGATATATGCCCGCACGATGCACAATAGACGGACACTAGACGCACGATAAACGTACGCACGATAGACGTACAATTTGTAACCGTATATGTTCACAGTACTCTACACAAATTAAATTAAGTAGATAATGGCACTGTTACGCAAAATGAATCGGTAATAAACAAGCGGTCGGAAACTGGGCACGTTGTGTAACATCAATACCAACAAAGTGGCTGGTACAGTTGAAAATGCCTTAGCAGCCACCTACATTCAGCAACCACCTGTATTTAACAGCCTGTTTAATTATGGCTTTAACTGATTTTGTGCCCTAAATTTTACCTGTCGGAAACTGCAACTTGTGTAAATGTGCCACACTTTGTCAATCCCTTGGGTGGCTGCTTAATAAAGGTGTGTATAAAATAAACTGATCAATCATTCTATTGATGCGTATTATGTTTAAAGTCATCATCAATCATGTACCCACTCTACTTGCAATTAAAGTTATTAAAGAATAATGCATTACATCCGTCATTACAACTTAATAAACCATTACTTGGTTCTTCTCAGTGAAGACATCAGTGCCGACAATCAAGCGTGACTATTAAAATTGCTTCAATAATTAACTCTAATTACATCATTAGGGACACTGACATTGTGGGGATGCGTCATGAGGAAAAGCACGTTCGGACAGATCACGTACAATTACTGAACTGACCTAATAAATTTGCGCAGATTGCATCAAATATCGTGTATTTCGCATTAAAACAAAATAATAGGGTCTCAAATTGTGCAACAAAATCACTATTAAATCATATGAAACTAATCGATAAGTTCTTTCCAAATAAAGTAACAACTTAAATGTAAAAATATGAGAAGATACCTTTTCACGTGGGGCGCACCATCTGAATGCTAATGTTTATCGAAATGCAGAACATTTCACGATGGTAATCTAACATGGCATTGTATGCACCAGCAAGCAAATTCATTTCATACTAGAGTGATTTTTTAGATGTATCTGTAATTAAACAGTCTGCTGACGGTTCCATTGACGTTACAGCGAAAAGCATTCTCAAAAAAAAGGAAATAAAATACTCGTTTCATCGTCCTTTGACAGTCTTTTACTTGGGATAAGTAGTTAAAAGATATACAATTAAATGTTTAGAAGATTGTGTTTCTACTCTCCATTTCCAGCAAGAAAAGTAGGGGGTCATGTATCAATTAACATAGATTTGACACCTTGAAACCGGTGGTCAGTTTTTTTTTACTTCTGTGTGAACTTCAAAACTGTTTTACATATGCCATCCTAAAACCAGGGCATTTTTTCATATACTGCATTTCAAAACATTAATTTGCTATCATTGTGTCAGTAAAAGCATCTCATTTATTTAAAATGTTCCTTTCAGGCTATACTAGCCATTTACTGCCCCCAAAATGCAAAAAAAGACGGGACTATTTAGTGTCAGCCACTGTCTGTCTAGCCCGAGTAGGAAGCACCTCTAAACAAACCAAGTAGGAACATCCGGTGGACTATTTACAAGTAATTAGCCACACCATATAAAACATAAGAAGCTAATAGCATTGCAAAGACAAAGGGCGGATACCCAATGATCTTACCGAGACCAGAGCTCCTGGAGTAAAATCACCAAGAAAACGATGACAGGGATAAAAGAAACGAATCGAGCTTCTAAGTGCTTATAAGAAAAGATTTCCTCATAAACCTTCATAAACTGTAAAACCCCTGCCACCGTCGTGCAATCGAAAAACTATTAAAACAGGGTTATCGGTATCACAAATTAAGGAAGCATGCAGCACTGTTGAGCCGATGGGTGGGGTGGAGTTATTTCACCAAGACAACGTGTCCTTGTTTTGTGATACGAGAACCTGTTGGGGCAATTGTGAGGTTGGTGCACCCTAGAACCTGGTTTACACCCCCAGCGGCAAATTGATTTGCCACTTACCGTTCCAAGGCGGTAACCCCTCGGGTACTCACTTTCGTTAATTGTTTATGGCGTCCATACTGAAATTGATTAATGTAATACCATGTTATCTTTTCCTTCTACTGTTTTGGCTATGTGGGGAGGCTGTGCCTGCTGGATGTGCCCATCCCTAATATGCATGTTTCACTTTTTTGTGTAATGCACAGATTACGTTCATTGAAATCATACACATCGTTGCAAGCTCTTGAAAAGCGAACAAGCTGTGAGATATAAACCTCGTAAAATTGTTAACCATCAGAAATTATGAATCGTTAGATAAATGAGACTTCACCGTAGAGGACGACGTTGACGTGTCTGTATGTCTGTCAATGTGTATGTGTCTATAAAGGACAATTGTCCGAAAATTAATGTTATAACTGACTTCTGTTTTATAAGATTCTATGTGTTTGTGTAACAAATAATTCAGTTTGCATACGAGTATAAAAAAAACTAATAAAACGTGTAAATACAAGAACACTTGAAAAAATGATAATGCACGCTAGGGAAAACTAGTGCAAAGTCCAATTTATTACGAATAGTTCCGCTGACAGTAGCCATGCCTTTGAAAGAAACTCGTCAAATTGTTTACCATCAGAAATTATGATTCGTTAGATGAATAAGACTTCATCGTATAGGACGACGTTGACTTGTAAATATCAGCAATTCTTCATCCGAGATAAAGCATTTTTGTTTACGGACACAAGATTTCTTGAGTCGCAACTTGCCATTTTGTCTAATGTTATTGACCGCTCCAATCCGGATCCATATCTTGTATTACTTTTTTCTGTTTTGATATTCTGTGGCAGTCTTTCCTGACCCATATGTTTTGTCTAATCTGTGGTCTGTTATTCTTTTTATCGATTATTAGCATGAATTTTAACTTTTCTTAAGTGAATATGTCTGTCATTATGTATTTGTCTACCATTTTCACAAACTCTACTATACCATTTTGACAATCTCTTCCTAACTGCGACATTGCAGGCTTGGTTTGACGGAGCCTGCTCTGGGCATATTATTGTCAACACCACATAGCCTCGGGTTAAGAAAAACTTAATATTTACACAATAGCATATGTGTAGATTCTACCATGCTCAGCTGTCTTCAAAGTGTGTAATTTATTATGAGTGGCGGAATCACGACTGAGAACACACTATATTCACGAATATTATGAATTCAATGAAATATATTTCTATCTAACGCCTATTTAGTTTTTGATTTGTGCTCTAAGTACACAATTTGCGATATTTAAAAATAAGCAGCAATGGCTAAAAAGGGTTGATTTTGACGTAACCTCGTGACGTCATAAACCAACATTTGGACCCGTTTCTAGACGTTGTCATTAGAAATATAATGTGAGAATGAGTTTCAACATCTCTGAACTATAAACATTGAGAATACAAGTGTTTTCTTACTGTTATCTATAATTCACTTTTAAACATAAAATAAAATGTATTTTATAATAATTATTGAAGATCCCGAGCCTGACCTGGGAAAAACTTAAATACAACATATTTATGGTTCCTCATCTTATCTTCCGAAGAAAAAGACGTTTCAAAGTATTTCCCCAATAAAATTAAACAAGGTGACCTATATCAAGTACACATCCATTAAGTACTTGCACTAAGTTATTGTTGTCTGGAGATCAATTAACTAAGGCGATTATATATTTTATTATAACATTATGTGATTTTGTTCGAAAGATTCTAAGAGCAAGAAACCCCTAAAAAGCTGTAAATTCTCTGCTTTTTCCGCAAAAAATCACATTAAACCAATCGTTGGGTGTAATGTAACCGAACAAAAATTTATTTCAATACAGCTTTATGTCTAAATGACATGTTTTATGTTTTCCTGATTCAAGCGAACTATCTAGAGCTTCTTAAAAGAAAACTGATAAAATAGATCTACATTGATTCTTATCATGTTTATTATTTTTAACTGTTGCAGGTGAATGTAATATACCTTTAGTTTTAAGGGTATGAAAGTAAATGTATTGAATACCCTGCATGAGATTCACATAATTATATTATGTGTTTGTGTCAAGACCTCACATTATTTAATTTGCATGAAATTTAAAAAGGCACAGTTACATCATTGTGAAAACAAGGATAGGTTGATATACGATGTCAGAGGATGACGAATTAATATTATACAAATTTAATGCAGTGAAAATACAAATAAAGATCACTCTTCGGCCGACTTCCAGTAAGTCTGTCATTTCTAGTTATTGCCTTTTGAGTTATTGCCATTCCATTGAATATCCAAAATGTCTTTAAACGGCATTTGGTCAGTAGTGAGATTTTGAAAATTGTATTTTTTTTGATGATTTGAGGACTGTAAACGGGCCGTAAAAACTTGTTTAAAATCAATACTTTAAAAAAGGTACTTTCGTTTAATTTGTTGTTTTTTTTTTTTAATTTGGAACAGGCATAACTATGGGATCATGCATTTTTAAAGCAAACATGTATTTATGCATAGTTATAGTACACTGTAAACCAGGTAACCCATACAAGGTAGCGTAAAACGATAACGGGCAGGCTTCAGTTGTTGATGTATACCGTGTCTAAAACACGGAATTGAAAAATGTTTATGATGGACAACTTCGGATTTCTTTATAAATACATGCATTTGATTTGAACAGAACAGAACAGAACATATCGTTTATTTCGTCCAAGTGCATGATTACACAATAAGGACAATATAACACAATGTAACAAATACATACATATATATCTGACTTCCGGTAAACAATCTGGGTGTGTATGTGTGGAGGGGGGGGGGGGAGGGAGAGAGCAAGTCTCAGAAAATTAATAATCCCATGTCTTGTAGACAAAAAAACAAAATTACATTATTTCGATCTGCGTAAAGGGACTAAACTATATAAATAAATCTTCATCAATGTATGTTATAGTAGTGATAAAATTAAACTAAATGATAATAATATTGACATTAATAATAATAATATTATTAATAATGTTCACATTATCATTATTAAAGCTACTTACAACAACAGGCAAAAAATGAACAAATATACAAAACTATAGTATAGTTCAGTGTGCATGCTACGCTCCTGTGATTTACGTCATAGCCCGGTTAGAGAGTTTTTAGAATAATACGGATTTACCTGTAACGCTATTGTTATTGTTCAGAGTTTTGACAGTTAAGTCATAGTTTCCATTTAAATAAGTTTACATTTCTTATGTCGACATACAGAACAGATTATATTAACAATGACACATTTACGTATTTACGGTTGAGATTAGAGATTAGCCAAAATGAGATACATGCGAGTGAGAAAGACGTGCGTTTGGTAACAATGAATGAAAACAGCGAGAATATATTGAAAAGAAGCGATTATTGCAAGTGTGTCATGGGGACATGAGCTAATGTTTACAGGTAAGAGTAGATCTAGTTTAATTGTTCGCATTTTCTGGTCGTAAGAAATTAGGTCTAAATGATATATATTGCTACACAGGGCTGAATATGTTTTAACAACAACAACAGCAAAGGAAACAAACAAACAATTATAGTACAATTCAACATTGTAGTTTTACAATAATGATGAATATTCTTGGATTATATACATTTAAACATACAATTAGTGTCCATTATTGTTTTGTTAAACCTGAAATTAGGTCTAAATGATATATATTGCTACACAGGGTTGAAGATGTTTTAACAACAACAAAGGGAACAAACAAACAATTATAGTACAGTTCAACATTGTAGTTTTACAATAATGATAAATATTCTTGGAGTATATACATTTAAACTTACAATTAGTGTCCATTATTGTTTTGTTAAACCTGAATGTCATAATAAACATAAATAAGCCCATATACATGTGAGGAAAGAGTAGATCCAGATCAGTTGGCACATAAATGCCATCTGATCAGGATCTACACTTACATACTTCTATGGAGTCGAGGGTCAAAATAACACAGAAAGCCCATTAACTAGGATAATATGACATGTAAGGTGTAACTTAGTACATGTTTACTTGTATGAATAATAATAAATCTTAAATACATATTATATTCTATCAAAATATGTTTTAAACCCGGTGGCATTGGAATATTAAATGTATTGAGATTAATGCACAAATATTCGCAATTAATGCGCAAATTTACCCATAATAATTTTTATAAACTTAATTGCTTCTTTTAAATTTGAATTTGATTTACACTCAACAAAAGTTCTAATTGGTCACTTTTTGTCCGCATTTTTTTATTAGAAAGACATTGAATTCACTCTTTTTTTATGATCATACGCCAACAACAATCTTTAATTTAAGCTTTAATCTTGTAATAATTGACTTTGTAACAGTTTGGCAAGAGTTATCTTTAATTTTGTTAAAAATGCATTTCTTGCATAAAAATGTCAAACAAACAGAAATGTGCTCTTTATTCCTTGTTTTGTTTCAATAGGACCCCTCATTATTTGGAAAAACATAAAACATAATTAATCAATAGAACATTTGTTTAAATAAACCCCTTTCAAAGTATCCAATTTTAAAATTACCTCAAAACAAGTTAAGAAACCGGTTATTGATAAAATATTGACCACATTTTCATTTTTCTTTTAAATTTCGTTATTAAGCGCAATCTTTATGACTTATAAAATCAGTAAATTTAAAAATGGTTCAAATATTTTTAAGTACTCCATCAATAGAAGGATGTTAAATACGAGCATTTTATGAATGGTCATCATGATAATTTTAATTAAAAATCAAACCATTTAAATTTTAATAATATTTTTTAATTTATATATCTGACACAACATGTGTGGTTTGTTGTTGTTTTTACAATTATGATAAATACTATTTTTAGCAAATACCTTTTTTTTGATTAATTTTTGCTAAAACAGCCTCTGAATAAACTGACTTCAAATAAATAGTTTTGTAATATTTATAACGATTTATAGTTCGTACATGTGTATATTACAGTTGGGATTTTCAAATTATGTTTTTTTTTATTTGTAAAAAAAATGTACAAAATTAATGTATTATGTTAAAAAAAGTTGTATTATATAATTATAGAACTTTAATGACAGCGTTCGTTGTTAATTCAGTTTGCTTACCATGCATTAGTTCCAAAGCGTAACTAGCATCGTATAAAGTGTTGATTTCTCGTTAACATCGTATAAAATGTTGATTTCTCGTTAACATCGTATAAAGTGTTGATTTCTCGTTAACATTGTATAAAGTGTTGATTTCTCGTTAACATCGTATAAAGTGTTGATTTCTCGTTAACATCGTATAAAATGTTGATTTCTCGTTAACATCGTATAAAATGTTGATTTCTCGTTAGCATCGTATAAAATGTTGATTTCTCGTTAACATCGTATAAAGTGTTGATTTCTCGTTTACATCGTATAAAGTGTTGATTTCTCGTTAACATCGTATAAAGTGTTGATTTCTCGTTAACATCGTATAAAGTGTTGATTTCTCGTTAACATCGTATAAAGTGTTGATTTCTCGTTAACATCGTATAAAGTGTTGATTTCTCGTTAACATCGTATAAAGTGTTGATTTCTCGTTAACATCGTATAAAGTGTGGATTTCTCGTTAACATCGTATAAAGTGTTGATTTCTCGTTAACATCGTATAAAGTGTTGATTTCTCGTTAACATCGTATAAAGTGTTGATTTCTCGTTAACATCGTATAAAGTGTTGATTTCTCGTTAGCATCGTATAAAGTGTTGATTTCTCGTTAACATCGTATAAAGTGTTGATTTCTCGTTAACATCGTATAAAGTGTTGATTTCTCGTTAACATCGTATAAAGTGTTGATTTCTCGTTAACATCGTATAAAGTGTTGATTTCTCGTTAGCATCGTATAAAGTGTTGATTTCTCGTTAACATCGTATAAAGTGTTGATTTCTCGTTAACATCGTATAAAGTGTTGATTTCTCGTTAACATCGTATAAAGTGTTGATTTCTCGTTAACATCGTATAAAGTGTTGATTTCTCGTTAACATCGTATAAAGTGTTGATTTCTCGTTAACATCGTATAAAGTGTTGATTTCTCGTTAACATCGTATAAAGTGTTGATTTCTCGTTAACATCGTATAAAGTGTTGATTTCTCGTTAACATCGTATAAAGTGTTGATTTCTCGTTAACATCGTATAAAGTGTTGATTTCTCGTTAACATCGTACAAAGTGTTGATTTCTCGTTAACATCGTATTAAGTGTTGATTTCTCGTTAACATCGTATAAAGTGTTGATTTCTCGTTAACATCGTATAAAATGTTGATTTCTCGTTAACATCGTATAAAATGTTGATTTCTCGTTAACATCGTATAAAATGTTGATTTCTCGTTAACATCGTATAAAGTGTTGATTTCTCGTTTACATCGTATAAAGTGTTGATTTCTCGTTAACATCGTATAAAGTGTTGATTTCTCATTAACATCGTATAAAGTGTTGATTTCTCGTTAACATCGTATAAAGTGTTGATTTCTCGTTAACATCGTATAAAGTGTTGATTTCTCGTTAACATCGTATAAAGTGTGGATTTCTCGTTAACATCGTATAAAGTGTGGATTTCTCGTTAACATCGTATAAAGTGTTGATTTCTCGTTAACATCGTATAAAGTGTTGATTTCTCGTTAACATCGTATAAAGTGTTGATTTCTCGTTAACATCGTATAAAGTGTTGATTTCTCGTTAGCATCGTATAAAGTGTTGATTTCTCGTTAACATCGTATAAAGTGTTGATTTCTCGTTAACATCGTATAAAGTGTTGATTTCTCGTTAACATCGTATAAAGTGTTGATTTCTCGTTAACATCGTATAAAGTGTTGATTTCTCGTTAACATCGTATAAAGTGTTGATTTCTCGTTAACATCGTATAAAGTGTTGATTTCTCGTTAACATCGTATAAAGTGTTGATTTCTCGTTAACATCGTATAAAGTGTTGATTTCTCGTTAACATCGTATAAAGTGTTGATTTCTCGTTAACATCGTATAAAGTGTTGATTTCTCGTTAACATCGTACAAAGTGTTGATTTCTCGTTAACATCGTATTAAGTGTTGATTTCTCGTTAACATCGTATAAAGTGTTGATTTCTCGTTAACATCGTACAAAGTGTTGATTTCTCGTTAACATCGTATAAAGTGTTGATTTCTCGTTAACATCGTATCGTATAAAGTGTTGATTTCTCGTTAACATCGTATAAAGTGTTGATTTCTCGTTAACATCGTACAAAGTGTTGATTTCTCGTTAACATCGTATAAAGTGTTGATTTCTCGTTAACATCGTATCGTATAAAGTGTTGATTTCTCGTTAACATCGTATAAAGTGTTGATTTCTCGTTAACATCGTATAAAGTGTTGATTTCTCGTTAACATCGTATAAAGTGTTGATTTCTCGTTAACATCGTACAAAGTGTTGATTTCTCGTTAACATCGTATTAAGTGTTGATTTCTCGTTAACATCGTATAAAGTGTTGATTTCTCGTTAACATCGTACAAAGTGTTGATTTCTCGTTAACATCGTATAAAGTGTTGATTTCTCGTTAACATCGTATCGTATAAAGTGTTGATTTCTCGTTAACATCGTATAAAGTGTTGATTTCTCGTTAACATCGTACAAAGTGTTGATTTCTCGTTAACATCGTATAAAGTGTTGATTTCTCGTTAACATCGTATCGTATAAAGTGTTGATTTCTCGTTAACATCGTATAAAGTGTTGATTTCTCGTTAACATCGTATAAAGTGTTGATTTCTCGTTAACATCGTATAAAGTGTTGATTTCTCGTTAACATCGTACAAAGTGTTGATTTCTCGTTAACATCGTATAAAGTGTTGATTTCTCGTTAACATCGTATAAAGTGTTGATTTCTCGTTAACATCGTATAAAGTGCAATCGGAACTACTCGGCCAATTCCGCCTAATCGGCGATCGTGCCTCGGATGTATCTGGTGGAAGGATATGTCTAACCCAAAACGCCTACGCTAAAATATAGTTCTTTCGGATAGTAAACAAACATGGCGCCGTTCGAACAATGCGTTCAAGTTTCATTGCAGAGATTAAAAGCTCAAGTTACATTAAAACAGCAACAATTATGTTAAAAAAATAGAAAATATTTGAGAATGACCATGGGGGCCGCCATCTTGTTGCTAAAAGTAGTCCCAAAATCCAAGATGGCGCGTCCCTACGTACATCAGAGAGATGGTGTGTAGACACTGTCCGATGAGTTCAGATTGGTATAAAGTGTTGATTTCTCGTTTGAGCGATACATTCAAACCTGTGTACAAAGACTGTAAAACAGGTGGTATTTTTCACAGGTAAATATGTTGGACAAATGTTGTATTTCTTTACAGGTTGTCAGGTATACAAGTTTGTCAGTATTATTTTGGCAATATTTCAATATATTCGGCGATTTAGATTTTTAAAATAAATAGTTAAAATTAGACATAAAATGTATACGTGGTTTCCCAAGCTTTATTTATTATTACATCACAACACATTGGCCAACATTATGTAGTTTAAGTGTAGGATTTCTGCAGACAGCCTTCTTGAACTCGCAGTACTCATCTGAAGTAAAACCAAACAAATACAGTGTTACAGATAAATTCTCATGTGACTAAATGAGGTCATCCTAAATATTCATTAACAAAACAAATAATATTTAATTCGGAATCGTCAACATCATCTTGTCACTATCACTATCATTTTATACATGTTTCTCCTGAAATCTGAATCGAAGGATTGTTGGCCGCATTTCTTGGCTTGGAAGTGTTTGCAAAAATTAATTCATTCATTGGTTGGCAGTTGGCATAGGGGCACAGACAACTGCCAGTTTGCTTAGTACCCGTATTTTATGATCAATTAAGTAATCGCTTTAAAAGAAATTTGTATAGCATCTTGTAAATTACAAGTGTTTCAATTTATGTATGAAGAATGACTACAATGTTACTACATGTATTGACCATACATATCAATAAAATTAATTCAATTTAGGACATTATGATTTATTTATCGACGAATTCATAAACAAAACTGGCACGTCATATTGTGGCCAAAGATGGATAAAATTGATAACATATCAATTCCGTAGAAATGAGGGACTACCGATCTACACAGTTATCTCCCATTGAGAGTGGCTTCCGTTGCTGATTGGGTAGTTCCGGTTTGGAAGCGGTAATAAGCGTAGCGTTAGAAGTGTAGATAAAAATTATCAAAGTGCATTTTGAAGTAAAAATTCATTGTCGGCTTAGCAAAAAAGTGAAACAGGCATATCAGGAATAACCATCATCTTTATACATTGATTTTAAGTTAATAACTAAACTTTACCTAATTACGTAACTTTATCCTCTATGACAATTTAATTTATTCGCTGGCATGGAAATGATAGCTTTTTATGTTTTCAGCCAATCAATTTTAAGTCATGCAAACAATGCTATTAAAGAAAAGGGCCTGGTGTTTTAGGACCGTGTTACGTAATATTATTAGTTAGACAGGGTCTTACCAACTGAAGGTGTGATAAAGGTCTTTTGAAGTTAAGTTGTAGATTTGTAAGAGATTGAAAAAGTTGCTTGTTGTGGAAAAAAGTGTTGTTTTAAGAAACTGACTAGGGATTAAATATTCTAATTAATTGTCACATTGTTGTTTGAGTCTCGAAAATTGTTTATTTGATTTTGGCAACTTAAAGTGCTCCGAACTGAACGAAATAAAATAGCCCTCGGAAAAATTTTTCACAAATTTTAAAATATATTTATTTAATGAGTTAAACTGTATTGTAAAACTTAATAAACTAAAATAAAATTTAAAAAATAATTGAAAAAAAACGTGATAAAAGTTACGAAACCTTGTTTGAATATGTTTTGAATCTCTTTGACAAAAAGAGCGGTTTATATTGAAAAAAACGTCAATACGAACATGGCAAAAATCGGTAAACCAAATGGAATGCATTCAGTTTGTAGAAAAGGGCTCAGTTATTTAAAAAAATTATAATATTCCTTCAAAAAATGTGTCATTGGCATGAAATAACACGCATAAAAGGGAACGGGAGTTTTGTTTGCGGGCGTCAAACATTAATTTATATCATATGTTATAAATTTTACTACATTTTTCTAAGTTTTTTTCTAACTTTTCTTTTTCTCTTTTTCTCAAATCTGCCATTTTTTGAGCATAAAAATGCGTATTCTTTACTCTTTATTAGTTACAGAAGGGGTCGAACATAACGATGTTATACACAAACCTATCCAACGTTTTAAAACGGTTAGAAGAGAAATATTATGCGCTGCTCTATAAAAACTTATATTTTCCCATTCAGTATGTAATAATCAAAAGTTTTTTATGCATAATGCTGATCTCCCACCGAATAGACCCTATTAAAACGTATTTTAAAGGACGACGGATGACTTCTGCATGTCTGTTTTAAATGTCAATCTCAGACGGAACTACACAGTAATAGGTGCGCGTTGCAAAGGGAGGTAAGTTAGGACAGAATATTGAGATAACTCTGTATATCGGTAGGCCCCCATTGAATCGAATATTAAGATTTGCAATGCGCGTTTAACTAAGGACAAGTGCAGCCTAACACTTGAAACATACATGTGACGCCGTCACTTCCGCAAACTTGAATAAGCATTCTGTTCATTACGAATCCGAGTCCGACGTGGCAGTATAATGTATCGCAATGATCCTGGCCTGTTACGACCTCATAGCGGACTAAAAAATACATGTACAATAATATTATACTTCAAGAATGAGAAACGCAACTTCTTTAGAAGCGAAATATATTTCGTGTTTTAAGTTGATGTGATTTTAATTTATTTATAAACAAATTGTTATTTAAACTTAAATTAATTAGAAATGTTTCTAATTTCTTTATAAAATATATTTTATATAATCATGTAGTCAATTGCATTAAATCGAACATGTTCTGGCAACGATTTAATGCGAAAAAGTTTATAAAACCATTCTCTTTTTTCCTCTCTACTTTTTGGCTGCGTTTTCTGAGTGTGGCGATTCCTAAAATGCATATTTCACTTATGTTTAGTATGAGGTATAACCAAATTTTTTGAAGTTTGATGCCACTCATGTAAGAAAGGTTAAAGGCAAACCCCGAGACACAAAAACATCCTGCATAATTTTATAAATATTTGAGGTGTGTTCAGAGACTAGTTGGTAGGGTAGAAGGAATAAGGAAGATATATGCATTTTATAGGATAATCCAGCAAATAAGTGAAGATAGTTCATGTCTCTATTAAAATATTTAATTTACTAGAAAGCCGAACAAAATCAACAGTATTATTATGAAATACCCAAACTTATATAGCACCCTTTTCATATACACGTTCAAAGGCGCTTTACAATGATATAAATTAGTAACTTATTACAAGCAATACAATTTGAATACTAAAACAGCATTTAAATTATAAATACAAGTAATGGGCAAAACGTAACAGGTTGACATGTTAAACTGAAGACACAAATTTAACTCATTAGACAATTTTGCTGTGTAGTTTCAAGGAATCTACGAGCTGATGAATTTTAAATGATTTATCGTGGTTAAATGTTTGCGAGATGAAAATAAACTCACCCATAAGAAGCACGCATGCCATAAAGAGAGTTGGAAATTTCATGGTTTGGTTTCGAGTTTTACCTCTGTTTAACAAGCGAGAATTAATGACACAGTTTCTTACCTTCTATTGTAATTGTACTTAATATACGATAAGAGTCACGTTTGGTCTCTCTCTTGTTGTTCAGTGGTCTGTCGGGGCCGTTTCAAAACTTTCCAAAATTTTAATTTACTGTCCGAAAAATAAACAAAGACATTGGCAATTTATGTTGACGGTTAATGGAATGTGGGGTGGCTATGCATGAGGAAAGCAAGACAAGTACAGTACCTGTAACAGCAGTTGCCGTATTCACTGAAATGTTGATGTCCGACTGCTAAATCTTGGAGTGTAATAAATTATGAGTTTTACGTAAATGAAGATTTAAAACAATCAAATTTATCTATAATAAATTAAACGCAGTGGAAAAATGCTTTATGGTCAGTTGATACTTTCTAAACAATGATCATGAAAATATCATTTACTGCATTGATAGAATCATGAAGTTTACATGTATCAAACATGTGAGCCTCTTTAAATTATGCCTAGTGTATGATAATCAGGTATGTTGTTATAAGGTTGCAAAGGAAAATCATGGAAATATTTATAAAATAGGGAAATAAAGAACGATGAAAGACACCGAACAAGACAATTCTTGCATACCAGATCAGGTTATCCGGTGTTTTCACCCGTGTAGGAAATTTCGATCCTACACCCCCCATGTAGAATGAGTCACGTGAGTGACGTCACGTCTTCAAGTATCTGACGTAATATATTCAATTTAGTGACGTCATTTAAAAAAAAGTTTGCTTTAACGTAAATATTTCAGCATAATGAAAAAAAATAAGTTTGTATACTTACACAGAAATGTTATAAATAATAAAAGGTATGCAAGAAAAAGTATCTTGCATGAGACATTC
Source organism: Corbicula japonica (assembly GCA_038501625.1). NCBI lineage: Eukaryota > Metazoa > Mollusca > Bivalvia > Venerida > Cyrenidae > Corbicula > Corbicula japonica. The sequence continues at coordinate 3,090,126 of JAZAYU010000023.1, forward strand.
GGTGAAGAGCCTCGTTCCCGCAAAACAGTTAACCCTCGGTGACAGATTTTTCCATCTTCACCTCACACTCATGCATGATACTTATAATACCAAACCATTGAAGGTTCGCTTTGATTGAGCCTGTCCAAGAGCAGTAATTGATAATAATATACATATCCTACTCAATGGCCTCAAACTCAAAAGGCGTTATTTAAAAAAATAACAACAATAATCGAATGTACGGGTCTACCTTTTAAAGCCGCCACACAGCAGAAACAACGCTACTGTGGTAAATAAAAAGATGAAAACGGAATTTTCGAAAGTGTGTAAAATCTATACAGTATAAATTGAATAGATTGTACTTTCTCCATTTAAAATAGTTAATAGATAATGAAAAGCTACTTTACATACTCGCAATTACTTAAGTTTTTGATAAAATCCTTATTTCGTGATTTATTGATAAGTTACGTCATGCCCCCTTTATAGTAATGTACATGCTTTTCAAAATATAAGTATCTTAAATGTGTTTATTATCTTCAAACAATAGGGATGTCATTTTATTTCATTTACATATTAACTGAAATATTTGCATTGGCATTTTACTTGTATTATTTTTGTCAAAAATACGGTTGTTAAACAGAAAAACCATATCCATCCTAAAACAATATCTGAGCAGCACCAGGTAAAATGTGTCTGATTTAGATGTTTATAATTTTGGAAGGAACTTACATATTATGCATTTCTCTTTTGTTTCCTCACCAATATTATGTGAAAAGTTACGTAACGTAAAGCATTTTTCACAATGATAATATTTTTGTCCTTTGCTGAAATTTATGAGATTGAAGAGAGTTGTCGTTTAATTTTAGACCATCCCTTATTTCTTATTGTACAGGCCAAGGTCATCAACACCTACATTGATAAGAAATAGGTAACTGAAGTGAAATGCTTATATGATTAAAATTATTCATTTTCGTGTGTTTTTGTTTGAACTTTTGATATTTTGCTGGTTTATGTTGAGTGTATTTCATGTTGGTCAAATCTAAATTGTGTAATTCACAATCAAAAAGTGCGACGAAATGGTTAGCTCGGAAGACAACACACATTTTGTCATTATCGTTATATGATAAGAGGCATGCAATTTAAATGATACTTTAGTCTTTCTAAACATTGAAACCGTTCTACATGACTGTAGTGTATTGGAATGTACTTAGTTACAAAGGGAGATAAATCTAAAAGTACGTAATTCTGTAGTACTGTTGAGGTTGTATCCCTTTTTGTTCATTGTCGTGGGTGCAAGTAATAAAGATGTCTACCTTCAATGGTGTGATTTATTGATATTAAAAATCAGATTAGATCGGCTTGGAGCTGTGGTAACACTACAATGACCGGACCATGTTACCGACTGAACTAATCGGGATAACACACCAAACAAGATGCGCGGATAACTCTGATAAACGCTGCTTCTATAAGGTGAAACCAGTAGCAGGTTTAATAATGATAACATTACTTACTTATTTACAAGGGGAGACAATTTTACGGTCTCACACTGCACGTTCAGTGACCCTGTGAATCCTCAATAATATATATACTTCATGTACATAATGTTAAATATGGTAATCCGAAACATTTAGTGTTTATAAAAATAAGTACAGTGAAAACCCACTAATAAGATCACCTTTATGATTAGATTTAAAGGCTTTTTAAAAGTGGCATTATATTTATGATGTTGTAAAATGGTCCAAAACTGCAAAAGGGTCATGAATCTACAGTTGGCGTTTGAAAAACATCAACTGTACCATGTTTACGCAAAATGTTCGCATCAATAAATTTAAAAGTTTTTTTTTGATACAAATATTTTTCAATATTTTCATTTAAACGTAATATTTTCAGAAAAAAAAACAGATAGAAAAATCCATCACACAACAACATTTATAAATTATGCGTGTTAAATAATTAAATAAAAATACTGAAAACTGCATTATTTTTTTATAGAAAACTAGTACACGATTGTTAAATAATGTTTAAACCCCTTACCCAACTTTACAAGATTATCAACACTTCCATACGCAATGAAAAAGTAACTTACCTGAGCAAGATTTACAAAACTGTACAGTTTTACACTTAACAACTTGTCTAAGTATACACCTGCGCACTGGGACGTTACTGGCTAGATAATTGAGCAATTGCTCCACAACTTTCAATAAAAGATGCAATAAATACTAACTGATTTATTAGCAAAACATTATTTAAAATGACAGCCAACTGACTGCTCACAATCATTTAGAATACTGACACCGACAGAATACAAATTCACAATATCAGTTAATAACGCATATGACTACCTTCAGCGACGAACGGTTTAATCGCGAAAATATCATTGAAGCGGAAGTTTTTATCATGGGTGATCAGTTATAATGCTGTGGGCTGGTGTGTCAATGCATACGAGGACTGAAGCGGTTTTAATCCAAATTGAATAGAACTTAAATGCTGAAGAATATCAGCGACAAGCCCTTGTTCCGGTTGTCCTTCCACGTCTCCAAGCACATAGATGCATGCAGTTTATGCATGATGTTGCACCGTGTCATCTTTCGGTGAACATCAGACGTTTTCTTAGGTGAATACCCTCAGAATATTTCCATGCTGCGCTAGAACTCCGGATATTAATCTAATTGAAAATCTGTGGTGCGATCTTGGAAGAGGCATACGAAACAGGAGGGACCAACCATGCAATTTAAACCAACTCGAAAATGAGCTTCTTCAGGAATAAGCTTACGATTCCCCAAAGAAGTAATTCAGCACTGTATTAGCTCAATGACATCAACGTGTATTCCGTGCGGCTCAGTACTTTAAATGATTGTGAGCAATCAGTTGTCTGTCATTTTGAAAACTGTTTTAATAATAAATCAGTTAGCATTTATTGCATATTTTAATGAAAGTTGTAGAGCAATAGCTCAATTATCAAGCCAGTAACACCCCAAAACGCAGGTGTATACTTCGAAAAGTTATTAAGTGTATGTGTCGTATTCGCAATTGGTCTGCATTGTTCGTTTGCAACTGTGTGTGTTGCATGCCTATTTAATCTAAATATTTTAACATATTATGATTGCATCATAATTGCGATTGTGTTTCATTGTAATGTTATTTTCAACATTGAAGTTGCCAAGTTATTTATTATTTTGCCACTGACCGTTCTAAGGCGGTAGATCCAAATGTTTCGTTTTTTTCCTATTAGTATTGTTTGTGAATTTTTATTTGAATGTGATCTTCATATGAACCCATGCCTTTGCCTCTTAACATTTTGGAAGAGTTAGGAGCACTGTATCATGTGACTTTATGTGACATATACATGTATAAGCAATTGTTTTATTTTCGACAACGGATGAATAATTTAGTTCTTATCTTAAGTTATCAATTGACCTATAGGTCACTCTATGAAAACAGTTCATTTTGGAATGTGTGTAATATTAAAATGATAGTAGTTTTTGTACTTTTAGTGTCCGGATTAAAAGGTACTTTTTTCGATTTTTGTTTTGCGTAACTGTCATGAATAACCAACTAGTAAATATGTTGACATAATGCTAAGTATACTTTAAAAGCTGACATAAGAATCATTGTATTTTGCTTCGAAATTCACACCATAATGGCAATTCAAATGTAACTCGTTATGCATATGGGTAACGTTCCATCAATTAATCTATGCGTTAATACTTTCAGAAACGGATGGACACTACAGGAGAGCCTGCCCCTCGTTCAACTTTATGTGTTCATGCCAACCCCTCTACCAAAGCGGTTGCTTCGTTTGTCCAGCACCGTGTAACCAAGGTTTTCAATATTACTAGAATTATACGCCACTTGTGACAGTATAGAATATCGAATACATCATGACTTTACCATATTACGTGCATGCATCCTTTATATACAGGTTTTGCCGACTGGATAATTAACCAAAAACAAGTTATCACCGGTAAAAGTTTAACTATAAAGCAAAATTAATTATAATAAATTAATAATTATAACAAATTATAAAATAAAATTAATAAATGTTCAGATTAATTTTATAAGTTTATACTTCAATCTTTTGGCTTACATTTCAACTTTCCAAATTACCAAAGTTTAATGTTTGTAAACAGAAGACGTCATGATTGTATGATTGAATGTGTTTAAAATGGTTTCATCCCAGTCTTCGGTGGAAATCCGACGAGTAAGTATGATCAACAACTACTATCATGGCTAAAGCACGAAATTCAATTCTGGTGGGTCTAACTAAATTTGCACTGTATGTTTTTTCTCTTCTCAATGAATATCACGAAAATAAATATAAGGTCGAAGTTTGGAATAAAATAATACAGGTTTTAGAACAATATGTAAAACATGTGATCTTTCTTAAAATCTAAATATAGCCAAATCTTTTTTTTTAATTTGAAAATTGTCACCGGAGTCACATTTTCCATATCAAAGCCTAACATAGTTCAGCAGAATATGAAATTAATGTCGATTTGCTGTCAATCAATTTTTGTCGCTGTGTGTTCATTACCCTTGCGGATTTTGAACTAAAGATCATTTGTTTAAGATTTGAATGGTACATGTAGCATAGAGGCAATTACAAAGGTGTGGATTAAGGTAAGGCAACTTGAAGGCGTGAAAGACAATGAACAGAGTTCTATCAATAAAAATTTTCCGCTACGAAAATATCAATCGCTGCGCCACGCGTTTGATGACTTGGTTGTAAGCAAAAATCTAACCGAAATCAAAATTTGTAGTAGAACAATACCAAAAGAAAATCATTGACCTACCCACAAACACGTATATTTTGTTATTTATAAGGATACAGACCACAGACTGGTTTTTTACAAGACTTTCATCCCGGGGAAATGCCTGCACTGATATCGCCTGGAACAGGTGGTGGGAGATTTTCAGATGCCACAATCAACAACCTGTCTTCAACGGATCCACCTGATAAAATAGGTAGGAAAACTCAAATAAAATATTTATTGGCATTACAAATAGCAATGTTCATAGCCATACAAGTTGGCGATATAAAATGAAATTGCAGTTACTTGAAAAAGCACACAGTTCAACAAGAACAAAACAACAAAAACAAAACAAAAACAGGAACCATACGCTCATAAAATTATGAAAAACTCTCTGCATGGTAAATTCGGATTATAATAATAGAAACATAGCAAAACTGATAAACAATATGGAATTTCAAAGATAAAGTAAATGAGGCATTCGTTTTTAGTAGCTATAATAAAAGATTTGATAATTTTAGGGCTAGGCGCTGTCACCGTGACGGTGCGGGTTCGCTCCCAGCTAGGGACACTATCATTTAATAACTGCTTACTTATATGCTTTAAACCCGACATGTAAGCCTTTATTATATTGACAGTAAAAGTAAACAGCGGTTGTTAACTTTAAAATGGGTACATGTACATTGACTGTCACGTAATACAATGTTTATCTAAAAATGTCATTATGACAGATATGGGAAAACTATATATACATGTATTTTTGAATGTCCTTCATGCATACTCGTATGCAGTTTAGAAAAGTCCCTTTAATTTTCTACTTTGGTTTCTGATTTTTTTTGTTTCAGCAATAAGTCAGCAATAAGTCATTTTCGCATTCTGTTAGTACAATCATCTAAGATATCAAATACAAGTTTTACACCAACTAGCATACGCTGAGTTGGACTACAAAATAACAATCAGTTAAACATAGCCTACTTTGCTTCCAATAAATGCATGTTTATATTTCGGGAAATCTTTTACATGTTTTGCAAGAAAATCTGGAATTTTATGTCAATGGGTTACATAATAAAGATACAAATATTGATGTATTTTTTTTACAAATAATCAATTGCATTTCACCATTTAGAAGTTAAAAGCAAGTAAAATCGAAACAAATAGTGTTATATTTCTGAGAAAACATCACTATTTATATAATTCTACAGTTAAGTGAGTTTTACAGCGAAATTGTAAAATACAATACATGCCAATATAAGATTGTACTTAAATCAGCCGGCCCATTGCCGATTTCATTATGATCCCACCTTTCGTCTTTTGCAGCTCGAGCAAACATCACACGTTCCAATTTAACTCCAAAGCTTATGACAACAACATCAACATTCCCTACTGCAAGATCAACATTTCCTACTTCCAGATCAACAACAAAGCGGCCAAAGACTACTTCGTCAACATTTACGAATGGTAAAACTTTTATATCTTGTTTGCATATTTAAACCAAAACTCATGGCGTGACGATGGTAGCGTTGACTTGTACTGATGACTATCAAGCCACGGAATAATAAGGCACGGTGATAACAATTTAGTCATCATTTTTTAACAGACGTTAAATAATACCCCAAAACAAACAATTACGAACAGATTCGTTTCCTTAGCGCAAAAAAGTAAGCGAACTATCGAAGTAAGATGGAGTTTTACCGTTATTAAAATAAGACTTTTCATTAATACTATTAGTACAAGATTGGTTTCTAAAAGAAATTCAAGGTATTTCTTAAAATTGCAATAACACATTAAATTCCCATATCGGTCAGATAAGATGCCTTTAGTACTGTAAAATAGTACATCATAATTTTCATCTTCTAATCATGTTTTACAGCACAGTGGTCACAATGGTTTTCCACCCCTTGCTCCGTTACATGTGGAACTGGAAGTCAATTAAAACTAAGGCACTGCAGTTCAGGATGTGACGCAGATTGTACCGGCTCGTCATTTTCATCCGAACCGTGCAATCTTCAAACGTGCCGAGGTACTGTTTGAATAGTTTCTTGATAAATCTAATTCATTTCTTAGTATAAAGTAGGTGTTTACATTCCAGCTAGACATGTCTATCAAACGTCTTTTTGAATAAGACTGATTACAGAATGCAAACTACATTGTTAATGTATAAACTATCTTATTACCATTTTGAATTCCTTGATCATCGCCTCTGATCATGATATTCACTGGAAAAAAAAATAGCATTCCATGTTCACCGTATTATGCATTCGGTAGGTTAGTTCAAGATTTGTACTGTCACTTGTTTAGATATTTAATAGCGCTCAAACCAGATGGGGAGAGGCTGGTCATAATCGCTCAAAAGATTATATAAATGATGCATGAGTGTGAGGTGAAGATGGAAAAATCTGTCCCCGAGGATGAACTGTTTTGCGGGAAAGAGGCTCTGTCGAGTTCCCGCCAAAACAGTTCACCCGAGGTGACAGATTGTTCTATCTTTACCGAATGTCTCATGCAAGATATTTTGTCTTGCATGCCTAAGGATTACCATAACAATTGAGTACATTTATACAAACTAAATATTGGCGATAACGCAATCATTCTTTTCTAAATGACGTCACTATTACGTAAGATACTTGAAGACGTGACGCCACTCGTGTAGCACGCGAACGTTATGCCTTTGTGTTCCGTAGATAAAAGGTAAGATTTTCATTCCCCGATAAATCACTCTGAAATACTTATCCGGTATGCAACAAAAACATCAGTTTATTGCAGCCGGCTATCTGTTTTAAATCATCTCATGAAAACCGCTATGCCATCGGGATCCAACGAGGAATCACTAAACGGTTTTATCAGTAACCATTCGAACCAATTAAATGCCACCTACAAAATCGCAAAAGTACATTGATGCTCGCCCGCTCGCCGTGAATTTCAAAGCGTTCTAAATATTATTGTAATATTGTATATTGTATCCATGTATACAGAGTCTAAAACGTAGAAATACAATGTAGTCGACACGTTTACAATTGGAAACGAAACGCACGATACACGATAGACGGACCCAAGATACTAGTATACTATAGAAGGACGCACGATGCACGATAGACGGACGCACGATAGAAGAATATTTTGTAACAGTATACATCATGTACGTTCACAGTACTGTACCGTGAGCGTTTAAGGTAAGAAACAAAACACACAATGTACGATAGCTTGACGCACGATTGATTTTGTAACCTTATACGTTCACAGGACTGTACGAATATCGAAATGATGAAGTATTCATGCATACGGGATTTCTATTTCAGGTTACTGGTTGCCATACCAAAACGTATCATCCTGCAGCGTAACATGTGGTACTGGCTTTGTAAAACAGCGAAGGTATTGCAGTACTGGGGCCGTTGCCGATTGCATTGGGAATGAGTACAATGAAACTCCATGTCACCTTCGTCCGTGTTAACATGTTTTTATATTTTATTAAAAAATAAACACACCTCAAGCAGCGAACAAAAATATTAACCCCTCCGATATCCTGAAATGTTTGAGTGATATTATGTTTTAGAGACTGGCATGACAAAAACTGACTATAACTTCGAATGTACGTGACATATTTTCGAAGACCTTGGGGCCAGTATCAATTAACTGTTTTAAGAAATAAGATTAAAAACACTTAACTGTTTACATTAGGACTTAGTTTTCCCAAGCAAACTCTTAAGTAATGCAAGTCATAATTAAAAACGTTTATTGTTTATGTTAAATCATATAAATAGGAGTCATGTCTTTTCTGGTCACAGCCAGGGGCATTCCTTATGTAAAAGCAAATACAGTAATATTACAGAAAATATATAGATAATAATTTGGTGTTATAAATTAAACGTTATTTTTAAATACTCGGTAAATTTCGGCCATTTTTTGAGCACACGAAAATTGGTTTGGGCTTTTCTACGATAAATAAGCCACAGAAAGCCCCTTCGAACAAAATCCAAAACGTATCACCATCTTTTCTTATTAAGAAATGGTGATTACCCATTTGAGAAAAAAATCAGTTTCAAAAAATGTATCTATGCAAATCTAAAGAAGAAAACATGTCTGAATAAAGAGTTAGGATAAATATTGGTTTAAAGGAATTTGGTAACTTTTATAATAATATACTGTCTTAGAGGTTAACTGTAACACACAATTGACATTTTATCTATATTGACCTAATAGTATTGTAGGAAAACCCTGAAATTCCCTATTATTTTAACTTATCTCCGCGGTGTAGTCCTAATCCATGATAGCAAATTAATTTGAAATAACCAAACAGACATATATACATGTCCTAACTTAACTTAAAAAAACATAAAAAACAACAATCGTTGGTTCTTGCTTAACCTGTTGAAGCAAGTGTAAGGTTGGTGCAACCTAGAACGTGATTTAAACATCCAGTGGCCAACTGTTTTGCCACTGACCGTTCCAAGGCGGTAAACCCCAAGGGTTCTCATTATTTGTTTGTAATCATAAGAGTGCAGCTTTTCCTAGTTAACAATTCAGGTCTCCCAAATGCAGGGAGAAGGTAGCAGCTTACATACAGTACATAACCATTTTTGTCCTTCAGAGATATCAAACTGGGATCTTTTGGAACACTCAGATCTAGTATTTGTGCTGTGTGGTAACCATGCAAAGTCTCCCAGTACAGCAAGTTATCCGAAGGTTGTCATGTCTATAGCATGGCTAGGCGCTGTCGCCGTGACCATGCGGATTCGCTTCACAGCAAAGGCAACGTCTTTTGAACAATAAATTTATAAAAGATAAACTGAAACAAAAACTATAACGATTAGCAATGCCTAACAATGACGCCAACACTATGATAAATACTATAGGTTTGATCTTGATAAGAAATTTAAAGATTTAGGTCGTTCAACGCACCAAATCTCTCTAGCAAACCAGGCTAACATAGGCCACTGACCTATATGTTAATTCGGTCAAGGATTTATTATAGTATGGGATTCTGCTTATCTTGATACAGAACAAATTTAGGTTTAATAATAGAAATCAATTTTCATGCTCATAATTCATATGTGTCCTGTTCGGTGGCTTATAAAGTTCCCTTTTTTGTCTATTTGTATAAACCGTCATATTATTGGGTGATAAATGTGCTTTTTACAGGAAACTTGATAAAAGCTTAAATAGTGCATGTACATTTAATGTATATTTATACAGAATAAAGTAACATGCCTCAAACACTTTCATAACACTTTCAGTCATTATGGCCAAAATATGTGTATTATCATTCAAGAACGATTTGGGCGCTACGGGAAAAACTTTCGGACTTTAGTCCTTAAAAATTCGTCATGAAGTTGATCTAACGACTTATTTTCTATGAATTTCGCGGTAAATAAACCATTTTATCCTCAAAAGTTACAATAAATTATTTAAGTTAAGAAAAACAATACGTTGTTATTTTTTTCTAAAAATAGTAACACCTACAATTTAGCAAAATATAAACGCAGGTACCTTTTTCCGTGCCTTGCCCGATTTTATATTTCTTTCAAATCACATTTACTGGTATAGAATTTCGAAATTGGATTTTTACAAGTAGTTTAATGGTTTCATGTAGTTTCATTGTGAAAAGATTACAAACAATGGGGGTCGTTTAAAAATAAAACTGAAGCTGTGTTTGTTTGCTAATGTGGGAGCCTGTTGGCAAGGGTGTGGGGTCTGTGCGCACTGAGCCTGGATTAAACACTCATTGGCAAATTGTTTTGCAGCTGGCTGTTCCAAGGCGGTGGCCCTTGGGGTTTTCTTTTTCGTTAACTGTTTGATGTGTCTTGTTTGAATTTGAAATACCAATAACAAACATGCTCTTTTTCCCTGTCATCTTTTCGCTGCGTGGGGAGGCTGTGTTGTGAGTGTGGCGATTCCTGATATGCACTTTACATCATTTCACTTTTTTCCAGAGAAAGTAATGTTTATCTTTGGTTATCGTTATTTAAGACTCAAAAACAAGGTGGATAAAATATCTGTACTTCGTATTTAGTTAGATGAGACACAATCGAACAAACGTTTGCATATTAAAGCGCCATGGTCGATTTTGTCAGAAAATTCGTGGTTCAAACATTAAAATGCGAACCATCGTGTGTAAGTGTATGATAATACGGCCCTTTCTAAGTAAGAGGTATGAGATAAGAGATACTTTGATTAACAAAAACATCATGAAACTCTCTGGCTGTGTTACAGGCATCCACATCTTTCATTGTTATAGACTCAAATTCAGCAGGCAAATTCAGTGGAACGATGGTTTATTTTCATGTGCTTGACGAGCTAGCTCACCGCAGAAATTTCCGATCGGATTATGATCTGGCAACATCGAAATGCAATCGGTTTTTGAACAAATAAAACTGTCGGTAGAATTTGTACGTATGAGACAGCATGTATAATATAAATTGCCGCATACCTCCATATGCTTATTCAGTGGAATGGGTATTAAGCATAATAATTAAGATTGTAAAATCAGCCACACACATTAATAATCATATTATGGTTATATAATATGTTTTTGGCTTTCCCTTCCACTGTTGTTTGATCGTTTGCTATTCCTCTTTGCTCAGAAAAAAACCTCATTTTTGTCAACTTATAATTGCTAAATTTTCAACTTAAGTTTAAACAACCATAAGGGGTTATTTGCATAAACAGCTCTCAAATTATGCATTACCCAAAAAAGGAGCATTGGAAAAACTGGTCCGATTTTGTTACAGGATGTTAACTTAAATAGCCTTTAAATGAGTGTTTATAAATGTTGCTAACTAACGATGTATTTGTTTTGTGTCAGAGACATTGATTTTATAAGTATACCTACATGTACATGTACATGTTTTTTTATTTCAATATGAACGTCAGTTGTTTTAACTTAATAGCTCACATGGAAATTATCATTTTCTTTATTTGATCAAAGATGCTTAGTCCGCTCGTACATGTATCCGTATGCAATAACTTTATATGGACGGCTGTAAGCACTTGTTCTCACACTGAGTGAATTTCCAACTCCAATGCACAAAAAAAAAACACAACAAAACAGCATTGCTTATATACGGCTTACAAAAATAAGATATTGTTGATCACAAATTGCACTGCTTATATACAGCTTACAAAAATAAGATATTGTTGATCACAAATTGCACTGCTTATATACAGCTTACAAAAATAAGATATTGTTGATCACAAATTGCACTGCTTATATACAGCTTACAAAAATAAGATATTGTTGATCACAAATTGCACTGCGTATATACAGCTTACAAAAATAAGATATTGTTGATCACAAATGAATTATAAAGTAAAAGTGTGCCGTCAACAAAGATCTAATGCGGATTTCTTAAATATTTAAATCTGTGCGTTTATTGTTGTTTGACTAAATTGTATTAATACTTTGCACTTAATGTAATTGTTTATATTTCATGAGGTTTATGTCAATTATTTCGATTACGGTGAAAGTAAACATTTGACTTGACCTTACTTGCTTGAATTAAATATATCTTTATTTATCTTTATATATCTTAATATATCTTTAAAGACAGCAGCCTTCTATAATAATGTATTTTCTTAGCATTGCTTAAATAGTGTTAAATGGTTTTATATTGCTGAATATCAAATAATCTTACCTAAAAGAATCACGCATGTGAATAAGAGCGCTAAAAGCTTAATTTTTTAAGTTAAAGCTTAACTTATACTAAATAAAATTGTTTAATAGTTTTGTTTCTTATCTTCCATTGTATATACTACTCAAAGTTTGCTAAGCACCAAGAATATTTTTACACATATTGTTTTGCTTTGTGCCAGGTATTACTTTTTTCTTTTTATGCACCTGATTAAATATTTATAAAACAAAATGGACAAATGTATTATAAAATATTGATGTCTCCATCCGATGAATGCTTTCTAACATTCGCATTCGCCATACGTCAGTCATGGGCGTTCAGTCTTTCAAGTTAAAGTTAAGATTGAGTGCCTCACAAATGTCGGGTACATTGTGTATTGTAAATAAAACAATATGCACATACAGGGTCACCTTTTTCACGAATGTAATATCAAGTTTACTTGTAGGACAGGGATCTTTTCGATACATCACTAAACGAACTCCAATCTAAATATATATATAGATTATCATGAACAAATTGCAACGTCATTACAATGCTCACATAGCATACCGTTACTCTTTTTTGAAGTACACTTCAGCATGTTAGATAAATTCACGGTGTCTATCCCTCGATTATTAAATAAAGTAATGTAACACTCTGTTGGAAGACTTTTTTGAAGGTCAAGCCTTCTGATCTCGTCGCAGTTCTCAAACTTGCGACCTATTAGTCCGAAAGTACACGCCATCTAGCGAAGCGAGGTCCGGCGTGTCCGTGGAGATTGATTCCGTTTCACCATGCGAACACTTTCTGTGCCACGTGTATACCAATGCTTTGGATACGAGGATGCTTCTTAACAGTTTTAATTTCTTAAGCTTGTCTTTTGGGGGTCAATTCGCTTTAATCACAATATTGGATGATCGAAGTGTGCGCCGCGGCTTCTATAAACGTCGCGATATTCATAAGAAAAAATGTTTTCTCATTAGCATAAAACGACTACTACTCCTGTACAAAATATGAAGTTTTGCGATGATTAGCAATGAACTTTAGGCAACGTTAACAATTTGCCGCTAAAATGGCATTGTGTAATATATTAATTGTTTAAATTTAATTATTAATTTCCAACTCATAGCGTTGTTGACGTGCGCCGCCGATCGCTATCACGGTTTAATAAAAGTGTATGCACTTTCTTTATTTTAGAAGTTTGTTCTTTGAAATTCAGCATACTTGTTACCAAATGATGTCTTAACCAACTGTGAACTTTGCTGAAAGATATGTTCAGTTGTTTTCTTTTTTATTCAAACATTCTACGATTTATTGGGACAACCCTCGTATGTATGCCGTCTGTTTTAAAATTTGTTTTTAAACACCGGTATAACAAGCATTTGTTTTTCTTTCTACCTTCTGGCTGTTCTTGTATGGTTAACGATTATGCTGTGAATAAAAGCGTGCGGTAACCGTAATTTAGCCGTTCCGTATATGTATTCACATTTTTATGCGAGAGCATGTGTACTTTAAAAAGAAAACAAATTATTGATTCTTCATGATGTACGTGACCACTTTCACTATTCTGTTCTATGTTGGATTACGCTAATAAACAATGACATTCATGAATTATATTAGTACACGTTCAAAGATATTCATCCGCTTAAACTATAAAATAAATTAGGTATCCTTCAAGATGACACAAAACAAAACGTGACAGTCTTAAAAGCTTCGTCCTGTCTTTTCTTTCAAACAGACTTGTTCGTTCTGGTTTCTAGGCCGACAATATTAGATATTTTACTCTTTCAGACATTGTTGCAAACATTGTTATCTCTGATTTATAATAACGTCAATCATGAAAACCACTTTCAAATTAACGAATTATCCACGATATCTAAATAATTACGAATGACGTCAAACGCACAACATGATTATATTCAATTCAATCTAAAGAAGCAAAAATATATATTTATTCGTGTTTTATCTTTCTCTGTGTTCAGGCCCCTTTTGCAGGGTACACACATTTTTTGCATCATATTAACATCAGTATAACACAACTCAACAGTAGAAACACTACATAATCCAGTTTTTTCCTCGTTTTCAATCAAAATTTAATACAACATAAATTATTTACAAAATTTTGCGAATTTTGATTTTATCAATACCTTGTTTCCAAAGTGGCTTTTAAAGATAAAGATCAATTCGACATATCTATTGATAAGTACATGTATACATGTAATAGTGACGTCACGCAAGTTATTTAATGACGTTATACATGGAATTGTTGATGTTCTCAGCTGTGAAATGTGCCGTTCGAAATTTAATAAGCGAGCGAAATAAATGAAAAACCAATGTTTTTTATCTAATGTTTTGCATGAAAAATGCTTTGCAGTATAAAAACACAACTGTTACAATTATTTGGTTTCTTGAACAGGTATCATTGTTGGTCTGGATGTCATAAATATTATCCATCGACTGCGGCTCCGGTAATATGACATCCAGACCAGAAATATTGCCTGACATACCCTTTCAAGAAACCAATTAACTATATCTTATAAATTCCAAACTTCCGTATATATGCATTATATTCATTAAACTTAAAGTAGGTCAATAACTTCATAGCCGTGGTATATACTGTTTACCAATTATTCGTTTAAATAATTAAAATTAAAATATGAATTTCGTGAAATTCACAAACATTGTTAGAGAAAAAAAGAGCGAAATATGCATATCAGAAATTGCTACCCCCAGAACAAAGGCAGCCAGAAAGTAGAAAAGAAACGATAACATGGATTTATAAAATAATCATTGTTATTTAAGGAAAAAAAACACGAAAACTAGAACCTGAGAGACTTAGAACGGTCGGTGGCAAAACCTTTGCCACTGGGCGTATGGGGGCTCAAACCAGGTTCTTTGGTGCAACAACCTCAAAATTGCTGGGAGAAAGCAACTCTCGAAATAGAAAAAAAACATGAAATTCGAGATTCAATTTGTTTTATCAAATATGTACACATGTATTTAGGTCATTGCAAATATTTATAATTAAATTTGCATATTCTTAGTTTATTGTGGTTAATATTAATTGTACTCCCTATAAATTACTGATAAGGAGTAATTTCGCCGAAAATTAGTCTCATCAATAAAGTTTAGGATCGGCTGTGAGTGAATTTTACTGCGTTGGTAACTCTTTAACAATTTAGGCGTTAGCTTATATAGTTTTTACATCGAATTAATTCTGTTTACCGGTATTCTACCGTAAGTATTACACTTTATATTGTCGTCCTTTTTATCCTGAACCTTTAATTATAACAACAAAACAGACATGAATGGTACCACATATCCCACGATGAAAGATAAAATGCAGCCTTTTAAGATAAGTCAGAATCGGATATGAGACTGTCTATCAAGAATCCTAATAATTTAAATTAACAATATTCATGTGTCCTTTTATCTAATAGATTTGCCCGATTTCTAGCACACAGTGCAGATCAACATAAAACGTCTTTAATTATTTGAATCTGTACTTGAATGTTTAATATACAGTCAAACCTGTATTTAGAAGACGTGAAAAAAGTGGCTGCTGACGACAGGTGGCTGTTAAAGACTGTAAATAAATAGAACAAAATGGCAGTTTAGGTCATATTCAAACTGGCTGTTTAAGACAGGTGGTTGCTATTCGCAGGTGGCTGCTCAGGCAGGTTTCACTGTAAAAAAATAAATAAAGGAAGACAATCTCCAATATTTCACTAAGCGTTTCGAGTTTATTTGGCTCTTTTTAGTTCAATGTTATTATATCAAAAACTTTTATAAACAAGGCTTATTTTTGCGGAAAAAAATGATGTAAATTTTATCGTGAAAGTTTGGAATAGGACGGTCTATACATAAAATTACAAGTTCGTCTTGATTGTTCAATCTCATTGATTTTTCTTACTGAAAACATTTTACTCTCGGAGAAAGGTAAATGCAACAGTTTCAAGATGTATCAATGTGACATTTACTTAAAGCTGTTATAGCAGTCGTGATTGCACTGACATCTATAAAAAAGTCAATTTTTTTAAACCTTTCTAACGACAAAATTCAATTTAATAAAACTTTGCCGAAGTGTATTGACGAACCTTCATCACATGTATATACGTTAAAAAAGTTTGGACAATAAATGGCAGGCGACGCCAGAAAAAGGTCACTCGGACATTTTTTTATCGAATTTTCGTTTTTTAAATCATCTGAAAAAACAAATATTTCTAAGTAAAATGCTTTTTATTTCATGATATTATCTGGTACACTTCATAAAATATAGCGTTTCCCGCAAACACATCGTCCATCAAAAAATTTGAGCCTGACGTCGTCAAACGTCATAAAACGTCGGCAAACGTCATATTGACAAACAGATAAATTGCATATACCCAATTAAACTTTGTGTTGTTTAGGTATGAATAAACTGTATGCCGAATATCATCTTTTATATAATTACATGTTAAATAGTATTTTTCTTACGATTAATGTAAAAAAGTAAGAATATTTTAAATAACAAATAAACCCATGATAACAACTAATGACAATACATTTATTAAAGCGACACATACCTATCGAGTAACAAACAAAAACATAGAACATAATACCGAAAAGCCACGAAAGCGATTTGTGTTTTGTTTTAGTTAACTAGTTTGATATTACCAAATCCAAGTCTGTTCCCCTTCTAGATTTTTAAACAGAACCGAAAAGTCTCGTTGTCCAGATTTGTTGATTATTTCCGCAAATTGGGCCAGTGTATCGCAATCACTTCTCCTGAACAATTTCTTTACACGGCCAAAACCGCCATCTACGAGGCATCTGGAAATTATATTGACATATTGTTTACCATGCGCTATTTTGTTAGTCAGTTATCATAAGGTAAGTGGAATTTCAATCTTTTGCAAAATGTGTATAGATCTAAATAAATAGTCGCTAACTGCTGTAAACGTACTCTAATTGAAATCCAAATTGCAAGTTACATACTTAGTGTGTCCAGGAATAGCCATCAGTAAGTTAATCTCGTCGTGTAACCCTCTGTTTATCCTCCTAGAAAGGTAGGCCAAAAGATACCTGTTCTTATTCTGAGCTGTAAATTAAAACATCGAGAATGAGATTGTTATGTTACATTTACCTTAATGCGAATAAATAATTTAATTAATAGGCATAAGAAACTGGATCGCAAATTGACGCAATACAATTTTATGAAAATTAATTTACCTCCAGCGTTGCCTGCATGAAGAACACAGCCTTTTTCCCCGAATCCTCGCCGGAACATACAGTGATGTAACATGCTTATCACGGAATTCGGTCCGTGCGTGCCGGTACCATCGGGTCCTGTAAAGATATCATTTATGACTAGTTTCGTCTCTCACGGACAAAAAGAATGACTGAAGTTTAAAAAAAAAACACACAATACAAACGCATTTTATATCATAAATAAATTAAACGTGTTACCTATTGACTCATCTTCATCAATGAGGTAATTGTACTGACATTTGGTGGAGTCAACACGGACACCGAACATTTGGACTTTCCTGCCAGTTACAAAATACATTGGTCCCATTTGTTGACTGTGATGTGGTAATGTCACATTTTGACTATAGTCAAACGTGTAATGAACCTGTAAATATTAGGATTAATACTTTAACAATTTAAAAAAAAAACACCTGAAATAAAAGCTTTTTGTAAATTTAAATTTCAGGTGACTATATGGAGAAAGTGCAGCTTTACGGTTGACGTTTGATTGTCGTCATTCAGGCGTTGATGAGCTCCGATTTGGTGTAACATATATGTATTTGTTAAAATTGTTTATATGTATACTTTGATGATAAAAGAATATGTAGCAATGATTTAGACATTGATGTTTATTTTAGACTACTTTTTAATATGTAACAACGACTAAACGCGTTTTAATCATTTTATTACGAATGATTCTACAAACATTCCGAACAACCCTTTATTATAACAAAGACTAAGTATTTTAAATTTAACACGCACTTACCTTAGTCAAATCGGACGACAATGGCGGTACAGGACCATCCTGCAGGTCGTGCGTCGACATCTCATCTTCAGCCTCCCTTATTGTTTGTATGTATAGTTCACGTTCTTTCGGTCCGTCCTGTAAATACACAAACACACATCCACATAGAGGTACTGTTAATGAAATATGCGCGAGTATTTCTAAAAACATACAATAATTTGTTACTAAATAAATGATTTGGTATTATACCTGCACATGCTCTCTCAGAAGTGTTGCACTCTGTAGTTTTTCTGCCTCTGACACGGAATCTGCTACTTTCTTGCGCAATATTTCACATTTTTGACATACATCATCATTCGGTGTCATAATTCTAATATGAGGCACACAGTTCTTCCAAAAGTCCTTAAACGATGTGAGCCCAAGATGGCGGACACCGGCCTCAATACACCTTTGGAGGTAAATTTGGTGCAGTTCTTTCTTTGTTAAAGCTGAGGGTAACATTATGGGTGCCTCACCGTCCTGTCCCCTTGGAGCCGCAGGCATAGGTAACCCGTTAACGCTGGCATACCAAATAAGCCAATCAACACAATAGCGGACGTCGTCATATTTAAGAGCATGATGGGGCTTCCTTCCCGTGTTCCCGTGCACTCGTGGCACTGTGCCATGCATACCCATGTGCTTCTGAAGATTTCTTAGCGCCTTACTGCCTATATCGTTAATGTATAAAAACGATGGTCTGCAAATCGTTCTACCATCGTGAACAAAGCGGTACCTGATGCGCTGTCTCTTCCCTTTCCTTGTGTCGTCTGTGCCGACTTTTTGAAGAGCTCCATTATGTACATCTCCTTTTCCCCTTTCTCCAGCTCTCTCAGCGAAAGAATGTGGTCTTTAATTGTTCCCTCCTGAAATTGTTCAATACAGTTTGTTTGACACTTACACACTCTATTTGCAAATTCCTGGCAAGTGTCTGCGGCAGCCTCCGGTTCTGATTCACTCTCGCTATCCGCTTCTGCTGCTAGTCCCTTGATATACTCCTCTGTACGCTCAGCTACCCTCCTCCCTGACATCACTTCATACTCATCCTCCTCCCCAATCTCTAACCATTCTTCTATGTTCTCTTCTACTACAGCAAAATCTGGCTCAGGCTCAATATGCTCCACCACGCCAATCCCAAACTCTTTAAACAAGTTGTCAAGTTCCATAAATGTTAAAAAAAGATTAATTAAAATGCATTTACTTTTATATAACATTTTAAATATGTTGCATATAAATACGAAGGCAAAATTTAAAAAAAAGTTACATGCAAAATGTTTAAATAATCAATTTCATGATTGAAAAAAAATAAAAAATAAAAAAAGAGTGGCTTGTTCGGGAATCGATCCCAGGTTCCCTGTTACAAAAGTCTACGTACCTAACCTTTACACTACGCGGCCGTTACGTCAGGGGCATTACAATGTTATATAACTTTATTAAAATACACAAGGGAGACAAATCAGTCTGGTTGTTATGTATGTAGCCAATGACGCCGAACTGTCAAAATTATTCGGAAAATGTTATGAAATCCCTTGCATTCTGCCGCTAGGTTATATTTTATTTATTTTTCTTTTTTAATTTCAATCTACGACACAATTACATTTATATAGAATGAAAATTTTAAACTTAAAACACAAATTTCTCTTTTTTTCATCAGACGGCTTGTGAAAGGCACCGACTTTTTTGAGTTTTAAAAAAGATTTTGGTAAAATCGTCAACAAATAATAGATAGGGGTGAATAAAAAATATTTTTACTTGAAATTGTGCCATAATTTTCATTCACATCTTCGGTAAACCAGCGAAAATGAATAATTTACCGGTGAAACGATGTTGGTTTTGTTGTTAACGAGATCGCAATACTTTTCCCGTATTTTCTGACGGTGCAGTAAAATTGTCCGAGTGTCGCGACGTCGGTCAAATGAAAAAAGCTAGAACTAAAATGCGCCACACATTCTTTTAAAATCGAAATGCAAATATTAAGCAATATAAAACAGTTATTTAAATGTCAACATGGATAATATAATAATAAAAACTATTATGTGAGGTCCTTTAATATATTAATAAAAATACACACACTTCTTACAAATATCTCATCATGTTTACATTTGTTAGATGGTATATAGTCCCATTGTGTAACAAGATCACCTATAAGTTATTAGAAAATATTATATACCCTATGAATTTAAAGCATTCTGATTGGTCGAGAGCTCCGTACTTGCGAGTCCGAAAAAAGTGATAACTACCCCGGGAATTAATAACTACCTTTGCTATCATCATCATCATCATCATCATCATCATCATCATCATCATCATCATCATCAGAATGCTTTAAATTCATCATCATCATCATCATCAGAATGCTTTAAATTCATCGTCACCATCATCATCATCATCAGAATGCTTTAAATTCATCATCATCATCATCATCATCAGAATGCTTTAAATTCATAGGGTATATGATATAACAAGTAAATACTAATGTTGGCTTCGTCCTCGGTCGATATCACACTACCCAGGTCCGCAAAACTACAAATCGACCTCAACATTAGTATTTATTTGTATAATAATAGACAAGTGCAAGTTCTTCCCAAATAAAGTTAAAACTTAAATAGTTAATAAAATAATCAAAGACGCCATTTCTTGTGGAGTGCCTCTTACATGTATATCGGTTGACGCCACTTCCTGTGGAGTGCCTTACATGTATATCGATTCACACCATTTCCCGTGGAGTGTCTCTTACATGGATATCGGTTGACGCCATTTCCCGTGGAGTGCCTCTTACATGTATATCGGTTGACGCCACTTCCCGTGGAGTGCCTCTTACATGTATATCGGTTGACGCCATTTCCCGTGGAATGCCTCTTACATGTATATCGGTTGACGCCATTTCCCGTGGAGTGCCTCTTACATGTATATCAGTTGACGCCATTTCCCGTGGAGTGCCTCTTACATGTATATCGGTTGACGCCTTTTCCGGTCGAGTGCCTCTTACATGTATATCGGTTGACGCCATTTCCCGTGGAGTGCCTCTTACATGTATATCGGTTGACGCCTTTTCCGGAGGAGTGCCTCTTACATGTATATCAGTTGACGCCACTTCCTGTGGAGTGCCTCTTACATGTATATCGGTTGACGCCATTTCCCGTGGAATGCCTCTTACATGTATATCGGTTGAAGCCATTTCCCGTGGAGTGCCTCTTACATGTATATCGGTTGACGCCTTTTCCGGTGGAGTGCCTCTTACATGTATATCGGTTGAGGCCATTTCCCGTGGAGAGCCTCTTACATGTATATCGGTTGACGCCATTTCCCGTTGAGTGCCTCTTACATGTATATCGGTTGACGCCATTTCCCGTCGAGTGCCTCTTACATGTAAATCAGTTGACGCCATTTCCCGTGGAGTGCCTCTTACATTTATATCGGTTGACGCCTTTCCCGGGGGAGTGCCTCTTACATGTACGAGGGAAGTTCAATATATAATGAGACTGTGTTCATATCTTTTATTCTAAACATTTTACGGTTATATAAAATACATAATAACAAAGTTCATTCATTTCTGAATGCAATCCTAAAATATTTTAAAATTCCTAAAAACAGTTTTAAAGTTACACTATTTATAAGAAGGCCATGTTTGCATCATCGCCCCGGGCAAAAAATATGTCCCGACGTCATCGACGTCGTTCGCGTCGTAAACGTTGCTATAATGTTTTATCACATTCATAGCTTTTCAAAATACGCTCCCGAATTCAGAACACATCCGTTGTGGTGTGCAGCCTACTGACTGATGACTTATTAAATGATATTAAATAATATGCAAGAATGATATATATCTTAAAACTAAATAAATGAATTCTAATTTTTCATTATGATTTTTATCTAGATACAAAAACGCGGATATGTTTATACTTACTGAACTTCTAAAAATATTATTCAACTCTATTATTTATTAAATATTTACTGAGTTTTCTCATGCTTAAATCTTTTGTTTACAAAGTTACTAAGCTCACATCCGCAATTTCAGCTAGCTTGAGCACCGTTAAAAGTCTACTCGTAAAGAGCGGTGACTGAATTGACGCGACGCTTTCACAGACTTCTTTCTGCCGGACCTATGCTCGTCATTAAGTGCTTTATGTCCCTTAAAAACATTTTGTGCCATCTAAATACTGATGCACAACAAACACTGTCTTCCCCATAGCCTCTTGTAACATTATAAACGTTTCCGTTGCCGATTTGCCTTAATTCCTACAAAACTTTATGTTTACCCGCACGTCACGACGTTCTTGTGTCATAATTTTGACGTGACAACTTGTTAGGGTAAGCGTGAACAAAAGTTGATTATTTCAACGTTTAACGACCAATTGACCATTTTTTCAGATGATGTCAATGATATAATGTACAAATTATTGGCGGATTTTGATGTAATTGCAAAAATAAGTTCCTACTTTTCTTTATATTATAATGCACGTCTTTATAATGCAGCATGGACGGGGGCGATAACGCGTTACCATGGTTTTTGGAATGATCATAATTTCTATGTCGCATTATATTTTTCTACCAATGCTGGTATTTTGATCAAGGATAAGTTATATTTAATAATGATACCAAATGTTGATATATTTCACGTCAGAACAAAAATATATGAGGACAGTCTCATTATATATTGAACATCCCTCGTATCTCAGTTGACGCCATTTCCCGTGGAGTGCCTTGTACATGTATACCGGTTGACGCCATTTCCCGTGGAGTGCCTCCTACATGTATATCTGTTGACGCCATTTCCCGTGGAGTGCCTCTTACATGTATATCAGTTGACGCCATTTTCCGTGGAGTGCCTTACACATGTTTATCGGTTGATGACATTTCCGGTGGAGTGCCTCTTACATGTATGTCGGTTGACGCCATTTCCCGTGGAGTGCCTCTTACATGTATATCGGTTGACGCAAATTCCTGTGGAGTGCCTCTTACATGTATATCGTCGACGCCATTTCCCGTGGAGTGCCTCTTACATGTATATCGGCTGACGCCATATCCCGTGGAGTGCCTCTTACATGATTATCGGTCGACGCCATTTCCCGTGGAGTGCCTCTTACATGTATATCGGTTCACGCCATTTCCCGTGGAGTGCCTCTTTCATGTATATCGGTCGACGCCATTTCCCGTGGAGTGCCTCTTACATGTATATCGGCTGACGCCATTTCCCGTGGAGTGCCTCTTACATGTAAATCGGTTTACGCCATTTCCAGTGGAGTGCCTCTTACATGTATATCGATTGACACTATTATATATTAATGTCTGATAAAGGTTAGCGTCAGCAACTAGCTGGAAATGCATCTTATGTCGTGCCCGAGTACTTTAAATATATTTACATTATGTAATTTTATTAAAGTTACCGGAACCTGGTGACCGCCAATTCCAGGTTCATGGCTTTTGTACATGACGTCAACAGTTATTGATTCATGAGTGTTTGGATGAGATTCAATCATCATTTTTATAAATTTGCAAATCCCTTTTATTCAGAAAATAAAGTTTTGACGTAGACTATTACGGTCAGGTCATAACATTGGATGCGACACTTAGTCTTAGTGAACACGTACGTGAATTAAAATTAAAATTCATAAACGAGCTGCCGACTTTTGCTGTTGCAACTAGATTTGTGACGGACTGGCGGAATGATGACACTTCGACCACATTAATTATGGACTTGTCCCTCTGACATAAAAATTATAACTCAATTATTAATTTACTATCCAGACTAGATCAAGTTGCATGATAATAATCTTGATTAACCGAAGCAAATTGTAAGAGCGTCATATCGCCATAGCCAAGACAGAAACCAACATATAGCAGGCGTCTCTGTCTGGGAGGAATAAGATTAAACAATAAATTATCATACAACAAGCGTAAATTTACGTCTCGTGGTATCAAAAATACGGCGGCATCACTCTGTTACCATATATAATGAAACACTGCCTTAACAAATCAAATTTAGATGCAATTACCTCAGTCATATGTGTTGATGATTTTCCAAATTGCCATCTATAAATTTGTGGTAAGAAAAATAAATAATGACAGTCAATGTTTAAATTTAAAATAATTGTATGCCTACGCTGAGAATCGAACTTAAACGGCGGTTACACCTAGCCACACAAAGCCGAACACTCTACCGATTTAGACAGCCGGGACAAGCCCCTCTCTCAGAAAAAAGGGAGCGCGGATAACTATGATATAGTATGCGTCATCATTTAACACCTGTAATCTATTGCATACTAATAACACTTCTAACAGATTTGTACGAGAAGAATTACTACGGCCGCCATACTGTACAAACAGCATGACAGTAAAATGCAAATACACTTAACTAAATGTTCTAACTACACCGATTTTAAATGCATGTAACTCCGAAATTATAAATCGAAATGCTATTATTTTCAACTGTAAATTTCCAAAAGAGTACCTTTATATTCGCAATTGTTTAACAAACTACCTCAGTGTAGACTGTGCGCCCGGGCATAGCGGCACGAAATTAAACTTTGCGCACGTGCAACGCATTTTGTATCAAAAATCAGCATAACAAAGAGGAATTGCTCATTAAGAGTCCAATTGAAAGAAAACACCATAAAATGGTTCTGATGGTTATTGAAGATAGGGCCAGAGCCGTGGGTCTTGTTGAGGGTGGATGGTCACATTCGCAGGTACGGTCGATAACAGTTTACAATGTTTACAACTTCGTTTCTTTTTTACAAAAATCATGTGTTTTCTTTATCATGTAAGTGCTGTAATTTATAACCTCCATAATTTTGTTTTAGGTGGCTAGAGTTATGCATGTGTAGAAACTTTCGATGACAAACTTGATGACCAAGTACAGCCTCACCGGAAGTCTTTGCGACCGCCCACGAAAGCCCCGGCCGAAGGTCACGACCGCAAAACAAGACGGATTTATTGCTTTGAGCCATTTAAGAAACAGGAGACTCACTGCAGTTGAAACTGCACAAGCCACCATTGGACGTAATGGTCGTCCGGTAAGTTCGAAAACCGTTTACGAGCAACTGGTGCTAGTGGAATAAAAGCGCGCAGACCATTTCATGGGATAATATTGACTGTTGATCGTATGGCACGACTTCGCTGGGTTCGTCAACTTCTCCGCTTAACAAGGGCTGTATGGGCAGGTGTACTGTTCACTGACAAAAAAAAAACGATTCAGACTATACTCCAATGACGGTCACATTAAATCGTATGTACCGACGTCGATGCTAGCGTTTCTCTGATGCATGTGTCATAGAAACTGAACACTTTGTTGGAGGCTCTGTGATGATATGGGCAGGCTTTTTCCAGCATACAAGGATTCCTGCAGTCATTGTGCATGGAAAGCTGACAGCTGTCAAAAATCAAAACGACATTCTCTGCCCGTTTGTTATTCCCCTCATGTAACAAATTCGAGGTATGCGGCTGATGCAAGATGGTGAAACCGCCCATACTGCACGGTCTGCAACCTCTTAAAATAAGAAAATCTATAAATAATAACTTCTCTTTGAACAATTGCATGAACAGCAAGGACTAGATGACTTAAATCAGTTAGATGAACTTAGCAATCAAAGATTATGTTTATTATGAACTGTTCTGTTTTATGTTTTACATATGTACTTATTTTGAAAAAAAGTTTGATTTTGTATAAATTATCTATTATTTTCTCATATCATCTAATTGGGAGTTTACTTGTTTGTTCATGAGATGTTTGGGGAAGTGCAAGGATGGTGCACCCTTGAACCTGGTTTAAATCGCCATTAGCAGATAATTTTGTCACTGGTCTTTCCAAAGCGACAACCCAGCTTAAACACTTAATACTTAATATAATTATAATTATGGTCATCCGTCATGATAATGTTAGGTTTTTACTAGTACATGTACAGCGAAATGCTTTGCCATTGAAATTACTGAAAGTATACATGAGTTTAGTCTCTCGAATTTTCGTTATAACTCTAGATTAGTGCATTTTGACAAATTGTCGGAACATATTGTAAAAAGTGAAAAATGAACCACAATAATGACCAAATCCACAAAACATGGCCTCCAACAAAGTCAAACAATGAGTAAAAAGGAAAAGAGATTATGGGTTATAAAACTATCAATTTCAAAATAGACCACAAACAATTAGCGAAAATGAGAATCTGAGGGTTTACCGAATTGGTAGTGCCAGTTCCACCGTGCATGTGTAATAACAGAAGAAAACAACTTTTTTATTATTGAAATCTTCATGTAGTACGTGACCACTTTCACCGTTCTGCCCCGGTATGTGCTAAAAGACAACCTTATGAACGAACATTAATACGCATTCTACATGTATGACATTCGTCCGCTTAAAATGTAATAAATTATTTATCATTCAAGAAGACATATAATAAAACGTCTTTGTCTTAAAAGCCATATTTTTTCAAACAAACTAAACTAGTTCGTTCTCGTTTTCTAGTCCGGACACTATAATTGTCAACTCTGATTAATAATGACGACAATCATTTTTACCACTTTAAGAAATAAAGAAATAAAGAAATATCCACGATATCTAAATAATAACGAATGACGACAATCGTACAGCGAGAATAATGACAATCAAACAAACCGAGTCTGCAATATTCTCCTAGTGTTCGTGTTTGTTGCTCTTGTAGTTCCCTTCTATTCAAACAAGTTTGCATTAGCAAAGTGAAATGTATGTTTTTTATATCCACTATTCAACAATACCTTTCAAGAATTGTAACTAGTATCGACTGTAGATATTATAGCAGTTAATGGTCTTATTTCAAATTAAATTTCGAGCATTAGCGATTTTACTGACATAATACACTTAACAACTTTTCTAAGTATACACCTGCGTACTAGGGCATTACTGGCTTGATAATTGAACTATTGCTCCAAAACTTTCAATAAAACATGCAATAAATACTAACTGATTTATCAGTCAAATAGTTAGTTTTCAAAATGACAGACAACTGACTGCTCACAATCATCTAGAGTACTGGGACCCACATAATACAAATTCACATCAGTAAATAAAGAGTATGACCAACAACATTGCGTATTACTGCAAGACACGTTGGTCTCATTGAGCTCATACAATGCTGAAAGACTTCCCTTTGGAATCCTAAGCCCATTCCTGAAGAAGCCCATTTTCAAGTTGCATGGTTGGTCCTTCCTATTTTGTATGCCTCTTCCAATATCACACAACACATTTCCAATTAGATTTAGATTCGGAGTTCTAGCTCACCATGGAAATAGTCTGACGTCTGGTGTTTGCCGAACAATGACACGGTGCACCATCATGCCTAAACTGCATGCATCTTTGTGCTTGAAGACGTGGAAGGACAACCGGAACAAGGACTTGTCGCTGATATTCTTCAGAATTTAAGTTCCATTGGATTGAAACTGCTATTGTCCTCTTGTGCATTGACACACCAGCCCACAGCGTTATAACTGATCGCCAATGATAAAAAAAACCGCTTCAACAATATTTTCGCGTTTTAACTGTTCATCGCTGAAAGTGGCCATATGCGTCATAAACTTATATTGTGAATTTGATTTCTGCGGGTGTCAGTATTCTAAATGAGACATATAAAAGCGGTCATCGTATTCAACAATTCATTAAAAGCATTTCATTTATTTAAATTAAAATTTATCAAGTATATTATTTAGCAAAATATATTGACCTCTCTATATGTTATGTTGCAAAAAATAGATGGTATTTCAAAATGCATTTGTAAATAAAATGTTTGTTGTCTGAAAAGTAAACACAGTCATATGTTTTATTTTTTTTCTTTTAAATCTAAATTAACGAGTGAATTTTATAACACTTTTTACTATTATATATATATACTGAGTCAAAATGAAAACTTGACAAAAATAACATGGACATATCATATTACATCAATGATGATGAATCCATGCAAATATCTGGCATATTTACTCTGTAACCAACATGTTTATCTTGGACTTTGTCGGTTCGGTATCTATCGGTTTGAAAGTAAGTTTTTTGTTCCGTATATTTTAATTCCTATGAAGTAAATTATAATCATGCTCAAGTATAATATTATGATATTATATAAAAGTTTCTCGTGCCTGATTCTTTTAATTCTTTTTTTCTTATTCATCGTCGTCTTCTTCATAGTCTATTATAATTGCCAACATTCATTTTCTGGGGATGAGAGAAAGACAAAGGTGTTAGTGAACCCAAGAGTGACCTGACAACATGCAGAATAAAATAATTGACTTCAGAATACGTAAACTATGTTGGCATCTTTAACTTGAATTAAAGTTACCGAAATCTGGTGCCCGACCCATCCAGGGTAATGGCTTTTGGACATGACGTTTATCAAAGTTAAGCGATACATGGAATGTTTTAAGTTTGGTCAAAGGTGATGCAGGATTTTGTCCTAAGAATTAGATGTGTCAGGCATGCCAGATAAACAGGTAAATTATTAACCTTGACAACTTGTAAGGGTCATGTTTCATACCTTCTGCAGCCAATTTTGTTTTAAAAGTGAACATAATGTTTGAATGATAATCCAATGTCAACATCATAATGTTTTTCATTAATTTGAATTCGAGTTGAATTCTTATTTTGACTATATAATGATATTTTATCTAGAAATGCACAAAAATCAATATAACCTGTTCAACTTGACACCATTTCAATGAACAACTGCATAAGACTGTGTTTTATAATGAAATAAGTATAAAAGTGTTTGATGGAAAACAACGACAAATAGTTACACATATTCAGCAATAACTATCCTTAAATTGGGTGGTTCGAAGCTAATTCACCATGATAAATTCTACATGTTTTTTTCATATGAGAACCTTTTGGGGAATGTGTTAAGTTGGTGCACCCTTGAACCTGGTTTAAACTGTATGCGGCGTTGTTTTTCCACTGGCCTTCCCAAAGCCCTATTCTCTCTGATTTTTATTCGTTATTTGGTTATTAAGTTTTAAATGAGATTTGTCGTTTTATAAAGTTTATACATATTCTATGTTCATTTTCTTCCACTTGTCACATATTGTCAATTTGATTCCGTGATTTTTTTTAAATATGCAGTGTTAGGTTTCTTTGTTGTTGATCATAGTTAATGAAATCATAAATAAATCACTAAAACGATAGGGCACTGTGCTTTTTACGTGTTTTTATCACGTTTCTAAACTATGGATGACTTATTGTGCAAACATTGTCATCAAATGCGGTTACGATATAATCGTTTTCACACGTGCCAATTTGAGAAAACAGAGTATTTTCCCATTGTTTTGATTTGCATCATAATATTCAAAGCATAAACTCCCATATTCCATTCTCCACCTAAGAGGTCACTGACTTTGGAATTCATTTATATTTAAAAAATAACTAAATAAGTACGTGTAATAGTTTAACCTTCTTGAGTTAATCACAAATGAACGTAATTAGATAATTTATCATGAACGAACTTACTCTAGCTTAATAGAATTGCACTTTAAGCCGCAAATGTATTATTCTGCAACTTTGATTATGAACTGTTAAATTTATAAGTTTAAGTTTATTAGATAAAAAAAAACAAATTCGTCTGCTGGTGAATAGCTGATAATTGTTTTCGTTGAAGCTATAGGAAGACATATAAAATGAAAGTGGATTATTTGAATCCAATATTCGGAGCTTATAATATGAATGTATCAATGGTCATAATTGGGTGTCCTAAGTGAGTTCATTTGCAAGTTAATAGTCTGTCTGGTTATTGTTGTTGTTGTTTCTTCTTAAGATGTCAATGACCAAGCCGCAAAATGTCAAGATAAAAGTCGAAAGGTTTAAATAACCATATCTCACACTTCTACTTAATTGTTTTACCTTTATCTTTGTCTCCATATCTTCCTTGGAAGAGGCATTGACATGAACTAATTATGCAAATCATTTATATCACAAACACTATAGGCTTAAAAGCTGAAGACATCAGACAGCACCATAGAATCTGGCTTTTACTTAAATGGTAAATTAATTTGCGACTGACCGCTTTAACCCTATAGGTTCTTTTTTTTTGTTTTGGGTGTCATATTTGAAGAAATCATTGTGTTAAACCCTGATCTTTGTTTTTCGCTGTGAGGAGGCTGTGTTTTCTGAGTGTCGCTGTGCCAGCTATGCATGTTTCACTGTTTTTTGATTGTCGAAAACCAACAAAAATTTAAAGAGACAGTGAGAACTGTAATATTTAAGGAATGATTCTTATTTTGGTGCGGTTCATGCAGATTGGACGTGCACGAGAGAGCTGGCAAATCCATAAAGCGCGCTAGCGCTTTATGGTAAATTTGCCTGCTCTCGCGTGCACGTCCAATCTGCATGAACCGCACCAAAATAAGAATCATTACTTATATTTACATTTTATTCATTTTTTTCTTTAAATAAACTTAAGTCTAACGCTTTCAAAAATTAAAATTAAGTGAAAAGGGGGAGTAATACGTGGGAGTTTTCAATAGTAACAGCCATGACGTTACTGACGTCATTACGGGTCATGCGGGTTCTTGCAAAATGAACCGAATTTTTTTAAACGAAGAAATCAATAGGAATGTAAATATTTGATACTTCTATCACCTTAAAAAATAATAATCACACAACATGGTTGGCATGTATTTCTATCGTAATTGAAAATAAGACATGCAAATTCAAATTCCTTTTATATAATTTTAGACCTTGTTGTTAACAAATAACATGACTTAAACAAAGTAAGTGGTTAATAATATGATGTCTATAGATATTTTGTTTTTGGCATCAATAATATTGAAAAGGACACATCACGAAATATCCCCCAAAAGAGCTGTTCAATCAATAGTACGCCCAATATATGAGTCCGTTACTATAAATGTAATTTAATGACAATGTCCGAATGTAGTAGTTTGTTACAGTAGTAGTTAAACTTCAACTGTCTATCTTCGAATGTTCACTTGAAAAATGCATAATTACACAATTTGTCGGTTTTTCTTACTGGATACGTTTAACTTTCCGATAAAAGTAAATTATTTGATAGAGATCTTGGTCATAAATTTTGATGTTTTACGACGTTTCCTTATAAATCTACTTTAATATTTTAACGGAAAGTTTAACATGAACGTCACAACATATCCAAAAAAGAGACATGTTTTTACATCTTCTAGTGAGACTTGTCATTTACATTTATGTAAGTCAGATTTGCAAAATAGCATGCAATCAAATAACATGGTCGTTACTCTTTAGGTACTGGAGATGCCCGTTTAAGAAATACTCTGCATAAAAGCAACACTATCTATATTCGAACAGTGTTTGAATGTTTACGCAGAAGATGCAACAATAATTTGCCTAGGATGCTTACTAGGCTTAAGGTTATAAAGCTGAGATTGGAAACCAGTCTCACATCTCAAAGATCTGATTGGCTGAAATAGCGACTGGTCGCCATTTCAGCCAATCAGATACTTGAGATTTGAGACTGGTTTCCATGCTCAGTTTTATAACCTTGCTTACTGAAAGCGTTGAACGTCAGAGAAAAAAAGTAATGAGTTTTGAGTCATAAGTCATTAAATGTCTTGTCTAAAGATGATTTGTTCTAATTCATTTAAAATATTAAAACAGTAACTAAAAAATGAACGTCGCTAAAGATCCACGAAAAGTCAGGTTTATACATCTTTCTGGGAGACCTGTCAAACACATGCACAAAGGACAGCATTGCAAAGAAATATACAATATACGTAAGTTACTCTATATATAATGGTTTAGCCCGATTTCTGCAATTCAGTGCAGATAAACATAAAATATCTATATTTGAATGTTTACATGAAAGATGCATACATGAATAAAACTCGTCGGGTTTGCTGAATAAAAGCTTTGAATTTTCGGAGAAAAAAGTTTTCAGAGTATATTGTTAATAACATGATGTCTACAGATATTTTATTCTAATCCAACCAAACTATTCAAATGGTAACATACACCGTCACCACATATTCCCCCAGATAGTCATGTTTATACATCTTTCTGGGATACAAGTCAAATACATACACATAATTCAAAATATCAAAGAATCATTCATATCAATAATTAGACAATATGAGTCCGTTGCTCTAAGTAATGCCTTTGTCTGACTTCATAAAACGAGCGCAGATAAACTTATACTATAAATATTCGAATGATCACGTGGAATATGCATATGAAATTCGTCTGGTTTGCTTATTGAAATCTTTAAATTCTCGGAGAAAATAGTATTCAGTGCCCTTTGTCACTTATGTGATGTCTTAAGATATTTTATATTCTAATTCAACTAAAAACTAAAAACGAAAGAATGAACATCAACACATCTCCTCTAAAAAGACATTTAACTCATCTTACTGTGAGAATTGTCACATTCACTGTATGTAGGCAAAATTAGCATGCCAATCACGAAACCAACAATATTAGTCCGTTGCTCTACGTAATGTCTATGCCCGATTTCATAAAGAGAGTGCAGTTAAACTAAAACTATCTCTATTCCTATGTATGTTAAAGATGCATATAAAATTCTTTTGGTTAGCTTAATCAAAGCTTTAAGTTTTGGAAAAAAATAGTTTGC
Source organism: Corbicula japonica (assembly GCA_038501625.1). Taxonomy (NCBI): domain Eukaryota; kingdom Metazoa; phylum Mollusca; class Bivalvia; order Venerida; family Cyrenidae; genus Corbicula; species Corbicula japonica. Next base: position 3,123,040 of record JAZAYU010000023.1, read on the forward strand.
AGTGTCCTTAGTCACTTAATATATGATTTCTAAAAAATATTTTAATCTAATTCAAATAAAATAATAAAACGGAAACATGACCGTCACCACATATTCCCCCAGATAGTCATGTTTATACATCTTTCGGGGAGACCTGTCGAATACAGGCACATAAGTCAAAATACCCAAGAAGGATGCCAGTCAAGAAACCGACAATACGAGTCCGTTACTCTATAATATTTTTGGGGCACGCCACGGGAAAAGGTACCTTTGGTCATATTTTGTGACATTTTAGTTCTTACTATATTTAGAAAGAACTTACAATTATTTATTATTTTCCCACAACTAAAATGTGATTTTATTACATCTTTTGACAATAAAATGTTATTTTTAACGTGAAATGCATGATAAGTTATGTCGTCCGTTCAAGTTTATGACTTCATTTCAAGGATTGACGTCAACTGTCCGAAGGAACCTTTTCCCGTGACGCGCCCCAATTCTAATGGCTCTGTCCTGTTTTCGAAATACAGTGCAGATAAACTTAAACTATCTATTTTCCAAGGATGACGTAGAAGATGCATATAAAACTCGTATTGTTGCTCAATAAACGCTTTTAAAGAGATATTTAACCCATCTTACTATGAGAGCTGTAAAATACACTCTACATAATAAGTATGTCGATCAAGAAACCGACCATATGAGTCCGTTTTCCCATATGTAATGGCTTTGTCCGATTTCGAAATAGAAAGCAGATGAACTTACACTATCTAGATTTGAATGATTACGTGGAAGATGTTTAACGAATTCGTGTGTTTTTCTTACCGAAAACAAAGATATATTCCAAAAAAGATAATCTAAATTCAGATTCAAGTAAGAACAAATAAAATATTACTTAATATGAAGAAAAAAAATAATCATAAAATATAAACCGAATAACAATGCGCCCTATTGATATTCTGACATTTTGTTCTACCCCGACCTCGTTGAAATAGCCTTGTTTACTTATGCACGAAGGGATTTTAATGGCAATTCCTTTTAATGGCAATTTACAACAAATGATGTATCCAATTATGATTCAAATTTGAAGAGATTGCTACAATTCAAATCAGAGAAATTAAAATTTTATGATCGATGTTTGTATAATGTAAAGTTGTAGACTGCAAAAACACTAGTTAAGAAAATCGTGATGATATATCGAATGCATGAGTGCTTTCGGGCTTGACCGATTCAAGGGTCTTCTAAATATCATATAATTATAATTAATCAAACAAACAAAAAAAAGAAGCACGTGAAAAGTTGGATTCATGTTGTTATGTTAATTTGTCTTTTAATTTGAGGAAAGTTAGAACTATTTACAATGAATGGTCGGTACATGTAACTAATGTTTACATTTAATTTTATTAAATATATAAACACGTTCCGGTTCATCTTTGCAAGTCCGGTTTATTCGCAAACTTAGCTTAGCCTAATGTAAATATTGGTCTGTCGACCTATTTGATTCATTGATGATACCCATGTAAATTATATGAACTTGATTAATAATAAGCTATTTTGACCATTTAAGTTAAGTTTGATTTGACTCATTTGTGTTGGAAGCTGGCGATGAATAGAATCTGACACTTGTTGTCATATAATGAATAAACATATTAAACTCGTCCAGGACATTTGTTTTTGGGTTTGTCAGAGGCTCGCTAAGTAACGATCGTAAACTCCTTATCTAATAACATAACGTGTCATATCTTAGATGTGTTTATCTTCAACGACGGGAAACACCCCCTCTTTTAGCATAAAGAACTTCGGAACGCGAACGTTGACATTATTTAGAAATAAATATTTGATTGTCTAAATACGGTGTGTCAAATATGTATTATTTCTGACGGGAACATATTATTTGAGTAAGGGGAGATTACTGTCACACACTAGTTAGTTTTCACATATTCAAGGTTGTTCCACTTGCTATCAGAAAATGTTGTGATAATCGTATCGCTTAATATTACCTACTGAACTGGAACTGAACAAACTGGAATAGTCAAATGTTTTTTGTTATTATTGCTGACATCGGCGGGAATTCAACAGTAAAGTAATGCCTATCTCTCACCGTGTAAATAACGTTAGAAACGAAACATGAATGATTTAACAATAACAGAAGGGCATTGAAGGCTGGTTGCCAACTTCTTATGTTCGGAAAGTTTTGCGCATAGGCTTTTGTTTGGTACCGTACGTTTTGCTGATTGACCAATATGCTTTCATTTTTATCGTAAGAATAATGTTATTGCATTCAATGGGTTATCTTTACTCCCTTTTACTACAAAAATTTATCTTCCTGTTTCACGTTATTGTTAATCACTACATGTATACAATCCATACTGCACCTCAGGTCCCGAGTTCGCATTTCAATAACATATCGAATTGTGACAGAATGTACTCTCGTATAAACGATTTCAGTCCGGAATACATTATTTATTTGTTTTTATAACTATTTCTTGTGCATTTGCGTGACGAAAATGGTAAATATGAAGACAAATGATTTTTGCTAAGAGACTTATATAATTAATTTTTTGTTTTTTTTTTTGTCAACGTTTGTCTATCTCTGCTAAAAGACACCACTTATGTTGTTATTACTTATTTTTAGAAGCACAACATACAAGGGAATACACGCACCTCATTTTATCCATAACACTGGTGGGATTAGAGGTGCACGTTTAGTACAGTACTGTTTTAGGTTACAAACGAAACGCACCATACACGATTGACGCACGATAGACGTTGCACGATATGCGATATAAGTTTCTGACATACAAATAGCGGTACGTAGGTCTAAATGTAACGAAAATGATCTTTTCGCAATGCAAACCAAAGTATAATCAGTAGAACGAACGTGTGTTATGCTGATATATTAATCTTCTTTTCAATTTATCGACTTTGCTGTCAATTTAAACCAACAACAACCTTGGAATTTTCATTTTAGGGAGGTCTAAGGGTTACACAAGCAAACGGTAACTGGATGCACGGAGGATATATTTTCATGACTGTAATGGATAATTCTCATAGCTTTTAAACTGATGATTAAATAAAAATATCATGGAATGGCTGAGCATTGAAATAAACATATTTTTGGATGAGCAATTGATTCGGAAAACTGAATCCATCACAATGTGGTATAATGTCCATGTTGAAATATGTACACAGCATGTACAACTACATTACCTTGGGCAGGAATTAAGTGGATTTTTCTAAATTCAGTAACATGCCTTTAATAGAGAAGGATCCAGAAGTGCTTTGAAAAAATATCATTGGAAACATTCCACAAATGGGGCTCACCTTTCAAATTAAGTCTATAGAAATTATTAAGGAGTCGCTGACCTGAAAAATTGATGCAAAACAAAGGTTGATTTTTATCAGTGTGAATACTAGTACAATGTTTGTTTATTCTCCTTGTTTAATTCCTAACACATGTAAAATACTACAGATTGAACCACAATTGAAAAAGAAAATGAATTATGTATGATATAAAATATCCATATTCATATGTACTTGGAGTAACATAGTATGAATTTTGGGAAAAAAAACAACAGTAGTGGTCTACAACACTAATAATTAGTTAAGCATAAACATATTTTATTGCTCTATTATATATACATCATACACATGTAAATGTACAATCAAATAAATAAAAAAATAGCAAATGGGTTGGGCTAAAAGTTATATCAACATTAGAGACAGCCCGTCCCAAAATTACAAATTCGTAAGTTTATATAGTAAAGACATTAACAAAAATAATTTGACAGTTGTCCATGAGTTTAATGATTCTGCACGTAAATATATTTCTGGCATTATTCGCAAAGGTATTGGTATGCAATATGCTCCAAACATATTTGTCGAAGTCATGATATCATTTTGTGTGATAAAAAGTTTGTCGCGATAAACACGTTTGGAATGTTTTTTCTCCAACATGTAGCTTTTGTTATCTGAGGTAACTTTATTGTTATTTTTGTTTCATTTGGACCCCAGTTAGTGATTTAAGAATATTCTATTCCTTTAAACATGCAGAATTATACAAAATGAACCACAAATAAATAAATACGGTTGATATTTTATATAAAATTACCATAGAAATGTAATTTGATTAGTGTAACTGAATTCCAAATGGTTAACAAATAAAGCCGGTCTGGAACACATGCTATTTCATAGTTTTCAAATGTTTTTTAAGGATTTTGCATCTTAATATGTTCCTTTCATTCTTGCAAATGAATTGGAATGCATTATGCCTGAAAAAAATCATTTTATTATTTTTATGATAAATAGTTTGTCGCGACAAGAGTCGTTTGGAATTGTTTCCCATTTAGTTGTTTTAAATATCCCAGGTAAGATTTTTGTCATTTTTGTAAGATTTGGGCCCCAGTAAATGTAATCAGCATGTTTTTATTCCTTAAAACCTGAAAAATAACATAAATATGAGGAGAGGAGAAACAGTTACTGGCGTGTATTATATTACATATAAACGTACTTGGATAATTCTTCGTGAATAATTTGGAATGCATTGTACCCGAAAATGTAGGTTGTAGAATCATGGTACCATTTTGTACAATAAATAATTTGTCACAACAAGACGTGTTTGACATGTTTTCCACGGTATATCAAATAATGGGATAATCTGTTTGATATGATGATTCAGGGACAAGAATCCTATGGGACGGAGTCTTCGAAAGTCAAATTGCTTCATATATTAAATATAGTTTTATTTTAAAATTGTCAAGACACATATTCCACCTGTGTAGTGTGTAACTGCGGATCCAAATGGCACACAGCTCTTGACACATCAGTTTGTTCCTTGATCCAGATGATTATCACTGGCTTAATGCGTACATGTAGCTATATAAGATGCCTTGATTAAATATACAAGGCACTTAATAACTCATAAACACTGTGCCAGGAAATCTCCTATCTGTCATATCGTTTCAGAACATCCGCTAATCCTATTCCATTTCAGCTTAAGATCTAAGACAGCAGCGTCATTGTTGAAAGAGGAAGACATTCTTAACAACGATGCTAAATTAACATTATCTAGCATGCATTTTCCACTAAATATCCACACTTTTAGTTTAACATTTTCACTTCCGTGTTTGTTTTTATTTATTGTTGTTGATAGGAGTGGTCTAAAATCCAAACCTTATCAACGTAGACTGTTACACAGTGTAAATACATACAGGTACTACCAATTTATATATTTCGTGTAAAAGATTTCTAAAAATTTGAAAATGCTATCAAAATATTCGACGAATGATAAATTTGCATATGCGATAAACGGATGCATGTTACACGATGCACGTTAGACGATTAGAAGCATGATGAACGATAGACGATAGACGGACGCACGATACACGATAAACGGAAGCATGGTAGACGTTAGACGAACGCACGATTCACGCACATTTTGTTACTTTAAACGTTCACAGTACTGTAGCTGAGAAGATACCTGAATGAAAAATACTTAGTTTCTAATAGCTTTCGGAAGCCAGCTTACCATGTTTTTGTGTACATTTTTTGTAGAATCTTTTTATCGCGTGTACCAGGATTCATTATGTTATTCACTTTTTTCGGTGATTGTTATAAGAAAACTAACCCTGAATTTACTAAAACTTGAAAAAAACTGCAATGGCGCAGCCCAAAAACTGCTGTTAAAATCAATAATTTTACAATAAGAAAAAAATAACATATCAAGAATGGCCACATCCAGAACACAGAGCTTCTATTTACAGCCAAAATTTAGAAAGAAAGAAAAAGAGATCCTGTTTAAAACAAATTCAATTTCAAAACAGACACGCAAACAACTAACGAAAAAAAAAATAACGCGATGGGTTATCGCATTAGAATGATTTAATGGAAAACGAGTTATCTTAGCGAGATCGCTCGGATCCGAATTACAATTTTACAGTGTCGTCGGTTTGAGAACAGCTGACGTTTTATTTACGGGTATACGAAACTTAATCATGTGTAAATCAAGATAAAGTAAAATACGTTGTATTCCTGTTAATACGTGGTTGTTGTACTGCGTTTTAAATGAACCCGTTTATTGTAATAGGATACGGACAAAAGTTAAGAGGCACTTTTTAGTTCAATAACTGAGTGCTAATTCGCAAGTTATTTTTAAACTTAATAGAATTTACTTTTAGTACAATTAATATCAAGAGTGATAAACATTGCTTAACAATATTTATGGATGTGAATATAAATATGACAGGGATGCAAAATAAGGTAAATGCCGTGTTAAGTATAACTATGTTACAACTGTGTTAAACTTCAAGTAAAATATCTGTGCGGTAAAGATTATACTTAATTGATGAGAAGTAGCAAACAACTACAGGTTTCACATTTCATGTTATCGGCGTTTCAATTATCATTTTGTTTTGATGTAAATTGCTAAACATTTTCAAAAATCACTTTTTGCTTCTACCAACATAACTTTCGTGGCTTGAACAGTTGACATTTGTCGCTGCATATACAAGTACCTGTACGTATAAGTATTTGCGTTTAAAGAGCCATCCATCCATCCTATTTTATTAGGTCTTGTAAAATAATTTATCTTATAACATATTCAAAAATGCGTGTCACTTCATACATGCATCTTGTTTACTTTACTATTATAGTTTGAGTATCGTTTACTGTATACATTAACTGTGGGTAATCATCCTTAACTTAGGCGTATCGCATATACCGGTATGCTACATGCACAAACAATATCTGGGTTCATATGCATATTAAATATTAATATACGCATTATTATTATAACATTTGAAATAAACTAGTATTTGTTTAATTAACAAACCACTTGTGCTTTAATTTTATGAGGACTTGTCTGGGATGCAGTTTAAAAGGAATGTGGCTTTCAATAATAAATGCATGTATATTGAAAATGCAAATATCCTTAAGAAATGATGTAAAAATTAAATTAACTGGATACCAATATTACTTTAAAACCCTTATCGTTTGCTTAAACAAATTTGTGTACAATAAACTGTTACATCTACCTGTTATTGCATTGATATCATATGCTTGTTTAAACTGTTAAATAACACACATATTGAATGATGAAAAGAACTTCCAGAAGAAAAACGAATCATGATAACTTAGTTTAGAGCGGGGTAGTTTCCTCCTTAGCAAGGTCATGAATTTTACCTGATCATCGTTTGAATGACACGGTCGAAATCGGCGAACAGTCGTAGAACAGAGTTGATTCAAAATTATTATTGTCGGAAACAATTATCTCCTTCCCTACATGTTTACGGTATTTGCATTTCGTTGAAACAAATTCAACTTATAAAACGATAAATATGCATACGATGTGCATGTCAGATTCATAATATGTGAAATCGGAGACTAACACAATCGTCTTCCAATTGTAAAAACAACAAATGATATTTAACAACACATTTATTTACTTTGGCATACTTTTGTTATTTCAGAAAATATGAAGTGTTCAAGTTCAAAGGTCAATATCCGCCGTCTACTGGCTGCCCTACTGGTCCTACAAGGAATTATGTGCTATACGAATACACTGAAGGCCAAGGGTCAAGCTCAAGAGGTTCCAGCTAACCCCCAAAATGTCCTGTTTCTTATGGTCGATGATTTGAGACCAGAGATTGGTGCCTACTTGGATAGTACAAACACCCCTCCATTAAATCGGTACATACACACTCCTAACATGAATGCATTGGCAAAGAAAAGTATTCTGTTCAAGCGAGCTTATGTACAGGAAGCTATCTGCGCTCCAAGTCGAGCTTCAATCCTTACAGGTTATTTATTTTTTATTACAATTAACTTCAAAGAATCGTTTATAATAAAGGCAGATTTTGACCCATTAGCAAAACGTGATAACTCACGAACATTCTTTATTTGTAATTGAACCTTATTTATACTTAATGTAAATTAAGTTAGCCGTAGGGATTCGTGGCTCTTTCCTTTTATGAAATTAAACTGAACATGAATGTATACACATGCTCTTATGATGGACTCACTAGTTAGTTCAGGTTCTCTCGTAGTCCCGAAACCCACAACCGAAGGGGATCGGCTCAGAAATAAGTCTTATTTTGGAATCCAATAGTTGGACATTTTCAGCAACAGTTAATGAGAACTTACAGGTAAAATTGCAAAAGTAGTCTTACTTCGGTGTTAAATGTTGTCATCACATACTTTTTATTAACTAAATAATTTTCGTGAAAATTAAGTTTTCAACTTAACATAGATGTAAACGTTATGTAATTTCTTTTTCAGAAATAAGCTGCCATGCATTGGCGAATTATTCAGCATATGTTCATAAAACTAAAGAATGGAAGTATAGTAACGCAATTGGTGTTTGATAATGAAATTTTATAAATATTATATTGTTTTAGGAAGAAGACCGGATACCACTGATGTTCACACTTTCGTTCATTTCCGCGATAAGTGGGCGAAGAATTTTACAACGATTCCTCAGTACTTCAAAAACAAGGGATACCACTCTGTTGGCCTGGGTAAAATATTTCATGACGGAGGTGCTCGATATGATGACCCAGTTTCATGGACGGAACCATTTTGGCGCGGAGTAGACAACTTCGCTAGCAGGAGGCATCTGTTAGAACCTATCAACGACGATGATGTGAAAAAGTCGCCGCTCAAGGATGAACAAGTTGCAGATCGAGCTATTAATTATCTTAACAAATTTTCAAAAGACAAAGACAAGCCGTTCTTTCTAGCTGTTGGGTTTAAACGTCCCCACTTTCCATTGGTTTTCCCTAAAAGTTATTTAAATTATTACCCAGAAAATAGTATTAAAATGCCCGAAAATAACTACATTCCGAAGAATTTGCCCAAGGTAGCATGGAGTAATATTGCTTTTCTTAAAGAATATGATGATGCAAAAGCCTTAAACATATCCATGTATTATAATGCATCGATTCCAAGGGACTTAACTCTATCAATACGCAGGGCTTATTACGCTGCTATTACTTTTATTGACTTCCAGCTTGGTCGGGTTCTGGATGCCTTGAAACAGAGTGGTCTAGATAATGATACTGTCATTTTCTTTATGAGTGATCACGGGTTCCACCTCGGAGAGAACGGAGAGTGGAGTAAAAACTCCGTATTTGAACTAGCCACCTGGACACCCTTGATGTTCAGTATTCCACGTTTGACTGACAAGGGTATCAAAACAAACGAGCTAGTAGAATTCGTTGACATATTCCCCACTTTAGTCGAATCACTTGGACACCAGCCGTTGAAACGATGTCCAGAATATTCTATCAATATTTCGTTGTGTAGCGAGGGTTTAAGTTTATTGCCTTTAATTTCAAATCCAAGCAAACCAATAAAGACAGCGGCATTTTCCCAGACAATGCGAGCTCCAAAGTTGTTTGGCTACTCTATACGGACGAACAATTACCGCTACAATGAATGGGTACTTGTGGATACAAGTAAACCCGGGGCTGTTAAAAAGCATTGGGAAAGTCCAAGGGCTGTTGAGCTGTATGATCATATAAAGGATCCTCATGAAAATGTAAACTGTGCTGAAGAGCCTGAATATGCAACAGTAAGGGAAGTGCTCAAAGAACAGCTGCAAGCTGGATGGAGGAAAGCTGTCGTTTCAGAACTTTTAATGAATAATAGTCAGAATGATGCAGGTTATAAAATAATATCAGACAAAAGTACTGTGAAAAGTAGCAAAAGAAACGAAACTGAATTAGTTTTAAAATCTACAACCACAAATGGTGACTATCTGCAGCCTAGTGATGTTTGTGTAAATATTTCAAAACTGATACGTTTAGCTGAATCAGACTTGGATGATAGTAAAACTGTACGAGTATGTTTGCCTGTGGTTTCAATGGGCTATATATCAAAGGTTGTTTATATATTACTTTTTGTCGTTTTGATTATGTTTATTATAATGTTTAGAAAAAGACGACGCAATTAAATGAGTTAATAACAAAACTGGTAAAACTCTTGTTAATAACAGTACTTTTAACCGAATAAGTCTGCAAAATACAGTATTATTGCCGTAGCTTTGAAAGGAGCAAGTCAGAAAGCATTTCTGTTAGCTAGTTGTCCTGAAACAAATTTTAATCACTACACTAGATATTCTTCCTTACGTAATGCTTTACAGCATCTGCTTTTTAACGAGTGGGGCTATCTCGGAATAAAAAAGTTGCATTTATATCATTGTCAAAATCTTTGGCTGGGTTATTCTCAGTTATAACTCTAAGCTATTAACCACAGGCGATCTTAGCACCGGAAGCGAACGGACCTTAATGCCCTTTGAAAGACCAAAAGTTACTTGACATCAGTTTCATGTTGTTATGGGTAGCGAAGAAGAAGATTTTAGCGCCAGTGTGTGTGATAGTTGTTCGTTCTTGGTTTCGTTTCCATCTGTATTCTAAGCTAATCTGTCTATTACATCTGATTTACTTGCAATTACTTGCAGAAACTTCAGATAATCAAATCTGATTCTTGTTTAAACAGGACAGGGGTAAACCGCTGCCAATTACTCCGGTTCATAACGGGTTTGCAAAAATTTCGATTAATAACGAGTGCGCTCTTTTCGAATTCTCGTCTGATACCAGTGTAAGGGTTCGTGGAGGGACGGCATTATTTTAACAGATATAATTATATATTATGTTTTCTTTTGCGTTCAATGAATTGAAGACCTCGGTAAAAAAGTATTAAAACACTCGCGGTGAAATTAGAACTCTGTCGACAAACGAAAGAACATCGCGTTTTTAGTAATAAATATTATATATTTTTTATCTCCCCTGTCGTTAAGTTATGGCAAACAACTTACGGGCACATCTATCAGTGACAATCGTTTCTCTGCTGAAGATGCGATTGTGTAAGAGTAGATACTCATAATGTTGACATTTAAATTAATGTTTAATAATAATTTTATTTACAGGTTATTTAACAATACCCGGCTATTTTGTGCCTAGAGCCATTTGATAAGTGTTTAAAGTTTAACAGAAATACTATCTTGGTAATTACAATGTTGTCAAACACCAGTAGGTGCAATGCATTATACATCTTATATAACCGATTATCGATACCTTAACAGTTGCTTGAATATAAAAAAAAACTACAAAAAAATCGTATTTAATGTTTTCTTGATTATCGCATTTTCAGTTTATAAAATAAGCAAAACTGTAGATATTAATACTATAAATTTGTTAAGCTGATTTGCCGCTGTAAACCAATAGTGTTTATAAGTAAACGTTACTGTCTACGTATCATTATCGTTCTGTAATAAAAGTTTAGGATTCCATCGTTTTATTACTTTGTATGTCATTTGTAGTACATGTATTATAGAAGTAATTTTTCAGACAGATAAATCTCCTTTGTGAAATAAACGGGTTACTCATTTAGGACATCGGAAAAAAACGTTCTGACTGTGTAATCAAGAACCGTAGTTACCTTAAGTCTTGTAACCGCCTTAATATTGGGACACCATTATATTTCATGACATTAAATACTGTTTGCCTCCAGAATTTTTTTAGACATTTTAAGGACTGGTATTTTTCAGTAATATATCTCTTTGTTTAGAAACGCCTTTAGAAACTGTACGTTCTCGTCACAAAATATTGGACGCGAAACATTTTTAATAAATCTATTAATTAATTAAAACTGTCCCAACACAGGGTGATTACGGTGCAATGCGCGATAGATGATAAAACACAAAGGTTACTGTAGATGCCTTATTTTTTTAACGTAAGCATAGTAGAACTCATGATATAAGTAATGTTTTCAACAATGAAATGTGAATTCGTAAAGAACAAGCAAGACAAATGAGTTTGCACTTTTAAATAGATATTTTGTTTCCAACGTCCAATGCAACTTATATAATTTCCTGTTTACAAAAATACTTGTTTTAGCCAGTTGTAATTGTTTTTGCAGTAGGAAGTTGCAGTCACATTGTTTCAAAATACAAAACAAACATATATCGGATTAATTTGAATAGCTATTATTCGCTTTATTTTAAAATGGACAATAAAGTTTATTTAGAATTGGATTTACCAGAAAATGAAGTTAATCATATTAGGAACCCGCCGTCAAAGAAAAAAGGAAATAAAACAACTGCTCAAACACTGAAAGAAAAAAATCTGCGAGCTAAAGAACCATCAGCAAATGGACCAGCTATAGACAAACCATTATTGAAGACGAAAGAATTGCAATTGTTCACTATAGCCTCAACAAAAAGAGATTCTAGTGGAGTAAAAGATTCAAACATATACGAAAATTCGGAAATAAGCAAAGTACATTTCGGAGCAATTGACACAATTGCAAACGAAATACACACTGAAGATGGCGAAAGAGACTATGCATTAGTTACAAATAGCTCGTCAGACCCAAAGCTGCTTGAGTCCAGACATTCTAGATTGTACGAATATCTGCATTTTGCAAGAACTGGCCCATCTGCTAATCCAGAAGAGTCAAGACTCAAACAAGTATGTTCGAAAAAGAAAATATTTTGGAAAATGTTATTGGTGTTATCTTTCGCTGCAGTCGTCAGTGTCGGGACGTTCTTGGGAGTAAGATTGACAGCAGGTAATTATACATTATTTATAGTTACGATAATCAAGTATTGTTTAGTTTTTAAACATTTTTGAATCGGGAAACATGGTAAAACGTGGTTTAAAATCATAAAATATTAAACACACTCTTTCGGAAGAAAAAATTTGGTCACACATATAGACATGTGGATTAAAAACAAAGAAAATATTTCATATGCATTAGGTCTCAGAAGCAGACATTTTATTATATAAACTGAGATTTTCAGATTGTGTGCGTCTTTTATTTGCAGAAGTCGTCAGGACCCAATAAAACTTCGAAAAATATCATGATAGTATTTCTATTTAATTTCATTTTCATATTCCTTGGAAATGCTTATAAGAGCTTGCACAGTTTCATTAAAAATGTTAAAAAAGGAATTTTGATTTTTTAGTCAGAAATGGTGAATGGAATATGTGGGAACAATGGAGTTCATGCTCTGTTTCTTGTGGCAACGGCATGGAAAACCGGAAGCGGACATGTTCAGACCCAGAGCCGTTATCTGGCGGCCTGTACTGTGCTGGGGACTCGGATGAATATCGTATTTGTTATAATTCTTCATGTTTCGGTACGTAGTGATATTCACGTGTACATTTGTATATATTGAAAATATAGTACTCTCTCACAAATGCAAAAGTTTTTTTTCCAAAATGATTAATCTAGTACATGTGTACGATATTTATTGGTTTGATTTCATTGATTTAATTCATTTAAATATGCCCCTTGATATATTTCTTTTGCTTATTTAGGTGATCTCATGATAAAGAGCATGTTTTTCGAAGCTTACAGGATCTAGTTATTTCGTGTAAACGATAAATTCCTAATATAAATACTATGTCTGTATGGTCATAAATATATTTTAATAATTAGCCGGAAATTTAACATCTTCAACAGTGATTAGGCAAGAGTTTATATTTAGGGTCGCACCATTAAAATACTAATTATCATTCTTTTTACTTTTATCATTATATCTGCATGACAAGTGTTTCGAATTTTCCATTTTATTGAAATAACTGAAGAATTTATAATTCAAATTTGGTAACAATAGTTTATGTCTAAAAGGTAACTGGTCAGATTGGAATCAATGGAGCATGTGTACTGTTACATGTGGCACAGGACTCAGGAAAAGAGACAGGAGCTGTTCAGCAGACGATGTACTCAAATTGTGCATCGGGGATAAATTTGAATTTGCCATTTGCAGACAAACAGATTGCGTTGGTGCGTATGTTTTCTGAATTTCACCGTCCACATGTCTTGTATCGAGGAACATATTTGACTTGTCTTTACAGTGCCACATAATTGCAATATCTCTAAAATGCCTAAAGATAATTTACTGTTCGACACGAGATCTCGAGTATATACCAATATTCCACATGTTGTGTGTTTAAGTAAAAAAAAATGCAACGTTTCTGTTTTTAGAAATGTTTGCTTAGATGTTTTGACAATCATTAGATCACAATCATGTAATTTAGGAAAGATAATTTGAACTTAACCTACGATCCATTCGTATTGCAGTTTTAAAGATTTGAACGCCATTTAAACTCTTGTATCTACACAGCTGTCTAGCTGTGTCGAAAATCAGTTGAAAAAGAACAAGTTTTGCTAAATGTCAGCACAATTATTGAATGATATTCTTCATTTATTTACTCCAACATAAAAAGCTCAATATGACGGCATTGACTGTCAAGTTGGATGACGTCATAAAAATGTGTAACGCAAATGCAACGTCTACATTTGCGCTAAGCTGATAAATCTAGCTCCGACAGTTAATAATCCATAAATATTTTTAAAGTTGTAAATGGTGGGTGGAGTATGTGGGGATCATGGGGACAGTGTTCCGCAACATGTGGGAGCGGAATGGATAAACGTACTAGGTCATGTTCTAATCCGACACCAAGCAACGGAGGGATGTTTTGTTTTGGAGAAACCTCAGAGTACAGGCTTTGCAACACAGCGAAGTTTGAAGGTCACTTAATATTTAATACATTATGTTGTATGAAGAAAGGTATAGAGCGATAGAAAGGTGATAGAGGGGAAGAGACAGACAGACAGTGAGACAGCCTTTAAAAAAGGATGCTCCTGACTGATATATGTCTTTCGGCTTTTCGGCTATATGTTTCATGAATCACAGGCGTTGTAGTCATCCAGAAACATGCTTGAAAGTAGTTTAACTTCTGCTTGTTTACCATCTATTGCCAAACTAACAGCATCAAATTAAAGACTTATTAAAGCATAAAGTAAAGGTTCTTTACTTTACCTTCAAAAGGCGGTTTTCTTGAATTCATTTGAAAAACAATCCTTTGCAGATGTCCATGCCTGTCACGTTTAACATCGTATGCACAAGGCCATTTGGGATAGTCAAGCAATATACAGCTTACAGTTTACTTGAATGTGTAAATACTGAATCGCGCTCAACCAATGGGGCTCTGTGGCATTAACAGTAATGACCAATTTCTATTAAATTCCATTAACACGCTTATTCAAAAACAGCTTGCAGTATTTTCATATTTGTCGTGATCGATTCCGTTTAAAGGTCCTTGTCCATTTATTAGAAGTGATCGTTAGTCAATTTCTTGTTGCGGCTGTAAACTTTCTCCCCGAATATGCAGTTAGTAAAAATGCTTCTTAACACACATATTTCTCTTTAAATTAAAATAACAGCATTTATTATCTATAGTATTGACTGTTTATCGAGCGTAGAAATTGCCACCGAACAAATAGGTCAGTTAAGTTACATGTATCAGTTCAAACACTCGGTTGCTAATGTCATATAAAAATCGTCATGTTTTAGAGAAATTCTGAAATTCTGTCTGGCGGCCGCAAATAGTCTCCAATATCAAACGAGTCCTGTTAAAAAAAATGATAACAAGTCATACATGTTAAACAGGATAATCCCGAAACCGTTTAGGGGTTTGTCCAGGTAATCTCAGTTTGTAACGTGCCAGGTTATGGAGTTTTCTTCGACGTTGTCACTGTACGAGATTGATTCTGATGGTGGGCATATATTACCTATAAGACATAACTTTTTTAAATAGTGTGGACTGTTTTAATATCTCAGTTAGTACAGGTTTCGATATAATTTAATTGAGTCTCTTCAATTGGTATCTTTTGACATGATTGTATGTTCAGCGCCCGCCTATTGTTTTCTACAATCGGGCAAACAAATACTTTTTGTCCGGGCACCATACGACACTGATAATTAATGTATGGTATTGGTCATAAACCAGGTAAGTTGGGCTTCAACGGCAAACACTTTTAGACTTCTGGAGAAGTAACAAAATCTACAAATATTAGAAACACAATCGAACTCGACAAACGTAAATAATTGGAGGCTTGTATGATCGACGCTGCTTATGTTATGTTATTTTTGTCATTAAAGTACATGGTGGCTGGACATTGTGGACAAGTTGGAGTCCATGCTCTTCAACCTGTATGAAAACTAGATCCCGGAACTGTACAAATCCTGCTCCATCACAGGACGGTTACATCTGTCAAGGGGATGCTGAAGATAAAGAGACATGCAACCTGCTATCCTGTGTGTTTCCTCGTAAGTTCCTCCATGATAATATTTTTATCAGAAGAAGTAAACGGGAAATAAATATTTACGAGTACGTAAATATGATTATTAAATGACTAACAAGCTAAATAAGCCTCGTGAATATTTCCTTTTGCTCAAATGAATTGTTACTGCTTCACCTGAGCTTCAACAAGCCTGTTTCGAAGATTTCAAGACATCAACACACATACATGTATATTACATTCATGTAGCGTTAGTTGATTTGTTTATGGTGTATGCGGTCAGTGTTGAACATCTCTCTTGAGAGAGTAAACTTTTAGTTAGTAATTGATGGGTAGCATTTGTAACGCAATGCCATTTGCTTGAAAAATCGCACTCAGCAAAGTTACCCGCCTTGCTAGAAAAGTAGTTTACTGTAGACCTTACGCTCTCTTTCCAGGAAGAAGGTTTTCGGAGGTTTCAATTGAATTGATCTATGTACAGTTAGCATTTCTACATCACGCGTTAATTACGACATTAATATCTCTCTTGCGACTGGAAAATCCCGCTGTCCAATGGTTTTATAAGACCTCTAGCCATGTGGTGTGTTTATAAAACACAGGGCCTAAACTACTGATGTACAAAACTGTCTTAGTCTAGAAAAACTCAAATATTATGCCCATGGGAAGCTTTAAAAATTTAACAGCAACAAAAATTCATACGTTGTCAATTGAATTCTACCATTCTAGGTTTGTATGTCCGTCTGACTGGTGGAAGGGTTGAAGTTTCGTTAGATAAATTTAACTGGGGGACGGTTTGTGATGACAACTTTGATTCTTCCGATGCTCGAGTGGTATGCAGGATGTTAGGGTATACAGGGTAAAGTATCATTATCATCGTGTGCAGGATGTTAAGGTATACAGGGTAAAGTATCATTATCATCGTGTGCAGGATGTTAGGGTATACAGGGTAAAGTATGATTATCATCGTGTGCAGGATGTTAGGGTATACATGGTAAAGTATCATAATTAAAGCATAGTTCACATTGATATATGATGTCAAGAAAATATTGTTTTTGAACCAACTTGTACTTGACTGTATGCATGATCTTTTAAATATACTTTACCCATCGCATTATCTTTTTCATATGTTATATTTTAAATTAAAAAATACATTATTTTAAGTTAGATTAGTTTTAATATGTATTACCTTTATAATAAACCCTGCTTGTTTAATATGCATTATATTTTAATATACTATATTTTAATTATACATTATTATTTGCATATATATTATCTTTTTAATATACATGTACATTACTGTTTAATATGCATGTTCTTTTTCATATATTATCTTTTTTTAATATGCATTTTTAGTATGCATAATCTTCATACATGTAATATACATTATCTCTCTGTTCTTGATGATCGGTTAAAGAAAATAGCAATTTACAAACTCTTTCTATCTGCATTATGTTGCTTGTGTTTGTGAAGCTTAGTTTAAAATAAATAGTTAAATTATATCAATAATTATTGATCAACTTGGTCAAAGCGTTGACATTTTAAATTCATATAAAATTTAATCATTTATTTAATGTTGTGATTTTCTCTACATGAACTACTGTTAGGATTGTGACTTACAATATTGCGATGTAATGATTTGAATGTTTGGAATATTAACATGTAGGCATGTTTCTGTTTTCGGCCTTCATAAGAAAGTCTTCTTAATTCTTATCTTCATAATCGAACTTATTCACATGTACATGTAAATCTTTCAATAACGAATTGTCGAAAGTATTTTCTACTTATACCGCTTATACATTTTAGTAACTCGGCAGTAATAGACAGCAGCGCAACTGTGGACGGATCCGGACCAATTTTTCTAGATAATCTAGAGTGTTACGGCAACGAAACCAGTTTATTGTACTGTCAGCATGTCGGTTGGGGAAATCACAATTGTGGGCACCACGAAGACGTTGGAGTTTCCTGTAGTTAAATCAACATAACTTAGAAAAAGTTTAGAAAAATCAATGGCCAGTCGGAAAAGTATAATTTTTCAAAGAGTTTACATTAAATCATCTATCATTGAGGCATAAAAATCATCTTGGTTTGGTAATTGCGAAAGAGGTCATACAGTTATGCAATTTGTTTCATAATGTTCGTAAATTTGATAAAAGAAGCAAATTAATAACACACCACATGGTTTTAACAGCATCGCTGCCTCAAGTAAAACAAATTAAGTCAAAGAAATATAAAAAAAAAAAACATAAAAAGGCGTAATTTTATTCAGGCCATTTTTTACTTCTAGATATTTATTTGAATTATCAGTGCGGATGTTTACAGCCTTTGATTTCATTAAAACGAAAGGAATAGCAAACATTATTATCGCACTTGAAACATGGATGCTGAAAAGGATAATCATGAATGAAAAGTACTAAAGATATATTTTAGGGCGAAATTCAGTCATCATTGCACTGTCATCGGAAAAATAAAAACTTCACAATCTCTGTAACGACAAAATCAAAGTAAAATGTGCACGATTAATCGTTATTAGTGTACCTACATTTTACTTTACTATAAGTTACTTTCAGAAAAGTTAGGGTAGTAAAGAAAATAGCTAGATCTAAAAAATTATTGAAAAAATTTAAACATAAACATAAATGCATATAAAAAATAAGAAAAAAAACAAACAATATAATTTAAAAAAAAATTAGTATAATAATTTCGATAACAACACATTGTGTCCTTTTTAACGAACACTAAATGTCAAGATAAAATCAACGTCTTTCACCCCTTTGCGCGACCAGGAAGCGACCCGGAAATTCATGGTCAAACACACTTTTACAAATGTCCCGTATCGTTTACATACGAGGGATGATCCAAAATAACGTAGACTTTTGTTATTGCATCTTTATTTGAAACACGTTCATAATAAATTATATACTAAATTCAACCAGAACACAAACGTAACAAACTGAGCTAAAATATTCATATGTTTGATAGATTTCAAAAGCGCGGCGCATATTTGAATAACCATGGTAACACGCACGCGGCGCACGCCATTGCCATTGTGCTTTATGAAGCAAATACCTGTTAATATAAACAACTACTACTGGTAAAATAGCCAAACTTCCCAACGTCAAAGCGCGGTATACGAATGACGTCATGCCAAAATTTTACGTTATTCGGACTTTGCGTTTTAAACATGTTAAAAGCAGTCAATATTTAAGAGAGCTATCACCAACGTGAAAACGTCAAAAATGTCGTCGTCAGATCGCCACGGAAATACGCGCTTTTATAAAATTCCGCCATGATCTTTGAAAATCACCTTTTGAAAACCTAAAATAATTTAGCACACGCAAACGAAAACTTCCGTAAGCCGAGCTGTCTCTTTTAAGTGGTATCAGTGGGGTTTTACGGTCAGGAGAGCCATTACATAGGCATTGGGTAATGGAAAAATACAAAAATATCGGCGTTACGGCACCGACGTCAAGCCAAGAGGCAATTGAAGCGGACAAAAGTTTAACTATTGTGGCGCTTTTCGAGATATTCTTGACTGGATAGGTAGCGTGCAACGGATATTGCCGAACAAATTACATATTTAAAGATATGTTAATAATAATTTAAAAATTTGTTTTTCAAAAAAATGTTTTTGTTTAGTATTTGAATCATTAAGAAGTCTAGTACTATACATAGTAGCTCATGGCAAACATGGGATGACTTAATAACACTTGAGTAAACAACGACAGAGACTGTGTCCATAATCCAAAGACTTGTTATATTATAACAAATACAAATTTGTGATGAATTATTTTTACAGGTAAACGCCCGTGGCTAAAGAATCGCAATACTGTGGGTATTTTATTCCCGGTCGTTTCTTCGGCGGTACGAGCGAGAAGAGACCAATTTCTTGATCGCCTCATAACCACTTGCGAGGCTTTGACCAGCAATAAAACACAGTTATGTTCGGTCAATGGGTTCCCCGGCATTGCATTCCAATTACGTGGGTCTATTAAAAATATTTGAATATACGCCGCTTCGCTAACGCTGCGCCCGTGAATTAACGTCGTTGACGTTGAGAGATCTAATTTGACGTGCGCCGGATAGCGCTTAGTGTATGATTTTAATTGTTCATAGTTTTTTTTACGAAATGTTATATTTTGCTGATTTTTTGTAAAAATATGCTTGACATATTCCGATTTAAGCCTGTGTAATTTTATTTGTGGTATTTTGAATAATATAAAAAGTATAACAAAAGTCTACGTTATTTTGGATCATCCCTCGTAATTATGAAGTTCAAAAAGAAACAACATATTGTTGTCAGTATCGTATTACAATGTACTTACATGTATGTGGGCTTTCTTATGACGTTTTGTGTTGTTAAGTTTTTGTTAATTTATGTAAACACAATTTTAGGGACTTTTGATGTTTTAGTTATTTTTGCTGTAAGGTGTTGGCTTGTCTCAACATATGTAAAGATATATTAATAACATTTATTGGTGTAAAGTTCACTGAACAACATATTGCTTCAGACAGATTTTGAAAATTTTCTTTTTTATCGATATATTTGCATTAAAGACTGAATACGGCTATAAAACATTGACAGCTGTGTTTATCGGACAACTAAGCTCTTATGGTCATTGTTGCGCCAATAATATATTAGGTAAATAGTAAATAGTAAATTTGAATTATGTAACACATCTCCAAACGCAAAAATAATGACTCAGCCAACCATCCAACTATGCACTTTACTTCATTAAAAGTTTTCTTTTCGTATTTGCTATAGGATGTAGACACGGTTGTTGAGCTTATATTCAATAACACATATACTTCTTTGCTTCTAAAGAACAATCGTTTCTTATTCATCATGAATAAAAGGGCAGATGTTTGATAGTATGAACTTTATAAAAAGAAACAAATAATATGATCTTACAACAGATATGAGGTGTAATGTAATATTCTAGTAGTCACAAAAGCAAACAGAGCAAACTGTTATCAATATTTAGTTTGGAACCTTTTGCTGATTAAAATCATTGAAAAAATATACTTGTCCGTCATGTGCAAGTTAAGTTATCTACAACGTATTATACTTTATTGTCTTAAATTCTTTTGATAATCTGTGCTCATATAAGAAACCTGACATATTGACATATTTCCCGGAATAAGATTTACAAGACGTGATTTGTGGATGGGAATGAAAATTGAATGTGTTTAAATTTGAACTTATATGTGACTTTGATATGTCTGGTGCATAAAACAAGTGTTTTAATAGTAAGTGTTTGTAAATGGGGGGGGTAAATTTTGTTTTTATATTCCATAGTTGTTAAACGTAGTAAAGTGTCAAGTTTCTTTAATTTCCTGAGTATAATCTCTGTGCTGTTTATCTGAGAATGTCCATTACAATATTAAACTCATGTTGTTGTTTTTTGAATTGCGTGTTGTGTTCCTCCCATTTATAGAGACAATATAAAATAACGACTTGTTATTTGGTTCTTTCCAAAGCCCCCTTATATATAAATACATTCTATGAAAGTATTTTCGCTTAATTGAGAAATGGGCTTATTTTCATTTGTCTTGCTAAAAGAACTTATAAACATAGCGTCCATTTTATGTATAAATTTCTTGTTTATTTTTTTCTATGTTTATAGTTTATGAACATAAACGACAATACTGTCAATTAACGGGGACGCATATTGAAACCATGTTAATATTGCCGACATTGACCGCAGACAAAGTGCATACCTTTTACCCAATATGACAGTTTTGTGTTGGCGCACCAACACATCGCATAATATTTTGATACGAATGCCAAACGCTAGTAGTTGTGAGGGTTTTAACTTTAAGTTACTCAAATTATATATAAACACTCGTGTCGGCATCACATTTTAAAAACGCTTGAGCATCGCTCAAATAATAATGGCATCACATGTATACAGATGTCTTGTCTGAAATTAACATGAATTATATTTTCAAATTACTTTTCAGTGAAATGGCACGATGTGGGCTTATAAATTTGAGTTTTTATAGCTGATTTGTATGTGGATTCTACATGTATAATAATTAGGACTTTCTTCCCATTTATCACAATCATGGTCACATAGAATTCACCCAATCAAAAATCGCTTTACAATAATGGGCAAGTGTGAGGTTGGTGCACCCTAGAACCTAGTTTAAACCCCCAGTGGCAATTTCATTTGCCACTGACCGTTCCAAGGCGGTAACCCCTCGGGTCCTCATTTTTGTTAATTGTTAGTGGTGTCTGTTTTGAAACTGATCATTTTATTAACCATGCTCTCTCCCTCTCTTCTTCTTGACTGTGTGGGGAGGCTGTTTTTTTCTGAATGTGGCGATTCCTGATATGCATATTTCACCTTTTTACTTAAATGGCTGTTGTTATAATAGTAATGTTGTTTGGCTTCTACATGCAGTTTAATGCATTAGATTCAATATATTATATGGCTTATGGAAAGTTTTGATATATAGGCACTTTTGTAATTGTTTGGCCATTTTTGTATGTCATGACCAAGGTAAAATTGACAAACTGCTTAACACAGATAAACAAATAACCCTTTTTCATCAGTTATTTCATTTATATGTCTTCAACAATCACATATTTAAGTAAGTTTTATCGTAGAGTTGCATATAGCTTGCACGGGGATTTTATGTCTCTGGAATTTTGTATGAACATAATTGTATGTC
This sequence comes from Corbicula japonica, assembly GCA_038501625.1. Classification (NCBI taxonomy): domain Eukaryota; kingdom Metazoa; phylum Mollusca; class Bivalvia; order Venerida; family Cyrenidae; genus Corbicula; species Corbicula japonica. The sequence continues at coordinate 3,145,780 of JAZAYU010000023.1, forward strand.
CGGTCAAAGCGAAATGCTAAATTTTCAACTGGTTGCCACATACTGACAAACCAATTGACCTTCCATTATTTATTTTTCCATCTTGCACTAATTGTACACATTTCAATAATTTGTGTGTGATTTTTAAGTGATAAATAGATGAAAAGGGAACTGAAAGCCATCGAACAAGACAAATATGAAAATATTGCAGGCTCGGTTTGATTGAGTCTGTTCATGGACAGTAATGCAAATGCATATTACTGCCCACGCCGCCTAGCCCCGGGTTGAGCGCAATTAAATATTTACACCAATAAACAGTACAACTTTGACCATTCCAAACGATGGTGTGCATATGGCGGTGGACATGGAACCTTCAATGCGGTATAGCTTAGATAGTGGTTTGGGATCTCTGGAATTGCCTTTGTGTATGTTAGGATCCAAAAAGCGAAGAACAATTATTTCGCTTAAACATATTATCTCATTACTCCAAAATCTATAATATATTTTCCAATTTTCCAATCTGTCTCCTAACAGCACATTAGTATACAAGAGAGGAAGAAAGCTAAAACTGTAGCGTGTATTTAACACTGAGTAGGGCCATTCATGTTTAAAAAATATCAGAGAATATAGCGATTTTCATGAAAAGTCACTGTGTTATGACTGACTGATGAACTCCAGAAACGTGTTTTATTAGTTTGTCTTTGTCCAACTTACATAAAACTCAAAGACTTTAGTAACTGTTTATATACAAAGTTAACTAAATATACTTAAAGAAATTAGAAACGCAACTTCTTTAAACACAAAGTATATTTCGTGTGAAATGAAGTTGTGTTTCTAATTTCTTAAATTATATGTAATATAGTTAAATAAATTAAAAACGCAACTTCTTTAAAAATGAAATATATTTCGTAAGTAAAGAAGATGCGTTTCTTTATTCTTTTAGTATATTTTGAGCATGGGATTACTTCAATAGGAACCTGCTATAAATGAAACTCATCAAGGAGTATTGCTAGATATTGTTGTATTTCCATGTGCATCAGATGATAGATTCACTGACATATTAAGTTTCCATAAATTTCCAAAATATTATAACTTGAGAAAGAAAAGAGTGAAAAGAAGGATAGATCAGGGTCCATTTACCTGTATAATGTATAAGAACGTATCAAATAAAAATATAACTAATATTTACCGCACTATAATATAAACTGAAGTTAAACTTACGATAAATGTTTGTTCCTTGTCTTATATTTCCATTATTATATAGTCAATCAGCTGTAAATGAAAATATTATAATAATAATTTCATGTATGACTTTTACCGTAAATCTTCAACTAAAATATTGTTATCCATAACTTCTTCAACTGTAGTATGTTCAAATTTTTATAGAGATGATGACTTAATTTTTTTATGGACTCCACAAGCATACGAGTAAAGTTCTTGGTTTAAGCACTGATGCTGCGATTGGATCAGATGCTATTCTATGCCGCATTGCTTCATTTGTCACTCGTCACAATAAAGGCCTTCCAGTCTACACCATTTCCACGTACAGGATTGAACAGTATAGATTTCACTTCTTGTGAAGTTGATGAAAATGCAGACTGAGTGGATACTTAAGTCGATGTCTGATGGAATTCTATATTTTGGAACTTCAGATAATATGAACTAAGGCACTGCCTCTCTCGGAATCGACGAATCAAAAGTGAAGTATATCGTATGTTTAACAGTAAAACAAAGAAACAAGTCATCATTTGTTGTTTTACTTTTTAACCAAAACTGATCAAGGTTGTAAGATGCAACAAAACATCTTAGTGAGCTGAATGATTCTGTGAAGTTTGGAAGAATCCTTTGAGATGTTGAATACACCAGTTTGCCTGTTAACCCTTAGTTAAACAGCACCAAAATGTGATCAAAATGCAAGGCTGACCGATGGTATCAGAAATGTAGACTCATAAAAATCTTGTTAACAAGGTAGACTGTAAAACATCATTCCACAACACCTTAAAGTTCTGAGTTGGAATATGGTGACACCAATGACAGAGCAAGTAGCGAAGCTTGTCATATTCTTTGAATATTCAAGCTTGAAATCAACAAACATACTTTTGGGTCTGAGGACTTAAGATAATACCATGAGTGACAGTAGAGGAATTTATCATCCGAATAAAATGAAACATTCAAATTAGTCCATGAAATGCAAATGCTGAAGGAGTCTATTCCTATTCTCAATGGTTCCATTTAACCGCAAATTATATTCATAACAAAATTATACTGATGGTTTTGTTCATTTACTGTTCTTCAATGAGGTCTAAATTAAAACGTTTTTGTATTTTTTGGTATCACAATCACACAGTATAATTGTATTGACAATTCTTTTTCTTGTCAAGTGACATTAACTTCCAAAGCAGCACCTTCTATTGCAGGAATTAGTAGTGGAAGTATATGTAAACTGTACGCTCCCTCTACTGTCTAGAACAGTTTACCTGGTCTCACCACAGCATTTCATGTGAAATTATTTTCCTGAAATATTAAATTCAACAGCAAATTAATTTATCTTTAAAAATAATTTTATATCTTATTGCTTTTATGAAATTATTTGTCGACAGTTAAAATTGATTTAAAATATTTAGACACAAAAATTAAAATTTGTCAAATATATTGATTTTGTATGCTCATATAATTACTTCAGATATCCTGACTCTTGACTTACTCTATGGAGACTCTTTAAATCACATGGTCAACAGTATAGTTCCACGTCAGCCGAACATTTTTGGTGTCTGATCTGGATCTAAACTGGTTGCTTCTTGGTCAGAAATAACCTCGTGAATCTAAACTTAAACAGTGTAGATCCTGATCAGATTGCACAGATGAGCCTGCTGAACTGGATATACATTGGTCACTAATGTGATAAATGGTGTATTCATGAAGTAAAATGTAAAAACAAAACTAACATAGTTACTTATATTCATGCACCGGTAGATTCAGTGTGATGTCTATTATACATTCATGCAGCTTTTATAAATGAAAATAAAGAAAATTTATGCAAACCTTGTATCTGTTTACTATGGTAATGTTCATATTCTGTGCCATAGCTGTCTACCAATTCTGCATAAGTATCTATAGCCTTCATAAGCTTGGTGATAGACATCTCTGAAAATAAATGTTTTATTTTAAATCTTCTCTGATAACTAGTAAGTCAGTTATACAGTACCTTTTGTGGCTTATGAAGATGTACATAAATTGCTGTTGCAGTTAACAGTGAACAATTCGTACTGTTGCCATAATTTATTTATTACATGTAGGGTCTTTTTATTAAAATCACATAAAAAAGATGGTAATGATAAAAAATTTCATGCCATCTTTAATTCCTACACAAGATTAGCATAAAACCAGAGTGTTATCACATTTTAAAGACCACAAAAAGATGTGCCAGCTGATCTGAATCTACATCTATGCCATCTGATCTGGATTTACATGGGCTGACCATGTGGTAAACAGGTGTGTCAATGAAGTAGGTTAAATTATTAACTGTGAAAACTGAAACAGCATTGTTTTCTTTCTAAAAAAAGTGAACAAGGTTATGAGTTTACCCACTAAATAAAGGATTAAATAAGTGACCACAGGGACCCATCATGTTTGTACAACATGGTCCGCAGAGAAACTTTGTGGCGTTTGATTCTGTGTCTTCCAAAAATTTGGCATGTTCAGGTGATGTTATGGTACACCATAGCAGGGCTGGACAAATTTAGTTTTTTTAGTAACTAGTCCAGAACTAGCTGGGTCAACATTTCAGCTAGTCCCAATTTTGCGCAAATAAGCCAATTCTGATTGGTTAGTAATAACAGTAAAGAAAGAAACAGGAAATTAAAGAGGAAGCGTTACATGGGGGCTTGATAATGTTAAAGTTGATCTAAAACATGTTATTTTGCAATAAAAACTTATTGCTGTTGTGATATGATATGCATATGGTGCTAAAAGAGAATGACGCATATCAAATTAACGTGAAAACTAGTCTACACTAAAAAATTTAGCTAGCCCACGGACAAGCAATCAGATATTTTGAGATTGTCCGATACAATTTTCAGCTTGTCCAAGGCGTCGGGCTAGTGGGTTCTTCCAGCCCTGCATAGTCATGTAAAGGAAGGGCAAATTCTGTGCTGTTTGAGTGTTTGTACTGTTTATTAACGGTAAATTAAAAAAAAATACCTCTCCAGTAGTCTAATTTTTCTCCTATTCCAGTTTCATGCTCTTTGAACCAGATTTGTCACGCATCTTTCATATGTATACATCAAACTGAAATACAAATTACAAAAACAAATTTTATAAACGATATTATTTGCCCAATGCATGCATATATCTTCCGATGACTTAATTTATTTTCTTAGTGACAGACTTCCTGAAAGTCGCAGAACCATCTGACCTGTCGGGTAAAATTTGGACTGGTCTGATGTCATTTCCAATGTTTTAAGACCGAATGTCCGGCAAAAATTTGATCTGCATATTCCAATTTTACTCGCTAAATTACAATTTTCCTCGCTGTTTTGATTCGAGACTGTTCCGAGGTAAATGAGTGAGGATATCCAAATGAAATATTTTAAGTATTCGTCATAATGACAATTTGTAACACTGAAAAAAAAAACACCCTTAAAACTGTGTTTTGCTTATTTAATGTTTTAAATGTTTCATTCAGACAGAAATTGTTTCGGTCAGACAGATTTTCACATCTTGTCTGACCTCATGTCTGACACTGTTTTACAACTTTCGGGAAGTCTGTAGCGATCATTACACTCAAACATCTGGACACAGGCATGTGTACAAAAGCTCGACACAAACTATTGAACTGTGAAAACGAAATAAAATAAATAAATTTTCAAATTTATACCAATTAATTTATGGTCAACACGGCTACACCATGCAACACATTTGAACTTGTAACAGTTACTTTGACAGAGCAATTATTCCTAAAATCTGAAATAAATAATTAGTGGTAAACACGGCTTCGCCGTGCTCCCTATTTAAATCATTCTACACTATGCCTCATTTTTTTATGAAATGTAGCTCTAATAATTTTTATTTGTTGTAAATGAAGCATTATTCAGATAGCATTTAGTAAAAACAGCATTACAGAAAGATTATTTAATTTAAAATGTAAGAGCGAGTGTACTTTCTGTAAGGGCGAGTGCACTTACTGTAAGGGCGAGTGCACTTACTCATTCACTCAACCTGCAGGGCGAGTGGGTCAAAGAAAATTTCTACACCTCTGCAGAGCAATTATTCATAAAATCTGAAATAAATAATAAGTGGTAAACACGGCTTCGCCGTGCTTCCTATTTAAATCATTCTACACCATGCCTCATTTTTTATGAAATGTAGCTCTAATAATTTTTATTTGTTGTAAATGAAGTATTATTCAGATAGCATTTGGTAAACGCAGCTTTACCATGCCTCAAATTTCAATTATATTAGCAGGGTAGCTGTATGCTATATCTGCGAACCTTGGGGTTCGAGTCCTGATCACGAATACACATCTTCAATGCCATTAGCTGGTCAGATTTCATTTTGACCAGTTCTGTCCAGTCTACAATATCCAGAGTTAATTCAATGCAATACCTAATCGCTTTCCCACACCAAATTACAACGAAAGCAATCGATATTACTATCTAAACTGCAATGTTAAACTTACTGTTCTTGTTGATGATTGCAGAAAAAAAACATCGTAAATTTCCAATGTTTAGAATGTTGGGGAAACCGGTGTAATTGTTACTTTGTCACTCTGTATTTTAATTAATTAACCAAAATTCGAACAACTACCGTAATGCGCATCGCTACGGTGGAGTCTACTGTTAGACCCTAACTCTGTGACAATATTTGGTTTTAATCAATGTAGAAACTTATTTATTGTCCAACAATATTGACCTGGCACCTCATTAAATTTCGTAAAGTTCATAGGAAAAACACTGGTACATACATGTAACCAGAGAACAAATTGATATAATTGTTCACTCCGAACGTCAGTGAATTGTGGTGTATTGGTATACATGCCAACAATATTGAACGTGTAGATGGACAGTACACAAGTTGTACGAAATATTTGGACAGCAACAAAGTGTGCCTATAGTAAAAGCTAATGTAAAATATGAAAAATTAAAAACAACAAAAAAGCAAAAAAATAAAGACTACCTTCTGGCCTAGACATGACTCCAGCAAACTTTGTCATGTACCAGTGTGTAGTAAAACAGATTGGCTGAATAGTAGAACTGTGAAGCTGTATGATTTTCTTTTTTAATTTGTCTAGTGGACAGCGTGTATGGGCTAGCATGAATTACTCTGTTGGAAAGCATGGCTTTCGATAGAGAAGAGCAAGTATGTTGTTTGATTGTGACGGTTCAGATCAAGAAATTGAATGGCTGTAACTATGTAATAATATGAAAGCTACAAACCGTAATCTATTTGAACGCATTTGTACGATATGATTAGGTTAAAGTGTTATCTAATTGGCGGCCTACTTACTAAGTTCGTGTGATCAGGTCAATGTCTTATCTCCTTGACGGCACACATACAATGTTTATATGATCATGTTAATGTCTTATTAAGTTGTCGGTAAAATATACAAAGTTCATATGATAAGGCAAATGTCTTGTCTACTTGACGACAAACATACAAAGTTCATATGATCAGGTAAATGTCTTATGTACTTGTCGGCACACATACAAAGTTCTTATGATCAGGTAAATCTCTTATCTACCCGATTGCACACATACAAAGATCATATGATCACGTAAATGTCTTGTCTACTTGATTGCACACATACAAAGTTCTTATGATAAGGTAAATGTCTTGTCTACTTGACGGCGCATATACGAAGTTCATATGATGAGGTAAATGTCTTATCTATGAGGGGTGATCATTAAGGTCATGGAAAAGTACTATAATTTCGACATTTAGTGATTAAATAAAAAGCTGAGTGTGGATGTATATTATTGCATATTTAATACATGTTATAGGAAAAAAAGTACATAAAATATACAGTAGTTTACAAATAGTCCATATTTTTCTACACCCATATACACGCGACCACCGAACATCTCATGACGTCAGCATTATAACTTTCAAGGTACTGTCAACTGAATTGCATGCAGCATTCATGCATACGTAGCCGTTGTTGCAATATTTGCAAATAGAATAACTTGTAATACCCTATTTACACAGAATCTTTCATTTTACGTGTCGAAGTCCTTCTGTCATCATTATGATTTCCCTCACAAAAGCGACGTTGTTGACTTAATGTTTTGCATTTTGGCGACTACATGTCATCATTAATCTCTTTCTGTCTGTACCAAATCCGATTATGCCATTCGTAAATGAAAGAGCGGTAAACAGTTTCCATTTATGCAGCATTCTTTTTTTTACTGTTTGCCGCATTTTAGTGTCATTCCAAATCGGGCAAAGAACTCTATTACAACCCTCCCCTTAAGGCTGACGTACGAAGCAGTAAAACGCTGTTTTCCGAACGACCATAGCCCGCCCAACGTCCATGTGATTCTTGAACATGACATCCGATTGTTTTCTATATCCGCCCATAGCAACTATGATGACGTCATGTCAGTATTATGTCAGTACGCACAAAACTATGTAGTGAACTCTGTTAGAGATTATTGTTTAAACAACGATAAGTGTGAGCTGCGGGGGTTGGCCTTACAATGGTTGCTATGGAGACCATGTGTGAGAATGAAATAAACATTTTCAAAGCAATATCCTTCTAGGTAATGTACTAAATGTTTACATAACTTTTAAAAACATTATTAAGCAATATAAGTACAATTATATTCGTTTTATAAGTTTTTTTTTCATGAACTTAATGATTACCCCTCGTACTTGACGGCACACTTACCAATTTCATGAGATCAGGTAAATGGCTTATTTACTTGAGGGCACACATACAAAATTCATTTGATCAGGTAGATGTCTTATCTTCTTGACGGTACACATAATGAGTTTATAGAAGTTGCCATCAACTGTCAAGAAGTAAACGGTGCGTTTAAAAGAAACCTAGACCCAAAGATGATAAAACTGAGAATTAAAACCAGCCTTAAGTCTCAAGGATCTGATTGGCCGAAATGATTTATAATCTTCAGCACTGTTGGTAAACAACATTTATTTAGTTGATTGTTCAAATGCTTAATTGTATTGAAAAACACTGCGCTTTTGATCGTGGTCGCTCAATAGAGTGCATGTAGTCGTTTTATCTGTAGTTACATGTAAGTATGAAATCTATAGCTGAAAAATCATATTGTTTTATAAATGATGATCTAACAATTTCATATAATTATTCAAATAATCTATTGTCGATCAAATGAGACTAAAATTTATTAGCCACTCGATTTACGTTGCAGAAACACACTTATAAGAATGTTTATAAAGTGAAACATAACTTTTAAGAGAAAAATTAACACAAATTAACATGTATTGAAAATATTACCCTTAAACTGAACCGATTTGAAGCTCTGCGAAGATTTTCGCATATGCTTAAATTAAAGAAAAATTGGAAGTTAAATGAGCGTATTGAAGTAGTCATTTTCCTGAATGTTCAGTTTGAGATAACGTGATTTCCTTGAACACTTTACGTTGCTACAAAATGTAAAACGATCTCAGAAACGAAGTGGTAACCTTAAACTGCAGTCACAAATTACAGCAAAAAGCAAGAATAAAAACAGAATAAAAATGGCCGCGGGAAAAGAAATGTGTATTTTTAATATTTTTAATGTGTTTTTCACGTTGGTACTCAACCGTATTATTTCATACCAGAACGTTTAGGTGTACATGTGACATTGAAAAAAAGGCATTATTAGATATGTTTCCACTTTAAATATCAATTTTCAAAAGCACATGGGAATCGTGGAGTGAGTGTTTAGGGATGATGATTAGAATTCGTTCATGTCCTCACCAAAAACTAAACAACGATGGAAATCATTGCCTCTGAGACTGTATGAAATACCAATCATGCAACACGTTTGCATGTTTTATAATTCTCGCCGAAATGGTTGAAGGACAAATTAAAGTAGTTAGCTTTGTGCATAAATATATCTGATCGGGTCCTTATAGAAGATCGGTGAAGAAAACTAATAAAACACGTTGAAATACATAACATAATAGATATATTTCTGATATTGAAGGACGATCATTGCTACAAGTCAATGGCAGATGGAGCGTATGGGGATCGTGGAGTGAGTGTTCTGCATCATGTGGCACAGGGATGGCATCTAGAAATCGTTCATGTTCTAACCCAAAACCAAGCAGCGGGGGAGATCATTGCCTCGGAGACTCTACGGAATATCGAATATGCAACACGTTATCATGTCCAGGTTTGCGATATTTTTTATAATTCTCGCCGAACTGACTGATAGACATAAAACAGTAGATAGCTTTGTGCATCTATCTGCTTGTCCGGTTTCATCTAGAGCACGAATTTGGCCCTAAGCAATGACACATTATCAACTTGTTACAAACGTAACATTGCGTTACTTCTGTAACAAAAGTAAAGTGTCCGTCTTTTGATTCACCAAACGATTCACTTGTAATTTATGGTGCATTATTATTGTAAAATTCGGTTTTGAATTACACTTCGTTCTTCGTTTGAATGTAGCACTTGTAACCTCGAAGTAACATTCATATCACTTAATGTAACATTTGCAACATTAATGCAACTTGACTTTCATATAATTTACTTGAAGCAGTTTATTAACTTATCTTTTCTGTATATATCATGCATATACTCCCAATGTTGCTGTTACAATGTAACATTCAAATTTAAAGAACATTGTATTCGTGTTACCTACGTAACACTTGTAACATCAATGTAACTTTCTTGTAACATTCATTTAACCTAGTTTATTAACTCTATCTTTTCTGTATTCTGAATGCATTCTCTTCTGGGCTGACTGTTACACTGTTACAGCAACATTGGGAATAGATACATGAAGAACACAGAAAAAAGACAGTAAATTAACTCTTACAAGTAAGTTATAAGAATGTTACACGCAAGTTACATTAATGTTACAAGTGTTACAACGGTGAGAAGAATGAAGTGTATTTTAAACATGAATGTTACAATGTTACAGCAACATTGTAAATAAATGCATGAAGAATACAGAAAGATATAGTTTATAAACTGGTATACTTTAGTTACATGAAAGTTCATACATGTTATATACATGTTATAAGTGTTACATAGATACGATGGACGTAAGGTATTCCAAAACTGAATAAAGTTTTAATGCTACTGCCATTTCACTTATTATATATTTTCTGTTGTTACAACTGTTACAAGATGTTATGTTAGTAACAAATTGATACAGTGTCATTGATTAGGACCGATTTTGTTCCCTATCTCTCCATTTCCGCTTCGTTCCGTTTTTACCGTTTCCACGGCTAAATATTTTCGTTCAACAAATTTAAGTTCTGTTGTAAATGTCTTAATTTCAATCAAGTGGAATGAAATAAGGCAAAACACCTCTTACTACGTTGCAAATTTGGCAAAACCATGTTTGCAACAAGACTATTCCGTGAAGGCGATCCGATCCGGCGAAGGAAAACAATGGGTACTTTTCCATGTAAATATGGTAAATGCTTTTGGGACAGCTTAGATATGATACATTTATAAAAAAAACTATAAGCCCTTACAAGGATTCTCTTAATATATCCAATATAAAGTTAGTTATTTATGCAATTAAAACACGAAGCTCGAATTAAACATAACTGACACTGCCACCGTTGAGGATATTTTGTTTGACGAGAAAATCATCGCGGACAAGTTTTCGAAGGTCATCGTTATTCCACTGAGATTTTCCACTTGTCCGCTTATTCGAGGGGACACAGCTTTAAGAGGAGTAATAAAAAATTATCATACTCCTTATTTCTGAGCGGAATTCACTTTTGCTTAAGATTTAGTTGTGTCTTAAAGAAGAGCCAAATAAGAATTTCATAATGTACATTTGTTAAATAACTATAGGTTATTACCCCTATAAAAAAGTACCTGCCTCGTTCAATAAGACGACGACCTGCTTTATAACAGGACCATTATCATTAACACTTTGTCGGCCCGGGGCCAAAAAGTGTTATAGATATAAAGCCCGCATTTGAAGCAAGTTAATTGGTTAATAAGGCAGGGCCAAAAAGTGATAAAGATTTCAGCAAGAAACGAGGAAATGGCAGCAATTTTGTTTTAACTAGCTAATGTGCTAATGTCTGGAGGTGCTTTTAACATTAACATTTTGTCAAGGAAGAGAACGTTTTCAGATTTAAAGAGCTCGCAGAAATCACAGTAGACAGTGTGACATTTTGTTGTACACCAATTGTACTAACCAATATTAGTTACAAATGTAGTATTTCCAAACGAACTGATAACATTTACTGTTATTTTTACAGTGTTATCTATGGTTTCGTCATATTTCATGATTTAAATAAGATTAAATTGTACATACATGTACCCGTGAAATACCCCGATTTAATATCACATCTATGCCTTTCGCATAAAACCTGATGCGAAGGTTTCAGCAGATGTATAATAATGAAAAACTCTCAAATCATAGCATTGACAGACCCATACCATGATAATCACTTCTAGCATTCAATGTTTAGCAAATACTAATCATTTAATTTAAACAAAATAAACAAATGGTACTGTTTAAAAAAGTAAACATTAAATTACGTCACATATCATTCAAATGACATATGAATTGGCAGCATGACATAGTAATTAAATTAATGAAAGTGCTCAGTCAAGTACAAAGTGAAGCGAGAGCAATGTTATAAGTACGTTTACTTATTTAATAAAATTGTCAATAAATGCGACTGCCATCGGACAAATAACAGGGCCAATATCAAATCACTTATTCATAAACAAATAGTAAAATCCATAAAATTCCGATAATGTTGCCATGACAACTATCAGTGATATCTACATCTTAATAAAATTTTCAAACCGCTTACAAAAATTTATAGATGGTCAATTATGAAATTAAGTATCAAATTGAATTTGACAATAAACTTTAGAATTATGTTTCAAAGGAAATATGTAAGTTTAAGACAAGAACGTTGTAACTGTTATAAAGTTAACAGATTATCATTTTTGTTAGCGACCCTATTTCAGCATGGTAGCATTATCGCTACACCTATGTCAAGTCATAATAAATAGATCAGTTGAATTATTAACAGTTAGTATTGGTAATTTTGAGAGTATTTTTAACATTTTACATCAGAATAATGTTAATCACTATCATAAACGTTACAGTTTTAGATTATAATATTAAGTTCCCGCAAATTCCAAGCGCGTGACGCACGTCCCTATACATGACTCGAGCTGACGCCAGAATTAAAGTGACTAAAGAACATTGTCTGCACGATAAGCATGACTTAGAGTGTTTTTTTACATTGTATTTCTAACAACACTGTAAAAGTTATTGCCTTATACAGATTTTACATTATTGAAAAAAGCAAACACCTTAATCATTTAGGTTTCTAAAATAGGGAGTAGGGAGTTATTTCACCAAGATCACTTGTACTTGGATGTTTGAGGACCTGTTGGTGCAAGTGTGAGGTTGATAACCCAAGGACCTTGTTTTAACTCCCAGTGGCGATTTGATTTTGAAACTGACCGATCCAAAACGGTAACCCAGGGGTTCTCATTTTTGTTAATTATTTGTGGCGCCTTATTTGAATTGACATACTTCTTACAAACATGCACTCTTTTCCTCTCTTCCTTTTCGCTGCGTGGGTTGGCTGTGTATTGTGAGTGTGGCGGCTCCTTAGATGCAAATTTCACTTAAAATCACACACACGAATACTATTTTAGATTTAGTTTTATTGAATCAATAACCTATGACAAATCATGTAACAAATCAAATAAACGACGTAATTCTAGAAATTCATAATTTTCATTTATCAACAGTTGTAAATGGTGGATGGAGTAATTGGGAACCATGGGGACCGTGTTCTGCAACTTGTGGGAATGGAATGAATCGACGTGTTAGGTCATGTTCCAATCCGACACCAAGCAACGGAGGGAACTTTTGCTATGGAGAACCTTCAGAGTACAGACTTTGCAACACGGCGAACTGTCAAGGTAATGTATTTAAATATATTCAAGGCATGCATGCAGGCAGGCGGACAGGATGGCGATTGGATGCAGCAGAAAGGCAATGTTTTAATTACTAGACTAATGATAAATATGCTGATACAAATTATATTCTTTGTTTTTAGTAATACATGGTGGCTGGTCATATTGGACGAGTTGGACATCATGTTCGTCAAGCTGTACCAAAACTAGAACGCGAAACTGTACAAATCCTGCTGCGTCACAGGACGGTCACATGTGCCAAGGAGACGCTGAAGTTAGAGAGACATGCAATCTTTTATCCTGTGTGTTCGGTCGTAAGTTCATTCGTAATAATAGTTACTGCTTCAATAGCCCTTCATCAGGCCTGTGGCGTAGTTTGCAAGAAATAAACGTTATAATAAATTCATTTAGCTTAAGTTGAATTGATTCTTTTACGGGTCAATATAAAACATCTCTCGAGAAAATAAACCCAGTAATTAATAGATGGCTTTTGTTACGCATGTGCTCGAACATAGTTACCTGCTTTGTTAGAAAAGTAGTTTAGGCCTACTATACACGTAGACGTTTGAGGTCTGTTTGGAGAAAGAAGGTATTGGGATCTATGTACAGTTAGCGATTTGATTCGATATCTAACTTAGATTTACAACATTAACAACCCTCTTGCAACAAAAGATCCAACTAGTGATATCAAATCTCTACCTATGTTATCAATTTCTAAATTAACAGTGTCTATCGAATTCATTTTGCAGATCTTTCGAGTCAGATATGTGAATATATCATACACTATCTCTCATTACATAATAATGATAATATTTTCCCATGTTTCATTTTTTTCTAAAATTAATAACGCTCAGGTAAGGTTCATGCCCACAATCCCGAAGTTTTCAATCTCTCAAGAAATTACAATCAATCATTTCGAAACATAATCATCTAATTGTGATGAAATGCCATGTTCATTTGATATGAACGGTTGAGCAGTAGAGCTTCAGGCCCTCATTGACCTCTAGTATGTATACTTTCGCTTTCTTTTATATTGTTATAAGTATTTATGTTCGCCTGGTTGGCAATGGAATATGAAATTTTCGTTAGATCGATCTAAAATGACAGGGGGTAATATACTACTGATGTACACAAAACGTGCCTAAGACTAGTAAATCTCAGAGATCGTGCCCTTAGGAACTGTTAAAAAAACAAAATCAAACGAATATGCATACGTTGTCATTTTAATTTTACCATTCAAGGTTTGTATGTTCGCCTGACTGGTGGATCTTCTGGAAGGGTTGAAGTTTCGTTAGATACATTTAACTGGGGGACCGTGTGTGATGACGACTTTGATCCGTCCGATGCTCGAGTCGTGTGCAGGATGTTAGGGAATACAGGGTAAAGTATCATAATCAAAACATAGTTCACACCGATACACGAAGTCAAGAAAATATTGTTTTTTTTTAACAAACGTGTACATTATTTTTAATTTGCATTATCTTTTAAATATACCGTACCCATCGCATTATCTTTTTCATATGTTATATTGTTTATTAATAATACATTATTTTTTGATTTACATTATTTTGATATGTATTACCTTTTTAAAAGGAAAAATTGCTTTTTAACAAACGTTTACATTATTTTTAATTTGCATTATCTTTTAAATAATTTTTAGTATATGTATATTATTTTTTTCATATACTATATTTTAATTATACATTATTATTTGCATATATATTATCTTTCTAATATACATGTACATTACTATTTTAATATGCATTATCTTTTTTATATATTATTTTTCTTTAAATTTGCATTATATCAATAACTATTGCTTATTTTAGTGGGATCTTTGGTCAAAAAGTTGACATTTTACATTCATATAAAATTTTATCATTTCTACATTATTGTGTTTTTCGCTACATGAACAACTGTTTGAATTGTACATTATTGCGATGTGATGTATTTAATGTTTGGAATATTTACATTTAGGCATGTTTCTGTTTCCGGCCTTCATAATTCTTATCTTTATAAACGAACTTGTTTACACGTATTCTTTTTAATACCGAATTCTCGAACTTATTATCTACTTATACCGCTTATACATTTTAGTAACGCAGCAGTAATAAACAGCAGCGCAATTGTTGACGGATCTGGACCAATTTTTCTAGATAATCTAGCGTGTTACGGCAACGAAACCAGTTTATTGTACTGTCAGCATGTCGTTTGGGGAAAACACGATTGTGGACACGGCGAAGACGTTGGAGTTTCCTGTGGTTAAATCAACATAATTCTGAAAAAGTTTAGAAAAGTCAATGGCCAGTCGGAAAAAGTATAATCTTTCAAAGATTTTACATTAAACATCATCTTGGTTTGGTAATTGTGAACGAGGTCATACAGTTATGCAATCTGTTGCATTAAGTTCGTAGATCTGATAAAAGAAACAAATCAATAAAACACTGCATCGTTTTAACAGCACTACTGCCTTAACTAAAATAAATAAAGTCAAAGTGATATAAAACCATTAAAAGGTGCAATTTTATTCACGCAATATTATATATTAATTTGAATTATCAATGTGGATCTTTCAGCCTTTGATTTAGTTAAAACGAAAGGAATAACTGACATTATTATCGCACTTGAAACATCGATGTTAAAAGAATAATTATGAAAGGTACTAAAGATTAAATATTTTGTTCAGGGCTAAATTCAGTCATCTGTCATTGGAGAAAAATAAAACATCACATTATCTATTACGGCAAAATGCAAAATGAAATTAAATTTTGCTTTAAAACGAAATTAGTGTAACTTTTTTACATAGTTATGTTAAAAAGGTAAGAGTAGTAAAGAAAGATAGCAAGACCTTAAAAATAACAATTTTCTATAATCATAAACTTATACAACAACTAAACAACAAAACATGATACTTTTTAATGCCCACATGAGATGACGATCCAGACAACAATACTTTGAGTCCTTTATAACGAACTCTAATTATGAAGATCATAGAAATCAACGTCTGTCAATCCCTTTACGCGACCAAGAAGCGACCAAGCAATTCATGCCCAAACACATTTTTAAAAGTATCACATATCGTTTTCATATATCAGTCACAAGGACAAAACATTTGTTTGTCAGTATCGTATGACAATGAACACATGATGGCATTTAAACGCTGTTTTGTGTTGTTTAGATATTGTGAATTTATGTTTAAGGAATTCTAGGGACATTTTAGATCAAGTTATTATTTCTTTACTGTTTTAAAGTGTCTTAACATATGCAAAAAAGATACATTTATACAAGATATAACATTTATTTGTGCAAAAGTTCATTGAACGGCAAATTGTCGTTGGAGATGTTTCGATAACTTTCCTTTTTTACCGATGAACGTTCCAAAATTACTGTAAACGACCCTGAAAAAAACATCGATAGCTAGTTGTATCAAACAACTCAAGTGCTAGGTGAAAACTGTTTGGTTTGGCTATTGTTGTGCTATGAATATCAGGTACAATCAGGTAAATACTTAATTGGAATTTTGTAACAAATCTTCAAACGGGCAATGAATTTAGCAGAAGTTAAAAGAGTGTTTCGTATTTGATACACGATGTAGACGCGATGATTGTGCTTATAATCAATAATGGATAAATAAATGGATAATAAAAGAACAGCCGCTTAATAGTACGCTTATGAAAACGAACAAGACATGCACTAACAGCAGAAAAAGGTTAAATGTTGATTACAGTAGTCACAAACACAAATAGAGCACAATGTTATCAAAATTTATGTGCATCTTTTTGCTAATTAATCACATTGAAAATGTACTTGTCCGTCATGTGACTTTTATGTTATCGATCTTGTTTTTACTTTTAATTATTGTCTTCTTAAATCAATTTATAAGTTCATCATTTCTAGTTGTTCTTTGCTTTGCTATAAACTAGTGTTTATGCTTATTCGATGTCATAATATTATGTTTTGATTTTTGCTTTATATTAAAAAAGAAACCTGACCCTGACTATTGAAATATTTCCCGAAATGAGATTGTCAATATATGAATTGTTGAGGAAATGAAAATTGAATATATTTTGAACTTTTCTGTAAATTTTGATATAATTATTTCTGGTGCATGAAACAAGTGTTTAAGTCATTAGTGTTTTTGTCAGGTGGTTTGTTTTCCCCATAGTTGTTCAAAGTTTTAAAGTGTCGGGTTACATTTTTTACCTGAATATAATATATGTGCTCTTTATCTGGAAATGACCATTACAAAGTAAAATTCCTGTTTTTTTAAGAATTGGAGCAGGGTCTGCAAATTTGAAGCAGAATAAGTTGCACCATTCTTACTTCTTTTCCTGATTTTTCCATTGAAATCCCTTCGTGCGTTCTTAAACCAATGACAAAATTGACTGTAGCTTTTGCATAGACGATATACTGAAACCGGCAAAAAATCTGAAAAATCATCTGTGTAAAACAGCTAAACAATCGCATTATTGCAGAATTGCATAGACTTGTTCAAAATTACTTAAAAATCCATAATAAAAAAATGAGATATGAATTTTCGTTTACGGCGAATATGACAACTACGGACAATTTTGTGACGTTTGGTTTTACACCTACATTGATTAAATGTCAGTGATTTCTAACCACATGAAGAGAATCTAATAATATTTTCATATAAAGAAGTGACAACGGTGTATCGTATTATACTACAAGTTTGCAGTGCGTATCCCGAAACCTTGCTGAGAAATTAAAAAAAATATGATCGGTGTAGAAAGAACATTTATTAAGTGTATATAGAAACTATGAAAATAACAACAAGCTGTTTCGGTCATATCCGAAGTCTCCTTTGTGTGAATTCATTATATTGTAGGAACAATTTTAATCATAGCTTCAATGTTGTATAATACTGTTCTCGTTTATTCTGTCATTTTTTCTGTATTTATGGGTTGGTTTTTGCAGATTGTGATAATGATTTACTGCATGTAAAGTGTTTTAATGTTTCATTACTCATTTTAATTATAATATTAGAACGTAAGTTTATATACTAACTTTCTGACTCAATGATATTTAAAAAAAAAACAACTGAACTTTAAAGACAAGTGTTAAATGCAAACGGCAAGACTAAGAGAGAAATATGGAAAGAAAGAGATAAGTTAAATAGACGGAAGGAGAGATGCATTTTTATAGTCAAAAAGAGAAAAAACAAAAAGAGTACTATTTAACCTTTTACTTAAAAAATGTTGACACCAAAACCTGTAACTCTCAGATTTTAAACTTTATTCTACACAACCGGCAGTAAGGACATCTACATATATTACACACATGTACTTAATGAAATAGCCCAAAACCTCCAACATCATAAACGAATTTTCAATGTGTTGGCATTGTGAAGTAAGCAGATAGGAATTTGATGAACTATCAGTTAGCATAAATTGTATTTATATCAAAGATTAGATTATGATTGCGAAAAATACAACAAACAGAAATATTTGAATGGCTCAGATATTTTCGAGGTTTTTTGTACATACATGTACTTATATATTTGAAAAAAATGCTTGATTGGAGCCAATGCAATAAAATGGAAGTTATATACATTGGCTTTCAATTGTCTTATTTTTGCCCATAGGCTGATAGCGTGTTTACCAACCTTGGTGCTCACATAGTTCCCGACCCATTTGATGCCTGACATTTTGGGCACGAATTCGATTTGTCCTTGAACACAAATCCAGCAAGTTTTAGAGATATGCGAGCTTTGAGCAAAAAGTTAATCCCTTGCCCAATATATGCATTTTAAGGATGTTTGCTACGTAAATGTATTACAGACATTTGCTGGAGCTTGAGCTTTGAGTCAAGATGTAAGAAAAACTGTATTGCTATGAGCCGAAAAGATTCGCGGGTCATGTTTTTTGGATGGTTGGCGACTTTAAAACAGGCTTGGTTGTAGCCACTGCAATTAAATGGAGCTTAATTACGTTGGTTTTCAATGGCCTTGTTTTTGCGTATAGGCTGATAGAGTGCTTACCGCCTTGGAGATCACATGGCTGCCGACGCAATTCACGCATGAAATTCGAAGTTTGACTCGTCCCTGTGTATAAACCCTTTAAGTTTGAGAGATCTGCGAGCTTTGAGTAAAAAGTTATCTTTTCCCCAAATTTATGCATTTTAAGGATGTTGGCTACCTTAACGTTGTACAGACGTTTGCTGTAGCACGAACATTGAGCAAATATGTAAGAAAACTGTAATGCAAAACATGCTTGGTTGGAGCCACTACTATTAAATGGATCTTAAATACGTTGGTTTTCACTGGTCTTGTTTTCGCCTAAAGGATGATAGCGTGCTCACCCACCGTGGGATCACATGGTTGCCATCACCTTTCTTGCATGAAATTGGGCACACGAGTTTGCCCTGTCCCTGAGCATAAATCCTCCAAGTTTGAGAAATCTGCAAACTTTGTGCATAAAGTAATCGCTTACCCAATATATGCATTTTAAGCTTGGTTTCGCCTATAGGCTTATAGCGTGCTTGCCCACATTGTGAATCAAATGGTTGCCGTCATCTTTCACCAAGGAATCTGGCACACGAGTTTGACTATAGGGAGCTTACCCACCTTAGGCATTACACGATAGCCGGCACCTTTCACGCATGAAATTAGGCACACGAGTTTGACTTGTCCCCGAGCATAAATCTTACAAGTTTGAGAGATGTGCGAGCTTTGAGCATTTAGATGTCGCTTAACCAATAGATTCATTTTAGACTTGTTTCGCCTAAAGGCTTATAGCGTTCTTACCCCCCTTTGGGATCACATGGTTGCCGACACCTTTGAGGCATGAAATTCGGCATAAGAATTTGACTCGTCCCCGAGCATAAATCTTCCAAGGTTGAGAGATCTGCAAGCTTTGTGCAAATAGTTATCTCTTTTTCAACATATGAATTATAAGGATGTTTGCTACGTTAACGTATTGGAAACGTTTGCTGGAGCTCGAGCTTTGAGACACGATATAAGGAAAAATATTGCGGTGAACCGAAAACACTCCAGGGTCTTGTTCATTGGATGGTTGACGACCTAAAGTCATGCTTGGTTGGAGCCACTGCAATTTATTCGAGCTTATATACGTTGGTTTTCAATAGCATTGTTTTCGCATATAGGCTTGTATCGTGCTTATCCATCTCGGGATAAATATGGTTGCCTACTCCTTTCGCGCAAGAAATTTGGCAAACGTATTTGACTCGTCCATGGGCATATATCCTCCAAGTTTGAGAGATCTGCGACCTTTGATCAAAACGTTATCTCTTACCCAATATAATGCACTTTAAGCCTGTTTTTCGCCTATAGGCTTATAGCATGTATTACCTATTTTGGGATCACATGTTTGCCGACGAAATTCTGTTCACGCACGAAGTTCTGCACACTAGTTTGACTCGTCCCTTTGTTTTGAGCGCGAAGTTATCACTTACCGAATAAATGCATTTTAAGCTTGTTTTCGCCTATAGGCTTATATAGCGTTCCTAACCACCTTTGGGACCACATAGTTTCCGTCACCGTTCTTGCACGAAATGTGGCACACAAATTCTGTCTTGTCCCTGAGAATAAATCCCCCAGGTTTGACAGATCTGCGAGCTATGAGAAAAAAATTATCATTTGCCCAATAAATGCATTTTAAGGACGATTGCTGGGTAAACTTATTACGGACGGCCACCTTTGCTGTAGGTCTAGCTTTGAGCGCAGATGTAAGGAAAACTGTCTTGCAGTGGGGCCATAAGACTCGTGGGTCGTGTTCCTTTGATGGTTGGCGACCTAAAAACATGCTTGTTTGGAGCCACTGCAATAAAGATGAAGCTTAATATTACGTGGGTTTTCAATAGCTTGTTTTCGCCTATAGGCTTATGGCGTGCTTACCCACCTTGGGGATCACATGGTTGTCGACAGCTTTAACACATGAAATTTGGCACTCGTCCCTGAGCATACATCCTCAAAGTTTAAGAGATCTGCGAGCTTTCAGCATAAAGCAATCGCTTACCCAATATATGAATTTTAAGTTTGTTTTCACCTATAGGCTTATTGCGTGCTAACCAACCTTGGATATGACATAGTTGCTGATACCTTTAACGCATGAAATATGCTCCTTGAGCATAAATCCTCCAAGTTTGAGAAATCTGCGAGCTTTGAGCAAAACGTTATCGCTTACCAACTATATGCAGCTTAAGCTTGTTTTCGCCTATAGGCTTACAACGTGCTTGCCCACCTTTGGGCTCACATGGCTACCGACACCTTCCACGCAAGAAATTAGGCACACGAGTTTGACTCCCTTATATTATAACGCTATTTGTATCTAGAAACGCACAATAAACAATTTCACCCGTTCAACTTGACGCCAATTTAATGAATAACTGCATTAGAATGTGTTTTATAAAAAATTAAGTACAAGAGAGATTGATGGAAAACACCGACAAATAGTTGAAAATATTCACCATAAAACAATCTTTTTTAGGTAGTTTGAAGCTAATTCACCATGATAACCTACATATTTGTTCATATGAGGACCGTCAGATATTTGAAGACGTGACGTCACTCATGTGACTCATTCTACATGGGGGTTGTAGGATCGAAATTTCCTACACGGGTGAAAACACCGGATGACCTGATCTGGTATGCAAGAATTCTTTGTTGTTGAGAATAGTTAATGAAATCATTAATATCACTTAAACGATAGGGCATTGTGCATGTAACGTATTTTATTACTTAGACTATTATGGATGCTCTGTTGTGCAAAAATTGGCATCAATTGTGGTTATGATATAATCGTTTTCACACGTGCCAATTTAGGAGAACAGACTTTCAAGAGTCTTTTCTCATTGTTTTGATTTGCATATTGATATTCAAATCATAAACGCCCAAACTGCATTATCCAGATAAAAGTTCACTGACTTTGGAATTCATTTATTATTTGAAGTAAAATTGAGTATAGTTTAACATTCTTGAGTAAATTACAAATGCACGTAATGAGATAATTAACTTACTCTTGACTAATACTTTTGCACTTTAAGCCGCAAATGTATTGGCAATTTGGATTATGATCTGTAAATGTTATAAGATTAAGTTAATAAGATAAAATACGTATTCGGCGAATAGCTGAAAATTGTTTCCATTGAAACTATAGAAAGATTTATGCAATTTTTACTGGATTATTTGAATCCAATATTCGGAGATTGATGTAACAATGTATCATTGGCCATAATTGGGAACCGTACGTGAGTTCATGTGCAATTAACTAGTCTGTCTGGTAATAATGAAATCAGATGATATGATTTTGTTGTTGTTGTCATTTCTTTAGATGTCAATGACCAAGCCGAAAATGTTGTAGTAGTAGTTGTTGTTGTTGCTATTACTTCTTATGATGTCAATGACCAAGCCGCGAAACGTCATGACAAAAGTGACAAGTTTTAAATAGCCATTATCAAAACGTCTAATGAATGTTGACCTTTATCTTGGTCTTAAAATCTTCATTGAAAGAGGCATTGACATGAATAAATTATGCAAATCATAAATATCACTAACACGATAGGCTTAATAGCGTAAGACATCAGACAGCATAATTGTGCACCCTAGAACCTGGCTTTAACTTTCAGTGGTAGTTTGCTACTGACCGCTCAATTAACAAAAATGAGAACCCGCCTTGGAACGGTTAGTCGCAAAACATTTT
The DNA here is from genome assembly GCA_038501625.1 of Corbicula japonica. Taxonomy (NCBI): domain Eukaryota; kingdom Metazoa; phylum Mollusca; class Bivalvia; order Venerida; family Cyrenidae; genus Corbicula; species Corbicula japonica. Next base: position 3,168,547 of record JAZAYU010000023.1, read on the forward strand.
CCCAGGGATTTAAACCAGGTTTTAGGATGCACCAACCTCACACTTGGTCCAAAAGGTTCTAGAACCAACAAACAAGCACGAGTTGTCTTGGTGAAAAAACTCCAACCCACTCCTCAGCGCGACAATTTTGCATCCAGAAACACACAAACATATAAAACATAAGAAGCTAATACCATTGAAAAGCAAAACGGCGGGAAATTAATGTTTTTACCAAAACCAGAGCACCTGGAGTCAAATCAGCAAGAACACGATGACAGGGATAAAAGAAACACTTTTTTTAATTTACTGATGTTTTTACGAATAAAACAAAGAAAACAAAGAAAAAAAATAAAACTGTCAAAACAGCGAGACTTAAGATTCATACCAGTGTGATCCTTTCCACCAGGATCATCTTAATTCAAATTCCGGTTAGAATAATCGAAATACTCTTAATATGAAAAAAAACACATAATCATTATATATACACCGAAGAAACAATGCACCCTATCCATATTATGACATTTTATTCTACTCCGTTTAAATCTACTAATGCACGCATGGATCTTAATGGCAATTCCTAAATTAAGAAGTACGATTAATTGTTTAATTAGTTGTATCTAATTATGATTTAAATGGGAAGAGCTACTTTTCAATTTGGCGAATCTAATTTTTTTTATGACCGGTGTAGATTAATTAATAGTATTAAAACTGCATTCATATTTGTTTGTAATGTTGTATCCTCTGCCACACTACAGGTTAAGAAAAACGTTATGAAATATTAGTTGAATGAGTGCTGGCGGACTAGCCCGATTCAAAGGCCTTCTATATTACCATTCTAGTAATATTAACAATCAAACAAAGAAAGGACATGGAAAGTTGGCTTCTGGTTGTTATGTTAAATTGTCTACTAATTCCAAAAAAACTTGCCAATGTTCGTATGAAGACATACAAATGTAGAACGTTGTCTTAACATCGAATGAATTTACGAACAGGCAGTGACTGGTTGGTACAAGGCAATGAATGGTTGGTACATTTAACTAATTTTACATTAATGCATGTAACTCTTTTCGCTTTATCTTTGCGAGTCAGGTTTCTTCGCAAACTCAGCTACCCGAAATATTTGTTGTATCGCCAATATTCGATTATTTGATGATAGATTAGATAAACGTGCTAATTATAAGGTGTTTTGGCCGTTTAAGTTAAATTTGATTTGAGTCATTTCATTGTCACAGTGAAGTGATGGAATCAGGTGATACATAGAATCTATCACTCGTTGTCATGTACAAACACAATGTACATGGAATGCATGTACATAAAAATATTAAACTCTCCCAGGAAATTTGTTGTTTTGGTTTGTCACAGACTCGCTTAATAACGATTCTTTCGTAAACTCCTTAAATACATAACATGGCAACTAATGTCCGATATAAGATATGTATTTCAAAATCCAAAACAAAAGGAGAAGCGTACCGCATTTTAACCTCAAAATCGTAAACATGAGCAATGAATTAAATGAGGTTTAAATGTTACATATTTATTTTTCTTGGGAAAAGATGGGGAACATATTTCTAGTGTGATCTCATTAGATACTAATCTTAGTTTTGAATAAGTGGAGATCACTGTTACCAAATTGTAAGTATTCACATGTTCAAGGTTGTTTCGCATACTATTCGAAAAAAATGTGTAGTTATCGTTTTGTTTAACATAAATCATCAAATATTGGCGAAACGACCAATATTTCGGGTAGCGCCGTAGAATGCTCATGGGGGCTAAATATACTGACTGCCAATGAAAACGCAACACTTTATTTTAATTTGTGGAAAAATTTAATAAATAAGCAATGATAGATGTGTTTTAAATAGGGATTGCAACGAGTAGTGAAATTGGTACTCGAGTACTCGGATAATCTTCCTATCGAGTACTTGAATCTTGAACAAAAAAGGATATCATTTTTGTATGAAAATTATTTTTATCCAAGTACTCGAGTAGTAGATTAATACTAGATACTCGGACGATCGACCGAGTACTCGGTTACTCGATTACACGTTGTCACCCCTAGTTTAAAAGTAGGTAACCAATCGATATATTAATGGCCCGCTGATTATTTAAACTTAAATAGTATGATCTCTCCAACAGTAACCCAGTACAAACGCACGGATTTTTCGTTTTGGAATGTGACATGTTCGAATAACATGCAACAAGTCCAAGTGTTAACATTTAATAACGGCTTCACAAATACAATCTTCAGTTTTAAAACTTTACTCTGTACAAATGTGATACCGATAATGCCATGGCTTTCAGACAACCTGCGTTATGAGGTTTTGGGCATGATCCAATGCGGGATGCATCGACGTTAAATCGCTCGGATGATGCATTGTTCACCGTCGACATTATAATCCTTGTTTCATCGATATCTTAGTGATTTTAAAACACATAACCAATTCATTAAACTTTTACACACACATCACACATCAAGAATATTCCGAAATATAAAGTGTTGAGTTTTTATTGGCAGTCAGTATATTTGTCTTAGCAAGATCGCGCGGATACGAATTACAATTGTTGCTCCGTTTCGTTAGATTTACTACAGCTGACGTTTACGGGTATACGAAATTTAAACATGTGTAAATCAATAAAAGGTATTGTTGTACTGCGTTTTAAATGTACCTGTATATTGTAATAGGATACAGACAAAAGTTTAGCAACCGTGTTTTAATTCAAGGAGTTAAACTTAAGTTTAGTGCATTGACATATTATATTTCCGGTGATATTACCGAACCAATATTTTGATATTACTAATTTACCCATGAGGCAGATATGGACTGGAAAGAGCATCCCCAAACGGGACTCGAACCTTCGGCTTCGGCTTACCGAGCCAACGCTCAACTGATGATGCTACAGAGGCCAATTAGTAAAAAATCTACTACACTATGAGTTCGCTTTAAATGTATTGACCTGTGATGATGCATACAAACAACAACTTGTCCGATACCAGTATTTTGGACTGTCACGCTGCTTAAACCTGATGTCTTAAATTGGACTCTTAAGTTTCACGGTCATCATTTTGGTTCGATAATACACGTATCACCACAAAACAAGTACAGAGTAGTTATTTTTTTTTACTTTAATGTAAAATACATTTTGATATTGTGTATTGCCTCTGACAATACATTTTTCGTGCTCCAACATTTGCGTATAAATAGCTACCCATCAATCCTCTTTTATTAGGTTTTGTAAAGTAATTGATCCAATAACATATTTAACAATGCGTGTCACTTCAAACATGCATCTTGTTTACTTTACTATTATAGTTTGAATATCGTTAACTTGATACAGTAACTGTGGGTAATCATCCTTTACTAAGGCGTATCGCATATACCGGAATGCTACATGCTCACATACATACCTGGGTTCATATTAAATATTATTTATCATTATAACATTTGAAATAAACAAGTATGCGTTTAATAAATAAATCACTTGAGCTTTAATTTTACATGTACGTAAACTTGTCTGGGATGTTAGATTTAATTTTACATGTACGTAGACTTGTCTGGGATGTAGTATAAACGCCATGTGGTTTTCAACAATAAACACATGTTTATTAAAAATGCAATTATCCTAAAAAAAACTGAGGTAAAAAAATAAATTAACTGGAGACCATTATTACTCTTTAGTTTAAAACCATTATCTTTGGCTAAAACCAATTTATAAACAATACACTATGCAGATATCAGTTTTTGCATTGATATCATAAGACATTTATGTATGCATATACTTGTTTAAACTGTTACATTTAAATAACACATATATTGAATGATGAAAAAAACTTCCAGTAGGAAAGCAAATCATGATAACTTAGTTTAGAGCGGGGTAGTTTCCTCCTTAACAAGGTCATGAATTTTATCTGATTATCATTAAATTTTGTACAAGTATGAAACAGTCGAAATTTGCGAACATTGAACAGAGTTTATTCCAAATCATCTTATTAGGAAAATAATCTTTCCGCTGCTAAAAGGCTACGCTAATTTGATATCTTTGAAACGAAACAACCTTTAACAATCTAAAATGCATACAGTTTTCATGTAAAATTCATAATATGGGAATTGGGAAATTACCGTAAGTGTCTTTATAAAAAATAGAAATATGAAATAATTTCTCTCACTGAGTCTAGCCTTATTGCCGGGAGTCCAAACTTCCAAATTATCCACTATAGTATTAAACTACAGGCACAGGAAGGTTGTCTATATCAAGGTTAACAATGTCTTAGAATTTAGTTCAATAAACTGTACTAGAACAATAGCAAAACATGTTTCTCCCAGTGACTACAAAAGGAAAATGTGACATTCATGTTTGCATTGTTTATAACTATTGTTCTAGTAAATACCTGATACCTGGTGATACCTGGACAGTACTAACACTCCTCCATTAAAGCGACACATTCACACACCTAACATTGATGCATTGGCAAAGAAAAGTATTCTGTTTAAGCGAGCTTATGTACAGGAAGCCATCTGCGCTCCAAGCAGGGCTTCAATCCTTACAGGTTATTTATTTTTAAATAAAATTTACTGAAATGTTTATATTATAATAAATACATATATTATAACGGCAAAACGTGATAACTCATTAACATTCATAGCATAAGTTACCTTTATTTATATTTAAACCTTATTTATACTTAAATTAAAAAAATAATATTAATAGTAGGGATTCGCGGCTCTTTCCTTTAATGAAATTAAACTGAACGTTTACAGTGCCTACGGGCTCTTATGACAGACTCAATAGTTAGTTCAGGTTCTCTAGTATACCCTTTACCCACAATAATCGGTGTTAAATGTTGTCATAACTTACCTTTTTACAGGATAATTTCCGCGAAAATTAAATTTTCAGCTTCACATAGATGAAAATGTTATCTCATTAATTTCTTTCAGAAATAAGCTACCATACATTGTGGTATTGTTCAGCATATGTTCATAACACTAAAGAATTGAAGTATAGTAACGCGATCGACGTTTAATTATAAAGTTGTATTTAATATATTAAATAATTTATATTTTTGTAGGAAGAAGGCCGGATTACACAGATGTTCACACGTTCGTTCATTTCCGTGATAAATGGGCGAAGAATTTTACGAAGATTCCTCAGTACTTCAAAAACAAGGGATATCACTCTGTTGGTCTTGGTAAAATATTTCACGACGGAGGTGTTCGATATGATGACCCTGTTTCTTGGACGGAACCATTTTGGCGCTGGATAGACAGCTTTGCAAGCACGCGGCATCTGTTAGAACCTATCAACGACGATGATGTGAAGAAGACGCCGCAAAAGGATGAACAAGTTGCAGATCGTGCTATAAGTTATCTAAACAAATTTTCAAAAGACAGAGACAACCCATTCTTTCTAGCCGTTGGATTCAAACTTCCGCATTTTCCATTGGTTTTCCCTAGAAAATCGTATCAAAATGCCCGAAAATAACTACATTCCGAAGAATTTGCCCAAGGTAGCATGGAGTAATATTGCTTTTTTGAAGGAATATGACGATGCAAAAGCCTTAAACATATCCATGTACTTTAATGCATCGATTTCAAGGGACTTAACTCTTTCAATCCGCAGGGCTTATTACGCTGCTATTACTTTTGTTGACTTCCAGCTTGGTCGAGTTCTGGATGTTTTTCAGCAGAGTGGTCTAGAGAATGATACTGTTATTTTCTTTATGAGTGATCACGGGTTCCACCTCGGAGAGAACTCCGTATTTGATCTAGCCACCTGTTCAGTATTCCACGTTTGACCGACAAGGGTATCAAAACAAACGAACTAGTAGAATTCGTTGACATATTCCCCACTTTAGTCGATTCACTTGGACACCAGCCGTTGAAACGATGTCCAGAATATTCTATCAATATTTCGTTTAAGTTTATTGCCTTTAATTTCAAATCCAAGCAAACCAATAAAGAAGGCGGCATTTTCTCAGACAAAGCGAGCGCCAAAATAGTTTGGTTATTCTATAAGAACTAATGATTATCGCTACAACGAGTGGGTAGTTGTGGAAACAAGTAAACCTGGTGTTGTTAATCAGCATTGGGAAAGTCCAAGGGCCGTTGAGCTGTATGATCATATCAAGGATCCTCATGAAAATGTAAACTGTGCTGAAGAGCCTGAGTATGCAACAGCAAGGGAAGTGCTCAAACAACAGCTGCATGCTGGATGGAGGAAAGCTGTCGTTTCAGAACTTCTAATGAATAATATTCAGAATGATGCACGCGATAAAATCACTGCAGACAAAAGTACTATGAGAAGTAGCATAAGAAACCTAACTGAATTAGTTTTTAAATCTACAACAACAAATGGTGACATCCTGCAGCCTAGTGATGTATGTGTAAACATTTCAAAACTGATACGTTTAGCTGAATATCACTTGGATGATAGTAAAACTGTGGTTTCAATCGGCTATATATCCAACGTTGTTTATATATGACTTTTTGTCTTTTAATTATTTTTATTTTAATGTTCAGAAAAAGACAACGTTATTACCTGAATGTATAATAAAACTGGTTAACATTTATTAATATTACATGAATGTTTATTTTTGTGTTAATGAAGTACATTTAGCCGAACATGTCTCTAACATAAAGTGATACAGTCGCTGTGGCTTTGAAAGTAGCCGATCAGAAAGCATGTCTGTCAGCCAGTTGTCCTGAAACATATTTTTATCACTCTAGATATTCTTCCCTAGCACAATGCGTAATAACCTTTGCTATTGAACGAATAAGGCTATCTCATTAAATCGGAAATTATGAGAAGACTTCGTGATAGAACGTTTATTTTTCGAATAGTTGTTGGAACAGCGAAGTTGAACACAAAATGAATGACGGCACGCTTTTTTTCGCAGCAAATCGTAGCAGGACGTACGTGCGTGTCGACGTCACACATCAAAACATTGTGCAACATTACGTCATATAAATTGTGAACGGTGCTACAGTAACTATAGCCACACCGTTAAAAACAATACGCCACACTGTTTACCACCAGAAATTATGATTCGGTAGATAAATAAGACTTCATCGTAAAGGACGAAGTTGAAGTGTAAATATTGCGCCTTAAAATGATTTAGAAGTTTCCCTATATTTGAAAATAATCAAAGCTATGAAAATTAAAATTCCTCAGCAATTTATTTCAAAAGAACTCCTTTCTATGTTCTATTTTATAATGAACAAACTAGATCGATCTATTTTCAACTGCGCATGCGCATGGCTACCAATGTAGGGCAACTTCTAAATAGGATCAAGTCTATTAAGACGTTTCAATAAAAAATAGAAACCTGCACTCGCTGTGCTCGTTTCGGCTTTCATTTGCTACAAAAACGTCTTAATAGACTCTATCCTATACATATTAAGCTTTGATTGGTTAACGGGAAAAAATGGCAAGCATAAGGTGTGTGTTATCTTCCTTGTGATTAAGGAATGGCCTGCCAAACAATTAAAAATAAGATCTGAAACTAACTATTATTTTTCTGCTAAAGATGCGGCTGTGTTAGTTATTTTATCCTGTTGATATTGAGCATATTTTGCATTTTATTTACAAGTAATTTGACAATACCCGGCTTATTTTGTCTATGGCTTTTGGATTAATATTCATGGTAAAAAGTTATACAGAACAAGAAATGTATATGAAAGCTTGGTGAAATGCTTTATATGTTTTGTTTTCCTGCGAATTTTAGAGCTTTTTCAGTGAAATAATATTAGCATTCTCACTTTATTGAAACTGTGGAATAACATTTTATTTTCAAAAGAAAAAAAACAACAAATTCCACCCATTTAAAATTGTTTTATAAAAAAACATATTAAACACATTTGTTTCACTAAATTTATTTTATTTAAACACCAAGCCATGTGATAAAATATGAGTTTCTGGTCTTCACTCGTTAAAAAGTCTTATTTTACTAAAACAATACATGTGTATCTCTAAAGAAAAAACCCTCATTAAGACCTCACCGAAATTAAGACCACCTCACTAGTAAGACGACTATTCGGGCGTCCCATTGGTTTTGCAATATTTTCTACCTCCAAATAAAGATCAACGCCACTTTTAAGACCACTTTTTTCCGGTTCCAAAGGTGGTCTTTATAAAAATGTTTCACTGTATTTATTTCGCCTATCAGTCATTCGCAATGCATTAGACAGCATATAACCGATAATCAAATTGAATACCTAGACAGTCGGGCGAATATAGAATAACAATTTATTTCAGGTTTTCTTGACTATCATATTTTTGGTTAGCAAAACTAAAAATATCAAAATTTTTATTTTGTTATTAAGCTGATAAGCCATTGAAAACCAAATGTGTATATCAGGTGACAGTGCACTTAGCGTTAACGTTCTTTAATAAAAGTTGAGGATTTGATGGTTTTATTATTTAATATGTCATTTGCAGTACGTAATTTTTCAGACTGTTAACTTTTCAGAGGAAAATAAACGGGGTTACCCGTTTGGGGCATCAGAAACAAACAAAGTACCGTAATTACCTTAAGTCCTGGGACAGCCTTAATATTGGGGCAGTCTTTTTTTTCATGCCATTTAATAGTTTGCCTCCATATAGGAATGGTATCATAATTTTTCATTGTCGGTAAGTTAGAAACACATTCAGAAACAGTATATTTTCGTCACAAAACTTTGTGAAGCTAAATATTTTCATATAATTATTTTAATTGTCCATAGATTAAAAGCGTGACTACGGTATCATCGATTGTACGCAAACTGCACAATGCATGGCAAACACAAACGGAAATGAAGCTACCGTATTTTGTCAGCGTAGACAAACGATAACTTTGTGATATACACGTGATTCGTGCTCTCAACTCTAAAATGTGAATTTGTAAAGAAGTAGATAGACAACAAAGATTGCACTAGATAATTATGTATGTATTTTAAAATGTCAACTGCTACCTTAAATTAATAATTTCCTGTTTAACACAAACACTGGTATAAGCAAGTTGATTTTTTTTCTGCAGGAGGAAGTTGCAGTCACATTGTTTCATAATACAAAACTGAAAAATATCGGCTTTATTAAATTTGCTGTAATTCAAAACATTTAAAAAATGGAAAATAAAATGTATTTAGAAATAGATTCAATCGAAAATGAAGTTAATAATAGGAATGCTTCGTCTAAGAAGAAAGGAAATAAAACAACTGCTGAAACACTGAACGAAAAACCTCTGCGAGCACAAGAATCATCAGCAAGTGAAATGACTTTAAGAAAACCATTGGCTAATACGAACGAATATCAACTGTTCAATATCGGTTCAACAAAGAAAGAATCTGATGGAGTAACAGATTCAAACATACATGAAAATTCGCAAGTTAGAAAAAAAGTAACTTTCGGATCAAGTGCAAATGATTCAAATGCACACCAAACTAACACTGAAGATTGTGAATATGACTATGCATTAGTCACTAATAACTCGTCAGAACCAACACCGGTTGAGACCAGGCATTCAAGACTGTACGAATATCTGCATTTTGCAAGGTCTGGGCCATCTGCAAATCAAGGAGTGTCAAGTCTCAAACAAGTGTGTTTGAAAAGGACATTATTTTGGAAATTGTTATTGGTGTTATCTCTTGCTGCAGTTGTCGGTGTCGTTGCGTTCCTAGGAGTAAAATTTACAACAGGTAATTTAAAATTTATGTAATATTTAAAGCTAAGTTCTTGAGTTTCAAAACATAATATTTTTAAATCAGGACAATTGGTTAAAAGTGGTTAAACAAGAACGGAATCTCTAAAGCACTTTGTACGGATGATACTATTTCTAACAAATACAGACCTGCTGATTACATGGAGAATAATATATTGTATAATAAAACATTATGCCATAAGAACTCGATTCACATTATGATGTATATTGTTCAATTTTGCAAAGATATTCCGGTAAGATTTGGAGATGATTTTACAATAACGAATGTACAACACCTCACGCTAATGTTATACTAGTTATGACCTATTTGTTATCATTTAATGTGGCTTTAATACATTGATACGAAATGTATTGTTACAAAAATGCAAAATCAGTGTCCTAATATCACAAAACTCGTTTTATTTGTCTTGCACTTTAGTTAGACATGGTGGATGGAGTATGTGGGAACATTGGAGTCCGTGTTCTGTTTCCTGTGGCAACGGCATGGAAAACCGAAAGCGGACATGTTCAGACCCAGAACCCGTATCTGGCGGCCTGTATTGTGCTGGGAACTCGGTGGAATATCGTATTTGTTATAATACTTCATGTTTCGGTAATTTAGGATTTCAAACGACTGATATAATGTTTTACGAATCATGCATTGTCTAGGATTTTTGTGGAAAACGATGGATGCATATTTTTTAGTATGTTTAAGAAGATATTGTAATTAAAAACTGCATATTTATGCAATAGAACATCTTTGCCTTAGATAAGGCAAGTAATAGTATTTAAGAAACTTACAACTAGAATGAATTCGGATTCAATAAAAAAGACTACCTTGTAATTAACAACAATGCATATAGTTCGCTATTTTCGTGACTTAATATTTTAATAATATAATGTTTTAGTAAATGTTTAGAAACATTTACTGAAATATCTGAAGACCACATCCTTTAAGAATCGTAACAATTTCTTGTACCTAAAAGGTAACTGGACAGCTTGGAATCAATGGAGCGTGTGTACTGTAACATGTGGAACAGGACTCAGGAAAAGAGACAGGAGCTGTTCAGCAGAAGACTTACACCAATTATGCATCGGGGAACCATCTGAATATGCAATTTGCAGCCAATCCAACTGTAATGGTACAATTGCGCTGTGCATTTTTTATTGTAACCATCCGCTTTTATCTAAGTACATACTATTATTTAGCTATTCTACTCTGCGTTACATACACTTCAGCATTAGTAAAGCAAATTGTAAACTGAAGTAGGGACGAATATTTTTTTTATTGCCAACTTCATTGATTAGTTAATGGCTAATAACTAATATCGATATCATGAATGGCCACATCCAGCAGACACAGCCTCCCCACACAGCCAAAACGTAGGGAAGAGAAGAGAGCTTGGTATTACAAACATCAGTTTCAATATGGACGCCACAAACAACTAACGAAGGTGAGAACCCGAGGGGATTCCCCACTGAATGTCAGTTAACTCAGCATTCGCACATTGTAAATTGTGAAAATATAGACATTAAAATTTTGCATAAATAACTTTATAAAACCAATTTTCAACATACCACCTTACGTAAAATGACAATGGGGTCATTTCTTGACACACTTGTTCCATGAATTTCAGCTTATAAATGACCTACCAATTTTAAAAGTCAGGTACGTTATATGTTTTATACGTCACCTTAATTTCAATGATATTCATTTGAGTCGAACAATTAATACGTTTTTAAATGTACCCTTGTATGACAAGATACTATGGACAGTATCTTTGTATTAGGAAAGGCTTAATAAAATATTTTAAGGTATACATGTAAAATACAACTCCTACGTAATCAAAGACAAACAATAAATACCCGAACTTTGAAAAATCGGTTGAAATAAAAACAAAGCCAATTTCATATGACATTTGCTTGTAATTTATACACTTCAAATCTTATTTATAGGAAAGGAAATAGATTTTGCGGACACACTGCATTATTTTAGCTTTAAAATGTACCTTAAAAATGGGCATATTATTAATGTACCTGACCAACAATTACAACTATTCAAAACTTGAACTGTTTCAAACAGTTGAAAAGTTACATAGTCGTATATACAATCGGTTTGCTGTAATTGTAATAAACTTAGTATATTTCTAACTATATCATTGAAAGTAATGAATCAAACCTCAAATTGTAAAACAGTTAACGTACCTGACATGGTACTTATCTGTTGTGTTTGTGCTCAAATATTTCTGTTGTAACCCATGTATAAGGGCAAAATATGTGTGCATACGTTAGATAGTGCCAAGAAAATGACAAAATAGGGGAAATAACCTTTTTATTTAAAGAATCGTGTTGCATGTACACGAACCTGACATTAACGTACTTGACAGTCAATTTTCAATTTTCTGCTATGCAATCAATATATAAACTGTCACCAAGGCATGTTTTACTTCAATAGAAAAATAAGACTGCATGAACAACGAAGAACAATGATTCGAAAATATAATTTCAAAACTACGGACGAGCAAGTCAGTATACTATTTAACGTACCTGACAAATTCTAACGTCCCACCTGTAATTTTATTTTTTCTCAATTAATCTTAGATTTGGTGATTCGACGATTGCTTTTAGTTTGTTTCATTCCACATAATTATATATTAAGACTTAGTAAGCCAAAGTTAAATGTTTATTGATGAGTACGTTAAACTTTGTTAAAGTAAGGTTAAAAGCATTTAACGTTCCTGACCAGTATATTTGCGACAATCTTTTCACAAATCTCGGTTAGTCAGTTTATCGGAGAATTGTATAATTTTAAGTTACTTCGAATAAACTAAACCATACCCGTTAAAATATGGCCTTACATCGATGTTTTGTTTCCTATTAAGCTTAAGGTTTACGTTAATATTAATATAGACCCCTTTGCGACAGACTATTTCTAGGAATTTTTGGCTATTCTGATGTCAAATATGACAATATGGATAATTATAATTCAATTCTAGTGTTCGTATGATGTTTGCTATATATTAACCATATCGAAATACAAGTTGAACCAACATTTCTTGCTTATATCACTCAGAGAAATGACTGCGACATTAAAAAAGTGAAAATGTCATTTTATCTGACATTCAATGTCCCGCATTGGAACAGTCAGTGGCAAAACAATTTGCCTCTAGGAGTTTAAACCAGGTTCTAGGGTACACCAACAGGTTCTCATAATTATCACAAAAACAAGTACAAGTTAACTTGGTGATATAACCCATCCGTCGTGTTCAACAATGTTGCATGCAATAGCACACAAACATATAAATGCAATAGCACACAAACATATAAAACTAATAAAGCTAATAGTATTAAAAAGCATTTTTGGTTGCAATCAAAGTTGAACTCCGATGCATTTATAACCGCTTATGTTAACTCGATTCAATTGATTTATAAACAGTTGTAAATGGCGGTTGGAGTATTTGGGAACAGTGGGGACAGTGTTCTGCAACATGTGGGACTGGAATGGATCAACGTAGAAGGTCATGTATTAATCCAACACCCAGCAACGGAGGGAACGTTTGTTTTGGAGAATCATTAGAATACAGACTTTGCAACACAAGGAACTGTGAAGGTCATTTTAGTATATTTGATTATGTTGCTTAAGATGCACATCGCAGCAATTCAAACGCTCTGTTGCATGAGTTGAATTTTCTCATTAATTGTGTATTCCACACGAGTTTCGTTGATATGGGAGATTTAATTGGCAAATTTTCATCACATCTATTAATCTTAGTTGTTGTAGAAAATTACTTGAGTCTGCTCGAAAAATGTAAATGTCTGACGTTTAAATATTGCATTACTTTAAAAAGATTGAAACACTGCTAAAATCAAGCCTAGTTATGTTTTGTTTTGTTTTCAAACTAACATTCGATATTCTAACGACAGTTATTAATTTGATTACTTTGTATAACTAATTCCTGCTACTTCCCTTACCTCATCTTTTAGATTACTTACTTTCATAAGAACTTCTTCTTAGCTTACCTTACCTTTTATAAGCCAACATACATACCTTACCTTGCATTGCCTTACATTACCTTACGGCACCTCACTTACCTACCAACCTACCTACTTCCTACGTACGACATACCTCCCTCCCTTTCCTCCTTCCTTCCATTCCTTCCCTCCCTACCTACCTACCTACAAACCTACCTACCTACCTCAGATTTAATTTGCACTTCATTTACGTTAAAAATGAGATTCGATGTATTGTATGTTCTTTGGGAAGTAATCAACGGAGGATGGTCCGTATGGTCTAGTTGGTCAGCTTGTTCTACCGACTGTATGAAAACACGGTCTCGGAGCTGTTCAAATCCTGCTCCATCACAGTATGGCCTAATGTGTGAAGGGAATTCTGACGACAAAGAAACATGCAACCTGTTAGGCTGTGTGTCTTATCGTAGGTAATTATTTTGTTCTACAGCATAAATTTTGTCCGTTCTATGAGAGTATAATAAAATAAACTGGAAAAGGCCTGAGAAAAATAGTATGTAAACATTATATCAAATAGTGTTTTAGATTATATTTCACAAAACTGATTGACCAATAAATGTTTCGCGAAAGCGAAAAAATAAAGCAGATCATTCTCCCTCCTAGTTATTATGTACACAAACTGATCAAGCAAACGGTGAGTGTAATAACTGGTGTAAAACATGATTATGTTGAAACTTGGGATTTCCAGTTTTAAATCACGAATTTTACTTTATTCTAAAACAGCCTGTCTGAGATCAATTGGGGCGCGTCACGGGAAAAGGTACCTTCGGACAGTTGACGTCAATCCTTGAAATGACGTCATAAAGTTGAGCTGACGACATTAATTATTATGCATTTCGCGGTAAAAATACCATTTTATTGTCAAAATGTGTAACAAAATCATATTTTAGTTATAAGAAATTGATTTATAGTTGTAAATTCTTTCTTAATTTAGTAAAAACCAAAATCTCAGTAAAAATGACCGAAGGTACCTTTTCCCGTGGCGTGCCCCAATTTATACAACACTGGCATGGATGTATAAACACTATGTCAACGTAAGCATACTATAAAAGGTTAAACTCTTTGTTTGAGTTTGAAGATTTACACAGTTGTGTTAAAAACGAAAATTTATGTAAATAGATGGCATCCCTTTTCAATAGAAAATTGCAGAAGTAATAGAACCATCAGAAACGGAGCAATCTGTTTATTAAGTACATGTACTCTGAGTTTGATTGGGAATAGAGTTATTGTGTGATGTAGAAGATGTTTGGATATAAGGTCAAAATATGTCAAGTTAACGTAAGGGCCTACCATAAACAATTGGTAACACTTTTGTCTTCTAAAAATAGTACAATTCTGAATATTTGTAAGATCTTGCTATACGCTTATAAAACACGTTCTGAGACGCCCTGCATCCTTGAAATGTTATTTCTATTTATTGAACTGTTATGTCAGAAACCTTCAGCAAGTTCAATGCTTTGATTTGAACAATGGTAGCTTTAAAAGTACTATGCATTGTTGGTTATCACTTTGAATTTAAGATACGTGCTGTAAACATAAACACTCGTTTAAAATAATGCCATTTAAGGTATGTATGTTCGCCTGGTAAACGGAACAAGTTCAAGGAACGGAAGAGTAGAAGTTTCGCTGGACCAGACGGTATGGGGAACGGTTTGTGACGACAGTTTTGATCTTCCCGATGCGCAAGTTGTGTGTAGGATGTTAGGGTATACAGGGTAGAGTAAAATTAGCATATCAAGCTCAGTTTACGCTTATTCGTACGATCTTTTACAATGATAAGACATAGAGGATATTTATTTTTACCAGTGTATGATAGAAATATATTTCACCGAGTGAGCTCCGGAATTCGTATTTTCACGAGTGGTTAAGCCACGAGTGAAAATACATAATTTTGGAGTTCACGAGTGAAATATATTTCTATTTTGTTTTGGTAAAAACAAATTTTATTTTTATTTTATGCTTTTACATCACTATTTATATGAATTTGTAAAAATTATTGCATTAAATGGCGCCAGAAACGTTTATTTACGACGTGACGTCATATGCACAAACTTTAACCCGTTTTCTAAACGTTTTCATTCGGGATATTTTGTGCGTTTGGCTACCAACGTGAAAAATACGGTGAAAATAAAAAAATGATATTCCACTGATTGAAAACAGTGAAATACCACTTTTTATTCACCGCGAAAATTCTATAATTCACTTGAAAGCATAAAATGAAATGGTTTGCTTACGTTCACAATTCTAGTATCGGTGATTATGATGAAATATTTGATATTTTAAAAATTCAAAACTTGCATTTTGGACTCTTTTGAAGAAAAATGTCTTGATAAATGTTGTTACTGCTTGTATTTCTGTAACTTCATGAAAAATTGGTCTTGGTAAAATGTAACGTTGTGAATTTTCATATCTTTATTATACATGTTATTTACTACTTTGTGGCTATAAATGTGCTATATGCTATTTTACGCCAATAAAGTTTATGTTATGTTCTGCTTAAGGTCTGAGTTCCTGATTTGCTTGTAAACGTTACTTAGCATTATATTTTTTATCAATATGCCACGCTTTATGGTTTGAATATAAATAGTTAAAAAATGGCAATAATTTTTTCTGAATTTAGACTCTTCACAGTTTGTTGATCGTTTGTGAATTTAAACATGCTTTATCAACCAGAAGCATATGCTATAACCAAGATAATCAAGATTGCTTTATATTTCATGCTACATAATCAGTGTCAACGCCTAATAAACTACTCAGAATTTGATAAGGATCACTTTAAAGATTGTGTTTATTCCTTACATATGGTTGAAATGTAAAATATTTGCTGTGATTCTAAAATTATGTTCATTTGACATACTTTGTGCCGAAAAGGGAATGAGCCGTCAAACTGTTGAACTGGAACAGCGGTTGAAACTTGGTAGGGGCAATAATTCGGAATAAAACGGAAAGCGATTTTTATTAAATTGTGAGTTGTATATGTATATTTGCATTTTAAGGGAGCTGTGATTGACAGTTCCGCCATTGCTGATGGATCTGGACCAATTTATCTCGATGATCTGATGTGTTATGGTAACGAGACGAGTTTACTGTTCTGCAAGCATTTGGGTTGGGGAAAACACAACTGCGGGCATTCTGAAGATGTTGGAGTTTCCTGTAGTTAAAGCTGCATATTCAACGTTCAAGGTGGACTACTTCAACTTCTCGGTTAATATCAAATGTTCTAATATATAATGACTGGAAAGGAGCGACTTTTGACGAAATTGTAAACTAATCAGAACAGTTTTGGATCTGTTATGAGTGATTTATACAGCGTTAGTAACACGATAACAACATTGGCATTTAAATATTCAATCTTAGGTTGGCAGTTGAAGAATATTACATCAGATTTACTTTGTTAACAGGTGTTCTACAGTTTATGTGATATTCAGGTTGATATTTTATAAAATCTTATATGTTCGCCCTGATACATTGCTAGGCATCTTTAAAGTAACCAATATATGAAATACGTACATGCAACGTTTCTGAAAATGCCCATTCGGATTTAACAAATAAGAATCTGTATATACTTTTGCAAAAGCTTCTTTTAATCATTAACCTGGCAAACATTGTTCGATTTTTCGATTGCGATAATTTCTGATATCATCATTAACAAATAGTAACACAAGTATCAGGAATTGCCACACCCATACAACAAAGCTTCTCCATACAGTCAAACATCAGAGAGAAAAAGAAAGCATGGTTTTATAAAACGATACATTTGATAAAAGACACCACAACCAATTAAATAAAAACATTGAGAGGTTACCGCCTTTGAACGGACATTGGTAAAACGAGTTGACACTGGAGGTTAACCTATCAGGGCATTTTCAGGTGCTATTGCAGTCGTCTCTGCACTGTCATCGAAAAAAACTTGGTCTTTTTGTCTAATAAATGTATACAGTAGGAGATATTTTTAACACGAGACCGTCGAAGACGGGTTATGGACCGGACACAATGTTGAAACAAGGTCTTTGACATTCAAGGTAGCGACCAAAATATTGCGCGCGACACGTCGTCTCTATTTGGTGATCATTTTTATAAAATAACTATTAAATTCGACTTCAAATAAAAAGTTATAGGTCGGACACGAACGCGGGACGTACAGACGGACGGACAACCCGGCGACTTTATGCTCCTCCTATGAGGACATTGTTTTAGTAAAAAAGTTAAATATAATTACATTATGCATATCAGGAATCGCCACACTTACAAAACGCAGCCTCCCCACGAAGGGAAAGAATTAAAATGAGTAGCGGCAACAAAACTAATTCTTATAATCTGATATGATGTGTGTGTACCACTGTGCCAAAACTGCAGATGTGCTTTTTTAATATTCGTCAACGTAGAACCAATAAGATGTTGCTATAGGGATATTATCGTCCAAAAATGAAACAGTTACCATATTACACAAATCGTTGTTCTATTTTTCATAATTTTGTTTGGAGTAACTGTTATTACAGTAGATTAGGCATTATTTTGCCACTGACCGTTCCAAGGCGGTTACCCATTCTCTTTCGTTAATTGTTTGTGGCGTCCATTTTGAAACTGATTATTGAAATACATTGCTCTCTTTTCCTCTCTATTTTTTGGCTGTGTGGGGAGGCTGTGTCTGCTGATTGTGGCCATTCCTGATATGCATATTTCACCTTTTGTTTCTTTATTAAATTCCGGTATGTCTAAAACACTATCATTGTCATAATGAAACATTTTTAGTTCTGTTTTGTCGTAAAGTGACGCATACAATTGATAGATGAATGAAGAACAATGCCAGGAAAGATCTGGCTTTTAAAATACTTGAATCTTCGTCCGAGTTTTTAATTTTAAGTATTTTATAATATTGAGAATAAATAATTATCATTTTATGAAATCCCTAAAAGCATTAAAGTACACATTTCAGTCATATGGTTTCAAAATGGTTAAATCAGTTAAAATGATCTGTACAACAAAAGTTTCTAAATTTAGCGCATGGAAACATTAAAGGTAATGCATGTTATCACCGTGGATTTCATTTCATGCTGAAACGAAAGAGTATTCAGCGAAAACTTTTTTTGACATGTTGGGGATGAAGTACTATCATGGTAATATAACCTGCAAAAAAGAAAACAAAAATTTAATTAACTTTTGGAATTTGCAACACAAAGGAATCAAACTGCCTTGAACTCCCTACGGATAAGTATCATTTCTTCAATGTTGTACCAAAACTAATTCCGGGGCTTGTTTCGAATTATATTATAGCTGTATGATGAAGACGTGTCTTTAGCACGACTCATGCGCGCTGTTATTAGGCATTTTGGGGTGAAACAAACACTATATGGTAAAACATGAACGCCCAATTTATAATGAGAAAATACCACATAAGTGTAAGTACTTTCCAAAACCAAAAACAATTAATACGTCAAAATATTTTACCGATCTCACCTTTCTTAATCGATTTCCCCTAAATATCCCGTTTTTATATTTATTTCCTTTCTTTGTTGAATATTGATGATTGTTACAAAACAAACATTTTGGGCAATTTACATTGCCATTTATTCTATTTTACTTGACTGTGAAAGCAATTGTAATGAAGATCTGCGTGAGAAATACCATACGTAGGATGCGTTTAAAAGTGATGTATTTAATTTCACCTAAGGATCGGCAACATAATTAAGAAAAAACGTTTACTGTTCTAATTTGATATCCTGATTAAAAATGTTTAGCTGAACTAAAAACATGGAATTCATTGAAATGTATGCTTGACATAGGGAAAAAACAATCAATTCAATATGAAATGTGTATCACGCCGAACCACTCAAAACAAATTAATATTAACACCATAGTACATCAATACCCCACGTACAAAGAAGCCCGCAAATTTAAATTCCCAAGAAAATGTTGTTTAAACTTAACCACAAAGTTTCATGCCTATGAATACAAAATCGCGGTATTAAACTATCTGAGATCATTGTGTATCAACATTGATGTCAGACCCAAGACAAATCTTAACATTTCAACATTTTAACATCTTACGGGGTTTATATTTCACAGCTTGTTCGCTTTTTAAGAGCTTGCAACGATATTAATGATTTCAATGAACGTAATCTTTGCATTACAGAAAAACTTTTAAGGTGGAATCATTTGTCACAATATTCTGTTAAAGTTGGGGGGAGTGTGGTGACCTATTTTCATAAAATTCATGTTATTTAATAATTATAAATCTTCTTATTACTGCAAATATGAATTATAGGGCATATAAATGTTACAGGTCAATCAGGAATTATAAAAAATTATAAATATGAAACAATTTCTCTCACTGAGTGTAGCCTTATTGCCGGGAGTCCAAACTTCCAAATTATCCACCAAAGTATTAAACTACAGTCACAGGGAGGTTGTCTATATCAAGGTTAACAATGTCTTAGAATTTAGTTCGATAAACTTTACTAGAACAATAGTTATAAACAATGAAAACATAAATGTCAAATTTTCCTTTTGTAGTCACTGGGAGAAACATGTTTTGCTATTGTTCTAGTACAGTTTATTGAACTAGTGCTAAGACATTGTTAACCTTGATATAGACAACCTTCCTGTGACTGTAGTTTAATACTATAGTGGATAATTTGGAAGTTTGGACTCCCGGAAATAAGGCTACACTCAGTGAGAGAAATTGTTTCGTATTTCTAATTTTTTATAATTCCTGATTGACCTGTAACATTTATATGCCTTATAATTGATATCTGAAGTAATAAGAAGATTTATAATTATTAAATAACATGAATTTTATGAAAATAGGTCACCACACTCCCCCCAACTTTAACAGTATATTGTGACAAATGATATCACCTTAAAACAAGGTTATTGGTGTCACAAATTAAGGAAAACATTTTGCAAGTTTTATCGTCGATACCCAGATCTAATTCATAAATACAGGTGCAGTTTAAAATCACTATTGCAACAAGGTATTTCACAGCCAGTTTTTTATGGAGATTTAATTTATAAACTTAAGAAGATAAAGGGCAATGTTAATTTATCCCGGTTATTCGTAAAAACCACCTGTAAATTTAAAAAGAAAGGTTACTAACATGATATTTTACAGCGCTCTGCATGCCTGGTGATTAACCCTTCTACAGTTGATCATTATGCTTACCTCTTTGGTTGCACGACGGTGGCAGGGGTTTAAGAGTTTATGAAGGTTTATGGTGAAATCTTTTCTTAAAAGAACCTAGAAGCTCGATTTGTTTATGTTATCCCTGTCATCGTGTTCTTGCTGATTTTACTCCAGGAGCTCTGGTCTCGGTAAGATCATTGAGTACCCGCCCTTTGGCCTTTTAATGCTATAAGATTCTTATGTTTTATATGTTTGTGTGATTTTGCATGCAACATTGTTGAGCCAATAAGTGGGTTGGAATTGTTTCACCAAGACAACTTGTATTTGTTTTGTGATATGAGAACCTGTTGGGGCAAGTGTGAGGTTGGTGCACCCTAGAACCTGGTTTAAATCCCCAGTGGCAATTTGATTTGCCACTGACCGTTCCAAGGCGGTAACCCCTCGGGTTCTCATTTTTGTAAATTGTTAGTGGTGTCTCTTTTGAAACTGATCATTTTATTAACCATGCTCTCTCGCTCTCTTCTTCTTGACTGTGTGGGAGGCTATTTTTTCTGAATGTGGCGATTCCTGATATGCATATTTCACCTTTTTTTGCTTATTAATAATAATACGAAAACATAACTTGACTCCAAATCCTTTATTTAATTACCAGTCTTGCTCGAATAGCATATTACTTCAGGTCTAGTTATTGAATAAGAGTTGAGAATAACTAATATTACAGTGGATTGATGAGATGTTTTGAGTATCTTGAATTGAGTGTGGCCATTAATTGTCAGTTAACATTTTTAGAAATTTTAAAGATTCACTGATAGCAAATATGGTGGTTGGAGTATCTTGATCCGAGCATTCAGATTGTTGTAGGTAAAGTCCGGGCAAAACTTGACAAATGTTAAACTTTTTCTCAAAACATAAAACTATTTGAACCCTAAATCCAATATTTATTTACCAGTCTTGCTCAAGTAGCACATAATTCGGGTATAGCTTTGTACAAGAATTGCGCTTAGCTACTATCGTGGTTTAGTTCTCTTGGATTAAGTATGACCATTTCTGTATGTATTGAAAGGTCCCAGCAAATGTTCTAATTTTTTAACTTATTGATTCTTACGGATAAACAATTGACCAAAAAATCCAATATAATTTTACAACATTCCAAATCAAAGGGTATCTTGCCCCACTTTTTTTATAATCATATTTGAGCATAAACATATACGGGTTTCTTTTGCTTTTTTATATGAAATAAACATTTTAAATTGAAAATGTGATACCGTTGATCTTAAAACATGTAAAAAGTGAATTTCTAATTTATAAATGCCGTTCATGTTCAAGATATTTACTTTCACACAGCATTGAGAAACACATGAAACAGTTCTATATTCATTAGGCCTGGTTGAGAAATTCGATTTTATGTTACCATTTATATACATGTTTGCAAGAGCATATCTGAATATAATAGTTGGACGTTAGTAATAAACACAAGCAAACTCAGTGAATAATATATTTGACCGAAGTATTGACATTTTAACAAACCGGCAATAAATCTTCACAAAATATTTCTCCATAGTGTAGGTTTATTTTGTGATTTAACAAAAAGTCTCGCCTCCTAACGATTGCATGGATAGATGCCAACACTTATTTTCAGTTGATTGGGTATACTCAACTCACATTTCTGATTTCTTTTCTAATTTTCTCAGAAACGAAACAAAAAAGAGCATTGAAACCATCAAGATATTCTATTTGACACATCGAGGGCTGAACGGAAAACTGTCGTAACTCACTTTTTCAAAAGTTTACAGGATAAGCAAAAACTGTATATTTTGTTACTAGAATATTTTTCTGAAGTTTTTATTTTACAAATAGGCGTAAAATATCAATGTTTTACAATAAACAGAATCCGGTAAATGTTTGCGAATCTGGTGAATTCGCAAACCCAACTACCCTTTTTAAGGGTCCTACAGTACACTGAATGTTTTTACACCAAAATCGCCATGGCGATTTCGAAAACGCCATGGCGATTTTTCGTCGCCATGAAAAAGCATACTGACGATTTCGGAAAAAATGATTGAAAATCGCCATGGCGAAATAACGCCATTTCAAATTAATGACCAAAAATGGCCATGGCGATTTCATGGCGATGAAAAATCGCCATGGCGATTTCGGTGTCTGAAACTCGATAGCTCACACATTTTAAGAGACATTGGATCAAAACAAAGTACGTTTTATTAATAGACTTCCCAAATATATATTGAATAAATAACATTAAGTGTAGGACCCTTAAAAAGGGTAGCTGAGTTTGCGGATTCACCGGATTCGCAAACATTTTCCGGACTCTGTTTATAATAAAATCTAATGGTTTGAAAATAATATTTGAGATAATATTAAAATTTTATAATGGTAGACTTACGACAGTTTTGCATCAGAAATATTTAAAATACTGATACTGTCGGTAACAACTGTTAAACATAAACATAATTATATTCGAAGATAATTTTATAAAAACCTCATAGATACAAAATGACTACACCATATCTCATTTTCACTTTTCTTATGAAATTTCCATGAAACTTATTTAAACTAAGATGCTTGAATATTGTTTGTCATTTCTGTTTGATTTAGTTGATACGATTGCTGAAACAGTTGGGTAAAAGTTGCTGTTGTATTTTATACTGGTTTCAGCTTATCCTCCTCACAAAAGCTATTGAAGTAGATGAAAAGGGAACTTTAAAAGCCACCGAACCCGACACATATGAAAATATTGCAGACTCGGTTAAATTGAGCCTGTTCATGGATGCATATAACTGCCCATGGAACCATCAATGCGGTATTGTCAGTTTAATACCATTCCATGTTCAGCGGCATATGGTCCCGAGATAAAAGAATGGTTTTGCCCTAAACGAATAAACAAAGGGCGAAACTAAACAGAATGGAATTTTGACATGGGAACAGAGAATATAAATCATGCATGTCACAGACACCACCAAAGGCAAAATTTTAAAATCAGGAAATATATCCTTGGGGTGATTGAACAATATCCAAAACTGCAATGGCCAATGGCTAGGATATTGAAACCACCCATCTTTAAAGTCAATGTGGCAGACATATTAAAACAAAAGAAATTGTATTAGAACTATGAACCTAGAACATAAGTATCGTGATTGAATGTACGAGGAGACAAGATTATTTGACATTCGGTTTTACCACTTACCTCGATTAAATGTCATTAGTTTATGAACGCACTACGTATTTGAATGACAATACATTAAAAAGAAGTAAAACTGATGTATTTAGTTATCTAAAGTTTCAAGAGTTTACTCCGAATCAAAGCAGAGAAATTAAAATTACATAATTGTTGTGGTCATAACCTCGGATAAGTGTTACTTACAGACAAGTTTGCTAAACTTCTCATGTTCAGCCTTAAAAATACATTGTATTCAGTACTATGTATTGTGAAGGTTGAACAGTTCCAGATTTCATGTTATCACAATAGTGACATCATCAGTTGTTCTTGAAATTATTACAGTTTTCCATTAAGATCATTGTATGTAATATGAACTCTCATTATAAAAAAATGTATGTACATGTAACTCAAGTTACGACAGCTTTCCATTTCTAAAAACATAGGGATTGAGATACGGCTTTTTTTGCAACTATCATATTTATGTGACTTAATAAAAAAATATGGTGCTAAGATATATGTATTAGTGGTAAAGAATGTCAAAAATGCAAACATGATTTTTGATAAAAATGTGGGTTACGACAGTTTTCCTTTGAGCCCTCGACATGTGCAGTCACTTAAGAAAAAAATGCAAGAAAATCGTTAAAATAAAAAAAATGCGGAAAAGATAATATTCCGAAAATTCACAGGATCGTGTTTTAAATTAATGAATATTTTGGTCGGGATAAAACACAATATTACATACAAGCTGCTTTATTGTAAGCAAACTATAACTTTCCGATTGACTAAATGTAATATAATATTCTAAAGAAAACGCACTAAAATTGAATATGTATTTGTTTTGGTAAAATGCAGATCAATAAATAGGATTTCACAAATACAATTGGTATTGTAAATACTCCACTGCTGTTATAATAATTTCATTTTGCTTTTTTCAATGAAAACAGGTGCAAACTTTTTACTGCACAAGGAAGTTGTTGTCAAATAAAATCTCGCTTAAATTCAATTCGTTATATTATATACAAATGAATTGAAGTTAAAGTGCACTACTTTTGTAAGAAATTGATTTATCAGAAAATATAATCAGTGTTAAGAATCACCCGTCTAAGACGGATGAAAATAATACAACCTCAAACGAATTAAAGTCAAAATCTCTGCGAAGAAAACAATTATCTGCAAACAGAGAAGCTAAAGAAAACCCGTTAGTAAAGAAGAACGAAAATCAACTATTTACAATTGAATTAACAAACACCGATACGGATGGAGTTAAAGATTTAAACCCATACGAGAATTTGCAAATTTCCAACAAAGTAACTTTCGGTCCGAGCCCAAATGGCATACTTCCACATGAAGTAGTCGCTGATGAGGGTGAGAGTGAGTATGAATTAGTTACCAAGAGATCATCAGAAACATCAACACGTGAATCAAGACATTCAAGATTGTACGAATATCTGCATTTTTCTAAATCTGTCTCGTCTGCAGATCAAGACGATTCAAGTCGCAAACAACTATGTTTGACAGGGAGAATGTTATGGAAAATGCCACTGGTGTTATCTCTCGCTGCAGTTGTCACAGTTGTCATTATTGGGGCGTTCATAGGAGTAAAATTGACAGCAGGTAAAAACAATTTATTATTAGGTAATCACGTAAGTGCCTAGTACAGAGTAGATAATTAAGATATGTACATGTGAATAAGAGTACAGCTGTTCATAAAAATATTTACGATCAAATTATGTCTTCCGTAGTTCAGAATATAAAATATAATCTGGCTTTAAAATTATAAAACTGAAATTGAAAGTCTCAAATACAAGCATTTGATTGGCTGAAACGGAGACTGGTTTCCATTCTGAGTTTTATAACCTTGGGGTCTGAACAATTATGTAATGGTCCGTTGAGCGGTGAACACTACCTAGACTTGTATGTACATGTTTGAGCAGAACTACGCCTTGAAATCATAACATAATAAAGTAGTCCGTAGAGTAGGTAATACTCAAACATTAGATGAAAATATAATTTTTAAAGTCACTGAAAACGGCAAATATCAAAATATTTCTGGATCGGTTTGATTAAGCCTGTTCATAGGCAGTGATGGAAAGCCACCTAGCGCAACTCGCAATTTACAATTAAACAGTACAATTTCGAATAATTTTCAAATGACCGTGTGCCTATGGCGGAGAACATGAGACCTTCAGTGCGGCACTTTTAGATGAATACCACTTCATGTTCAACGGCGTATGGTCTGCAGTAAAAAAAAAACGTTTTCCCTTACACGAGAAAATAATTGGCGAAGTGAACATAATGGAATATTGACAGGGGATTTAATAATAATATCCTGCATATCACAAACGGCTAACATAAAAAAAGCAGCAAGTAGCCTGTATCCTTGGAGTGTCTTATATACAGAAGTATATATTTAGACCTATGTCGTTGAGTAGTTTAATTCACACGTGCATACATTGATGCATATCAATACAATGTTTACAATGTAAATTAATGCCAGCGTATCTTGTTATGTCCTTGCATTTGACAGTTGGTCATTGGCATGATTAAAGACCTCGTTCTTGTACAGGAAAACATATCAGGCAAACGATTTAACTAAAACTATCACATTTTGCAGATTACATGTTTAAACAATACACACATATATTAAACCTTAAGTATATGTAATAATAATGACCGGATCGTAACTCAAATAAAAGAAGTTGTTACATTAACGTTGTCATATTAATTTTGAGGATGTTGGATTTTCAGGGGATGTTTTTTATCCAAAATGTACATTTACCCATTTTGTATTTGCATTGCATGTTAGTTAAACATGGTGGATGGAGTATGTGGGAACATTGGAGTTCTTGTTCTGTCTCCTGTGGCTACGGCATGGAACACCGGAAGCGGACATGTTCAGACCAAGAACCCGTATCCGGCGGTCTGTATTGTGCTGGGGAATCGATGGAATATCGTATTTGTTATAATTCTTCATGTTTTGGTAAACTTATTTTTTCATTTGTCATTTACTTTATGATTCAAGCGGTTAATTCTGTTGATTTTAACAGTTCATTGTAGACTGATTTGTTATTAATTGTCCACATTAATATGATATCGTATTAAAATCATTAAAACATATCCAGAACGGTATTCTTGCTAATTTAGTTTATCATGAACTAAGGTCCTGATTTATGAATCATGCAGTGTTTAAAGATAAATTACTATTAAAACTCAATATGACATTGTTGATATTTTCAGTAACAACTGGAAAATAATGCATGCAACGGTAAATAGTCGCCAGTGATTAGGCAAATATTCATATTGATAAACTTTCAACTGGAATACTACATGTCAGCGTAGTCTGATAAAATACTATAATCATGGACATACAATATTAATATTTTCATCACCTAATTATGCAGCCAAATGTTAAGAACAGTCATTCAATTTACTGAAATATGCACATTTATTTATGTCTTAAAGGTAACTGGACAGATTGGATTCCGTGGGGCGTGTGTAGTGTTACCTGTGGCACAGGACTCAGGAAAAGAGAACGGAACTGTACAGCAGAGGACGTGCAACAATCATGCAACGGGGAAGCGTCTGAATATTCCATTTGCAGTCAAACCAATTGCAGTGGTACGCTGTACACCATTATATTTTCTGAATGTAACCCTTTGATTTTATTTTAGTATAGGTATAGCTAGCCTGCTTGGATTTCAATAATCACATTGATGAACAACCCTTTAAGAAAAGGGTTCATGTCATCAGCATTAGTCCAAACCTTAAAGTTAATTGAAACGAATATTTTTTTTTGCCAACTGCATTAATAGAATTAATGGCTAATGAATAAAATAAACAGACATTTACTTCTATACATTTGTTTCTTTGAATAACATATGTACCTACATTTCGTAACTAAAAAAATAACTGACATTTACTGTCCGTAGATCTGTTTCATTGAATAAAATAGCCCTAACTACCAATTTCATGTCATTAAACTTGTAACACACTTAACTTTTATCTAATTGCTTCATTTCGTGTCATTGAATCACATAAATCTATGTCACTTACTCAAACACGTTTGCAAACAGTTAAATGATCACATAACCAACCCTATCCACAACCCACCTCTCTGAGTTTATGTCATTGAATTACAGACATCCACCTACTTCGCGTCATTTAACCGATTAAAAGACCGAGTTTATGTCATGAAATCGCACAACACCCATTCCAACTCTTATTTATTCACTCAACATCTTCCATACAATGATATTGAATGATAGAAGTATTCCTGTTTGCTATCGAAGTTGAACTCCGATGCATTTAAAACCGCTTCTGTGAACTCATACGAATGAAATGATTTATAAACAGTTGTAAATGGTGGATGGAGTAATTGGGGACCATGGGGACTGTGTTCTGCAACCTGTGGGAGCGGGATGGGTCGACGTGTTAGATCATGTTCTAATCCGACACCAAGCAACGGAGGGAACTTTTGCTTTGGAGAAACTTCAGAGTACAGGCTTTGCAACACAGCGAACTGTCAAGGTAATTTATTTAAATATATATTTAATGCAGGCAGGCAGGCGGACTGGCGGGCGAGCGGGCGGGCGGGCGGGCGGGCAGGAATGCATGAATGTTTTAATTACTACACTGTTGCCGGTTAATGATAAAAATGCTGATACAAATTATGTTTTTATTAGTAATACATGGTGGCTGGTCATTGTGGACGAGTTGGACATCATGTTCGTCAAGCTGTACGAAAACTAGAACGCGAAGCTGTACAAATCCTGTTCCGTCACATGACAGCCACATGTGCCAAGGCAACGCCGAAGATAAAGAGACATGCAACCTTCTGTCCTGTGTGTTTCGTAAGTTTATCCCAAATAATATTTTTACAGCAGAAGTATAAATGTAATAAAATACATGAAGCAAGGAGTAAGAAGATATATTTAAAATGACTAACTTACTAATTTAGCCTCGTGCTCAGACGAAGTGTTACTCTTTCGTTTTAGCATCAACAAGCCTGTAGCATAGTTTGCAAGACATCAACACACATGAGAGAGAGAGAGAGAGAGAGAGAGAGAGAGAGAGAGAGAGAGAGAGAGAGAGAGAGAATAAACTTGGTTATTGATGGGTAGCAAAATTACCCGCTTTGTTAGAAAAGTAGTTAACTAGATGTATGAGGTCTGTTTCGAGAAGGATTTGGGATTGAATGAATCAATATCCAGCATTGTGGCAAGTTTCTAAAACAAGAATGTCTATACTACTGATGTACAACAAAATGTGTCTCAGACTAGAACTATCTAAGAGATCTTGCCCATGGGAATTTTAAAAATAAAATAAACAGCAAAACAATGCATACGTTGTCGTTTAAATTTTACCATTATAGATTTGTATGTTCGTCTGGTTGGTGGATCATCTTATGGAAGGATTGAAGTTTCGTTAGATAAATTTAACTGGGGGACGGTTTGTAGGGACAGCTTTGATCATAACGATGCTCGAGTCGTGTGCAGGATGTTAGGTTATACAAGGTAAAATATCATAATAATAATCATTTTTAATATACGTTATTTTATAATAGGCATTATCTTTATACTGTACATTATTTATCTGATCTTGATGATCAGTTTAAGAAATGAGCATTACCGACTTCCTCTATATTAGAATGTGTCTATGTAGCTCAAAGATAAATCAAACTCAATTTGTTAATATCAATGATTATTTCCAGTTTCATTTTTCTAAGACATATGTTAAATTTACTTTAACATTGATGGGAAATTTAACGTTATCAAAATCACAAATTTATTTGCTTATTTCTTTTCACTTAGTAGTTTACAAAGTAGGTTATTTATTTAAAGTGTTGACATCTAAACATATTGAACTTTAATCATATTTTAAAGTTTTTTTTCTGTTCTTGGATTGTGACCTAATTTGTGTTTAGATAATATGATTTTCTAAAAAACACATTTAGTTCATTAAGTTCTTTTCTACTTGTTTAATGATCGGACTAATTAATGTACGTTATTTATAATAGCTAATTACTAGACTAGTACTTCTTATGAATACATTTTAGTACCTGGGCCGTAATAGACAGCAGCGCAATTGCGGACGGATCCGGACCAATTTATCTTGATGATCTAGCTTGTTCCGGTAATGAATCCAGTTTAATGAACTGCCGGCAAAGCGGTTGGGGAAAACACAATTGTGGGCACGACGAAGATGTTGGAGTTTCATGTAGTTGAATAAACATAACTTAATTTTAGCCAATTCCATCTCCTGTCGGACAAGTGCAAGTTTTAAAGATTTTACATAATGACATCCATCATTTGTAATTCAAACAATCATCTTGGTTTGGTAATAATTGCGTCTCATATTTAAGCATTTCCATTTATCATTTTCGCGAAATCGAAAAAGAAATAAAAAAAATAATAAAACACTGCATGGTTTAGACATTATCATTACTTTAAGTAAAACAAATAAAGTCAAAAATATAATGTACATGAACATTAAAAGGGCTTATTTTATTCAGGTCAAAATATTTTCTTCTGGATATTTAATTAAATTATTAATGCGGATGTTTCAGCCTTTGATTTCAAAAAAAACGACAGGAATAACAAAATACAATTATCACGCTTGAAACATCGATGTTTAAAAGGATAATCATAAAATGTACTTATTTAAAAGATTAAACATATAATTATGGGCTAATTCAGTCATTTGTCATTGGAAAAAAATATCAAACTTGACAATCTCTGTTACGGCAAAGTGCAAAATGAAATTAAATTTTGCACAATTAATCGTTATATGATCGTTTTTTTATATAGTTACGTTAAGAAAAATCAGTCATAAGAGTAGTGAAGAAAGATAGCCTAAAAGAAGAAGATCTCAAAGTAATGAATTTCTATAAACATAAATACACACAAAAACCAAAACACAAAAGCATTATAATTTTAAAAACCCACATGAGTATAATGATCCTAAGAACAACACTGTATGTCTGTTTTAACACTTAATTACAGATCGAAATCAACATCTGTCTATCGTTTACATATGTCAGTTAATAGGACAAAACATATGTTGGTCAGTATCGTATTACAAATTGAATGAACAAATGTGGGCATTTAAATGCTTTTTTGTGTTGTTTAGTTTTGGCGAATTTATGTAAAAGGAATTCTAGGGTCATTTTAGATCTAGTTTTTATCCTGTACTGTTTTAACGTGTTGTAACATATGTACAATAATACATTTATAAAATTTTATTTTTTCAAAAGTTCATTGAACGGCATATTGTCGTTGGAGATGTTTCGATAACTTTCTTTTTTACCGATGAACGTACACAAATTACTGTAAACGACCCTGAAAAATAATCGGTAGGAACTCAGTACTAGGTGAAAAATGTTTGGTATGGCTATCGCTGTGCTATAAATATTAGGTAAATAATTAATTCGAATTATGTACGTCCATTAAGAATCATCGGCGGCTGGTTGTATCAGACTAAGTGCTAGGTGAAAAATGTTTGGTATGGCTATTGTTGTGCTATAAATATTAGGTACATGTGATTAATTAATTGGAATTTTGTAACAAAGGACCAAACGGGCAGTGAATTTAGCAACCAACGAGCCATGAAATTAAACAAATTTTGTTTCATAATTTCTACACGATGTAGACGCAATGATTGTGCTTATATTCAGGTATGACTAAACTTCATTACTTCAAAGAACGCATATTTCTTATTCTTTATGAGTAAAAGAACAGCCGCTTTATGGTATGTTTATAAAAACGAACGATCGTGAACTTAAAGCAGAAAAAGGTTTAAATTAATGTTTTCACATTAGTCACAAACACAAATGGAGTATAATGTAATCAGAAATGGAGTATAATGTAATTAGATTTTAATGAGCAACTTTTTGCTGATTAAGTTTTGATAATCTCTGCTTATTATTTAAAAGAAACCTGACACTTCCTTTTGAAATATTTCCCGAAATGAGATTGACAAGATGTGAATTGTTGAGGAAATAAAAAGTTAAATGTATTTTGAACTCGTTTTCTGTAAATTTTGATATAATAATTTCTGGTGCATGAAATAAGTGTAACAGTTTTAGTCTTAGTTAGGGGGTAAAATATATATAGAATGTTGATTTATATCCCATAGTTGTTCAATGTTGTAAAGTGTCAGGTTTCTTTTTTTATTTCCTGGATATAATATATGTGTCTTTATCTGAGTATAACCGTTACAATGTAAAATTCATGTTTTTTTTAGAATTGCGTGTTGTTTTCTGATCCCATTTGTACATGTATAGAAACTATAAAAATAACGACAAGTTATTTCGGTCATTTCCAACGTCCCCTATGTCTTAATTCATTATATTGTAGGAATTTTTTTAATTATAGCTTCAATGTTGTACATGCGTATATACATTTCTCGTTTATTCTGTCTTTTTCTGTATTTATGGTTTGTTTTTTTGCAGATTATGATAATGATTTACTACGTATTGAGTGTTTTAATGCTTCATTACTCATTTTAGTTATAATATTAGAAAGTAAGTTTCTGCACGAAATTTATGATTCAATGATATTTTGTTTTAAAAAATGACTGAACTTCTAAGACAAGTGTTAAATGCAAACGGCAAGACTAAGTGAGAAATACGGAAAGAGAGAGATAAACAGACGGAGAGAAAGGTACATGTTAAACAGACGGAAGGAGAGGTACATGTTTATAGTCAAAAAGAGAAAAATAAACATAGTATTTAACCTTTTACTAAAATAATAATTTTGACACCAGAAACTGTAACACTCAGATTTTGAACTTTATTATCCACACAACCCGCAGTATGGACATCTATGGACATATAGTACACACATTTACAGGTCAAGTTAATTTGATGAAATAACCCAACCCGCCGACATCCACAACGAATTGTAATATATTCATCTTTATAATGTAACGCAACAATGTGTTGTAATTGTGAAGTAAGCGGATAGGAATTTGATGAACTATCAGAGAGCTTAAATTGTATTTATTTCAAAGATTAGATTATGATTCCAAAACAACATAAATATTTGAATGCCTCAGGTATTTTCGAGTTTTTTGTGTACAAACATGTACCTAGATATCTCTATGTTTGTAAAAAATACATGATTGAGCCAATGCAATTAAATGGAGCTTACATACGTTGGTTTTTAGTGGTCTTATTTTTGCCCATTGGCTGATAGCGTGTGTACCCACCTTGGTGCTCACATAGTTGACCGACCCATTTGACGCCTGACATTTTGGGCACGAATTCGACTGGTCCTTGAACACAAATCCTGCAAGTTTAGAAGATATCCGAGCTTTGATACGGAGGGGGATAGCGCACAGCCGTCACCGCTGGTGAAGCTAGAAAAAAAAATGTTCGTTTTTATAAAATATCGAGCAGTTCTTTAAGAAAACGGGGAACGTGATTCGATGCGTATCGGATTTATCTACATGCTGATACAATACGAGACCATTATACCGATTCGTCGTTTAGTTTTAACGATCATTCCGCTCTGCAATGAGCGAAATTCAATGTGAGATGAATCATTCTTCGATTTTCCTGCAGTATTTAGTTGTTTTTTGTCCTGTATAAATGCTAGCAGGTTCAAAGTATTCGTTACGTTGTTTTTTTCCCCTGTGAATGCTTTAAATCTGTATTTTGTTTTAAGGAAAATACTGGCCAACAATTTATGGTAGCGGTTGCGCTACTGGTGTGAAGGTTGTGCAAGAGAACACTTAAGGATTGCATTGCACTTTATGCCGCAAATGTATTGGCGATTTGGATTATGAACTGTAAAATTTATTAGATCAAGTTCATATAAAGGTAAAACACATATTCGTCCACTGGTGAATAGCTAATAACTGTTTCTATTGAAGCTATAGGAAGATATAAAACAATGTTACTGGATTACTTGAATTCAATAATCGGAAAATAATGTATCAACGTTCAACTGTCATAATTGGGTACTCTACGTGAGTTCATTTGCAAGTTACTAGTCTGTATGGTTGTAATGAAATCAGACGATATACTTTTGTTGTTGCTGTTGTTGTTGGTGGTGGTGGTGGTATTCTGTAGATGTAAATGACTAAGCCGCGAAATGTCAAGATAAAAATGACAAGGTTTAAATAACCATATCAAAATGTCTAGTTCTCAAAATCCTCCTCTCCTTGAAATAGGCATTGACAAAAAGTAATTATGCAAATCATTACTATTACTAACACGATAGGTTTCATATCTCTTTCAAAGAGAGATTGGCATGAATAAATTATGCAAATCATTAATATCACTAACACGATAGGCTTAATTAAAGCTCTTTCAAAGAGGCATTGATACGAATAAATTATGCAGATGATTAATATCACTTACGCGATAGGGTTAATAGGTCAAGACATCAGACAGCATTGAATTGTGCACCCCAGGATCTGGCTTTAACTTCCAGTTGTAAATTTATTTGCAGCTGATCGCTCTAAAGCTTTAACACCTCAGGTTCTATATTTTGATTAAAGTAATCATTATTTTTAAACCATGATCATTCCTGTTTGGCTTTATGAAGAGGCTGTGTTTTCTGTGAGTGTCTATTTAAGATATGCATTTTCATAGTTTATGAAGAAAACTTAAGCGTTCAAGCACCATGTACGTTCAACGAGAATTGCAAAAATAAGAGAAATCAAATAATTATCTCAACAGAGACTCGATAGATAAACACTTTGAAATAATTAATCAAATACTAATTTTCAAAACAAATCTGAAACAGGTTCTAGTACGTGTTGACCTCACACCCCGTATTTTTAACCAAGCATGTACAACTTGCGCTTTGGTGTGCATTACACACCGTTATTTTGAAAAAAAAACATGAACAGTTGCCTTGATGACATAACTCCATAAATGTGATGTCTAAACTCGTTTTATTCTTATTCAGTTACAAGATTAAAACGAAAACATGAACGTCACCACATATACCCAAATATGTTGTTTTTTTCTAAATCTTAAAGATGAGACGTGATCAATATACTTAACCTTATAAGCATGTCAATTAAGAAACTGACAGTATGAGTCCGTTATTTTATATGACACGGCGATGCCTTATTTCCGGAATACGGTGCAGATAAACTTAAAATATATGCATTAATAAATCGTCTAGTTTGGTGACTTAAAACCTAAAATTTTCCGAGAAAAGTAGTATTTTTAGCGTTCTTGGTCATTAATATTTTATGAAGATATTATATTCTTTTAAATCTCAAATATTAAAAACGGAAACATGAACGTCACCACATACTGTATTCCCGATTCACGTTTTAACTTATACATCTTTCGGGGAGACTTGCAAAATTCAGGCAGTGCCACAAGAGTCAAAAACATGTTAATCAGGAAAGCCACAATTTGAGTTCGCTACTCTGAAGTAAAGGCTATTCCCAAAATTGTTAGAAGTTTGCAGTTAAACTTAAACTATCTATATTCGAACGATTTCTTGGAAGATGCATCTTAAACCCGTCTGGTTTTCAAGCTTTGAATTTTCGAAGAAAACGTATTCAGAGGCTTTTGTCATTTATATGATGTCTAAAGACATTAAATATAGTTCAACTAAAATATAAAAATGGAGACATGGACGTTATCCCATATTCTCCAAAGAAACACGTTTTATAAATTCATGTCACCTGATAAACACACTGTACATAATGGGCAAGCAGACAATATAGAAGCAGACAATTTAGTACGTTACTTTATATAATGGCTATGCCCGATTTTCGAAAGACAGTGCAGTTAAACTTAAAATATCTTAATCCGTAAGTTTTAAAATCCGTCTGGTTTACTTACTTAAAAATTTGAGATTTTGGAGAAATTATTATTGAGTGTCCTTTGTCACTAAAATCATGCCTAAATATATTTTATTCTTATTCAACTAAAATTATATTAAAATCAAAACATAAACGTCACCTCAAATCCTCCAAAGAGACATTTAAAGCATGTTTTGAGTGACTTGTAAAATACAAAAGTGACAACATATCAAAAAAGTGAAATATTCAGGAATTGCCACATTCTGAAGACCCAGCCTTTCCATTGAGACAATTAAAAGAGAAAGAGAGACACACAACTGTTTATAAAATGATCAATTTCAAAACAGACCCCACAAACAATTAACACAAATGAAAATCGCCTTGGAACGGTCAGTCGCATACTATTTTTCCCTTGAGTGTTTGTGTGTGGGGGGGGGAGGGTTAAACCACTTTCTAGGGTGCACAACCTCACACTTTCCCTACCAGGTTCTCATATGAACAAACAAGTACTCTTTGTAATGGTGGAAAAAAAGTTAAACCCGCCCAACAACTCGGCAAATTTGCATGCAAAAGCACACAAACCTACACAACATAAAGAGTGGATAGGATTGAGACAAAAGAAACAAACCTGTGTGCCTTTCAGTTTAAATGAATTCATTTGTTTGTAATGTTTTTAGCCTCAGCCAAAATACGTGTCAAGAAAAAAAAAAGTGATGATAATTCGGTTGAATGAGTGCTGGCGGACTTGTGTTATTCAAAGTCTTTATAATTATCATCCTAGTATAATACTAATCAAACAAAGAAAGAAGAAGAAAAGTTGGCTTCTGGTTGATATGTAAAATTGCCTATTAATTCGAGAAAACATATGCCACTATTCGTAAGAAGACATGAAATGTTTTCTTCACGTAATATTCATGTACTAACAAGCAACGACTGGTTGGTACTAGGCAATGACTGGTTGGAAGTACGCAATGACTGGTTGGTACTAGGTAATGACTGGTTGGTACTATGCAATGACTGGTTGGTACTATGCAATGACTGGTAGGTATTAGGCAATGACTGGTTGGTACTAGATAATGACTGGCTGGTACAAGGCAATGACTGGTTGGTACTAGATAATGACTGGTTGGTACTAGGTAATGACTGGTTGGTTCTAGGTTATGTCTGGTTGGTACTAGGTAATGTCTGGTTGGTACTAGGCAATGACTGGTTGAAACATGTAACTAATGTTTACATAAATAACACGTCTCGCTTTTTTCGCAAACTTAGCTACCCGAATTACTGGTCGTATCGCAAAAATTCGATTATTTGATGATAGATTATATAAATGTGCTTAATAATAGTAGGTTTATGACCATTAAAGTTAAGTTTGATTTTGACTTATTTCATTGTGACAGCGTTTGAATCAGGCGATGAATAGAATCTGACACTCGTTGACATTTAATACAGAAAAAAATGTTATGATGAGAGGAAAAAGTTAAGTCAGTAGGAATACTTGATAAGATAAAATTGTTAAACATTAAAATTGAAGAAAAAAGCATAATTCACCATGAAAACGATTTAATACCCATTGAATTTCAACAATATTAACTGAACTCAGTCAAAAAACGCCATTCAGTTCGATTAAAATTTCAGACAGGGGTCAAAAACAAAATTTACATTACACTCAGTATTTTGTATGACCACCTCTTGCTTGAATAAAAGCCAGAAGAAGCCTTTCGTATGTTGTTTACGGGTGTTCGAATGATGTGTATAGGGGTTTGGACCAATTCCTTGTGCAATAACCGTTTCAGATCATTTACGTTGTTGACGTAATTCCTGTCACACACCTTTCTTCCAAGATCGTCGCACATGTGTTGAAATGGGGAGAGATCAGGTGAATTTAATTGTCATTCAAGTATGTTTATGTTGTTTACAACAAGAACGTTCCGTGTGTGACGTGCCGTGTGGCAGCGTGCACTACCCTTCTGTAGAACGTAAGCATTGCATTTCACTTCGTAAAGAACAATGAGAGGAATAATAATTTCTGCACAATAATGGGCGGCATTTAAGATTATACCCATTGATTTGAGTTTTGTCTTGCCATTTTAAGAAATACCACCCCAGGTCATAGCGCGCCAAACACCGTAACGGTCATATTCAAAGACGTTAGCAGAATCAAAACTTTGTCCTCGGCATAGCCAAACACAATCAATTTCATCAGCTTCTTTGAAATTAAATTTGGAGTAAGCGATGGAAACGATCCTGTTCTATCGCTATCTATTCCAGCGACTGCCCTGTCGTGCCCAGTTCAAATGTGCGACGCGGTGACGTGCTGTAAGACGAATGCCTTTGTAAGGACGTCGAGCAGCGCTCGGCCGGTTTCAAGCGTTACAAACAAATATTCTTGACCCCCGCTAAATGTCTAAGACGTTGATAGAGCTTTTGAGCAGGTGTGAAGCGAATACGTAGTGTTGACGTCACTAAGTAGCGATCTGCGCGTTACGTTGTTTTCAACGTCCTACCTGGACGACGCAGATGGTTGACGCTGCCAGTTTTCAGAATTGCGCTTGAATACGATATATTGTTTGATCTTGGCAACTAAAAAGACCTGCACGTCAGGAGCATTTTAACAAGCTTCTAGAAATCTCAAAGCGATATTTCTGTCTTAAATGAATAAGCCACGACGGCGGCCAAGGCTAGCTACCAGAAATTTTACTCCGGCTTTTTCATTATAATGACAATATTCTGTTAATGTCAAAGGAAATTTGCGAAACTATCCATGTGGGTTTTCATCGTCACGTGCATCTCGATAATTTTGAATTTACACAGTTACAGAGTTAGTACAACATAATTATATGTTCATTTTTACACGAAATTTGCAATTATATTGTAGATTTAGGGCGCAAACTAAAATACTGACTAAAATTTTTATTTTGAGTATATACTCGTCCACGACATTTGTGTTTCGGGTTTGTCAGAGGCTCGCTTTATAGCGATATATCGTAAATTCCCCTAATGTAATGTCTTGCAGCATTACGTAACAACTAATTTCAGATCTCTAATGTGTATATCAAACGCTACCACAAAATGAAAAGACCACCGCATTTAAACCATAACACCATTAATACATTAGCAATGACTTAAATGAGATTTAAATAGCTCTACCTAACTATTTAATTTTCTTCAGAAAAGGCGCGGAACATAATTCTAATGTCTAGTGTTATCTCATTAGATAAATATCATAGTTTTGAATACGGGGAGATCACTGTTACAAAACGGTGGATTTTCATATGTCCAAGGTTTTTTCGCATACTTTTCATAAAAGTTGTGAGTATCGTTTTGTTTAATATTAATTATCAAATATTGCCGAAACGAACAATATTTCGGGTATCGCTTAGAATGTTCAGAGGGCTTAATATTTGCAAGATCGCGCGGTAAGACTAATAATTATTGTCCAGTTTCGTGTTAGATTTATTACAGCTGACGTTTAAGGGTATACAAAACTTAATCAAAGTGTAAATCAATACAAGCTATGGTAAACGCAATGTATACATGTTAATACAATGCATGTGGTTGTTCAACTGCGATTTAAATGAACCGGTATAATATTGTAATAGGATACGGAGAAATGTTAAAGAGTACTTTTTAGTTCAATAACCATGTTGTAATTTGACAAACTATTTTCAAACTTTGGAACTATAATAGAATGAGCTTTAAGTACAGTTAGTTTTATGAGTGAGAAATATTGCTTAACATTATTTATGAATGCGAATATTATTAAGACAGGTAAATGGTTCGTTGTAAAACAGGTTAATGTTACAACTGTGTTAAACTTTAAGTAAAATATATGTGCATTAAAGATTGAACATTACATTGATAAAAAGTAGCAAAAAATGCAGGTTTCACATTTCAAGTGAACGGCGTTTAAATTATCATTTTGTTATGATGTTAATAGTTAAACATTTTTCAAACATTGTGTTTTTTGCTTCTCTCAACATAATGTATTAGTCGTGGATTGAACAGTTGATGCTTGTCACTGCATACAGTATACACTAAGCAAACGTTCTAATTGGTCACTTTTTGTCCGTAAATTTTTATAAGAAAGACATTGAATTAACTCTTTATTTATGACCATATGCTAAAATCAGTCTTCAATTTAAGCTTTAATCTTGTATTAATTGACTTTAGAACAGTTTGATAAGAGTTATCATTAATTTTGCTAAAAATGCATTTCTTGCATAGAAAGGTCAAAAACACAGAAATTTGCTCTTAATTCTTAGTTTTTTTTAATAGGACCCCTCATTAGTAAGAAAAAAAGAAAACATGATTAATCAATAGCACATTTGTTTAAATAAACCCTTTTCAAAGTATCCAATTTTAAAATTACCTCCCATTTAATTAAAGACTGTTCAAATTTTGACCCTGCGCTGTATTGGATTTGTTTAAGAAAAAATTTAAAAGACATTAGATAGTTGATTTCTAGACAAAACAGTTCTTTCAACAACCTCCCTTGGCGTAGGGAAGAAACGAAACTTGCATACATGGTTAATATATAGAATAAATGACCAATTAGAACTTTTGTTGAGTGTACATGCACCTGAACGTATATTAAGTATTCGCGTTTAAAAAGCCACCCATCCATCCTATTTTATCAGGTCTTGTAAAGTTATTGATCTACTAACATATCCAACAATGCCTGTTACTTTACATGCATAGTTTGAGTATCGTTAACTTTATACAGTAACTGTGGGTAATTATCCTTTACTAAGGCGTATCGCATATGCCAGTATGCTACATACACATATTAATATCTAGGTTCATATACATTTGTAAAATATCTATATAAGCATTATCATTATAACATTTGAAATATACGAGAATTTTTTAAATTAATACATTGTATATCACTTGTGCTTTAATTTTATGTAAACTTGTCAGGGATGTAGTTTAAACAGAATGTGGCTTTCAACATTAAACATACGTATGTATATTCAAATGGTATTATTCCTAAACAAGAAATATCTTTAAAAAGATAAACGGCGTTGATGGAAAAGATTTATATAAACATGTATATAAGAAAGAAAGAAATACAGAGAGGCACAGCAGACACAGTTTAGTTATTTTATTTTATTTGTTATAGCTGTTGACGAACCCTCCCTGCCTTCTTAGTAAGACGTAGAGATTAAGCGACAAAATCATGACAACACATAAATGTATTGAACGTGTCTTTCAAAAAATATTTAAGCTGTTGCAATAATTTCATTCAGTGATAACAAGTCGATTAAAGAAGCAAAATATTCAGTTTCAATAAAAGACCTCGTGTAGAGTGAGAATTCAAGATGAATAAATGTCCTTGAAATTTAATAAATATAAATAATAACAGCCTGTTACAAGAGCGAAATCTACCAACCTTTACGTATAAACTTTAAAAAAGGCCCGTCCTGAGTATTGAACCCGGGCCTCCGCTTGACAGGAGAGAGTGTTAGCCACTACACTACAATCAACTTGTATTTCGTACTTGAAATTAACAATCAGTATCAAAGGAACTAGAAAGGAACCAGTACACTTCTCTTTCGTTTTACACTGTGTGTTGTATGCAAGTGTTTACCTGACACCCAAGAATATTCCATATAATATTGTATTTAAGCCATCAATATTGACTTAACTGGTTAGTTAAATCGTAAATATGTTTTTCCTCCAATACAACACCCACTAACAACCAATCGAATAATTCTATTTGATTTTTCCGCCGCATAATAATAAAAATCCCACTAGGTACCTCTCCACCCTGCTAGATGCCTCTCTGGTGTAAATAGATACCAATCGAAATAGTTTATTTCATTTTTCCTCTGCATAATAAGAGAATACGAGTTATTTACAACATTTCATTGGTCGAAAAACTAGGTCAAAAGTGAGCTTAGACAGCTAACGCCGAAAACTGACGTACACAATAAACTTATTGGAAACCATTATTACTTTAAATCCCTTATCTTTGGCTTAAACCAATTAGTAAACAATACACTCTTGCATTTACCAGTTATTGCACTGTTATCAGAAAAAAGTTTGAATATGCTTGTTTCAACTTTTAAATAACATATTGAATGATGCAAAAAAATTCCAGTAGGAAAACAAATCATCATAATAGGGATGGCAACGAATATTCGAATATTCGAATGCCGAAGGGACATTCGAATACTTTTTTAATATTCGAATATTAAATTTTGTAAAATGAAATATAAAGAAAATCAAATAAATTTGAATTATTTCGTGCAAGGACTTTTTGTTTTCCCACTAAACATGCTAAATTCGATGTGCAATTAACTGAACACCTGGTGTTATTAGAAGACGTGTCATAGTCAATTTATTGGCCCCCAATAAACAGGATTTGGCAGTTTGAGTGACTCGTTAACGTCAATTATCGGTGATTCTGGAGAACAATACCGATCGGCATTTCATAAAGAATTCTGCACAAGGGTGCGAACTGAATAACGCGCGTGCATATTTTAATTAAAATAGAAAACAATTATCATTGGATGAAGCAAAAATAAGCCGATTCATAAGATTTTCATAATAAAGATAATTTGCATAATCGCTATCACGCGCATCCAATCACGACTGCTATTGCAGTCACATGCAAACTCAAACTTGAGTCAATTTCTGTTGAAACCAGGAAGAAACCTATATCACACCATAGGGCTTACGTAAGAAGTAATGATATGAAATAATTAAAATAAAATTAAAATTATAAATAATGTGTGTAATATTTAGACGATCGGCGTTAAGACCGTGACGACAACGATATTACCATAAAATTACTCTGTCCCGGAAATACACGTACAAAGAAAACGAAAGAAGACAGACCTCTTTTATAGTAACTTCATGTTATTAATCTGCAAGCGGACATCACATGAACATTAAACGTTAGAAAATGAGATTTTGTCCTAATTTTAGCTTGACCTGATGACAACTTTGAGCGTTATTTCTTATTGGAATGCGGTTATACAACCGGAAGTGCCTGTTTACTGACTTGTACAGCAAACTCCAGCATACTGTGTTCAAAGAGATCGCAAATAAACATAATAACTATCGAATATTCGAATATTCGAATACTTTCACAACCAAATATTCGAATGCCAATTTTGCTATTCGTTGCCATCCCTACATCATAACTTAGTTTGGAGCGGGCTAGTTTCCTTCGGCTAGAATGCAGTTTACCGGTACGGATGTTTACATATAGCTCGTGTAATAATTATACATCAATAATTTAATGTAAGCGGTTGTGGGGGCAGTAGCCCCCATTCCACCTATATTATAAACTAACTCTTTAATGAATAAATTAATAAAGATGCAGTCGGGGTTATGGGGCGGCAACAACAAATTTTACGTTCCGGTAAACTGCATGTGTCACGTTTCCTCCTTGACAAGGTTATGAATTTTACCTGATCATCGTTTGAAGACGGGTTCGACATTGGCGAACAGCATTAAAGAGAGCTCATTCGAAATAAGTATTTTTAATTAGGGAAAGAATCACTCCGTTGCTATACAATGTATGATTACGCTATTTGCATTTCGTTGAAACAAATCACCAGCGAAAAACATAAAATATGCAAACATATGTAAACTTCATAATATGTGAACTCGAAAACTTATGCAATCGCCTTTTTATTACAGAGGATTGTTGATCAAATAATTAGTGAAATTTACAATATATTAATTTACCTTGGCAGACTTTTGTTATTTCAGAAAATATGACGTGTTCAAAGGTCAATACCCACCGTCTGATGGCAGTCCTACTTGTCCTACAAGGAATACTGTG
The DNA here is from genome assembly GCA_038501625.1 of Corbicula japonica. Classification (NCBI taxonomy): domain Eukaryota; kingdom Metazoa; phylum Mollusca; class Bivalvia; order Venerida; family Cyrenidae; genus Corbicula; species Corbicula japonica. The sequence continues at coordinate 3,212,093 of JAZAYU010000023.1, forward strand.
CTATACGAATACCCTGAATGTCACCAATCAAGGTCAAGACGGCCCATCTTACCCCAGAAATGTCCTGTTTTTTATGGTCGATGATTTGAGTCCAGAGATTGGTGCCTACCTGGATAGTAAAAACACTCCTCCTTTAAATCGGTCCATACATACTCCTGACATGGGTACATTGGCAAAGAATAGTATTTTGTTTAAGCGAGCTTATGTACAGGAAGCCTTCTGTGCTCCAAGCAGAGCTTCAATCCTTACAGGTTATTTATTTTCAATTACAATTAAAACGTGATAACTCATGAAAACTCTCTTAGCACACGTTACCTTCATTTTTAATTAAACCTTAACTGTTATACTTAATTTAAAAGAATTAAATTAGTCGTAGGAATTCGCGGCTGTTTCCTTATATGAAATTAACTGAACGTTGAAAGTGGCTATGATGGACTCACAAGTAAGTTCAGGTTTTCTAGTAGCCCCAAAATCCATAACTGAAGGGGATTGGCTCAGAAATAATTCTTATTTTGGAATCCAATAGTGCGACTTTCAATTTTCCGAAAACGTGATTAATCCCTAACGCGATTAGTACTGTAACCTTGCAGTGCACTCGAAAACTTGATCAAACTGAATCCTGAAATAGAGCAAAACGTCTAGCCACGGATTTTTAAAACACAAGTTACTCTAAAATTGTCAAGTTGTAATAAAAAAACGTAGAAATCAGCAAGATAAAAAGTACTTTTAGTAGCCACTGCAACAGTTAATTAGAACTAACAAGTACAATTGCAAAATTATTTTAACATCGGTGTTAAATGATGTCATAACATACCTTTTTACTAGATAATTTTCGCGAAAATTAAGTTTTCAACTAAACATAGATGTAAATGTTTTCTTATTAATTTCTTTTAAAAATAAGCTTCCATACATTGACGTATTGTTCAGCATCTGTTAATTAAACTAAAGAATTGAAGTACAGTGGCCCGATCGACTTTATATAACTTTATTTAATATTTAAAAAAAAATTGTAGGACGAAGACCAGACATCACCGATGTTCACACATTCGTTCATTTCCGTGATAAGTGGGCGAAGAATTTTACGACGATTCCTCAGTACTTCAAAAACAAGGGATACCAATCTATTGGTCTTGGCAAAATATTTCACGACGGAGGTGCTCGATATAATGACCCAGTTTTTTGGACGGAACCATTTAAGCGCGGCATAGACAGCTTCGCAAGCACGCGGCATCTGTTAGAACCTATCAACGACGATGATGTGAATAAGACGCCGCCAAAGGATGAACAAGTAGCAGAAAGAGCTATAAATTATCTTAACAAATTTTCAAAAGACAGAAAGACAAGCCGTTCTTTCTAGCTGTTGGGTTTAAACGTCCCCTCTTTCCATTGGTTTTCCCTAGAAGTTATTTAAATTTTTACCCAGAAAATAGTATTAAAATGCCCGAAAATAACTACATTCGAAGAATTTTCCCAAGGTAGCATGAAGTAATATTGCTTTTCTTAAAGAATATGGTGATGCAAAAGCCTTAAACATATCCATGTATTACGAGGGTTGTTCAAAATTAAATAGGACTACGACATGTACGAGTCATGCTTTTTCATTCTTCATTAAATCTGAAATATTCTCATATGTACGGCACTTGTGAAATGTTGTCTACAAGTCGAGCATGATTTTATGACATAATTTTGCTAAACCCAAGTTTCATATGTTATTTAATAACCATGGCAACGCGCACCCGGCGCAGCGCTGAAAAGTTATTGAAGATTAGAATTACTTCTAGTTTTTTCATAATCCGGCGTCCGTGTTTCCTGTTTTTCCGCTAACCTGTTTCGTTTTATTAAGGTGGCGTATTATCCAAATTTGACGACATTTGGACGTTTACTTGCTGAACAAGTACGATCTAAAATGCAGTAGTCATAACGTTAAATATAGAATTTTCACGTCCGTTTAAAAGATAAAAATTTGCGCGATCGTTTAAATTTATCAACATATGGGCGATATTTGTTCTGCTTTATATGAGAATGTTAGATTAATGACGGGCAATGAATCGGCGAGCAGGTCAGGCGTTTTCAGCTGGCACAGGCGATTCAAAGATGGCAAAGACGAGGTCACAGACAGAAAAGGCCATTGAGAAAGCGTGATATTGACGGAACGTTAATGCCGTCAGCTGCATAAGAGCTACAGAAGGATCGCTGATATACAGGTCGCGAGCTGTGTTAAGAAAGAATGACGCTTGTGACATTTTGTATTTATTTTGCGACGTCATAAACGTCAGTTGCTGTAATGTTAGCGTGCGCCGGGTTGAGAACCCCTTGTTATTTGTAAATGTTATATATTTGTTATAATTTTGCATTGATTGTTTCATTGTATATAAAGGGCATGTTCCGATATTCGTTGCTTGCAAAATCGTGTAAATTAGTTAAAAGGTGTGAACAGTAGAGCCGCAGTCCTATTAATTTTTGAACAACCCTGGTATGATGCATCGATTCCAAGGGACTTAACTCTATCAATCCGCAAGGCTTATTACGCTGCTGTTACGTTTGTTGACTTCCAGCTTGGTCGGGTTCTGGATGTCTTGCAACAGAGTGGGATAGAGAATGATACTGTCATTTTCTTTATGAGTGATCATGGGTTCCACCTTGGAGAGAACGGCGAGTGGAGCAAAAGTTCCGTATTTGAGCTAGCCACCTGGACACCCTTGATGTTCAGTATTTCACGTTTGACCGACAAAGGAATCAAAACAAACGAGCTAGTAGAATTCGTTGATATATTCCCCACTTTAGTCGAATCAATTGGACACCAGCCGTTGAAACGATGTCCAGAATATTCTATCAATATTTCGTTGTGTAGCGAGGGTGTAAGTTTATTGTCTTTAATTTCAAATCCAAGCCAACCAATAAAGAAGGCGGCATTTTCTCTGACAATGCGAGCGCCAAAATTGTTCGGCTACTCTATACGGACGAATGATTATCGCTACAACGAGTGGAAAATTGTGGATACAAGTAAACCTGGTGTTGTTAAAAGGCATTGGGAAAGTCCAAGGGCTGTTGAGCTGTATGATCATATAAAGGATCCTCATGAAAATGTAAACTGTGCTGAAGAGCCTGAGTATGCAACAGTAAGAGAATTGCTCAAAGAACAGCTGCATGCTGGATGGAGAAAAGCTGTCTTTTCAGAACTTCTAATGAATAATAGTCAGAATGATGCACGCGATAAAATCTCTGCAGACAAAAGTACTATAAGAAGTAGCATAAGAAACCTAACTGAATTAGTTTTAAAATCTACAACCACAAATGGTGACTATCTGCTGCCTAGTGATGTATGGGTAAATATTTCAAAACTGATCCGTGTAACTGGATCAGACTTGGATGATAGTAAAACTGTACGAGTCTGTTTGCCTGTGGTTTCAATGGGCTATAGATACAACGTTGTTTATATAAGACCTTTTGTCGTTTTAATTATTTTTATTTTAATAATCAGAAAAAGACAATGTAATTACCTGAATGTATAATAAAACTGGTAAACATTTATTAATATTACACGAATGTTTATTTTTGTGTTAATGAAGTACATTTAGCCGAACATGTCTCTAACATAAAGTGATACAGTCGCTGTGGCTTTGAATGTAGCCGATCAGAAAGCATGTCTGTCAGCCCGTTGTCCTGAAACATATTTTTATCACTCTAGATATTCTTCCCTAGCACAATGCGTAATAACCTTTGCTCTTGAACGAATGGGACTATCTCATTAAATCGGAAATTATGAGAAGACTTCGTGATAGAACGTTTATTTTTCGAATAGTTGTTGGAACAGCAAAGTTGAAGACAAAATGAATGACGGCACGCTTTTTTCGCAGCAAATCTTAGCATGATGTACGTGCGCGGCGACGTCACGCATCAAAACATTGTGCAACATTACGTCATATAAATTGTGAACGGTGCTACTATAGCCACACCTTTTAAAACAACTGTTTACCGCCAGAAACTATGATTCGGTAGATGAATAAGACTTCATCATAAAGAACGAAGTTAAAGTATAAATATTGCGCCTTAAAATGATTTAGAAGTTGCTTTATATTTGTAAACCAGCAAAGCTATAAAAATTAAAATTCCTCAGCAATTTATTTAAAAAAAAACATCTTTCTATGTTCTATTTTACAATGAACAAAATAGATCGATCAATTTTCAACTGTGCATGTGTATGGCTTCCAATGTAGGGCAACTTCTAAGTAGGATCAAGTCTATTATGACGTTTCAATAGATAATAGAAACCTGCACTCGCTTTGCTCGTTTCGGCTTCTATTTGCGGCAATAACGTCGTAATAGACTCTATCCTATACATATTAAGCTTTGATTGGTTAACGGGAAAAATGGCAACCATAAGGTGTGTGTTATCTTCCTTGTGATTAAGGAATGGCCTGCCAAACAATTAAAAATAAGATCTGAAACTTACTATTATTTTTCTGCTAAAATGCGGCTGTGTTAGTTATTTTATCATGTTGATATTGAGCATATTTTGCATTTTATTTACAAGTAATTTCACAATAAACGGCTTATTTTTGTCTATTGCTTTTGGATTAATATTTATGGTAAAAGGTTAAACAGAACAAGAAATGTTTATGAAAGTTTGGTGAAATGATATATATGTTTTTTTTTTCCTGCGAATTATAGAGCTTTTCAGTGAAATAATAATAGCATTCTAACTTTATTTAAACTGTGGAATAACATTTTATTTTCAAAAGACAAAAAATAAATCCGATCCATTTAAAATTGTTTTATAAGAAAACATATATAACAAATTTGTTTCACTTAAATTATTTTATTTTAACACCTAGCCATGTGATAAAATATGAGTTTCTGGTCTTCACTCGTTAAAAAGTCTTATTTTACTAAAACAATACATGTGTATCTCTAAAGAAAAAACCCTCATTAAGACCTCACCGAAATAAAGACCACCTCACTAGTAAGACGACTATTCGGGCGTCCCATTGGTTTTGCAATATTTTCTACCTCCAAATAAAGATCAACGCCACTTTTAAGACCACTTTTTTCCGGTTCCAAAGGTGGTCTTTATAAAAATGTTTCACTGTATTTATTTCACCAATCAGTCATTCGCAATGCATTAGACAGCTTATAACCGATAATCAAATTGAATACCTAGACAGTCGCGCGAATATAGAATAACAAATAATTTATTTCAGGTTTTCTTGAATATCATATTTTAGCAAAACTAAAAATATCAAAATTTGTATTTTGTTATAAAGCTGATAAGCCATTGAAAACCAAATGTGTATATCAGTCGACAGTGCACTTAGCGTTAACGTTCTTTAATAAAAGTTGAGGATTTGATGGTTTTATTATTTAATATGTCATTTGCAGTACGTTATTTTTCAGACTGTTAACTTTTCAGAGGAAAATAAACGGGGTTACCCGTTTGGGGCATCAGAAACAAACAAAGTACCGTAATTACCTTAAGTCCTGGGACAGCCTTAATATTGGGGCAGTCTTTTTTTCATGCCATTTAATAGTTTGCCTCCATATAGGAATGGTATCATAATTTTTCATTGTCGGTAAGTTAGAAACAAATTCAGAAACAGTATATTTTCGTCACAAAACTTTGTGAAGCTAAATATTTTCATATAATTATTTTAATTGTCCATAGATTAAAAGCGTGACTAAGGTATCATCGATTGTACGCAAACTGCACAATGCATGGAAAACACAAACGGAAATGAAGCTACCGTATTTTGTCAGCGTAGACAAACGATAACTTTGTGATATACATGTGATTCGTGCTCTCAACTCTAAAATGTGAATTTGTAAAGAAGTAGATAGACAAAAAAGATTGCACTAGATAATTATGTATGTATTTTTAAAAAGTCCACTGCTACCTTAAATTAATAATTTCCTGTTTAACACAAACACTGGTATAAGCAAGTTGATTTTTTTTCTGCAGGAGGAAGTTGCAGACATTGTTTCATAATACAAAACTGAAAAATATCGGCTTTATTAAACTTGCTATAATTCAAAACATTCACACCAAACTAACATTGACGATGGTGAAAATGACTATGCATTAGTTACAAATAGCCAATCAGAACCAACACCGGTTGAGTCGAGACATTCAAGATTGTACGAATTTCTGCAATTTGCAAGATCTGGCCCATCTGCAAATCAAGAAGAGTCGTGTCTCAAACAAGTATGTTCGAAAAAGAAAATATTGTGGCAACTGTCACTGGTGTTATCTCTCGCTGCAGTTGTCAGTGTTGTGGCGTTTCTAGGAGTAAAATTCACAACAGGTAATTTAAAAATAATTTAAAGGTAAGTTTCAAAACATAATATTTTTAAATCAGGTACATATGTAAATGGTCAAACCTGGTTAAAAAGGAATTGAATCTTTTGAGCGGATGGTTCCATTTTTCTCAAAAACAGACCTGTTGATTACATGTAGAATAATATATTCCTCCGCTTTATGTCTAAGCTCCTGAGCTAATAAAATTTTAACTTTCAGATTATGTAAGTCTTTCAATATTTGCAAATTTAAAGAGTTCACAAACAAGGCCCAAGCAAACTTCTATACCACCATTAAGTCATTTCTATTTAATTTCAAATTCATTATCTGGACCAGTAAGTGCGCATTCACCTTTCCTCTGCCCCCCACACCACACGAAGTTAAGAGTGCATATCGAGATGCACGTATTTTACCAGATTTATAAACCTTTGATATATTGTATAATAAAACATCTTGCCACAAAAGTTTGATCACATTATGAAGTAAATTGTACAGATTTGCAAAGATTATTACGTATCATTTGAAAATGATCATTCAACGATGAATGTTACCTCACGCCATTGTTAAACTAGTAGTGGCATATTTCACATCGCTTAAGGTGGCTTTAATATATTTTATACGAAATTTATTGTTAACAAACTGCAACAATAGGAACGTCAGTGTCCTGATATCAAATATCTAGGTTTATCACATACCTTCCAATGTCTAATAACACCCGTTATATATTTCCGATATATAACTAGTTATATATCGCAGCCGAATCACGATTTATCCGCGTTATCATCAATCATAACAAATTTATGAAAAATAACTGAATTTTGCCATCGGACCAATTTCGGAAAAAATAAGCTTCTGTAAGAAACTCAAGTATCCCTTATATTCATAATAGCTACGGAAAATATAACTTTCTGACATCTTGTTTTTCCGTAAGATAGCAATGCGCCGATAGTCTATGATGAAATTCAACAAGAGCAACGCCATTTTCATTTTGATAAAATTTATTCGAAAACAAAATTACCTAGATCAGGATATCGTAGGTTTGATCTTACAACATCTTCGGAACAAAATACAAGCACTTTTAACACATAGCAATCCAAATTGTGAGTTTACATCCAGCAAATGTCAATGTTTTCTTATGCTGCTTTGAAAGTTTACACAAATGACGTCATTTGACAACTTTAAGCCAAAACTCTTTATATTATTTTATGTTGACTCTAGCGCAGTTTAATTGATTAATTTTATTACTTGTTTTGGAAAATGAAAAAAATGATAGGAGACACGATTTTATGTTGTTTTTTTTTTTGGGGGGGGGGGGGGGAACTAGCTTATGTAGCCAATTGGCCGATACGACTGAATTACACACGTTCTAAATTCTATCTACTGTGTGATAGAAAGTGACGATTAATGGAAATGGCTCGTATGACTTTTGTGATAAATATAATACATCATTCGTGATCATGTTATACTGAAACTATTTAAGTCGTCATCCAAATCGATATACAACTCAGCAAAAGCCGTGTTTTATATCGATTTAGATGACGAGTTTAACAATTTCAGTATTTAATAAATACGCATGTTGTATCCTCTATTTATTTGTATTGTATTTTAGTTAGACATGGTGGATGGAGTATGTGGGAACATTGGAGTCTTTGTTCTGTTTCCTGTAGCAACGGCATGGAAAACCGAAAACGGTCATTTTCAGACCCAGAACCCGTATCTGGCGGTCATTACTGTGCCGGTGACACGGTGGAATATCGTATTGGTTATAATTCTTCATGTTTCGCTAATTTAGGATTCCAAACGACTGATATAATGTTTTAAGAATCATGCATTGTTTATGTTTATTTATGAAGACGATGTAACCAAAAGCCACATTTTATGCAACAAAACACCTTTGCCTTTGATAAGGAATTAAAAGGTGGAATGTTATAGTAGCCATTTTGCAGAAAAAACAACGACTACGCTGTAGCAATTAAAATTATATCGTTTGCTATTTTCGTCATTAAATTTTGAAGTATAAAAAAGTACTTATTGAAATATCTCATGTTAACATCTTTCAAATACGTAAAAAGGTAACTGGACAGCTTGGAATCAATTATGCATCGGTGAACATTTTGAATATGCCATTTGCAGCCAAACAGATTGTAATGGTACGTTGTATGTTATATTTCTGAATGTATCCGTCATCTTTTGAGATATAGTTTGTCTCCTCTGAGTGGCATAACCACAACTATGAACTATACGATAAGAGAAGGATCAGAGTCTCCAACATTAGTCCACTTTAAAGTAAATTGAGATACTGTTTTCATTCATAATTAATGGCTAATAACTAAAACTAATTGATATTAACTGTTCATCCATCTGGTTCATCATTGAATTACACAAGTACTTACATTTCATTTCATTGAGTCAAATAGCCAATACCACCAATTTCATCCCTATAAAAACCTTTACTTATGATATTAAAACGTTTTCACTTTGTATCATTGAATCCCACCAATCTATGTTATTCTCACGAATCCACACGTTTGCAAACATGACGTATTTGAATCACATAACTATCTCCATTCACAAGCCATTTCTCCCCGAGTTTATGTCATTAATTCACAGGAACTTTCCGACTTCATGGCATTTAACCATAAGAAATCCAACTGCTTCATTTCAAACTGGTTCTATGTCATTTCATTGAGCCACAGAAACCCAACTGTTTCGTGTCAAACCGAGTCTATGTCATAGCATTGAACCACAGAACTCCAACTGTTTCGTGTCAAACTGATTATATGCGATGGCATTGAACCGCAGAAATCCAACTGTTTCATGTCAAACCGAGTCTTTGCCATGAAATCGCAAAACTGCCATTGCATGTCATTTATTTACTCAGAATATTCCAGTTGATTTTATTAAACGATATTATACTTCCTTTTTGCACATCAAGTTGAAGACCGATGCATTTGAAATAGCTACTGTAAACTCACATTATTGAATTGCTTGATAAACAGATGTAAATGGTAGATGGAGTATGTGGGAACCATGGACTCAGTGCTCCGCAACATGTGGGAATGGAATGGATAAACGTAGAAGGTCTTGTTCTAATCCGATTCCCAGCAACGGAGGGAACTTTTGTTCTGGAGAATCATCAGAATACAGGCTTTGCAATAAAGCGAACTGTGAAGGTCATTTTTTGTATATTTGATTATGTTGCTTCAGATGCACATCGCAGCAAAATTAGAAGCTCTGTTGCATGAGTTGAATTTCCTCACTGATTGTGTATTCCACACGAGTTTCGTTGATATGGGAGGATTTATTGAACACTTTAATCCTAACTATTAATGATAGTTGTTGTGGAAAATTCCTATTATAGTTTCTTTAAAAATTCTGCTCAAAAAATGTAAATGACTGACGCTAAAATACTAAAATGATTGAAACACTGCTAAAATCAAGCCTCGTTCTGTTTGTTTATTTTTGTTGTTATTGCTTTCAAACTGACATTCGATATTCTTCCCGTGACAGTTATTATTTTGATTACTTACTTACTCAATCACTTCAACTTACCTAATCTTACATCATATTACCTGACCTCCTTACCTTACCCTGCATTGAATTACCTTGTCTTACCGTACCTTACTAACTTACTTATTTACTTACTTACATACATATCTAGCGTCCTACTTCCTTCCTACGACGTACGTACGTACCTCCCTCTCTCCCTACCATCCACCCATCAACTACCTCCCTCCCTACCTACAATTTCATTTGCACTTCCGATACGTTTAACGTAAGATTCGATGTATTTTATGTTCTTTATAATTTGAGAAGTAATAAACGGTGGCTTGTCCCTATGGTCTGGTTGGTCACCTTGTTCTACCAACTGTATGAAAACCCGATCTCGGAACTGTACAAATCCTGCTCCATCACGGTATGGCTTCATGTGTGAAGGGAATTCTGATGACAAAGAAACATGCAACCTGCTTGGGTGTGAGTCATATCGTAAGTAATTTGCTTCTACTTTTTATTTTATCAGTTCTATAAGAATAAAATATTTTTAAAAACAAACTTAAATTTAGAGGAATTTGCCCTATGTGACTGTAATGCACAATGAGCCTGAGAACGTAACGCACTTTGCTACAAGAAATTGCTTTATAATTATTATTCTAAAAAATTGCGTGCAAGTGATCCGCATACAAATGCCTTGTTAAATATCATTTTTATCACAGTTTTCATGCACTACCCTATAACGTTTGAAGAAAAGGTGTATTTATCATGTAAATGTTTTGTTGTAAATGAAAAAAAATGTTTTGAATTAAATTCTATAACAGCAATGTCTGTTGCAATTCATCAAAGTAATGCTATCTTTTATCTTGCAATAGCTTTAAGGAACAGCATGAATTTGAACCTTATTTCAAGGTCCTCACTATAGAAGAGTCGATGACTATTTTCAAATATCGAACCGCCAACCACAGACTACCTGTTGAAACCGGTCGTTACGACGGAAACCCTTTTGTTGATAGAATATGCACACTGTGCAATAATAGAAATGTCCAACCAGTTGGTTGCGAGAAACATTATCTTTTTGAATGCACCTTTTTTTTAACCGTGAAAGAGCCGAATATCTAGGTTCACTTTACATAAGAAATCATGATCTCTCTTTGAAAACACTTTTAGCGTCGACTTCTTTAAACATACTGAAAAACGCGTGCAAATTCGTAAATGTTATAATGAAAAAAATTCTAATCTACCAAGTTGAACATGGAACCAATGCCTCCCCACTTGTCTTTACACACATCTAAAACAAAATATGATGTTATGTATTTAATTGCTTTTGTGTGTAAATTGTATCTTTTGCATCTACTCATGTTTGTAAAACCTAAGGTGGTAAAACATTTTTTCCTAAAAAGACAATGTAATTACCCTTAAACTGTGTTCTCCCTATTCTTCACATGTCTTAAAATCTTGGTTTTATAGTAGTAATTTAGCACGGCGTAAAACATACAATGTTTATAATAATACGTCAGACTGTCGTTATTATTATTGTAAAACTCGTGGTCACATGCTTTCCACGGTTTTTATTGACGGTTAATTTCATTGACTGAGTAGTGGAATTCACTAATTGGGTAGCCGCAATGTATTTATAGCTCATTTGCATAAAAAGAATGCTCTCAGGTGCGGATATATACCACTGATTCTCTTATAGGTAAATCTCAGTTGTATACGTCGCATGTCCTGCTAAGTTTTTTTCTTCTTAATAGATAAACTATATCTTGTCAGCCCCGCTGGTACCTTGTGTTTCGTTCCGACAAGAACCAGCTCAGGGGTAGGGCAAATTTTACTTACGTGTAAAAGTATGTACAAATATTTAAAAAAAATTCTATGACAACTGATATTTAAAATTGATTAGCATAGTAAGAAACGCATCCAAACCTGCTCACTATCTCCATTGAATGTAAAAAAATGTATTTACAAATGTATTATACCACGTGATCATAAGCAATTTTGACATGTATTGACAACACTTAAAGCAGCGTTGTTTCCTTTTTCCTGGACCTACAATTTTTATCTATTAATGTAAGAAACCCAAATGCATGTTTCATTACTAAGTATTTGTTGTTTGTTATAGTGAAAACCACTTTAAGCCTTATACGCATGAGAAACTTATGATCTCTCCCTGAAATAAATATCTGCCATTTACATTAAAATCTAAGAGCCCGACACATTTAATTGTAAATTTGATATGACTTGATTCGTTGCATTGTATTACTCTTTACTAGTAAATCATCCTATTTAAATAATTTAACACTGCAATGAATGAGTAATGATGTCGATTACATATTTCCCCACAGGCATGCTTCTAAAAGTTGTTATTGTCTTAATCCAAAGTCAATTGTCATCATTATTAATAAAGTAAGTATACGGATCGCTACCCCATATGTCTGCTCAACCATTATTCTTCATATTATCATTTTCATTTGTTTGTTTGTTATTTTTGTTTAGTTATTGTTGCTTATCTGTGTGTATATGTGATTTATGTCTGTTTGTTTGGATCTTGACCTGAAACCTTATTATTGTTTTAGTATATTGAATTTTGTTATATTCCCATGTTGTACATGAAATAAAAGATATGTTCTGTTCTGTTCTTCTGTTCTTTTAAACTAATGATGTTTGGAAATTGTTCGTGTCGGTTAAGTTCCGTAACCAACTTCAATGTAATTACGATCAACACAATGATAGACATTATTGTGTTTGTCTTAGTTGAACGAAACGAGTGTGATAAAAAGCAATATACGCATATTAGGAATTGCCACACTAAAAAAAACACAGCCTCCCCACGCAGCGAAAAAGAAGAGAGGAAGAGAGGGAGCATATTTTATATAAGTAAGTCGATTCAAATAGAACGCCAAAAACAATTAACGAAAAATAGGACCTTTGGGGATACCGCCTTGGAACGGTCAGTGGCAAAACAAATTGCCACTGGGGGTTTAAACCAGGTTCTAGGGTGCACCAACCTCACACTTGCCCCAGCAGGTTCTCGTATCACAAAACAAGTACAAGTTGTCTTGGTGAAATAACTCCAACCCACCCATCGGCTCAACAATTTTGCATGCAAAAGCACACAAACATATAAATAGAGAATAACAGGTTACTGTCTTGCGATATAAGTGTTATCAGGTGAGGCCGATATGGGGAGCGGAGGGGCGAGGCTCTGCCGAGCTCCTCCGCCCCCATATCGGCCGAGCCTGATAACACTTATATCGCAAGACAGTAACCTGTTATTCTATTTATCATGCACTTACCACTAAAATATCGATGTTTTTCTACTGTATGCTAAATTCACCTGGAATAGGTTTACCGCTGTGATTTTGTGTATGCTAAATTCAATATGAAAGGTTTTATCACCGTGATTTTTTCAATAACAAACGTTAACAACGCGCGCGGTATTTCTTACGCGCCGATAAATAGTTCTCCTTTATAACGGCCCCTTTTGTTATGTTTTACATAAAATTTTGAGAAATTAGTACATTTTGAAGCGATAAACTACCCATTTCTTATCCAAATTTTAAATAAACGAAGTAAAATAAGCTGAAACGAACGTTTATTGTTCAGGAATACGATCAGTCAAATTTTTTTAGCGAGATCGTGGACGCCATTTTTTCTGACAAAAACGTGCGTTTACTTCGGTGTGATTTGATAAATTAACAATTGTTCGTGGAAACTATGTCGAGAAACAACTGTTTTAATCAGAAATCGGATTTATAACAAAATAAAGTGGCAACAGAAAAGTGAAGCATCGCTATGTTTCCGGAATCCAGTTCAGTGATTTGTGTCATCGTTATAATTTTTGACATTGATCAACAAGTTAACAACAAGGAAATGCCAATGAGACATATTTAATAACATGAGGCATCAACGCAGCAACGAATTTGAATAACCATCAGACTAAAGAGGGGCCATGATAGCAAACATCACTTGTTTCATCAGATTGATCTATGCTGGTCTTCAAAAGAACAGGGTCTACAGCAGACCACCTACAGTAACTGAGATCAGTCAACACTTGACCTGTTCAGTGATGAAGGATGATATCTCAAATGTATTATTAAGGTAATTTTTAATTTAAAATGTAAATTTGACAGTGTTTAAAATTGTTCATTTTCAGGGTACTTATTCACCTGTTCACCCAACAATCCATTGACAGGACAATTTTATCAGTTAAATAAACACATTTTGAAATCAGAAGTGCAAATTTAAAAATTGGGTTATATGAGTGATTCCATTCCACAGGCCTTTTGCTGTGCTTACCATGGGTCTGATGCATTCCCAATGCAAATTTTGATTTTTCTCCCAATTAAAAAAAAAATCCTATTGTAAGATACAATTTTTGATGCTGAACAGGTGCAGGAAATTCGGATGCTTAGTGTGAGTCAAAAACACATGTTTTAGGACAGTATGAGACAAGATTTATCAATCATTTTACAGTTGTTTTACATTTTTTACCTATTTTGAATGATTCTTGACATGAGTTTCCCAATTTTGGAAAGGGTCTTTTTTCTCAAAAAAGCCAGAAAAGCGCTTGTCCAATATTTGATTATGTAAATATCTTTATTGCGTGGGTGAATATTGTAGATCCAGATCAGCTGTTCGCTTTTATATTCGTTAGGTTATTTCTGACCAAGATGCAACTGATGCGAATCGAGATCAGAAATCAAGGATAATGCCAGTTGATCTGGTTCTACACTGGAGTCACATGCATCAAAATGTGTATATTTGGAGTTAAAGGTTAATTAAAAATTGACTATTAACCATAATTTTGTATAATTTTTATGAGTTTTGCCTCAAAACCCTGTACCTGCGATGTGTTTTAACATGGTTTATATCATTTTGTAGGTTGGTCCCACCATGATTTTCCAACCCTATGAATGGAAGTCTCTGTCATGCCGAATTTACTAGGGGTACTGACTGTACTGGAGTTGTGAAAGACAAAAAAAGGTAAAAATTTAAAACCAGAGTTTTATTTTACAACATCATAATTATAAATGCATGTTTATATACTATGACAGAGATTTAAATTATTGAAAAACACTTAAGGTTTGAAAGTCAACACTGAAATAGTAGGCTAAATAATTAGTAAATGTTGTGCATAAATTTTATAAAATATTGTGAAGAAACTTTATTTTAATAAACACTTGCTCCAAATTGTCATCTTTGTAACATTTATAAGATAAATCATAGCTCAAGATTTTTGGAAAGATTTCATAGTTAAAAAAAGCAACAGACTATGCATTAATAATTTTCGCCTGCATGAAGAACATTCACGGCCATCAGTCCCATTCCTGATTGCAAAACATGGTTTTTCCAAAAACATGAGCAAGAAAAAATATCGAGACACCTGCAGTTTACCGGTACTTAAAATTTGTTGTTGACGTCCCATAACCCCGCTGCCATTTTAATTCATTTATTCATTGAACAGTTTGTTCAGAATATAGTGGTTAATGGGTGCTGCTGCCCCCACCCCCCCGCTTGCATGAAATGTTTTATATTATTGCCCGAGCTCTATGTAAACCGTACCGGTGAACTGCATTCTAGCTAAAATATCTGTTACTTGCTTATGATAAAAAATCACATTAAAGCCTGAAATTTAATTTGGGGGATTGGTGATCAATGTGTAGACTCTTTAAAAATATTTTTTTTTCAACATTTGATTAATTAAATTGAAATTCTCATTTTCAGTGAAAATGTTTCAGTATTTCACCAATCCCTTCTCAAAATGGTGCAGAAAAAAACTGTTAAACTTAAAAAAAACTGTTATTCTCTATTGACGGTTTACAACAAGAGGTTTAATTCTTCTTCCGCTTTTATTCTGTCACAAAATAATTGTGGACCAGTAATTTTATTTCACAAAACCTAGTTTTTAAGCAATGTGTGGCACTCTTCTGTCTGTCACAATTATTTTTGCTTTTGCAGACATGTTTCAAAATGTAAGTGTTTTTGGAGTCAGCCAAAGTTTTTTTTAACGAAGGGTTTTTTTTTTCTCGTTTTTTTACAGAGTTTCCACATCTCGCCAACAAATGAATCCACATCTCGCCAACAACACCAATCGTAAGGGCCACGAATTTACAAGAATAACGCATTTGAAAACAGACGAAAACAGACGAATTACCGGAGAAAGTCAAATTAGAAGTGTTTAATAAACGTTTTTCAAGAAAAAAACTGACAAAAACGACGTTATTTGTTTTCAAATTTTATGAAATAAAGTGAAATACGGAAAAATGTTTCGTTATCGATATTTGTTTACATTAGTTACAATGGCTTCCGGAAAGTAGTTCCGTCACTAAGTGGGCGGAGTTACGTATGAGAGGTCTCGCCGGATTGGACGACAGGTGTCCTCGGCTTTTATGGTAAACTTAACACGGAGCAAGCGATATCGGGTCGGTGACCGATATGCGAAACAAATATCACCCCGGCGGGTATAGGAGCTTTAGCATTAGGGTGCATGATAATACATAAGAAGCTAATAGCATTGCAAAGCCAAAGGACGGGTACTCAATGATCTTACTGAGACCAATGCATAACAATGGATACTTAATCACCTTTAAATAAAAATAAATTACTTTATTTGAAAACATAGGCGAACTATGTTCGATAAATAGGTAATATCTGGGTAAAATTAATACTAAAAATAATATAAAATGTATAAGAGTTTATTTCAATGAAATAAATAAAATAACTGAAAAACCCTGAAGATATTGCCGGGCCAATTTGAATCTTTTCATGGGAAATACAAACATGTATCATATTCCAAGGCGCCTGACCAACTTATGGATGGAAAGATGCCTTTTTATCTCCCACAAATTTCATAAATTTTTAAGGAAAGTTTTACATATCAGCCAATTTTAAGTTGGCTCTGAAAGTGGCCTGAAATTGTAAATTAAACTTTACAAATCTCAAAATGACCTCTGGACCTGGCAGGTATAAAGTTTCATATATGAATAATAGAACATCGGAAATTAGCAGGGTTTTTCACCATCATCATGTGACAATTAATTAACAGCCACTATACCTATATTTCAAAATATGTATCTTTTGAACTGATTGCTTTTGTTCCAACGTCACCTGCAAAATCTAGCACATGGTTTAATCCTTGTATGCAGGAAATATGTATACTATATAGGTTATTGTTTATTTAGAGGCTTGTATGAAAATTAAACGGTCAGGCCCAGCGCAGCTGGGCGACCGTTTAATTTTTCATACAAGCCTCTAATTAAACAATAACGTATATAATGGTTGAAATTATTTTTGTAACTGATAAAACATTCTCCGCCTAAATTACCATAAATGGGTATACACAAAATCAACTGTCAAACTGCAAGTAGTTTTGTGGCTTGTAAACATGTACTGAAAGAATATTTTAGAAAGTGAATTATGCAATTTTTTATCTGAAAACACAATTGGTCTCGGGGGAAACCTGTGCGACAGTGTATGTTGGGTGCAGAAACAAGGGTTCGTCAGTGAACGTTTCATTTAACCCTTTACTCCATAAATACATCTTTTATATCTTGGCGAAACAGTTAATATCAAAATCAGCCGACACATCCGTGCATTCCGATCATGATCTACACTGTCCGCTTTTAGACTCAGTAAGTTATTTCTGACAAAAAACAACAACAACGAACAGTGTAACTCCGGATCAGATGACATTGATTTTATGGCTGATCTGGATCTACACTAGCCCCTTTGTGATAACAGACGTGTCTATGAAGTAAAGGGTTAAACATTTTAAGAAGTTGATCATCAGCCAAAAAGTCAACGCTCAAATAATATTTAACTGATTTCCTTTACCTCTCTCTTTTTAAGTCACGCCTACTTCCACGCTTTAAAAGATCGTAAGCGAACAAATACATGTTCGTCATCAAATGTTCGAACAATAATCGGGAGCAAATTGTCCTATAATAACACATTTCCGACGCGCAACATTATGAGAATTAAGGTTCAAAATATTTGAAAAATACTGCATGGCCATTGGCTCAAAAATAATTTCAACCATTATATAGTTATTTAGTTTCACTTAACTCCCTGTTTCATTCATCAATTTGCAGAAATGTGGGAATGAATACTGCGTGGATGGTGAGGTCTGTAGTGGAAATACATGCAACGTTCAAGGTATATAGTTTACTTTGTTGTAAGTGTGTGTACATAAGTTCACCAGTGTAGCATTTCACTGTATGTGTGATAAATGACTTTTATTGTAAAACACAAATGCATTTCACGTTACATGACAAATTCATTTCGCTGCACGTTTGTTTAAACAAAATTTATTCAAACAGATGCACATTATAATTATCAACATTCTTCTGTTTATAACAATATTATAACAGTATTTTTGAAAGTGGTTAAAAAAAGATAATTTAATTTTCACAGCTCATCATCAGTAAACTGTATAATATGAGCAAGTATGAATTACCCTAAAGACATCGGTAATTTTAGTTGACGGTCAATGTTTTGATAAATATTATGCATGAGTAAAGCAAGACGAGTAACTGTAAAACATCTGTTATTGTATTTAGTGAAGTGTTACAAATCGGGCCCGACTGCTAAATCCGTATAGGTATAATAACAATCAATAACTTATTAATAACCAAACATGGTGACCTTTTTAAGCATGTGCATGGGAATTTCAATAGCAACCGGAATGCGCGTTATGTATATGATAGAGTCTATTAAGACGTTTCTATAGAAAATAGAAGCCGAAACTAGCGCAGCGAGTGCAGGCTTCTATTTTCTATAGAAACGTCTTAATAGATTCTATCCGACTTAGAAGTCCCCGCCTCCCTTCTACTTGTTTTGCCAAAATGACATGTTATCCGTCCCATAAAACTGTCAATCAAACTACTCAGTACAGCGTATGACGTTGTGGTGGACGGCGCGAAAACTAGCAAAAAATCATCGAAATGGACGATTACATCCTGTGCAGACATTTAGGGTAATTTGATAAATTTCACCAATAGCTAATGATTCAGTTTTAATCGATGGTGCTAGAGAAAACACCATTTTGACAAAATATAGACTATGCTTGCATGTGATCTTACCACAGTCATGTCAATCGCTTTTTAGACTTTATAGAGATAAGATGGACGATCCTATTTTTGATCTATTGCTTGACGGCGACTTGATAAAGGTGTTTGAGGCTGAATGTTTTGCAGACGGATCTTTTGATCAAGCCGCAGACTCTGCGTCGCAACTGATGGCAATTTCTACACAACAACTTGTAAAATGTGATGGAAAAGGTAAATGTTACTCTTTCTTACTTTGGCCGTTTCCCCAACTTGCGGGAGTTTAATGTTTTAGTGTGCATATATTTGCCTATTGCGATGGGAATATTTAAATATTAGTTAATATTGGAATGAACACATGACTAATGATTCTTTCTTTTTTTCAGAGACTCCCAGATTCTCGACACCAGTCTCGGCGGGCGATCTACGGGCGAAACAAATGGAAGCGATACCCCGGAAGACAAGAAACCAGGATCGTTGTGCAGTGGCCTTGTGGCGAGAATGGGCAGAGCACCGCAACGGTCTGCCGGAAACAGTGCTCGAGCCAGGCTTTCCCATACCGCTCGATGTAGCAGAAATAAGTGACTTTGTTATGCTTGAATTTTGGCTCCAGAGGTTTGTTGTTGAAATTCGCAGGAAGGACGGTAAACCGTACCCCGGGGACACTTTGGTCCAAATATGTAGCAGCATTCAAAGGCACTTAAAAGGATTCGATAAGGACATTAACATATTTAAAAGTGATGTGGCTACCTTTGCTGATTTCCGCAAGACCCTGGATGCAAAAATGAAAGAACTGGCCGCCATGGGCATAGGCGTTAACAAATCTTCAGCTGATCCAGTCACGGTGGAGGACGAGGCAGCATTGTGGGAAAAAGGTGTGCTCGAGGGTTTGAGCAACGCAGTATTTTTTTATAATGGGAAAACATTCGGACTGAGGGGGTTTCAAGAGCACGTAGACTGCCAAGCGGATCAGTACGAGTTTGGCTATGATTACGTCAACAGTGTTTAATACTTGAAGTTTCATCCAAGAGTGAGGAAAAATGCTCAAGGAGGACTTGAGCAACGCCGGATAAACTTGGACCCTATCACACATTACGAACAAGAAGAGAACGAACGCAGTGTTTACAAAATATTTTACAAGTATCCTAACCTGGTTCCACACAAGGGACCTTTTTACCGCAAACCATTGAGTGGAACTGATCAGGAAAATAACGTGCGTTTTAGTGCTGGAACCATTGCGCAAAATACACTAAAACAAATGATGAAAACCATGTTCAAGGAGGCTGATTTGGATATCGAAGGTCGTCGAATTAGCAATCATTCTGGGCGTGTTACATTGTGTACGTCATTGTATAATGAGAAGTATACAGATAAAGCGGTGTCTGGGAGAAGTCACCACAGAAGTAATGCGGTCCACGCCTATCAAAGAGAGTCGTTTACCACATTAAAGGACATAAGTAATATTTTGGATTCAAAACCAAACCGGGAATCGATCAAAATTGAAGCAGAGGAATGTCCTCGAGGCCCAAAAGTGCCCAGCGCATGCCAAGTGGTTTCGAGTTCAAGAGCTGAAACGGAGCCGACATCGGCAATAACGGAAACGGACGAATGTTTAACTGTACATGTACCAAGGTGTGTTCACGAAGAAAATAGTTGTTATGAAAGAGGGACGTAGAATTGTAATGGATATTTAAATTAACTGGTAAATCATTGCCTGTTTTGACGTTTGACAATATACTGGGTTACTCTATTTTTTATTTTTTTATATTGCACCAGTGGTAATAGTACGTATTATTTTTTGTGTTGAAATAAAGTTTGTTTTTCTATAATTATTATTTATTTTGTGTATTGTTGTTGGCTTTGGTATATAAATGTATTGCATTTGTAATTCTGACCAGTTTTTTTAATTGCATGCATGACCAAGAAACTGGTAATTGTCATGACGCGTTCAAACTCGAGGGGAGGAGTCAAGTCGGAATGCGCAGTTGCACATGCGCAGTTGAAACTCACTCCATTTAGTAAAATAGATCGATCTATTTTGTTCATTGTAAAATAGAAAATAGAAAGAGTTCTATTGAGATAAATCGCCGAGGAATTTAAATTTCCACAGCTTCTGATTGGCTAAGAATGTAGGGCGACTTCTAACGTTAATTGATAATTTGTAAACATTGATGGTGAAAATATACTGAACAAAATGAAAACCTACCAGTTTTTTAATTCAAAACTTTCGTTTAGTGACGCTATATGTTATCTTTCATTTAATGTTTGGTACTTGCACATATCTGACCATTCGATAAAGTGGGAAGATAATGTTATTTTTTCACAGGGATCAAGGTTATCTAATCTTTCAGAAATAATGGTGAGATAAATGATTTTTAACATAAAGGTCTTGATCAGATTTTTGACTATCAAATATAGCAGTTTATGGCATGTACAGAAGGAAAAACACTTACGTTAAAACTCACTGATGCAAATAAATATGCTAAAGTTCCTTAAATATCCGTTTTGGCAAATTACCTCCCTTTTAATTAAAACATGAACACAATTCAACGCTTAATTTTTCCACAACCATGCATTCTTGTTTCTTGTTTCTTTTTTAAAACTATAGATACTTAACCGGTAACTACCAAGATAAAATTATTGGAGATCAAATTCATCCAGATATTTGCATGTAATGGCATCATTAATGTAATAGGAGCTTTCCATGTTATTTATGCCAAGTTTTCATTTTGGCTCATCATATAATGTTACTAAGTTGATACAAACATGCGGTTGAACAGAAGGGCTTCATAATAACATCCCTTGGTTTGACAGCTAGAAGTACTGTTATAAGTACATTGGCACATGAAAAGCATGTAAAATCATACAGTATAAATTAAGAAGGCTGTGTCTTTTCCTTTAATAGCAAGCGAGACCGCTTAAATAAACTCATGTATGTCACTGTATGTAACAAATGCATTTCACTGTTACGAATCTCTTGTTTACAATGGAAAAGCTTACTTATTATTTATATATTTATCGTGTTTTTAGATTAAGGTTTAGTATTTTGTAATACTTAGGACTTAGCAAATGTATAACAGTTACTTTTCTCTTTAGATTTTGTCTATAACCGGGTAAATGTTTTTAACGACTTGCTTTGATACAGAATGTCCAGCGTTTAAATCAGATCCGTCCAGTACAGAAATACTAGGAAATATGTTTTCCTGCGGGAATAAAATAATTGTTAAATGCCGTAATGTATACATTTGGGACAAAGGCAATGACATCATTTCATCCGAATGCCTGGACAACGGAACTTGGAGCTCTACAATCAATTGCACCAAAGGTAACACATTTTTATTGTTAGAAGAACTCGACATTATTAGTTAGGCCTACATTTATTTAGAATTTAACAATTGGGTACGCTAAAGGGACAGAAGGCAGCAAAGAAGGTGACCGGGTTTTTCTTATATTTTGAAACACCATTTCATAAATACTACACAACTTAGTATTGCCAACATTATACATTTCAACAGTTTGGATTTTTAGTATTTTACGGGAACTTAATTATTGTTGAATCGTTAAGTTTTGTCAATTAATAAATTAGTATGCGATAAGTTTCTTGACAGTGAGATTGAAAATTTAGTCATTTAGGCCAACAGGATGGAATTGTCAACAGTGGTTTGCGAAACAAACGCGTGTCTAACACAAGTTCGATCTTTCCGCCTCAGGAGCGAATTCGACTTGCTTCTCGAATAGAAGTTCTTGTATTATTCATCATTTGATTGGGTACATTTCTTGTAAAAGAGTAAAAAGAGTAGCTCAGTTTAATCCTTTTTTAAAGTTTAAGTGTAAATACGACGTATTGTTTCTTGTAACAGTTGTATTATACGGGCAACTGATGCGAACAAATAATAAGATTACAAGTATTATACGTAGGCCTTGATCGTAGTGCGCACGCCAGATCAGAAATCCGCGTTATTATATCTTGAAAATTAAATTTGATTGAAAGGATCTTAACAAGATATAGAGGATATTTGGTTTTACCAGTGAAAGATAGAAATATCATTTGTATTTCACCCAGTGAGCTACGGAATTCTTATTTTCACGATTGGCGAAGCCACTAGTGATAATACATATACACTGGTAAAAACAAATTTTCTTTTTATTTTATGCTTTCAGTGCGCAATGTGCGTGACTGACAGAAAAATGCATGAAATGGTGCCAAAAACGTTTGTGTATGACTTAAATCCGTTTTAAACGTTCTCATATTATGTGCAGTTGGATACCAACGCTAAAAACAGTTAAAATATAAATTATATTACACTGTTGGAAAAAAATAAATACCACTATCACTGAGAAAAATCTATAAATAACTTGAAAGCATAAAATAAGCTGGTTCTATTTTGACAGGTATGAGAAACTGCGAGGAGTATTTTGACAACGGGGATAAGGTGACCGGTTTTAAGACGATATTTCCAGACGGTAAAGGCAATTTTTAGTTGTTTTTTCTAATATCGTTTGATATGCATTAATTTCTTAAAGTTAAGCCACGCACTTGGAGAAAACAAAACATAGATAGGTAAAACTTCATGTATCAAAACAAGTGGTATACGACTTATAAAACATAATCTCATTAATCCATATTTTTATTGGTTTGTTAATACCTATCCAGCTCAGTTAAGAGGTTTAAAACATGTCCTTTCAGTCTTCGTTTTGTTTGAAAACATCTGAAGCAGTAATACCTTGTTTGTAGACATGCCGCCACCTTAATTATAAGGTTTGAAAAATGCTCCTCACTTCAAATTGTTTCATCACTTCATGATTTTAAATTTCTTACCACTTTATTAAGATTGATTGAAAAACTTTTGCTACATTTTTTTCAACGGCATCGAAAGATTTATACCTTAATAAATGATCATGGTAAAAAGAACAGTACAGGTAGAAAATGGATCACTGTCGGTGAGTAGTCAATAAAATGTATTTAAAGTTGTGAATCATAAAAAAGCGATATATTCATATTGAGAATTGATAAACTCAGAAAAAATCATCCTTGAGCAACCAAGCAGTAGAAAGGAAATAAGAGCAAAAGTTTATACAGAATATTAATTTCAAATAAGACACCATAAGTAGTTAAAAAACAACCTTTGGAACGAATAGTGGCAAAGCATATTGTCATTGAGTTTTACACAATTTTCTACGAATCACCACCCTCGCATATGCCCCAAAAGGTTTTCATATGAACAAACAAGTACAAGTTGTCTTCTTGAATTAGATTCAACTAACCCATCAATGTTGCATGCAAAAGCACACAAACATATTAATAAACATAAGAAACTAAAAGCAATGTAAGGCAGCAAGAAAGGTATTCAATGAACATACCGATACCAGAGCCATTGAATCAGCCAAAACACGATGACAAGGATAACACATTAAAACAAATCTAGCCTAGCGTCAATCAATGTTTAAAAGATTTCCCCATAAACCTTCATAAACTCAATAAAACCGCTGCAAAAACAAATTTTGGTAGACAGGCAACATTCTGAATATACATGTATGATAAAATGTCCTTCACTATTCTTGTCATTTGTTGAATAGAAATGAACCCGGTAGAAGCATTCTGCTTAATGGACGTACATGTAGATGGCGGAGGCTGGACGGTGATTCAACAAAGACAATCGGCTTCAAACCGGATTTGGGGACAAAACTAACTTTTGGTTTGGGCCTAGAAAATATTTATCATCTTACTGCACAAGGTAGAATATGGTATACTTGGTCTAGTAGCTGCATGGTATAGAGGATATTTGCTGTTACCCGTGTGAGATAGATATATATTTTACCGAGTGAACTCCGAAATTCGTATTTTCACGAGTGGCGAATCGAAGTTGGCTGGCAAAAAAAAAATACATTTTATTTTTGTTTTATGCTTTTCGTGCACAATTTGCGAGAATATTACTTGCATTAGATTTCACCAAACGGTTGTTTGTTATGTTACGATGGAGAGAGCACAAGAAAACAGTGAAATACCACTTTTATGTCACCGAGACAACTCCATAATCCACCCGAAAGCATTTAAATAAAGATCGTTAGTCATCCTAATTTAGTTGCACGCAACAACGAATGTGAACTATTATAATAAAAAATAACTTTTCACACCTCACTCCGTTTTTTGTGAGTTCCCAAAATTAAATAAAATATCTAGTATAAAGAAGTTGAACGTATGATGGAAACGATACATGTTAGGTAAGAACATGGATATATACCTCATCGGCATAATTATCTAGTCGAAAGTTTATTTAATTGACAATAAATTTTCACTAGCATTTTCATTTTGTTTATCTACCAAGCCAAATCATATTTCCATGTCGTTTTTAATTTTGTTAATTCTTTGGAAAAAAATGCAGCTGACAAATTGTTTTAATTGTTGTAATTTAACTGTATTATCATTTATGTAAGTTGCTTTTCTGCCCCTGAAAAAAGGTACATTTTTTAACCAGCGAAGCTGGTTTTACTAATCACAATTCTGAAATCGGTATCAAACCAAAACGAGGCACTGGCAACCGGCGATTTACGCATTTCAGAGTAATCAGAGCAAGCAAAGTAGTCCAAGTTTCCTGTTACGTGTTAAACTTGGCTCGTGCCACGTTAGTATCGCTAAAAAGAATACTTGACTGCTTCACTGTGCTGTCCCTAATTCAGAACACAATCGACAACAGAAAACCAATTTTATCTAGGGGTTCTAGCCGCCAGGGATTCTTTAGCGATCCACAGATATGTTACCTTTAGGTAGAGATATAAACGATATTCCCGATGTTAGGATAAGAAAACCAATTTTATCTAGGGGTTCTAGCCGCCAGGGATTCTTTAGCGAGCCACAGATATGTTACCTTTAGGTAGAGATATAAACGATATTCCCGATGTTAGGATATTACAACAGCTTAATATTAATTCTGAAATATTGAATATATCTTTTCTGCTAATTCGAAGCTCAAGATAACAGTGAAAACATTTTCTTTATTTTGTCATTTTCAAGCCATTTCAATATTGGACGTTTGTTCCGCTGCTTAACTGTTTGTTTCACGATTTTTAAAATTTTTATCAGTAACAACAAAATGATTAATTTCCATCTTACCATATTTTTCTTCAATTGTCCACTTTATGAAATAGATGCGCAAATGCTTTCACTTGAAATTTTCAAGACATATTGCGAACATTTGTTTATTATTTGATGATAGGCGTTCATGAGCGTTGTAAATCACTGAACATGAAGCAATCATCATTGCTGAATATTTTTATATATTGGATTTCCACATAAAAGCGTGAACAGGAAACAGTAAACTATTGACATGTGTAAAAGTTTACATATTAAAACTAGTATACCGGATATTATTCGTACAGAAATAGGGACATGTAAGATTTACAGATCTATGTATTCGAAACAGAGATTACTATTATTTTTGTTCGGAGTACATGAAATCATAGGCGCAGTAACAAAATGAATATGCAAATGTCAGTGACGTCACAATTTCCCACGTTTTGAAGAAAGCCAAATAACAGTAAAAGTACTTGTGAATATAGAGGACAAACCATGATGAAGCCTAAAATTAAAAACGACACATCTGTCTGCTGAAACTGTTATAATATGAACGGATTGTAAGCTAATGGACATTTATCCCATCTCCTTAACAACCAAAACTCAATTATATGTTTACGAATGTCTTAAAACTGACACCGTTTTCTAATAATATGCTACATGAAAAGAACCATCGAGTCCGTTATTATATACAACTTAATACGGTGAAAATTTATGGTATAAATACTATAAGCTATAGTAATTCATTTTCCTCTGATATTGTCTTCAATTTTACATGTGTGTTATCTAGCATTAAATTCCAATGCTTTCGGCAATTTTATGACTCTCGGTTGTTTTATCTTTAGGTTAATATTTAGGATTCTCAATTCTACGATTTCCTTTACATGTTATTCACAATGAAGGAAACAATTATAATACTTCTTATTTCAAATAAATGCATAATCATTCCCATCGATCAGGTCTCACTTTTTATATCATTGTTCGTGTTCATTCTGTCTTTGGAATGTCAGTACACATATTTCACTATTATAATGTCTTGCTTAAAACCCTTTACTCAATATATATGCCTTTCATCACATAGGTGACCAGTTCAGGTCCCAGTCAGCTGGCACAATAGTGCCGTCTGATGTGGATCTAAAATTTGTGATTACTGGTCGGAAAAAAAATGAATGATGCTAAAAGCGAACAGTTTAAATCCAAATCAGATCGCAAAGATGTGCCAGGCTGCTGATATGGATCTAAACTGTTCGCCCAAGCTATGACGTAAAGGGTTAACAGAAGCCTTCATCCAGATAATACATGTACATGGAAACCCTTATTTCCACTATCATATAGACAAGATGAAGGTCTTTGCGAGTGAAACAAGTTCTTTCGCTTTTTCGAAAATGGATACATGTATGAGAATCATGGCACTGGTTATTCTCAAGAAGCAAAATCGCTTCGCTGGTTTTCTGTACTTTCAGTACTTTGATTATTAGTCTAGTGCTAGGTCGTTTTATACTTACTCTCGATTATTGATAGCTAGAAAGTTATAATATTAGGGAAACACAAACAATATAACATCAGGTATGGCTTCTCTTTGTTCTTTTTCTAAGGACTTTCAGAGCGGAGTCTTGAAAATTTTAACAAGTCGTACAACATTCTGCTACCAACATTGGTAAACATTTCAGCATTGTGAACAATGTTACAATAATTGTTTGGTAGACCAATTATTGGTCTATCACATTACTAATTTAACTGTATTATCATTTATGTAAGTTGCTTTTCTGCCCCTGAAAAAAGGCACATTTTTATTAGTCTAGTGCTAGGTCGTTTTATACTTACTCTTGATTATTGATAGCTAGAAAGTTATAATATTAGGGAAACACAAACAATATAACATCAGGTATGGCTTCTTATTTGTTCTTTTTCTAAGGACTTTCAGAGCGGAGTCTTGAAAATTTTAACAAGTCGTACAACATTCTGCTACCAACATTGGTGAACATTTCGGCATTGTGAACAATGTTACAATAATTGTTTGGTAGACCAATTATTGGTCTATCACATTACTTTCATTCTGCTAACTAGTCATCAAAATAGTTACACTGTAGTTAGACCGGTATTCGCTATTATCGCGGTACTTGTCGGATTTCCTTCATTAGAAATACAAGCCGATTGAGTTTGCTTATTTTCGCGTAATAATATTAACAACTTACTTAACTTTTTTCATCGGAAAGTCAGCATTCGCTAACAGTGTTCACTCTTGTTTTGCAACTGGCTGCCATTTGGATGACAAACTTTATTACTGGCAAGGGAAGCAACTCTATATTATCGCGGTAATAGACCATCGCTTTCTTCGGTACCGAAACCAATACATTGAAAGACCCATTTTTTTCCTTTTTGTGAAAATATATGTGCTTACCCACGACTATGAAGGTACCAAAACACACTGTAGTTAATGTAACGAATAGAATTTGAGAACAACCTGCAAAGTCTCATATTATCCAAAGATTGTTCAAACATTTACCATTATAGGTGACTACGAATTACGGGTGGGCATGAACCTGATGGATGGGACCCATGCCGTTGCAAAGTATAATGTATGTATTATATAACTTTTTACAGTTTATATCCCAGATTAAAAAAAAAACACAAGTGTATGTGCCTAAAATTGAGCAATAATTCTAGTCTGTGCTTTTTGTTATGCCTATGAACGAAATAGTTAAATTAGCAATAACAAAATTTAGAAAACAACCTCTCCTAACGACTAATTTAAAAAGAGAGATAAATATAGAACATAAGTGTATAAAATGACGGATTTTTAATAGATTCCACACAAAACGTAACCGCCTCGTAGCTTTCAAAAACCAAAACATATTCGATGAACAAGTTTTTAATAATAAAAAAGTAATGTACTGCTTATAAGAAAACATTATAATTATTTTCTCTCAATCACTAAAATAATGTATGATCTTGCAAAGTAAGATTTCGACTCCTATATCTACAGGATTTCAAAATTGGAAGTGAATCCAGTGGCTACGCACTAAAAATCAGCGGCTTTAAGGGCCTGCCACACTCCTCCCAATTCTATTCATCGATAAAAAGAAAATTATCAAAATCTCAATAACGGCAAAAATGCTGTTAAATGAAACTTTGCACAAGTGTATGTTATTAATGTATCTTTATTTTACAGATGGTAATACATATTAGAAAAGTAAAGAAAAATAGCGAGATCTAAAAATTCCCTCAACTTCTATTTACATAAATTCACAAAAACTAAAGAACACAAAACATCATTTTAAATGCCCACATGAGTAATATGATACTGACAACAATTTATTGTGTCCTCATGATTTATTTATGTAAACTTTACGAGATATTAGTAAAAGTGTGTTTGACCTTCAATTTCCTGGTCGCGTCAACTGATGACAATTACTGATTTCTCTTTAAATAGTTGAACGTTTTTTACAAAGTACACAACATTTTCTTGTCAGTATCATTGCGCTCACGAGGGAATTTAAAGTTATGTTCTGTATCACCTAGTGTTTGTGAATTTATGTAAATAGAATTCAAGGAATTTTTAGGTCTAGCTTTGTTTCTTTACTTTTCTATTTTGTCTTACTGTATGCAAAATAAAGATACATTAGTATCCTTCATTTGTGTAAAGTTTCATTGAATGGCATTTTGTCATTACTGAGATTTGATGATTTTTATTTTATCGATGAATAGGATTGGGAGGAGTGTGGCGATGCCTTAACTCTGCTCCTGGCCTTCCTAATCCGGGAGATTCTTTAATTGTACCTCACAACGGAATGAAAGGAGTAGGTTCACGAAGGTCTAATATTGGCCTAAAAATATGTCAAATTTTAAATTTCGTTACATATCTTAAATTTTTATGCCTTTGAATACATAAATGGTTATACTTTCCATATCTTAAAACTTTATATCGATAACTGCTAAAGGAGTTTGACAAGGGGCCACCAAAATTGCTAAAATTGAGGAAAATGTGCAGAAATTCATATTTTTGTCCATTGTCATAGCAGATTTTAGAGGATATCGATAAGGGCACACTTGTCGACCAAAATCAAATTTTGACCATGAATTCAGCACATATTTATACAAAGAAAATTCTTTAAATTAATGTGGTCGAAGCCTGTGCCCAATATGAAAATCACCAAAATATGATGAAAATTTAACAAAAAATTGCATTTTGGCAAACATTTTCAAATTTCAGACACATTTGACATACTTAATTTTTTATTTTGGTTTATGGGTTCATCTTCACTTTTTATCTTTTCAAGAAAACAACCATTATAGATTATAAAAAGCACACTTTCAGTGATGTACATGCAATTTGAAAATTTGAGAAAATTTTAGGCCAATTTTGAGCCTTCGTGAATCTACCCCTTTACCACAAAGGATATAGAGACAACGATCGAAATTCAGACATTAACTGTGCTCAAACTTTCAAGGTATACCACATTTAAAGAATAAGAAATTAATATAATTTTATAAATAAATAAGGAATTCAAATATCTCCCGAATCCGATTTTTGATAAATTAATGTAAAATGTGAACTATGCTTTTTAGGAGTCGCTACTCCCAAAAAACACAGCCTCCCCACGCAGACAAAAAGGAGAGAGATGGGTTTATAAGAAAATAAATGGCAAATAAGACACCACAAAAATTAACGAAAAAAAACAACGAGTCTTTAGGGTTACCGCCTTGGAACGGTAAGTGGCTAACCAATATACCATTGGAGATGTGTTACGCGTATTTCGACACAGAAATGGAATGCAAAATCAACAAAGACAAGTACAGAAAACCCGTCCAATCCGTGAAGAATCAAGAACAGAGTTAATATTTATGAGTTGATCAGTTTAAATCCGCCTAAATCAATTCAGTGAGGCGTACATCAAAGTCACAGATGTGTATAATTTTCATTGGATTGCTATTTTATACATATACATGAATGATCAGGAGAAAATTTCTTCGGAATTTCGGACAAATTCGGACATTTTAGAATATATTGTGAATAAATGTTAAAATAAGAAACTTCAACTTTAAATATGTTAATCCTAGGCTGTATGTGCATGGATATATAATAACATTAATTTAAAATTACTTATTTAGTTTAGTTTAAACTAATTTATTTTAAGTCGATTGTGAAACAAGTTATTCCAACTTATTATATATTAATCACGCTCGATGGCTGCTTCCTGGGTTTCCAACCAGTACCCGCGCCGAATGTGGATCGAGGAAACTGCAGACGAACCTCATCCCTGGTGGGACTCGAACCCGCAGTCTCCGCTAATTTAAGTTTTTAAAAAAAAATGATATTTAAAAACATAGACTATTTTCGTCCTGATACGTGCTCAATCACATTAAATGAATAATTCTTGCATGCCGCATATGGGGCGCGTCACGAGAAAAGGTACCTTCGGACAGTTGACGTCAATCCTTGAAATGGCGTCATAAAGTTGAACGGACGAGATTTATTATTATGCGTTTCGTGGTAAAAATAACATTCCGTCGTCAAAAGATGTACCAAAATCAACTTTTAGTTATGGGAAAATAATAAAAAGTTGCAAGCTCTTTCTAAATATATTAAGATTTAAAATGTCACAAAATATGACCGAATGTACCTTTTCCCTTGGCGTGCCCCATATCTCCGAGCATCTGAACAATCCCAAACTGCCTGTTTGAATTCTGTTTTCTTGCATAACGGATAAGCATTTCCGCGTGATTTACCGGGGAAATAAATCGTATCTTTTCCCTAGGGAAAAGATAACGTTTACGTGCTACATGATTGACGTCACGTCTTCAAGTATCTGACGTAATATATTCAAGTTACTGACGTCATTTATAAAATAAGGTTTGCGTTAAATGTCAATATTTCAGCGTAAGGAAACAAATTTAAGTTAACTTTGTATACATATACTAAAATATAAACAAATTAAAAGGTATGCAAGAAAAAGTATCTTGCATGAGACATTCGGTAAAGATTATAAGTATCTTACATGACCGCGAGTGGAAGACTGGGTTTTCCCAACCCTCGGGACAGCGGGGGAAGTCGGAACCTCGCTAAAGCTCGGTTCCTCCTATCCCCCGCTGTCCTTCGGGTTGTCACTCGCTGTCATGTAAGATACTTTTTCTTGCATACCAACTTCTCTTTTTATTTTAAAATGTAAAAAACAATTAAAATGTCACGAAACACAATCTGTACAAAATAAAGCTTAGTTCCCCGTGGGGGACCTCTCTGCGGATGAATAAACGAATGAAATGGTCAAATTACTCATATTACGTGCTCAGTAATAGTTCCTCGTCTACAGCGTATTTTTCTCTTATCATTTTTATATAAACAGCTTTTAAATTATTTCTATTTCATTGTTTCTAAGTTTTGATAATAAAAATCAGAAAAATATATGAATCTTTTGAAATATGTCTGGATCATACGTACAACCATGACGTAATAGACATGTAGATGTGTGAATTTAGTCCGGTAGATTTTTTAGAATTATTTCGTTTCCTAGACGTTTTAAGACCATGTCGCTTGATTCAAAAATGATCAACGTAACACAATGATTCATCATATCCCGAAATTTTAATAAATCCGGGACTTTCATTTTTAAATTCATAAACTTTCAAGAGATAAAAATTCATCCGCTGCAAATTTCAAACATGGCTGCACATGCAGAGCACATGGGACACATCATGGTGGTTTTAAAGGATTTTTGCTGTAACGTAAGATTTCCTGCTAACATATCAATAGTTCAAACACAGAATAACAGTTTAAATGGCTTGACAATAAATTTAAACAGTGACAGTTTGCAGATAATCGTTTAAACATTCTGTATATTCAGCGAGTTGTGTTGGACATAGGCGTATCTAGTCATCACTTTCATCGGATTACGTGTCGGAGTGCCTTCGTTTGCGATTGAAAGAAATATTGTTGACACCACCAGTTATTCTACAATTATTAAAAATGCGACTTGACTGTAACTGACAGCTGGCATGGGTCTGACAGGATTTCCACGGATTGTCGATTCGCATCATGGAGGCATCAGATGTGGTCAGCAAATTCGAGATTTCACAATGCTGAACACATGTTTATGTACGATAATTATTTAATGAAGATGGATTTTTGACAAATTTTGTGTCGAGTGACGTGGATAGCTTGTGTATTGCTGATATCTGCTGCTACTAACTTCTGGAAGAGTGCCTTCCTAGCACTTCACCGCCCCAGCACTGCTGTGCTAAGACCAACCTCTAAAGCCAGCTGCTTTATCAGGGAATACAGCTTGTTTTTTCTTCAATCAGACAACGAACAAACAGTTGATCTTTGGGTCCATTTGCAAGATAAAATAGAAAGGTCTGGTCCTGGAAGTAAGTGTTGATTTTGATTTTTGTTTAGACAAACATATACCCCTTTTCTCCAAAATGTGTATTAAACTGGCCACCCCTGCCCCCCCCCCCCCAAAAAAAAAAAATGAGGGTCTACACAGGGTCTACACTACATAAACTCATCTGTTTTGTTTTGATAGATTGGAATCGTGTCAGTCTATCCACACCGAAATTACTAGTATCAAATACCAAGTTATCTGAAAATTTGTGTCCCGACTTTGTAAGCGGTGTCAGTCAGGACATGAATTTTCAGAGAACTTTGTATTTGATAGTAAATTCGGTGTGGAAGACTCATGACCGTCTACCAAAACAAAACAAAAAAGATCAGACGTCCAGAAAGTTTAAAATATGTGTCAGACATTTGGTCAGATAAGATGTGAAAATCTGTCTGACCGAAACAAATTCTGTCAGACCGAAACATGACATGAGGCTATTTGCAAGTATAAGGAGTTCAATTTTTTGTCTGCATTCGGTCTGAAAACATAAGAAATCTTGTCTGACCGGCTCAAATTTTACCAGACAGGTCTTTCGGTCTGGCAACTTTCGGGATGTCTGAAAGATGAGTTTATGTAGTGTAGACCCTCTTTTTTGGTGGGGGGTCATGGGGGCGGCCAGGTTGTTTATACACATTTTGGAGAAAACGGGGTACATCTTCCAAGGACCTGTTTTAGTCTACTGTTTGCTGGTTTTGGAAAATCATTTTTGTTCACATTTTTATACATTATTCATTGAAAACGGAATGAATGTATGTAATCAATTAAAGCAATGAATTAAATTATAAAACTTTCACTTTCAAAATGTTACAACTTTCAAATTCTATGGTCAACAATCTCTAACATTATTATTACCCCACTCATCAGCTCATGAAATTACATGTTCTGAATGTTATTCAGTGAAATATATTTTCAAACGTGAATTTTTAAACAGTAACCTATCTAGTATAGTAGATGTCATGGTTTGGATAGTCTACACTATAGTGAATTTGTTAGATACATGTTCTTGCACCTTTAAAGTGAAATATGCATATCAGGAAGCGCTACTCTCAGGAAACTCAGCCTCCCCATGCAGCTGTAAATTTGTCGGTGGAAAATGCAAACATTGTATCTAAAATTTCAAAGCAAAGTAACTAATTTTAAACATGTTTTTCCAATTTTGGTGTTTAAATATTTCATTTTCTTAAGTTAGCCTTCATATTAATTCTAGTTATATTAACCAGACTGAGTGTAGATCCAGATCCGCCAGCACATCCATTCTGACCAAGAACTTTGAAGTTACCAGCAAGATCCACAACCGTGATAGCTGATCTGGATCTACACTGTTCTCATGTGCAATAAAAGTCATAATTTATATATTGAGTTAGCAAGACCAGTTTGATCCAGATCCACCTGCACTACCGTAATTATACTGATCCTGATCTTCATGTATGTTTCAGATTAGGTTATTATTGTCAACAATGGGAACAGTGTAGAACATGCATCAACATGCTGGTAGATCTGCATCATCAGGATCTAAACTTAATAGCAACGTCAGGTCCTGTCCAGACTACTGATGTAACCTTTCAGTGATGTTGGCTCGTTCTCTCCAGCATCATGCTTTCTTACACTCGACAAGAATTTCATGAGCAACTCGTTTATGGATTGGTCTTCTCAGAATTTTCATCGAGAAATTGGTGGACATCTTAAAGATTACCATCAGTCTTAAAGTTAGTGTTTTGAGACCCTGACAAAGTTCAAGGGAGCATATATGGATTTTTTAAGAGCTGGGATAGAGTTTGACTTATCAACAACTTCTAGACCTTTGTCAATTTCTTTATAGTGAAATCCTACAGTTGATGTGGCCTTGGGACCTACATTTAAGGGCCTTGCTATCAATTTTGGTTTTTCAGTTAATGCATCAGAACTGAAGCAATCGAACACATCCTGTAAATCATGATCAGACATAATATTGTCCAGTTCGTGTACAGCAGGTCATCAGAAAACATTGGATATATACCCAGTGGGCGATAAATTTCTATAATTTTGCGGTTTTCATCCTGAAGACCAACTTGAACTTAGTCTCCAACTTTAAATGAGCAAATTGTCATTGTTACAGAAGTTGCAGAGCTCCAATGAAAACAATTCGTACAGTGTTGAGTTTGTAATCTAAAAGTGCTTATTTCCCTTTTAACTTGATATTGGTCATATTTTTAAGAAGTGGCAAGTATTGTTTATTTTTTTTTTAATTTTACAGTACTGATAGCCAAATAAAATTGCACAGAAATAAAGATCGAAACAGTGTGTTGTATGACGTCATTGTTGATGAAAGTAGTCCCGAAAGTAGTTCCTATATGCACGTGCCCTGTATCTTTTCCCTAGGGAAAAGATAAGATTTTCCTTCCCCGGTAAAACACGCGGAAACACTTATCCGGTATGCAAGAAAGAAAAATCTGTCACCTCAGGTGAACTGTTTTGGCGGAAACACGGCAGAGCCTCGTTCCCGCAAAACAGTTCCCCCTCGGTGACAGACTTTTCTATCTTCATCTCACACCCATGCAAGATACTTATATTCTTTCTCTTCCGTCATAGTAAGGAGATACCAAGTCCTA
Source organism: Corbicula japonica (assembly GCA_038501625.1). NCBI lineage: Eukaryota > Metazoa > Mollusca > Bivalvia > Venerida > Cyrenidae > Corbicula > Corbicula japonica. The sequence continues at coordinate 3,247,963 of JAZAYU010000023.1, forward strand.
GTGTCGCTCGACTTCGGAAACTATGGTGACACTCTTTTTAGTCGTCACGTTCTCATAGATATAGAGGATACTAGTTTTTACCAGTGCAAGATAGAAATATTTTTCACCAAGTAAGCTCCGGAATTTACAAAACCACGAGTGAAAAAAAAACATTATTCCGGAGTTCACTAGTGAAATACATGTGTATCTGTCACTGGTAAAAACAAATTTTATTTTTTGCTTTAAATGCACAGTTGTCTTGCCTTTGATCGATTTATTGCATGAGGTAGCTAAAAAACACTTTTTTTCACGCCATGACGACATATTCAAACTTGAACCTGTTTAATTTCTTAACGTTCATATTCCACTTGACTTTCGTTGAATACAACTTTTATTTCAGCGAGAATATTCTATAATTCACCTGAGAGAATAAAATACACAGTTAAAAGTTCTGTCAACAGTCTGTAAAGGCAACTTAAGTCGAATTATGTCTTGTGTTTCTATAATTTGTAAATTCTTCAAAGAGGATATGGTCTGGTGGTTTTTTTCTCTGTTTTTAGCTCACAACAGAGACTATTAGTTGTGTGTTTTTATGTACGGGATTGAACTATCAGTATTATTATTGGATTAGATGATTGATCTTAGACAACTCTCCAAAATCTGCGACCCAGAAACAATGAAATGTAAACTTTATATGCAATTTGATACTGTCTTAAAGGTAATAAACAAATTTGAAGTAAACATGTTACAAATATTTCAGCCATCCTGGGCTCATTGTTCGTAATCATTTGATAAGGTTCTGTCGCCGTAAAGTGCAGGCATAGCTATCATATTTTAGAAATGGTTTTGTTAATTTTAGGGGGCGTGGTGGTACGATGCGTGTCATTGGTCAAACTTAAATGGATTTTACGGAAGCAATGAATATGGCGTTGGATTGAATTGGGAAACATTTACAGGATTTTACAAGTCGTTGAAATATACACGGATGATGATCCGTAAGAAATAAAACAATAGAACATTTAATGTGGATATTTTGCTTATCGTTATAGTGTTACATTTATGAAACAAGTAACACAAGAAGGGAAATTTATAATGCATGAAATGGATACGTTTCTAATCAATATCCAATTATTAAATTGATCACAACTGCATGTTTAGAGTTTCATAACATTGTATTGCATGTCCATCAAAGCCATATTCAGACAAATACAAATATAGTGAGAAACAAATATCAAATGGGTTGTGTCACAAGTTTTTACAACGTTAGCAAACGGCTCTTCCCCATAAAATAACTTATTAGGTAGAACTTTCTGCCCCAAGCAGAGGTATCTTTAAATTTGCAGGCTTAATGCTCCGTTTTAGGCCGAATTCGTGCACAAAATCTCAGGCGTCAAAGATGTCGGCAACCATGTGAGCCCCGACGTCAATATTACAAGCTAATCCCGATATAAGGGAAAATCAGCACTTAAAATGTCCATAAGAATTTGCTATATATAAACAAATAATCAAACCTGCAGGAGTTATGCGCAGTCTTAAGTCGAATTTATGTGCATCAATCTTCCAGGTTTCAGACTGACGCGCTATAGGAACTGTGATTGAAATTGTAATTAAAATTGTGAGCCTGTCTCTGACAAAATTATCTTTATTACATTTTAAAAATTGTTGGGTGCTTAGTCCCCGCAATCCTTATGTTAATCAAATACAAGTTAATTATAATTTAAATGATACCTGTTTTAATATTTGTTTATTCAAATAAGAAGTTAGCAAGTTTCATTCTCAACATAAAAAATAATTAAATATTTACTATGAAGGGGATGTAGAAATATGAATTTTATTTCGAACTTATGTTCATTTTCTTCTGAGATTGGACCAAATGTGTATGTAACTATGTACATGTATCACATAGTTATTCATAGTAATAAATTCACATGTGAATATAAGTATCATGCATGAGTGTGAGGTGAAGATGGAAAAATCTGTCACCGAGGGTTAACTGTTTTGCGGGAACGAGGCTCTGCCGAGTTCCCGCCAAAACAGTTCACCCGAGGTGACAGATTTTTCTATCTTTACCGAATGTCTCATGCAAGATACTTTTTCTTGCATACCTTTTATTATCTATAACATTTCTATGTATGTATACAAACTTTTTTATTTTCCTTATGCTGAAATATTGACATTAACGCTAACCTTTTTTATAAATGACGTCAATAAATTGAATATATGACGTCACTCACGTGACTCATTCTACACGGGGGGTGTAGGATCGAAATTTCCTACACGGTTGAAATCACCGGATGACCTGATCTGGTATGCAAGAACAAGTAACACCTGCCATCAAAATCCTCATTTAATTTTTACCCATGATTGATGTTTGAAGACAACGTTTGACTGCCTTACAGTACCACTGCACGTGATTCATATTAGGCTATACCATTCTAAAGACACACAACTACAGTTGTTTTTAGAATTTCACCATCAACATATTATGAACGATTCATTTTATGCCATACCATTCTAATGACACTAGTCTCAAAATTTCGACTGCAAGCACAGACCAATTATTATACTGAATTTTTACAGATGTCTGTCCTTTACGTCTCAAGCAGTTACGATCAAAACTGTGGTGGAAATCGACCCGATTTAAATTTTGTTATTTATCGATAAACGTGAGTCAGGTAAACTTTAAGCACCGAAATCGAAATTTGTTGACATGGGTGGAGGTTTTAAAGAGTTTTGCATAAAAAATGGAACCGTTATTTATAAAGGTTTACATATATTGATTCTACTTGAATGTGGCTTTTCAGGTATGTAAATTTTTTAAAGATACATATGGTTTAAGATGCTTTATGGAGCTGCCAAAGTTGCGATTCAAATTCCGATCGGCGGCATATAGAAATAGAAGAAAAATGTTCCGCATTGATTTGAATAGTACAATGGGTTGTGCGCGAAGGACGATCATCACATATATAGAAGAGCCCTTGTCATGCTTGTCGCGTACAAATAGTTGTGCTATAAAGACACATAACTACAATAATTGTTTTTAGTATTTCACCATCAAAATGTTACGAAAGTGTTGAGGCATGATCGTTTTGCTAGAATAGCTGTTAACTGATGTCCGTTTGTTCGTTCCGTCTCGACGATTTTCAATTAGTTAAACATTGCATATTTTATGACCAGACAGAACACTCTTGCGGTTGTTGACTTTGTTTCACTTATTTCACATTTCAATTGTAAATTATTTACACGATTATCGAACAATATGAATTACTTTTGTTAAACAAAACACATTATTGTGTACTCAGGGGAATCATATCAAACAAATACAGTAACTGTTATAATTATTATCCGTGACATTTAACACAAATGCTTTAAGATCCATTAACGAGTACAGGGTTGGAGGTTATAAAACTGAGCATGGAAACCAGTCTCAAATGTCAAGCGACTGGTCGCCATTTCAGCCAATCAGATGCTTGACATTTGAGACTGGTTTCCATGCTCAGTTTTATAACGTTGGGCACTGCTGCAGCCATAATAAAAATAACTAATTTTAGTTTTGATTTATTATGCTTTTAAATAGAGACAGGGGCGTAGCCAGCTTTTTTCAGGTTGTAGGCCCATACAAGGGTTCCAATTGGCGGTTGCCCCTTGGGATTTTAGGGCAAGCGCATCCCCCACCCCAAGAAGCCGGAAACCAGTGGACATAGAAAACAGCAAATCCCCGTTCTAAAGTATTTTGAAGGAAAATTATCAAAACAAAAATTTTTAACTATGAATTTGAATCTATGCAAACATTTACTGAGCACGGTAAAGTATGCATAAACTTAGATAAAGTCCATTTTTCTGTTTTTAACGTAGACAAATATGTTGAAAACAACTTCAACGTCAAGATCAATTTCTCTGTGGAAGTGAAACATAAGAATTGGAACCTAGGCATGCATTTACATCAGCGCAAAGAAAATTATCATTTTTCCCAGAATGCAAATCAACGCTTAAGAGACGCTTGAACTCGCTACCATCCCCATCCCCTCCTGTTTTTCTTGTATTTTTGGGACATTTGAAAATGCAATTTTCTTGTCCAACTTGTAGGCCCGGGCCTACAGTGCCTAGTAGTAGTTACGCCACTGAGAGACACAGACTTAAATCACACAATGCAATTAAGATTTTTAGATAATTTTATAAATAATAAACATGACTTTATGTTTGAATTTCAATACTTTTGAGCTTGATTGAACACATGCAAAATCCGGAAAAACACGCTTTTAAGAAAATGACTTTGGTATTAACCATTTTAGCTTTCATATAACAGCAGATTCGGACTGAACGGGGAATTCGCTAGAGTTAGAAATACATTAAGGGCTTACTACACTCCTCCCCAGCACGTTCATCGATAAAAAGTTAATTATAAAAGTCTCAATAACGGCAAAATGCCGTTCAATAAAACTTTGCACAAATGAGTGTTACTAATGTATATTTTTTTATATGGTAAGACACGTTACATTGTGTAGATCAGTAAAGAAAAAGAGCGAGATAAAACTTCCCTTAACTTCTATTTAACATAAATTCACAAATCCTCAATTACACAAAACATTTTAATGTCCACATATTAAACCCATCTTGCTTCTTTTCATCAATATCTAAGAATGATGACCCCATGGATTATTTGTAGGCAATCCTCAGATAATTTTATGTAAGCTAACATCAGAGGCATTTTCAAAGACGATATGGCATATCCATATTCCACTTTAACCTTTATAAATAAAACGAACAGGTCAGACCAAGATAATCTGGCTGTGAAAGACACGGGTATTTTTTCGGGGAAATCTTCATGTAGGCAAAGAACCCGAAGGCATTTTCTGTGTATTCGCAATATGCGTGCAGTGTTTGAATAATAAGAAATGCTAAATTTCAAAAAATGAAAAAAATAATAGCCGGTCTACGCTTGAGTACATGTACCGTGTTAATTAATTAAAAATATAAGCTTCCGTGGCAGCCTGTTTGGGATACTACAGAGACCTTTGCAGTTAAGTTGCTACATTGTATGATCAATTACATAATATCAATATATAAATGGTGTTGTTCAATTCCTATGTCTATAACTTAAATATAATATCTTATTTATACGGGGGATTTCTCCGTTTAGTGAATGAATCGAAGGCGTAGAAAAGTTCCAAAGAGTGGTTATGTTGCCAGACTGCTTTTTTTAGAATGAACCAAATTCTTCGTCAAACAAAGATCACGTTTGTCTTCAAGCTTGCTTTCGTGGCGGTGCTTGGTTTACTTAAGAAACCGCCTTCTTTTCTAAGAATAGCCTTGAACAATGAAACATTTCCTGATCGAACCGACTACATACTAAAGCTTTGTATCATGGCGGTAATGACTGTTGACTGAACCGGCTCCTATCTTTTTTGGCTTAGTAGCTCTCGTAGAGAAACTTAATTTACTGAATCGACTGTGCTAGTTTGGATTTGTCTTTAGTGGTTAGAAAACATTATCTGAATGAACCGTCTTATTTCTTAGTTTTGTATCGTATGGATTCAGCACATATTGATGAACATTATGACATGGAAGTCAATCGAACACGAAACTGATAAAACTGTCAATATTTAACACCATATATGCATTAATACCATTCTCTTGAAACATTAACATCGATGTGCCAGAAAATACAATGTTTAAACAGCAAACAATGAGTAGATCTTCCCACACAACAATTTTGACAAGGGATCATGGAAATTATAAATAATTGCAGATTGTCCAGGCAACTGTTTACACCGAGAGAAATGTCGTTTGATTAAAGATTTGACTTTAAAGACAACCCCATACAGATACATGTTCTTTTCATTGGACACGTAAAACCATAACCTTTATTTTGCATACAGTAAGACACCTAAGAAGAAAAAAGAAAAAAGTTAGACCTAAACATTCCTTAAAATTTTATTAACATAAATTCACAAAAACTAAGCAATACAAAACACAATTTTAAATTCCCAAGTGAGTGTAATGATACTGACAAATAAATGTTGTGTACTTTGTAAAGAACTTTCAACTACTAAAAGAGTAATCAATGATCGTCATCCGTTTACGCGACCACGAAGCGACCAGGAAATTGTAGGTCAAGCACACTGATATGTCATAAAATTTGCATATGTAAGTCTCAAGGACACAATAAATTGTTGTCAGTATCATATTACTAATGTGGGCATTAAAATGATGTTTTGTGTTGTTTAGTTTTTATGAATATATGTAAATAGAAGTTTAGGGAATTTTAAGATCTCGCTATTTTTCTTTACTGTTCTAACGTGTCTTACCAAATGCAAAATATATTTTAGTAAGAGTTTTTTGTGCAGAGTTTCATTGGACGAATTTTTTTTCCGTTATTGAGATTTTGATAATTTTCCTTTTATCGATGAACGTTTAGGGGAGGTGTGCGGTAAGCTCTTAAGTAAAAAAACAATCAGGAAATTTTCACGATTTTGAAAAGTCGCCAGAAAAAAAGGTGAAACTCGATTACATTTCCAATGCGAAATCGGTGTTTAACGGTACACAGCGTTGTCACAATTTCTTATAAATCTTATATCATCGGAAGGGTATTTTCAGCGCCAATTCATCTCGTAAAGTATAAATGAAAAAAAAAACAACCCAATATTCATCCAGTCCCGAAAAAGTGTTCGGTGAGCGCCGTTAACGTCACTGCAGGAAACTGGTGTTGCTAACGTTGATGGTAAAGATCTTAGCAACTAACTCGTATTTGATTTATCGAAAAACTGTTTGCTGATTCTTGCTGAAGTCATCGTCAATAAATATCAAATGTCGGGTTCCAACTTAAGCCTATAAAGGACACACAATTCGTATGATACGCTGATTAAGACTGAAACTGTTACACTGAAGAAGGAATACTTTTATGTGTTAAGTTGATGAAGGTATGATACGCTGATTAAGGTCGAAATAGTTTCACTGAAGAAGGAATACGTTTATGTGTTCAGTTGAAAAAGGTATGATACGCTGATTAAGACTGGAACTGTTGAACTGAAGAAGAAATACTTTTATGTGTTAAGTTGATGAAGGTATGTTACGCTGATTAAGAACGAAACTGTTACACTGAATAAGGAATACGTTTATGTGTTAAGTTGATGAAGGTATGATACGCTGATTAAGAACGGAACTGTTTCACTGAAGAAGGAATACGTTTATGTGTTAAGTTGATGAAGGTATTATACGCTGATTAAGCCTAAAACTGTTACACTGAAGAAGAAGGAATACTTTTATGTGTGAAGTTGATGAAGGTATGATACGCTGAATAAGAACGAAACTGTTCCACTGAAGGACAAACATGCTAGTGTGTATAGCTGATGAAGGTATTTTACGCTGATTAAGAGCGAAACTGTTACACTGAAGGAGATACAATCTCGTGTGTTTAGCTGATGAAGGTATGTTACGCTGATTAAGAACGAAACTGTTACACTGAAGGAGATACAATCTCGTGTGTTTAGCTGATGAAGGTATGTTACGCTGATTAAGAACGAAACTGTAACACTGAAGGACAAACATTCTCGTGTGTTTAGCTGATGAAAGTATGTTACGCTGATTTAGAACGAAACTATTACACCGAAAAAGAATGAACATTTTTTGTCAAGCTGATAAAGGACGAACAGTTCGTATGTTGAGTTGATAAAGAACGAAACTTGTTTGTGTTACACTGTCGAAGAATGATATTTTTGTGTTAAGCCGGTCTTTCTGTGTAAAGCTGGTGGAGATAAAAAAATTGGATTGTTATGCTATTACGAACGGACACTGATGAATAATATTTTGTGTGGCGAGGGTTGATGAAAGCGCGCATGTTATTACAACATGAGTGGAAACAGATTTGAATGATGGATATCAACGCGATCTGTTTCCAATCGCTAATATTATATAAAATAAGATGTGCGCTTGTTTATTGTTTCAACCAGAATGACATGCCTTTAAAATGTTTAATAAATGATAATAAGCCAAGCGAGATTAGCATTTTTCTAGTGATCACTGCGCGTTCCTTGTGATTTTAAATTCCCTGTCATAATTCTATTCTGTTTAGTTCCGCTCATTGTTTTCTCGTTCAAGGCAAACCGATCCTTTGATATGGGGACCATACGCCGCTGAACATGGAATGGTATTTATCTGAAAATACCGCATTGGAGGTTCCATGTTCACCGCCAAATGCATTCCATCGTTTGGGATGGATCCCAGTTGTACTGTTTACTGGTGTTAATATTGAGTTGCGCTCAACCCGGGGCTAGGCGGCGTGGGCAGTAATATGCATTTCCATTACTGCCCATCGACAGGCTCAAACAAACCGAGCCTGATATATTTTCATATATGTCGTGTTTGCCTGCTTTCAAAGTTCCCTTTTCATCTATTTCAAACATGCCAATGAACAACAACTTTTTTGTAGAATATGACAAAATATTGACATCAACAGTCCTAAGATACATTTTTGGTAACAAATGACGTCATTTTAAAAATTTAAATCAACTGTTCAAATATACCTTTTCCTGTGCATGCATTTGCTAACCAATGACGTCATTTTAAAAAAATTAAATCAACTGTTCAAATATACCTTTACCTGTGAATACATTTGCTAACCAATGACGTCATTTAAAAAATTTAAATCAACTGTTCAAATATACCCTTTCCTGTGAATACATTTGCTAACCAATGACGTCATTTTAAAAATTTAAATCAACTGTTCAAATATACCTTTTCCTGTGAATACATTTGCTAACCAATGACGTCATTTTAAAAATTGACATTAACTGTCAAAAGATACCTTTTCCTGTGAATACATTTTGCTAACCAATGACGTCACTATAAAAATTGACATTAACTGTCAAATGATACCTTTTCCTATGAATAATTTTGTTTACCAATGACGTCATTTTTAAAATTGACATCAACTGTCCAAAGATACTTTTTCATGTGTCATACATTTTGTTAACCAATGACGTCATTTTAGAAATTGACATCAACTGTCAAAAGATACGTTTTCCAGACCTATGGATCATTTTGTTAACCAATGACGTCATTTTTTTAAAATTGACATTAACTTTCCAAAGTCACTTTTTCCTGTGAATACATTTTCTTAACCAATGACGTCATTTTAAAATTTGACATTTACTGTCCAAAGAAACTTTTCCTGTGAATACATTTTGTTAGCTAATGAATCAGACGTCATTTTTAAAATTAACATCAACTGTCCAAAGAATTATTTTCCTGTGAATACATTTTGTTAACCAATGACGTCATTTCAAAATTGACATTTGCTATCCAAAGATTCCTTTTTCTGTGAAAGTTTTGTTAATAAACGACGTCATTTTAAAAATTTGACATTCACTGTTCAAAGATACATTTTCTTTAGAAAACAATTTGCATTAAGGAACAGATGTGGTAGTCATACGCTCTTTATATTCCAATATCTTCGAAGAATAATTACTCCATTCTAAACGTACCATATTCTCAGAAACAAATCTTTTTAGCTATCGTAATAGACAATTTCTGGAAAAATCTAAGCATTTATACGGAAAATGATAAATGCGGTTTATTAAAATCAGCGGTGATAAGACAATTTTCCAACCGCACTTGCATCCTTTTCAGTGTTTTATTACTGTTTTTGAAACTTGTTGATCAAACAATTGAAGAGCTCCAACTGACTATCCGGTACTGCACTCGAACTACGGATACTCCCTCATACTGTACAGATGCTTTTCACAATGGATCTTACTAAGAAACAATATCATCGTTCACGTAACTCTTCATTGTTTCTAATCCCTACTGTATTTTAACTACGTTCTCTGAATAACTGTGTGATTGTTGTGAAATCACCTGCCTTTTTAAAGTTTTGATTAAACCCGAAAACATCGGTTTGTGAGGACGGCGTCGGGTTAGTATTAACGCTTTGAGCGCGGGACAAAAAGTTTTCTGGTCTAGCCCCGGGTGTAGCGCAACTCAATATTAACACCAATAAACATTAAAATTTAAATCCATCCTAAACTATGGTATGCACGAACACCACGACAAATAAGAAAATATAACAGGCTCGGTTTGCGCCTGCTCATGGGCACCAATGGAAATGCATATAACAGTCCAATTTATGAACTCTTAAACAGAACACATAAAGGTCCGATCGAATCCGTTCTTATAGACTGGATTTTCCATGATATTGTTAAATTATAGTTAACGAACTTTTAAGAAGCTAAATATAGGCCTAATGGAGCTATATTTAGCACCGACGAAGAGACCACTTCATGCGCGATCTCGATTTCTGTGACGTTACGGAAATCCTACTTTCGCTTTTAGTCGCGCGGACCAAATTTATTTTAGTAAATTAAAATTTTATTAGCGCGAACTAAAGCTGCAAATTTGTGTCTATAGTTCCAAATACATGTGATACTTCATACAAGAATGGGTTAAATTGAAGTAATGGGACTTTAAAAGCGAAAGTAAATAAATTTTTCAATAAAAAACCCTTTTTATGCATGGGTCGTAAATACAATTACAAGTATTTTGCATTAAATAAGCGAACATTTAATGAACAGGTGATAATCGTTAATAATGATTAAATAATGGTATCTTGTTTGCCGACAAGTTCTCTCTTTGAAGAAGCCGCGCGCATTGTTCGACCGCGGCAAGTTTCACACTTCGACTTATCCGATGATTTTATATAGCATATTTTAGCCGGCGGGTTCTAAATTTAATTCGACTTATGAAAACATTGTTTAAGTCGAATTCGAGTTAAGCGGCGTAATATTATATGTAATAAGAACACATTTTGACGAGACCATAAAATTAATTCGAGATAACCGATGTTTCGACTTAAGCGAGTTTGACACAACGAGTGTGGACTGTATGAAGTGCTTTAATAATCTTTTGACAGTAAAAATTATCATTAATGATTTACACAAAACTTAAAATTCATACTTTTGAAAACAGGCTATTTCTTGTTATCTATTTAATATTGATAATTGAAAAATGAAAAAAAAATCATGTGTTACATTTTTAGGGTTAAACTGTCCTTAATAACATATTGTAAATAAGTAATCATTTGATTTATATTTTGTTGGAAAACATGATATTTACATTTTTTATTTAAAAAATATCTAACAACACACGAAAATGTCTGTGAGTAACGCTTTTGAGAATTTCTATTAAGTACGAATTATGTTTGTATTGCCAACACAGCCCTTGGTTCTACCTTTCAACAGAATACCGCGAAAGTGCTGATACCGCTTGCGGCTTTCAGACTGTAATCAATGTATGTGATTTCCCCTTTAATTTTGACGGTTTATTGGTTTTCTGTTTTAAATCAGACGGTGAATTTGAGATAGGAAAATCAACAACAACAATTGCGGCTGGACTGTTCCACTGCGCATGTCTGTACTTCATCAGACAAGCAGATAGTAGTAAACCAATTTTGTCTGGCGAATATAGTCGCCAGAAATTCTTAGCGAGCTTCAGTTATCTTTCCTTGAGGTTTAAAATAGGCGGTATTCCCCACGCATAGAAGTAAAGTACATACTGCTGGAGATTAACAACAGCATGCACCATTAAATGTTAGATTTAAAATACAATGAACCCAGTGTCATATTAAATTTACAGGATGCATGTTTAACATTATCTCAACAGGGTGCTGATAGCAATTTGATGCCACTTAACTTGTCACTGATTTATTGCCATACATATGTATGGATCGCCTACTGTACTGAGAATGTTAAACCTTCGAGTTGCACAAATGCTGCACCATGGAATGTTTGCCATATCATGTCGCTCAGTGCGCTGTTTACACCGTCTAGTTGCTGGTTTAATTAAGAATAAGCTGTACCTCTTCTTTTGTTTAACACAAATTGTGAATATTTACTCTTTAACCATTTCATGTTTTATCAGGAATTACTGTGATTAGCAATTGGTCTAGTTGATAAGAAGCTGGAGAGAAAATTTTAAAATAGATACAGAAAGCAAGTGTGACGTCATCCAGCACCCTCTAGATTGTGTCGGTCATCATGTTGACCGGCATATTATAATCGACCAAACTAGAGATCTTTAGCCTGATCACCGATTATCAGTGACTCACGGTTCTGAATGGATAATTAAGACTATGCCACCTGTTCGAAAGACGCATGCAAAAAGAAAGTGTAGAGACTGATGTTTGATTGCTTGATATTTAAAGAAGACGTTTACCGGAAAAGATATTAATTAGATCATCATGTTCCATGTATACTTACTTTATTTTCGGTCAACCTTATGACCGACATATTATAATGGACCAACGTTTAACTTTGAAGGGTAACACCGGTTAACAGCGGCACCGGACGTGGTCACTTTAGACAAAGCCGCTCGTCTAAAGCTTGAGAATGCTATTCCGTTCCCCCTATTTGCAAGAAAAGTCTTCTAAATGTTAATGAAACAATATTTGGCATTGTAGTAACGGCAAATCAGAAATTGAGCTCATCTATAACGACATGTTAAATGTACGTGCATTGTATTTTCAACAGGGTTTGCGTCTTTTTTAAGAAAGTCAAGTGATGCAAACCTTTATAGCAAAATATTAGTTGCATATACGTTGAACTGATACTTTATTTGAATCAAACAACTGTTCAGGATGATGCCACATATGAAATAGATTCGTTGAGTTATCTTGATTTTGATCGTCAAAAGCAAGACACCGTTTATGATTTTCTTAGAGACTAAAGGATATCCGACTTTGGCGGGAAAGGCTGTCTGTAAACAAAAGTTTACAAAAAGCTAGTCGGTCATTGGCATAACCTTTAACCAAAAAATGGCACAAAAGTTAAAATTTTAAGCTAATTTGAAAAAAGGCGCTTAAGTTTTATTGGATGCCATACAAAATAAAGTTTAATTATATATATTTCCTTTTTTTATCAGGAATGCATTTAAGCTGTTGATAAATCTTACCATTAGGTTAATCACTATTTCTTCGCCTAACACTTTTTGTCAGAAAGTGAAGAAACGAAAATCAAGCTGTAATTGTATTTGTGGGGGGGGGGGGGGGGATGAGCACTATTTACTATTCCGATCTTCATCTGTGAACTTTAGAACTTCAACATGTAATATATTGCTGGTTCTCGCATATTGTTTTGTTTAAAGCACGTTTTTTTTTTTAAAAAAAAACAGCTACTTATTAGATAAGTGTTCTTCGTTGGGCGGGCGGGCGTGCAGGCGCAAAGCTGTTAGGTTTCCGGCGATTAACTTTAGTTCGGTTCATGGTATTCAGACATGAAACTTAGTGTATAGTAAGAACAGGTGGGGGGGGGGGCTTGCTTGGGATTGCTTTTGGGGTCGGTCCGTCAAAGGTCAAGGTCATTACTAAAAATAGAAATCTGGTTTCCGGCGATTAACTTGAGTTCGGTTCATCGTATTGACATGAAACTTGGCGTATAGTAAGAACGTGTACAAAGCTCGTTTGGGAATGCTGATGCCAGGGTTTGACACAGATCTGGAAAAGTCATGGAAAACGAGTATTGCCTGGAAAATCAATGGAATCTTGATTATTTAGATTTTATAGTGGTAAATCATAGACTATTAAAACATTGTCATGGAAAGTTGAAAGGTACAATTTGTGTTGACAATCCGAATCACTAAAAACCTTTGGTAAGCAAAGTTTTATAAACAAAGTAAAAATTACCTTTTTTGTTTTAGGTTTTGGTATTCACAAGACCTTATCTAAAGTATGTTTATTTCATTCAAGTACTAATAAATGTAATTTATGTAAAAAAAAAACCGCCGCCCCAATATTCAAAACTTGCCTTTGCGCTTGTTAAATGCATTTTCAAATAAATACAAAGTGATTTGTTTTGATTCCACGATTCCATCTCAAAACCGCCTCTGTCGTCGCGATTGCAATTCAAATTGAGTTTAACTTGTAAAAGATCTCCTGGGATACCCCTACCTGAATGGCTGCTTCCCAATACACATGCAATATAACGGATCTGGATTCGGTCTTGGGTTGATACTAAATAATAATATTATTTTGAAAAGAAAAGTAAGGTAGACACCACAAGCACTATCATTTCTATGTCAGGGCGATCTATTAGAATATACTGCAAGCAATGCAAAACCAGCCTTTAAAGTAAAGAAAAAGTTGTGAACTTCAAGAATTTTCAGAACAGTGACAATTTCTTTGATCACAGATTAATTTATATACAAATATTGCTTCTCGAATTTTTGTAATATTTTCAGAGAAAATCGTGCTAACTAAAATAAAAGATATGAGCAACATAAAACTTAAGTGAAAGTAAAAATGCATCTTCATCCTAATTTATTGTTTACTGTCTTCTGCTTTTGCATGCAACATTGTTGGGCTGAGGGGTGGGTTGGAGTTATTTCACCAAGCCAATTTGTACTTGTTTTGTGATACGAGAACCTGTTGGGGCAAGTGTGAGGTTGGTGCACCCTAGAACCTGGCTTAAACCCTCAGTGGCAATTTGTTTTGCCACTGACCGTTCCAAGGCGGTATCCCCAAAGGTTCCCTTCTTCGTTAATTGTTTGTGGCGTCCTATTTTAATTGACATACGTATATAAAACATGCGCTCTCTCTCTTCTTCTCTTCTTTTTCGCTGCGTGGGGAGGCTGTGTTTTTTTACAGCTAAGCCTGCGATTCGGTTCCGTGTAAAATCGGTTTTGATCGGCGTGACACGCACGCAAAACGCTTCACGGTACACGCTAAGCGGTTTACGTTTCACGATGCACGCTTTAGCGCTTCACGGTTCGAACCGTGTGACCAATCAAATCACAGAGCGGTTTAACCGTGAACCGTGTGACCAATCAAATCGCAGACGGATTGTAACGAGGTTGAGATAACAGTGTCGCTATTATGCGCCACACACGCACCTTGTACATCTAACCCTGTACGGTGAAATTTATAAAAACCAGATCACGAAAACTCTAACTAAAGCGGTTCATAGCCTAGGAATTGTATTGTCCCTTGAAATAATTCTGATGGAAAGAAATTACCGGTAATAAAGTATTTTAAATTAATAAAGTATATTAAAGGGCCGCTTAAATATAAACCCTTGTGGTTCATACTCAAATAATTTAATTTTGCTTTTGAAATAGATCTGATGCGAAGAAATTAGATCTACCCGTAATAAACATTTACTTAATATTTTAAAGGGCTTAAAAATAGACCCTTGTCTTGGACCGTGTTATGTGTTTTATATACTGTACTGAGTACAGTGGTGTACGCTGATCTGGGTTTTACTCATGCTCTACATGTAGAAAACGTGTGTAGAATATTTTGATGATCGGCGATAAATCAAAATTGATGGTGAGTCTATATGTTGTATTTTACAATTAAAACACAGTCAAAAACTTGGAAAACGGTATAAACGGTTGCTGTCATGCCGGATAATTGGAAGTTTTGATTATTGTAATTAGATTTCGCAATCGTGTGGTCAACTGGCCGGTTACACAGGCACCTGATTAGAGGTTCTTTTCTGGCCAGTATGTCAGATTTGGTCAATTTCAGCTAATAAATGGGCTATTTGTATTATTAGATTGAGCTACAATCACCCAGAACACAAAATATCCCTTTTTTCTGAAAAAAACAAAAACAAAACCAAATTGCTCGTTGTCCTAAATAACTAGATCTACTGTAAAGATAACAAGAAAAACAGATCACAAAAAATGCATAATCCCAGTAGTGCCAGTTGCACATCGATTTTGAACACAAAATCAAAACTTACCAATCAAATGTTGATGTCGTTGATAGGTCCTTTTATTAATCTTTCCTATGAAACCAGTAAGAAAACATGAATTTGTCAATTAGTAGAGAATATCCAAGTTTATTATCAAATTTTATGGAAGTTTTCACTCTGAATCTTTTCTATTTCGATAACCGGTAAGCCTGGTTTATTTAAAAAAACGAGTTGACTGCATTAGCCAGGTACAAAAAATGTTAAAATTGGCAAAAATTTTAATGTTAGCAAAACGTCGGTAACTATGTTTTTTGTACATACTGTGTGATTTAAATAAAAATAAGGTAAATAGAATGTTGACAGTCAAAACAAGTAACCTCATTTGCATCTATTTCTGGAATAGAGCAGATTCCGCAGACAAGAATGTGAAAACCTCAGTGTATTTTGATAATAAATTTGGATTTTCTCTGCTAATTATGGACTTATGTTTAGTTTCTTATGTCATCGGAAAGATAAGAAAGATGTTTCCAGTCACAGGTCTCTAAAAAATTTGGGTCGGTAGGTCGTTTTTTTTTTTTTTTGTTTTTTTTTTAAACCACCAATATATGCAAAAATGGCAACAGTTTAATTATTAATTATACAAATTAAGCTAATTGCCATCTGATGGATATTAGTATCTAGAATGTTCACCTATGTGATAATGGCTATATCCCATAGAGTAAATGGTTACATTAACCTGTTGATAACATGTCAATGAAATCTGGGAAAATTAGTACCCTAAAAATAATAATACAATCACAGTATTCTATTAGAAATTGCTTGCAGTACTGCAAATTTGAATTGAAGTAATTTATTGAAAAGTTTCAAGTTCCTTAACCTCTCTGAAGCTCGATGCTGCTTTGTTACCAAGAATTTGCTATGTTTAAGCTCATGTTTGAACTTTTTTGAGACATAGACTGACAAGTGCATTTACACTATAAATAAAATGTAACATTAATCAAAAGTAAGGCACTTTTTGATTGGTGCAAAACACATGGGAATCCTTTGTTGATTTTGGGTATCGGGGGTTGTGGGTGGGGGCAGATTTTTTTCAGTGAAACAAATCAAAAAGAAATAGTTAATATTTGGCAGTATGTGCAAAATTTAAGTACACATTTTAATATAGTTAATTTTCCAGCAAATTTAGAGGTGAAGTATCTGTAAAATAATGTTGGGTTTTTCTTATGCAAAATGACAAAGTTAAACGCAGTGTCAGGACTTACCCTAAAACTCTATTTATGATAAAACTGAAATTAACATTTCTTATGTTTCTGTGTTCTTTTTTTTTCAGAATATGTCACAGCTGAAAATGTCATTTAAAACACCAACAAGGATTTTGATAAAGTTTAAAACAATAATCTATTTACCGGTATGTAAACAGTTTTATAGTGTTTTAGTCATATATGCCTGATTGTTTCACTTAAATATAGATTAATTGCTTTCCTCCATATATAGGCATTTTACGGATGTGTAGCCATTAGACTGCGTGAATGTACAGGCTGATCAGGATCTGCACTGGTCACATTTTGGTCAGAAATAACTGAACAAATAAAAAAGCAAACTGTGTACATCCTGTTCAGGTGGTAAGGGTGTGTCGGCTGATCTGGATCTACACTGTTTGCCCACGCCATAAAGGTATATATATGAGGAAATGGTTAAAATAATCCTAAATATCCCATCTGATTTCTTTCAATGATTTCTTTTATATAAATTCTCCAAACTGACCAAGTAAACCTTACTTTGTAATTTGATACAGGCCATTAAAGCATCACTGGGCAAATGAATGAAATCCTGGAGATTAGGGGAAGTTCAGACTTGTTTCTTGTACTTTAAATAATCCCCCCACACAAAAAAAACAACAAAAAAACAACAACAACAATGGATATGGAATGATATTGCCCTTTCCTGGGAGCAAACCTGCACCCAGAGGATAATATGCTGGACCATGATTAATTAAATTTACCACAAGACTCAGAAGTACATGTAGTGGTTTTCAATTTAAAGCTGTGTTACACTTATTAGTTATTCAGAATTTTTTTCAGCTTATTAATTTTAGTCATTAGGGTCTCATATTATTATTATTATTGGGGATTTAATGTGCTATTTAAATAAGTGTCCATGTGTTGTAAATAAAATTGGTCAGAATCTAAGACTTAGGGACTGAAAACAAAAATCAATGTTGTAATTTAACTGAAAATTTAAGTACAACAAATATATTAAATCATGAAATAGTGTCTGATTTAAGTTCTTTAAGTGCAACTTTTCATATTTTCATAACTAAACTCGTTTTGGACTTTAACCATGTTACATAATCTAATCAGCAAGACACTGATCTTATCAGTAGATCAGCAGGGGGTGTCATAAATATCCTTTTGAAGATAAGTAGTTCACTT
Organism: Corbicula japonica; assembly: GCA_038501625.1. NCBI lineage: Eukaryota > Metazoa > Mollusca > Bivalvia > Venerida > Cyrenidae > Corbicula > Corbicula japonica. Next base: position 3,266,057 of record JAZAYU010000023.1, read on the forward strand.
TGTGAGAGATTAAAGATGTGCTAATTTAGGGTAGAAGTGTTGTTTTAAGGAACTGACTTGGGGTTATTTATACTATTTCATGCTATCAGTGTAGTAAGAGACTTTTAATTTATTTAATTTTCTTCTCAACTGTAATAAGTGCAAGTTGTGTTTTTTTCAAGCCAGAGGAAAGTTGAAAACAAATTAAAAATTATATTATTTTCTAATGATTCAATTTAATTGTAAAAAAACTTCAAAAAGCAGATATCTAAAGATAAAACATTATTTCAATAGAACAATTGATTTTTTGTAACATCCTTGTGAAAAAAGCATCATTATGGCATTATTAAATGTTACTAAAAGAGTAAAAGTAATTGTTGTGACTACTGCATCATAGATAAATAAGTGCTTAAAACATAATAAAATGCTTCACATTCATGACCTTATGCATAATTATTTAATTTTAAAAATAAACCGATAATAGGAAATAAATGTATATGATTTAACCCATTCCTCCATCTTTACGCATTTTTACGCATGAACCACCTGTATAGATCTAGATCAGCCGGCACATCTATGCAGTCTGATCAGGATCTGCACTGGTCGCATTTTGGTCAGAAATAACCTAACGTATCTTAAAGCCAACAGTGCAGATCCTGGTCAGATGGCATGGATGTGCCGGCTGATCCGGATCTGCACTGTTCACCCACGCAATAAAGGTGTGTCTATGGAGGAAAGGGTTAAACAGAATGACAGAACAGTGAATGTAAAAAGTCACATGCTTAATGGCCTAAAATGTGAATTACTGGTACATGTTTAATTTTTAATTAAATACTTATGTTCGTATGGCATTTTCATCCCCAAAAGCGGCATTTAGGTCTGCCACCGTTTAAGTGGACCCCGCTTATTATTACATAATAAAAGTTTCAAGAGTTAAGAAATTTTATAGATTTAGTCTTTATAATATTTTCTATATGTTATTGGTAAAAATTTAAGTTTATCATACTTCTTTGTTTGACAATATTATTGTTCAGTGTATTTGGTTTATTTTTGACAGACTAAGTAAATTATCTGTGGAACTTATTGCTATTAATATACAAAGAAATTTCCTTTTGTAACTTTTACGGTTTTATCAGCTTGGCTGTATAATGACAGGTATTTGATTAACTTAGTGTCAAGCCACAGACTGATTAGGGTTTTGGGGGTTTTATATTTGCATATTTGTTACATAGAATTTTATTGGTTATTTAAGAAAACCTTTATTTTTATATCTATAGAATAATTTTGTCTTAATAGAACATAAGTAGGAAAAACAACTTGGAAATTTGTAACTTCATTTTAAGTCTTCAGAATAACTTTTGAAATATTACTTGGACAATTATATTGGGATATATGGAATTTTGGAATACTGGATACATAAAGAATAAGAACTATATGCTGTGTTGTATTATTTTGACATCATAAAGTAAATTTATGGAAAGTACTGCTGTTTCCCTCTGCTAAGTAACTGGCAGAGTGGACCCCTGGACTGAGTGAATGTTATAGAGGTGTGTCTTTGCATGGGCATTGAGCTAATTAATTCCCCAAATCCCCGGTCAGCCTCTAATGCTGAAGTAGACCCAGTGTAGACCCCAAAGAAAAACAACAACAACAATCTCTCTCACTTCATTCCGGTCGCAGGTCCATTATAGACTTTTGCATACATGCAGAGACAATGCAGAAGTTTTTTCTTGTATGTTTCTTATTTAATAAGTGAGCAGGTCCACGACTTCCCCTTAAACTAGAAACTTCTCTCTGTTCTCACAACCTAAGCTATTCCCAGCTTACCTACTCCATGGAATAAGGTTGTTATCCATATGTGAACAATGTAGATCCAGAACAACCAGCACAGCTGTGCCATCTTGTCGGGATCTACACTTCACTCTTTGATTCAATAGATAATTTCTGACTAAGAAAAGAAAAGTGTAGATCCAGATCAGATAGTGAGGATATGTTATATTTATTCATAGTACACCTTTTTATGCCCCCGCCATGAAATGGCTACGGCAATTAAGAGTTGCTCCTGTCCGTCCGTCCGATATTCTCGTGAACGCAACTTCTCCTACACTACTGGTGGGAATTTAATGAAACTTGACCACAATGCTTGGCCTGATATGTTGTTGTGCATGAAGGTGGGGTTTCGCTCTTACATGTTCCGTTCAGAAGTTATGGCCCTTTGATACTTCCATTTACATTAGTTTTAATGGGAGTGTATCTCGTGAACGCAACTCCTCCTACACTACTGGTGGGAATTTAATGAAACTTGACCACAATGCTTGGCCTGATATGTTGTTGTGCATAAAGGTGGGGTTTCGCTCTTACATGTTCCGTTCAGAAGTTATGGCCCTTTGATACTTCCATTTACATTAGTTTTAATAGGAGTATATCTCGTGAACGCAACTTCTCCTACACTACTGGTGGGAATTTAATGAAACTTGACCACAATGCTTGGCCTGATATGTTGTTGTGCATGAAGGTGGGGTTTCGCTCTTACATGTTCCGTTCAGAAGTTATGGCCCTTTGATACTTCCATTTACATTAGTTTTAATAGGAGTGTATCTCGTGAACGCAACTCCTCCTACACCTCTGCTGGGAATTTGATAAAACTTTACCACAATGCTTGGCCTGATATGTTGTTGTGCATAAAGGTGGGGTTTTGCTCTTACATGTTCCGTTCAGAAGTTATGGCCCTTTGATACTTCCATTTACATTAGTTTTAATAGGAATATATCTTGTTTCCTTTATTTTGTGTTAAGCAAAATATGCATTTTGCCCATAACTTTAAAACTACTTGAGATACTGCCTTGAAACTTGAAATATAATTTTACCATCAAAATCTACATCAAAACCAACAAGACCCATAAGCCTGCTTCCAATATTTTTCAAATTATGCCCCTTTTTCACTTACATGTTCTGTTTTGTGTTAAGAAAAATATACACTTTGCCCTTAACTTCGTTTGGAATGGAGGGATTTCAAAATAACTTGGCACAAATGTTCACCATAACAAGGCGGTGTGTCATGACAATACCCATGCCTGTAGGTCCAAGGTCAAGGTCACTGTAACTAAAAATAGAATTTTCTTGCAAAATCTTGTCCGCTCTGTAACTTTGTTATTTCTTATTGGATTTTTGAATAACTTGGTATAATTGTTCACCATATCAAGACGGTATGTCACATACATGCCCAAGCCTTTAGGTCGAAAGTCAAGGTCACTGTTACTAAAAATAGAATTTTCTTGTCCGGGCTGTTACTTTGTTATGAATGGAGGGATTTCAAAATAACTTGGCACAAATGTTCACCATGACAGGGCGATGTGTCGCGTACCATGCCCATGCCTGTCGGTCAAAGGTCAAGGTCACCGTTACTAAAAATAGAATTCTCTTGTCCGGGCTGTTACTTTGTTATGAATGGAGGGATTTCAAAATAACTTTGCACAAATGTTCACTATGACAAGGCAGTGTGTCTGCACAATACCCAAGCCTGAAGGTCCAAGGTCAAGGTCACTGTTACTAAAAATAGAATTTTCTTGTCCGGGCTGTAACTTCATTATAAATGGAGGGACTTCAAAATAACTTTACACAAATGTTCACCATGACAGGGCGGTGTATCACGTACCATGCCCATGCCTGTAGGTCAAGGTCACTGTTACCAAAAAAAATAGAATTCTCTTGTCCGGGCTGTAACTTTGTTTGGAATAGATTGATTTCAAAATAACTTGACACAAATGTTCACCATTACAAGATGGTGTGTCCCGTACCATGCCCATGCCTGTAGGTCCAAAGTCAAGGTCACTGTTACTAAAGTAGAATTTTCTTGTCAGGGTTGTAACTATGTTAGGAATAGAGTAATTTCAAAATAACATGGCAGAAATGTTCACCATGACAAGGTGGTGAGTCGTGTACCATGTCCATGCCTGTAGGTCCAAGGTCAAGGTCACTGTTACTAAAAATAGAATTTCCTTGTCCGGGCTATAACTGTTTTGAATGGAGGGTTTTCAAAATAACATGGCACAAATGTTCACCATGACAAGGCGGTGTGTTGCGTACATTACCCATGCCTGTAAGTCCAAGGTCAAGGTCACAGTTACTAAAACTTGAATTTACTTGTTCGGGCTATAACTTCTTTATGAAGGAAGGGATTTCAAAATAACTTGGCACAAATGTTCACTATGACATTGCATTGCATTACCACCAACTTCTTCACAGACTTTTCCGTAATGAGAAGACAACAGTGCCACAAATACAAATAATTTACTTGATCATCAAGTTTATGCATATTCTTATAATTACTCGAACATCACTGTCTTTGAAATGCTATTATTCCCATCATTGCACTTTAGTGTCTGAAAACAATGCGTAGCGGGGGCATCCGTGTCCTATGGACACATTTCTAGTTTTATCATACATTATAAAGCATAGGCAAACATTTCAACTTTTGTTTCCAGCAGACAGCAAAATATAATTATATATTCATGCATCAACTTTGTCTTTTCACACTTTTTAAACACCTTACTTCTTTTTCAGGGCAACAAGAAAAAGAACTTGTAGTGTTTTATGAATGGATATGGAAACTTATATTTCGACACATCACTCAAAAAGAAATCCATTACGACTAAACATCTTGCAACTGTCTAGATGGACTGTGTTGTACAACAGATTTGATTATTATCAAAATATATAGTGAATGTCGCTATGCAGACTTATGATGTGGAAAGTATTTTGTTTGAATCTTGAGAAAGTGAAAGACATTGAAATTAACAATGCATTCTTGAAGATATTGGATAAAATATTAAAACTTTATGAAGTTGTCAAGAATATTTCCACAAGCCAGCAGCCAGTGGAGCCTTGTACGTCGAACAGTCTAAAGTGTTATTATTATGCAAACATCAAGGCATATTCCAGCAAGAAACTACTTAATTTAAGCTATTGATTGAAGACTCCTCTGAAGAATACTACTTCCCAAGCAGGACAGAAACCTCACAGTCTTTCATTGATACCTAGTTGCCAGCAAAAATAAAGCAAGAATTCTGTCTCAAGCAAAAATTATGTGTTTCACATGTCAGTCAGCACTTTCCTGTAATGTCTCCTCGCCAAAGCATCCAGCAGCCACAGAACTAAATAATTCAACTGTTGAGCCGGCATCCAGAGATCCAGATTTGCGAGTGAAGCAGAAAACAGCAAGTCTGCATCCAATGGCAACCAGCAGTTAATGAATCATCTTTAAAACATTTTAAAGACACTAAACTACATAGCTGATACACATAATTAATTTAACTTGAATTTATCTAATTAAATCTCATAAAGAAAACGGGGCTGCTCTTTTACTGTTTACCCGTGTATTACATAAATATTAACATCCATTATTTTGTCTCAAAATAGTTTGGGGGATCATCTAGTCATTGCCAAGAGTTGTTTAACTCTTTCCTCCATATATACGCATTTTTACGCATGTGCGACCAGTGTAGATCCAGATCAGCACATCTGTGTGCATCTTATCAGGATCTGCACTGGTCGCATTCTGGTCAGAAATAACCTAATGAATCAAAAAGCGAACAGTTTAGATCCTGATCAGACAGTACGGATGTGCTGGCTGATCTGGATCTAAACTGTTTGCCCAAGCAATAAAGGTGTATCTATGGAGGAAAGGGTTAACCCTATGCATTTACTTCATAGATACAACTTTGTACTATGTACTTTCAATGTTTTTTAGCTTGATTATTCAAAGAATAGGACTGTGACTCTCTAGGCAACCTGCAATGCTATAAGCAAGGTATTTCTGATATGATGACATGTACTTCTCTGTTGTTTTTGTGATATTAAAATATTTTTTTTCTAACTACTGTTTGTATTGTTATTTTCTATATCAAGATTGAATATGAAACAAATCTAAATCTATATGTAATCCTGATGTTTTTACATAAAAATGGGATTTAACCTTTTACTCCATAGATACGCCTTTGTTGCATGAACCAACATAGTAGATCACTATCAACGAGCACATTTGATTCGGATCAACACTGTTCGCATTTCTTAGTTTATTTCTAATCAAGATGTGACCAGTGCAGATCCAGATCCAACCACAAATATGTGCAGGCTGATCTGGATCAACACTGCAAACTCTTTTAAGCCTGTATACCAGTATGTGAAGTAAATGGTTAAACATAGTTGTGTAATGTATAATTTACAGTAAGACTGCATGATCTGGTCTTATTTAAAAAGGTTCTTTTTTCCTTTTGCCAAAGACAAATAATGATAATGGGGATACCACGGTTAACATCATCTCACTTTGATCACTATTATTTGGTGCACCAGTGAATCTTTACAGCCTTAAAGCCATAATATTTTTTAACTATTCCACTCACTTTGTCGTCTGCATTTTGCTCTAGTCAAAGACACAGATTCGCATCGCTCTTTAACTGATCTAGTAAATCTCATTTTGATATGTGGACTGGACGAGAATTACTTCACGTAACAAATCGCTATTTTCACTTGATATAATCCACCATATTGTAGCTGATAATTACGTGTTGACTGGATTTTAATCATGTTTACATCACTTTTAATCGATCTTCATGTTATTATGTTATTTTGATATACTTCTTGAACACATTGACTAAATTATCACATCTTTTTAAGGCCCTTATGTGATCGGCATTTCAAATTTGTATGTTTGCTTTCTGCAGGCTAAGGCACTTTGAACGGTTACATGGTGCAATTTTGGTGATTTTGATTGTTATATCAATAAGTAAATAGTGAACCTGAGTTTAATGATAAAGAATATGCATCTTTCTTTAAATTAATGCAATTCAAATTTGTATTTAACATTCATTAAAAAAGCTTTAATGATAGACAAAATTGATGAAGGCTTTCGGTATCAAAAATGGCGATCTTGTGATTCAAGATAACGCAGGCCGCGTGCATAGGCGAGAAAATGCGATGATGCATATCTACTTACATATAATATAGGTCTTTGCTGTAGTAAGTGTACATTAGATTTTTAAAATGAGCACTCTAAATATAGTTATATAATAATAATAGACAGACGCCCATATGATCTGCTAAGGACGTCTTTAAATAAACACAAAAACACATACACACACACACACACACTAGTAAGTGTAAAAAAAAACAACCTTTTATTATATATACTGAAAAGCCAATTCAGATGCAGCAAATTTGTGCCCATCTTACATAAACCTGAACATAATTCAGGAAAGAAATAAAAACAAGGAATTAACAGATTATATCTAGTGGCCATCAGTGTAGATCCACATCAGCCTGCACATCTGTGCCATCTGTTAAGAATCCACACTGATTCATTCTTGGTCAGAAATAACCTTATGGGACGAGAAGCGACTAGTTTATATCCTAGCTGATAAACCACAGCGATCTGCGCTCCACAGATCCAGATCTGCCTGTACATTCATGAAGTCAGGAAGTCTTATTGGTCAGTTATAAACTTATGAATGTAGACATGGCCTTGTCAAGAATAATCTTATAAATCTAGAAGCATTGAATGAAACCCCAATCAGACTCAATGATGTGTCAGTGTAGATCTAGATTAGCATGCACATCCATGCCGACTGATAAGGATCCTCGTACTGTTCTATTTTTTGGTCAAAAATAACCTTTGTGACAAGAAAGCGACTAGTTTATTTCCTAGCTCATCAAGCAACACAGATGGGAGTCCACTGTAGATCCAGGTCTGCCTGTGCTTTGTGCAGTCTGATCAGGATTTACACCATCCATTTATTGATTGGTCAGGAATAAAACTTTATAAATCTAGACAAATCTTGGTCAAGAATAATCTTGTGAATTTTTAAAAGCATCTAGAAAAGCCCCGATCAATCTCATTGCAGCTAGTGTAGATCCAGATCAGCATGCACATACATGCTGTCTGATAAGGATCCACATACTGCTCCATTTTGTTGGCTAGAAATAACGCAATGAGATGAAATGCGACTATTGTGCATACCCTAGCTGACCAAGCTGCAAGGAAGTCAAAAACATGTCGTAGATCCAGATCATTCTGTACTTTAGTGCTGTCTGATCAGAATTTGCACCATCCACATTTAGTCAAGAATAACCTTATTAAACTAGAGAGGGCTTGCATAGATCCTGATAAGACCGATGTGTTTGTTGTCTTGATCACTTTCAGGTCAAAATTAACCTTAATATATTGAGCGAATGGTGCAGGATGTATCGAATCTCCGCAAAATTCATCCGATTTAAAAATGTCGGGTACCAATTAAGTTCGGTAAATTAAATCTTAACCTTCTTCTCCAGTATTAACTGATTTTCGGGGAATAGACTTTTATAATAATCATAAGGGATATAATCAACAAAATCATTTCAATCTTGAACTCTGTACGTTTCGGCCTACGACCTTTTCAAAACAAAATACAGATTGCCTTATATGCAAGTGTTATTTTCGTAGACTTGTTTCGGTTTTCATATTAGATATGACAAATAAACTGTAGACATTCATTGAGAAATAGCAATTGTTTGGATGTATTCGAGAAATGGCCATTATTAAGTTTTGTTTTGATGAATTAACGCTTCACGGTGCGCATGCGTATTGAGATCTCACGGTTTCACGGTGCGCATGCGCAATGACATGAGCGGTTTCACGGTGCGCATGCGCTGTAGTATCACGGTTCACGGTCCACGCTTCACGTTACACGCTGCGCGAGCGTTATCGTTCGTCGCAAGGTTTCTCACGCAAAATCGGGGAACCGAATCGCAGGCTTAGCTGTAGTGTGGCGATTCCTTATATGCATATATTGCTTTTTTCAAACGCTCGTCAACTTCAAGTTTGACCAGATCTGGTGCCTTAACTAAAACTACACTTTATGTAGGTAATAAATACAGAATATTATAAGCATCGCTTTTCTGCCCACTGTACAAATTAGCATTGACTGTGGAAAGTTCAATGGAATCTCTTCGTGTTAATATAACATATTCATCAAATTCAATGGTGCCTAAACAACGTTATTATTTCTACACGTCTACCAGAAACATATTATTAAAAATGTATGTCTTTTGCCGATACAAATCTTCTTCATGCTTCAGTAAATCAATCATCAGCCGTTCAACTTTGTTTGTAAATGTATGCTTTAAAGTAACAGCATTTGTAATGTATATTATGTTCTTTTGTGTATGTATTGTACATACAGAGAAATGTAATTGGAAAAAAACGTGAAACTTGAAACTACAACTAAATTCACGAATGATTCGTCAGATCCAATCTACGTGACATTTTGATCGACAGAAAACTGGACAAATCCTTGACTTCCGGTGGTCCAAAAGTAAATGCAAACACGAATAAATACTTATTCTATTAGTTTATCTGCGAATGACCGACTAGCTTTTTGGAAAAGTAAAACGTGTTGGTTTACAACAGTTGTTTATTTCTGATAACGACGGAGAAAGAGTCTACAATTGCGGCCTACAGGCGCCACAAATTTGCAGGATATAGACCACTTAATATTGGTGATCAGGCCTCTAAATAATTTTGTGCAGGGAATTTGCAGACAAGTAACAGGAAGTCAAGCTTGATTGGATGGAAATAAATATTTTGAAAAGAAAATTATTTTGAGAAAATATATTGTCAATTAATTTAGATATAAAAATAATAAATTTTTCAAATTAGTATTTTAAAAAAAGAATTTTTTTTTTAAATGGTTGTCACTTTTGACAGAACGTTAACGAAAATTCCACAGAGAATGGAGTGATACACTTCTGGCTAAAGTGCCGAAAAAGTCTATCGGTCATGCTATGGTTGAATAGGTGTTTACGGTGCCTCTATGTTGGTTCTCTTGAGAACTGTACTATTTTATCGGCTTGACCCAATAGTAAATTCAGAACTTCTTGACAGGTTATAATGGAAGTCTATGAAAATTGAATGAGTGGTCTGTAGCCTAAATCGAATAAATCTTGATGGAAATAATAGAGTAAAACATCAGAAATCTATTGAATTTTTGAAAGATTTCGTTTGATTTTGTTATTTGAAACATTTACGCATTGTCTATAGGCGGGATAACGACGGGATTTCCGGGTAGCCTTCGGCGGCTTTCTTCGTAAGCATAATAACTTATAGTTAATACAACCATTGTTTCATTAGCGTTTCAACTAGCTTTAAGGGCTTACCACACTCCTCCCAAGCACGTTCGTCGATAAAAGTTCCACTAGTTCCACAAGTAAATATGTGCATATCTATTAAGTGTAATACAAGTATATACTATAATTAATCAATTTATACAAAGAGAAACACGTTAATGAAGTTCTTTTTATAACGTGAACGTTTCTCTTTATTATGGATACTGTTACATGGCTACAAGAACGGCTTATGAAAAAAAAAACTTTATTTCTTTACCAAGTAATAAAGCAATGATGATGCGAAGTGGAAAAAAGTTATACGTACAATCTTTTAACATATATCAGTGCAGTGTATACAGATAAACCCGTCACACTATGGCAGCGTTCTCACGACGATCCTATGGCGTTCAAGATCGCCGAGGTACGCGCTGTACGAAGCACTGCCGCAGCAACGCAATTGTATCGCCAGTAGAACGCCGACACAAGTTTGAGCATGCACAAAACAAATGCCGTCGCTAGGTGTTCTGAGAATAGCGCAGTGGGGTCGCCATAGCCACGCAGTAAGCTCTACTTCAACGACACTGGAGCTCTACGGGCGCGCACACAGGTTGCAGTGCGAACGCTGTGGTTGTTAGAGGCGCTAGAGACGGAGATTTTATGGCATTCTTAGAGACGTCACTGCGTCAATAGGACGCTAAAATAGAGTGTTATTTATTGCAAACTTACAACGACCACATGCTCCCAGTGCGCTTCTACCGCTTTCATCGTCGTTTGCACTGGAAAGACGAACACAATTTTATAACATAAGATTTGCTAATAATCACTCATTTTACTAAAGCTGTTTTACGCCAGCAAGCCTGGCCACCGCTTGCCGATGTACACGTTCAGCAGAAAAATTGTGCATGTCAATCCGAGACGACGACGGAACCCATAGGCATTGATTCAACTGTCCGAGAACAAACACATAATTGATGAAGATGTGTCTTTTCATTTTGTTTCAGCATACCGTCTGCGCAGCGTGAGCGCCGTGAAAGTGCCAGTGCACGCCGTGCAAGCGCCACGAGAGCACAAACAATAAATCTGTAGAAACGCGATAGAACACAATTGGAGCTCTGTAGTAACGCCTTGGACGCATTGTGTACGTCTTGATATCTCCATCTTCAAGAAAAATATTTTTTTTAAATTCTTGCGATCTCACGGCCGCAGTCTTCAAAATTAAACAACGCCGTGCCAACTCAGTGGAAACGCGGGATAGTGTGACAGGGTCTAAATTATATAAATAAAGTTTTAACATGAGTAATCTTTAATTAAACGTGTTTCTTATTTTTGCAATGTCTGACATTGCTTTCCACTGCCGCCGAGGTTCCCAGTTAATTCATCAAATCACAAATCATTGATTTTTGTCGCCACATCACGACCAGGTACTTTAAATGTTCTTTTTTTATATCCTATTTTTGACGAAGAGACTGTCTCATAGATGTACGACAAATACTCCTCTAGGTGGACCACTGCACTTACATTTGACTCATCATGTTTCACCGCCAAATGAAACGCAGAAGTATCGACATACAGCATGGTCTATTCCCTGAAAACAAAAGACTGATTTCGTTGATACACACACACATAAAATTTTTCTTCGTTGAACATCATACACAGTCTCTGTGCAACACGCACACATACCTTATGCTATCTAAGTCATGTTACGTAATGTTACGTAATGTGTGTTTGCCTCCAAACCGTCCCCAGTACTACTCACACACACCTTAAGCTGAAAAACAGCCTTACTGCTGGTTTGTAATCAAAATCACAAATGCAATAAGCGTACAGTTACATGTATCACATCACATAATTTATAAATTAAATTATATACATCTTATTAGTATTATCGTTGTAAAGTTAAAATGTATATTACTTTGTGCAGGAAACCTAAAAATAAACTAGTTTCATGATATTTTCTATACTAAAGCACTATGAATAACAACAAGAGGTGTCAGATTATATTAAATAACATTTACCATCATTATTTAATCTCCATTGGAAGTAAAATTAGTCAAAAATACACCAAAAGGAAACAAGCACGTGATAAATGTTGTCGTAATGTAAACAATTTTTCGATGTACAACTAAAACACACTGTCGTTGCGCAGCACCTTTCGTCAAACGCGTTAGCCCCCAGTGTACGTGCAGTTATAAAAAAAACAACAACACAACAACTACACAGATAATAGACTGATAATTTTCCCGTGACGCGCCCCAAATAACAAAACAATACATGAAAGAGGTTTAACCCGGATTCTAAACTAAATGTATGAGTTAACGTCTGTATTACTGATTTGAAACACATTTAGCCACTGCGCAAAGCGGGCTTTTTAACTTGGACCTTTTAAAACTGGTTATAAACATTCCTACTGATATAAAATTAGAGCGTAACGTTTACGAAATTTGACGATTAAAGGGTCAAATGCAAGAGTGCCAGGTCAATATTGTTGTGGATTAAGTAATATTATATGGTTATTTCAAATTCTCAGGCGAGGGATAATATGCTACCCAGACCGGCAATATTTTCTGACATATCCTTTCAAGGAACCAACAATTTTTTATTTCACTGTAAAGACTTTTTTTACTAAATGTACAAGAACATATCGATTTTTCAAGTATTTCGCTTATTTTATGCCGAACGGCTTAATTCATCTCTGAGAACTTCAATAATGTCTGACGTCATTAATTTAACTGTATGACGTGACTTCTAAAGAAATTATTGGACTATCAATTTGATACTAATTTTCAAAATTTGAGAAAATTTGAGAATAATCACAACGTTTTCAACGTTAAAAACATAACACAAATATTTTCTGTAACACTTTTAGTTATTCCTAAGCATACCGCTTTATAATTTACAAAATCGGCTTCAAAGTATGCATTTTCACGGAAATTCAAAACGGACAACAACAAAAGGTTGGAGGCCAGACAGGGAAATTAAGGCACGTGGCTGCGTTCGTATCTACAGCCGATCCGTATATACGGATATACATCAACGGCAAATTATCCTATCAAATTCAAGCACATGCATATCATGTATATTGACACGAGAAAGACTCTCATTATGTGTACTTCCGGGTTCAAGATCATTAAAATATTTTGTTGAATCTTTTCAAAATAGATTAAATACGCTTTGCCTAAACCAATAAAAGTTAAAAAAATAGAGTGGTATTCAATTGCTTTAAATTTACGTTTTGGTTAATTATACGTTTTGATGTTCAAACGTAAAAATACATAATATATATATACATATACAGAATGGCCACATCCAGTATTCACAGCCTCACAACACAGCCAACAGTTATAAAGGAAAAAAAGCATGGTTATAAAATAATCAGTTTCAAAATAAACGCAAACAATTAACAAAGTAAGAACCCGAGAGGTTACCGCCTTGAAATGGTCAGTGGCAAATTGTTTTGCAACTGCGGGTTAAAAGAAGGGTTTCACTAATTTGAAAGAATGAATTATCATAGGAAAGACACACATGGCTTATTTTGGTCTATTGCAGATATTTTTCGCCATGTTCCTTATGGTAAACCATATACATGTACTTTTTCCCCAATAAGAGAAGAAAAATTCCCAATTGAGTCAAAACAACAGATGAAAATGGAGCTTTGAAATCCACCGAACACGACGAACACGGCAGGCTCGGTTTGATTGAGCCTATTCATGGACAGTAATGAAAATGCATATTACTGCCCACACCGCCGAGCGCCGGGTTTAGCGCAACTCGATATTAACACCAAAAACAGTACAATTTTGACCAATCCCAAACGATGAAACGCATATGACGGTGAACATGGAACCTTCAATGCGGTACGGGGTATTTCAGATTAATACCATTCCATATTCAGCGGCTTTTGGTCCTCAATAAAAGAATGAGTTTGCCCTAAACGAGAAAACAATAGGGGAAAATTAAACAGAATGAAATTTTGACAGGGGATCTGAGCATATAAACCCTGCATATCACAGACAACGCCAATGGCAATATAATTAAAAAATAAGGAAATATATCCTTAGGGGGATTGAACATTATCCAAAACTATAGTGGCTGTGATATTGAAACCACACATCTTTAAACTGGCTGATATATTAAAACAAAAAAAATTAGAAGTTCCATTTATAAAGTACATAACAACTGTGCTCAACGACCTTCAAAGGACATTACTGATAACATCACTGAATTTACTGAATGTACGGGGAGACATTTTAGAGCCGCCACATGGCACAAACAAGGCAACTGTGATATTAAAATAGATGAAAATGGAACTTTGAAAGACACCGATCACGAGTAATATTAAAGACGCACATCACGAGGAACATTACGAGGCTTGTCCCGGTACATCGTGGACTGTGTTTTCTACATAAAAAGTATTTATGTAAGAGGTTTCCAATTTTGTAGTTTATTATACACTTATTGTGAGTGTACATGCAATTTCAGAACAATATATCTAAGTATAACTTTTCTATACAAACTATAAACTTTATGGTATGCAGGCTCTGTGCATGCCGACGATGTCGCCTACTTTTACCCGCATATTCGTCGTGGGGGTCCAACGTATTTGGTTTTTGCGGAAACTTAAGTGAGGGACATTCTCTGTGCGGAACAAAATGGCGAAATCTTTCGTTATTTTAAGCATTCCCGGAGATATTTTGACGTGGTAAGTAGGTTTATATCACTGTTACCGAAATATAAATACGCCTACCCGGAGGCCAGACATGTAAGCTTCACATGGTTTTTTAACCTATGTTTGTAGAGCCCTTAACAAAAAAGTTATTGATTGTATAAACTGAAAGATTGTTTGTTTACAAAGTGAAAATAGAAACTTGCGTGACTTGAAACTGTGTTTTAAGTCAAAATATACCGTTTTTGGACCTAATTTAGCTAAATTTTTACCGAGTTTTTCTTCACTAAATTGGCTATAAAACAAGGCTCGTTGGAATTCAACTTTATCTGTGCATTTCTGTTTCTAAAAATGCCAATTTGTGTCATACTGAACTGCAAACGGGACGGGATCTCTGTTCGGCTCGCTTTCTATTCATATAACCAATAGCGTCGTTATTTTTACTAGGTTGTTTTTTAACTGTTTATGATCAAATGTATGCCATTTCACAACAAATAACATTTGGAGTTCAAAATCTTCTGTGATCTTGTTAAATTATGTTGCTTTTAGCAGATGATATGTTTTCGCGTTAAATGCTTGCATGGCTGAAAAACATATTATTTCGAGCATGCAGGATATCACTTAAATGTGTTAATTTGGGTTGCGCCGTTATGCGTACATAGACCTAGTCAAGCGCGCACACGTCACAAGTTGTACATGTGTTTCTTTCATCTTTGCATATATATTTTACTAAAATTAAATAGGGGAAGATATTTGAAGAATATTATCATCATCGGACGTCAAATGTAAAAAAAAATATATGTGTAGTCCACGATTTAGTGGGACAACCCTCATATTTGTATCAAAACTGTACAATACATGTATGAAATAGATGAAAAGGGAACTTTGAAAGCCACCGAACACGACAAATATGAAAATACTGCAGGCTCGGTTTGATTGAGCCTGTTCATGACGTCTTGAATAGCGATACAGTTCATACCTAATACAATATGGTTCAGGGCTTTTTTTCGGTCTATTTTATAGCCGATATTTTGAGAAGGGAACTTTGAAAGCCACGAATAACAACAAATATGAAAATATTGCTGGCTCGGTTTGATAAAGCATGTTCATGGACAGTGATGAAAATGCAAATTACTGCCCACGCCGCCTAGCCCCGGGTAAAGTGCAGCTCAATATTTACACCATCGTCGGACACCCACGACCGATCCATTCCGTTACTCTTCATTCATCGCGAATGTAGTAAAATGAAATATAGTCGAGCGTGGGTATCTACACCAATAAACATAACATTTTGATCCATCTCAAAAGATAGAATGCATATGACGGTGAAAACAAAACATTTCTGACACAAAAAACCGCATTATCCGTGTCAATTCAGTAATGAAATATTTTAGCTTGTTAGTAATTAGGCATCTTTTGTTTCTTTAATCCAGAAATTATTGATATATTAAACGTTTATAAAACTTTTATTCTCCAATGATGGGAAAAAATTCCCAAATTGCTGGTAAAATAACCTCGAAATCTAAATTCCTGGGATATGGGTCACATTCCCAAATTGTGGAAAAAAGGCCTGAACGGTTTGATCATCTGTCATTGATCATCAATGAGAATAAATGTTGGAATTTAATATAAGTTGACATTGAAACCGGAAGTAAGCATGGTGAAAATAACGTGGGTTCTGAAATTTGGCTTTCAATTTCAGTTTATTTCCCAAATATAATTATAATAGTTGGATAAATTTGTTGATATGAAGAGTTTGCTCATGCCACTTTTGCTTATTGTATCCTCAGCTCTGTAAATGGATGCCTATGATTTTCTGAACAGTTCAGCTGAGTTCTGTGTTTGTTCATCGATGCTATATTCTATCGCTAATAAAATGTGTAGTATTTGCACATATCTCGACATTTAATGAAGCGGAATGAAACTGCTATATGTTCACAGAGCTCAATGTTTTCTCCTCTTTATTTCGGCTAAATAATTATGAAATCATTTTTTGTGTATTTAAGTCTCAAACAGATAATTTAAAAGTTTAATTTCGAAGTTTTGGCATGTACAGAATGACACACACACAATATTTTAGTCTTCTTATGCAAAGAAACAACGCATATTTACTTAAATATCCGTTTTTGTTAATTGCCTCCCTTTGAATTAAAAAAGAACAAAGTCAAACTCTAGCTGTGTCACATCTAAACATCTTTTATGTTTTCTTTTTTTTAATCGATAGACAATTTCCAAAATAAATATAATAGTGATCACATTTCTAAAATGTTTGCATTGGCAGGCATCATTTAATGTCCAAGGAGTTTCCCATGTTCTTTTGTCAAGATCTATTTTGCTCCTTATCTTTTAAATGAGAAAATGCTTTTTGCCCTATTAACAAGAGAAACATTATTCCCGATATTTATAAATTCCAAAATCATGTTTATGAAGTTTGCTTTGGTCTCCCAGCGTTTGTGCTGTAAAGACACGTGTAGTTTCATTCTATCAAAACGTAACGACACAATTTTCTGTTCAAATACTACTTTTACAAATAGTATTTCTTTAGCAACGTTCAGAATCACATACATGAAGTTTTCCTCGGTCCATAAGCGCATGCGCTGTGGAGACAATTTTATGGCTACACTGTTTGGCATTTGCTTGATTTAACGATTCATTCCAGGACCTGCAAAAAAGATAATGGGTTTTATGGCTACACTGTTTGGTATTTGGTTGATTTAACGATTCATTCCAGCACTTGCAAAAAGGAAAAGGGGTCTTGTCAGCCAAAATCATTTTGACCTCAAATTCTTATATGAATATAAATGTTCATCACATTGTATTTTTCTGTAAAAATCAGTGATGTGTCCTGTTTTCCGCTTCATCTGACGGCCGATTCCAGATAGATCTATATTAGTATAAGAGAAATAATATGACATCGCTTGACGGTTCGATCATATAATATTATGTATTAGATTGAAATAATTCGATATTCATGCAAATACTAACCTCACAATGCACTTTGCCCCCCACCGCCCCCACTCCCCGGACACACACAATTTTCCATTAAACTCGTGATCCAATTTTCTATCTGTGTCAGTGTGACAGCAACTAGACCAGACTTCATATTAAATGACATGATTACAGAAACAAGCCCATTCATTCTATACCGTGTACTCTTTTTCATGCATTTCAGGAATTTTTACTTGTTTACTGATAACGACGGAGTAAGAGTCAACGTCTCTATAGAGAATCGGTTTACCCCAGTCATTGCGACTTTGTACCGCACTTGTAAGCGGAAATAAAAACCCGCTAAATTACAATGACGTCATAAAATACGTCACATTTATCCGACCAAACGAACATGGCGCAGACATATTGAATTCCGATACCTTGTCATTGGAAAAAAGATTCCAGCAAATAGAAAACGTTTTAGTTTTGGGAAAAAGGGTAAATTATTACTAAATTATTTACTAGTAAATAAACTTTAGAATTTGTTGTGTTTAACCAAACGGATAATATCGATTATTCAAAATGAAGGACACATGTGCTAGATCGATAGTTCATTTTTTTATATTTCTGTCGAACTTGTATCTTAATTCCGGCACGTCTAATGGGGAATAAAGCGACTTGTGACTAGTTTATCCTGTTAATTTCACATCTACATTATGATATCACCATTTTATAATTACCGTATAGATAACAATGGCAAGGATTACCTCTACAGACTACACGCGGTATACAATGTATTGGATAGTTTCGAAAAAAAAACAAGGCATAAGTCTGACATTTAGATCTAGAGGGTTTTAAAAAAGGGATTTGATTTTATTTTTTAAGGGAAAATACTTTGAATCAGATTTCAGGCGGTTGCAGGCCTATTATTATTTGTTGTTTTTTTTTCTTGTTTTCTTGTAACATTAAACGATCAAAATTATAACATCATATTATAGTTTTAGTATTCCCATGTATTTTATGTCATATAATATTAATGATATGGTGACCATTGTAATTATTCAAATTAATGAAACTCTAAAAAGACCTTGTCCTAAAGGAGGCTATCCAACTGACTAGTTTTTCTTTCTTTTTTTAAATCTGGTCCTAGTTTTTCTTAGTTTTCATAAAAAAAACTTTTAGTATTTCAAGTTTATATGAAATCGAATGTATTTTTTTTTCTAAGTCACAATTTTGTAATGCTTTAAATTGTGTTTTGTAAAGTAATTTTACAGAAGATGCTCAGAAGTTGTTGAGTTGACAATTTTCTTTGCTGGCAGTGTCACCTGGACAAATTGTCATTGTTGCATAACCTGAGCCATCTCAACCTTTGTTCACAGAGGTAAGCTTTAATCAAAACATGATCTTGTGTATTCAACATTAAGAAACAATGCCATTTGTTTAAATTCTGTTAAATAGTGTATGTCACTTATGCCTCTACCCTAATGATGTTTTTTCTAAGGAAACTAGATAGGTTTTTATCAAATTTACAATGTATTTGTAACTTGGTTATATTAGTTTAATTGTATTGTCTTTGTTTTAAAAAAAATCAACATTTAAGATTTAAACTTTAAAATTTAAAAAATAAGTACCTTTCTATTTCTACTTACTTTGGTTTTGGAAACAACTATTAGATGTTTTGATGTAAAGAACGGGAAAAAAACAAGAAAAGAAAGCTTGAATGTCATGTTTTTTGCCAAAATATTAAGAAAATAATTTGTGTCTAACAGTGTTAGCCTACTCATGCATGATATATGATTTTTTTGAAATAATTTAAATCTGCATCCAATTTCTCAGAATTCAGCTGCACAACCGGAAATTTGACTTTTACTAAACATTTGTTGTTTTTTTAATTTGTAAAACACATAAGATTCTTGCTTAAATTTAACCACCCAATTTTGTTCATTACCTCTTTTAAGGCAACATTGAATATTGATAAATAATTCATGCATACAAGCAATTTCTAATTATTAATTCATGTCACATTGTGCATGATAATTAATATATTATTTACTGAAAAAATTATGCCATGATATTCAGACCTGGGGTAATCGTAATCAGTAATATTGTAATCAGCTGTAATGATAACTCACTTCGGAAGTAATCAGATGTTATTATAACATTTGAAAACCCTTATTACTATTACTGTAATTTAATCAATTACTCATGAAAATTGGCCTGTAATCTTGATTACTCTCTGATTACATTATAATTACATAATTGATTTAAAGGTATGAGAAATGAGAGATGGAAAAATATACAAGACCACTCAAATTTATATTAATTAACCAGAAATAATTGAGGTTCCTAACCTGTTTCTTTTACATTTTTTTTAAATATGGCTAAAATGCTCAAAGCATGTAATACTACCGTATATATATTTAAGCACCAATGTCACATTTTAAACACAACAAGAATTGCTGCAAGTCATATGCGGAAAATTCAATTCATTAAATTTACAGATAAATTGTTAGTTTAAGGTTCAATAAACTATCTAAAATAGAATAAAATCTGTAATATTTATATATATTAATGAAACTAAAATAAATGCAGTAACCACATATCTATATTTTTGTAAAATCCAGAGACACATGAAAAAATAGTAAAACATTAATTGAACGAAATTTTGTCCAACTAGGCAAAATTCATGGAAAAGTATTTTCCAGACTAGACTTTATCCAATGACCACAAAGTTGAAATGGAACAAAGTAGATTTCAAAGTTAGAGAGCTTTTGAAATCTAACCACTGGACTGTTATTATTATTCACATTATTCAGTTTAATGAAAAAGGTAGCCTTCATTATATCTCTTCAAAATGGATAAAAATTAAGTGACAATTAATTAATACCATTTTAACACAGTGACCCAGGTGTTGGCAAATATGATTTTAACAGTGTACCAGATCATGCCTGAGGCAATAGCTTTTGTGATAATAAAATGACCATCATGAGTGAAAACTTACAGCAACTGTTCTTGATAATTAAAAGTGGTTTTCCTGTCATAAATGAATGTCTGATAAACCTTCTAGAACATTACTGGCAAAGAAATTTCTTAGTCTCAGATGTTCCTGCATCTGAAGCAACTTTTGAAAGTATTATTTTGGCAGAAGTGTTGAAGGTAATTTAATGCCCCAAATGTTAGACCATTGGCAAATGTGATCAAAATGTAATCTGATTACTTTGTCAAAGTAATTGTAATTTAATCATTACATGTGAAATATAGTCATTTTAATCTAATCGATTACTTGATTCAGCAATGTAATTGTAATTTAAACATTACATTTTCCCAAGTAATCGCCCCAGGTCTGATAAAATTCCAAAAAACGTATGTATATGCATAAAGTAATAATCTAGACCTGAAAAGTACTGTTTTATATACATGAAAACGAGACATCAATATGTAGTGTGATACTTCATCTAGACTATTGGGAATAGTTGTTTAAAGGTAGCCTTTGAAAATATCTGAGGGAATGACAACGTCATAGAAATTTTCAGTTATTTTCAACAGTGATTTTGAAGCTACAGATACTGTGTGCAAAATATTGTGACAATATGGTACATATTTGAGCCAAGTTACTTAAATGTGAATCAATGATAGAGTTAGTCATGATTTAAGTTGAAAAAAAGTTCAGCTATTGGGCTAAAATAGATGAAATAATCTCAATCAATTAAACATACACATGCCGTCTGGTTATCCCTATGTAACACTCCTTAACAAGTCTTATTAACCAATTTGAAACAAAATGCCTCTTCATATCTATTTTCTTTACCAAAGGAATTGTGGTTGCCAATCAGTTCATGCATTAAAACTGTTGTTGTTCCCCTTTTTTAAATGTATAATAACAATGTTTAGAGAACTCAGATTATTGTAGAAAACTTGTAAACCTGGGAACACATTAATTGGCAATAAATAATGCCCTTATTCATATTTTAAACCACTTTTGGGTCTCTGTCTGTTAAGTATTTTTATGCATGTGATATATATACTTGATAATGTGAATTTCAAATTCTGAAGCTCATTCAAAATGGTATTTTCTGGATTTTAATTTTTCAATTGCAGAAATGTAGACAATACAACTGTAAAATAGGTAAATTTCTCTTAAAATGTAGACATATTTAAAAATGTAAACGTCTTTACTGTTACGATTGCTGAAACATAAACATTCAAAAGAAAAATCATTGTATTAATATTAGTGCAACTTCCAGTTTTCTGGGTAAAAGTCCAGCTAAAGCAAATCCAAGTATTTTCAGACTTAAACATGTATTTAAAGAGGCCAAAAAAACTCACTGACATGACAAGAACTGTTTTTCTTCCTCTTCACAACAATCTACATTTATGTTTCAACAATTTAAATGATTATAAAAGCTTTATTTTTTATTTTCAAAAACAAACTTTTTGATGCAGAGCAAATTTAGTGACAATATGCATATTTTACAAAATTGCAAAAAAAAAACAACAACAAAACGGACACCTTGTAAATAGTGTACTTGGTGATACATGTATCTCACATACATATTTTGATTATAAAATCATGTTGAAATATGCACAGACAGAAAATATGGTAATAACAGAACACTTTAAATTCCCAAAATGAGCACTTACTAATATTTGATGCTATTCTTGGTAAACATGTAGTCTGCTTTCTGGTCAAAATGTTTGGTCCCAACAGATAACTGATAATATTTTTTGGACTTAACCCTTTCCTCTATGTATAATATTATGTGGACTTAACCCTTTCCTCTATACATGTATAATATTATGTGGACTTAACCCTTTCCTCTATGTATAATATTATGTGGACTTAACCCTTTCCTCTATGTATAATATTATATGGACTTAACCCTTTCCTCTATGTATAATATTATGTTGACTTAACCCTTTCCTCTATGTATAATATTATGTGGACTTAACCCTTTCCTCTATACATGTATAATATTATGTGGACTTAACCCTTTCCTCTATGTACATACTTTTATGGCATGGAAGAACTGTGTAGATTCAGATCAACCAGCACATCCACGATGTCTGATCAGGATCTGCAATGTTCACTTTTTGATTTATAAGGTTATTTCTCACTTACTAGAAAGAAAAATCTCTATTTTTAGCCGTGTGAGATTTCCTTATCTCGCATGGCCTTATCTAACACTCCGCGTGCTCGCGTACTTTCGTATAAGTGCGCACCGTATTAATTGAGCACTTTCATTATTGATTTAGACTACGTCATGATGCTTATTACTACGTCATTTAAGTTCATTATGTGACGTAATAAAACGAATGTTTACTCTTTCAAACAGAGCAAGCTGTTGATTTTTTGTTTTATCATGATTTATTTAAAAATCATTTGGAAAGAATACACTCGGAGGTTGCTAAATTCTCAACGCTGGAACTTGGAAGTGTTTATCGTGGTATGCGTCTGAATATGCTCCTTTTTTTTAGAGAGTTTCATTCTTATACCGCTCTTGCGAGGTTCATTAAAAATCAGGATCTATGAAGAAAGTGAATGGAAACTGAAATAGGAAATATACTCCTGTTTAATCGGGATATTTCAACTGGTAGGTAGGCCTACAATTCATTTTTTTTTAATTTTGAATTGTGACGAAATCACGGATAACCTTAAAAATCGCAGATCCGTTATCCGTTTTCAACGGACGAACCAGCTGTTTTCATGCAATGAAAAAAACGATTCTTTTCCTTTCTTTTATTTGTAACGATACTGTTGAAGGCCTACATGTTAGGTGACAATACTGTGTATTCGTGGCTGATTTACCGTTCCTACTGGAAGTTACGCGAAAGAAATAGTTCTCTCAAAAAATCTTGCGTTTTTATTTTAATTTTAAAGAATTTTGTTTGAATCTTCAAGAAGCAAGTGAGAAAAAAAATCAAACATTGGTATTCGGCGAAGATCGCGGTATCCCAACCCTCGGGCAATGCTTTCCAGACGGAAACTCGGCACAGCCTCGTTTCCGTCTGGAAAGCATTACCCTCGGGTTGAGATACCTTGATCTTCGCCGAATACCAAAGATAGATTCTCTTTATCTGACCAAGAGGTGAAAAGTGCAGATCCAGATCAGATTGCATAGATTTGCCATCTGATGTGGTTCTACACTGGTCTCGCATGGGTAAAAAAGCATGTCTGTGGAGTAAAAGGATACATTTATCTTTTATTCAAATTCTCATTTCTAAAACCTGAAATTTCAGTCATTAAGGCTTAAACCAATGACTCGTAATCTTTCTATAAACTAACAGACAATCTGTATAGTTTATACGGATCGACCCTACGAAGCGCGTCAAAATCGTGTCGATTCCGATTACGGTATTGCGCATGAGCAAAAAGCAGTATCTTGAAACAAAAAACTTTGTTTTCCGGTTTGCAGAATTAAGCTTTCTGATCGGACAATGTGACCTTCAACGGTATCAGGACAACTCGACCCCTTACCATTTCGACCATTATATATTTTCTGAGACATTTCGACCCCTGGTGTGGTTGGACACTTCGACTCCTACTTTTAAAAACTATCATAATATGTTCAAATGTATTTGCAGATTTGGTCTTTAAAAATAAATTTGTTTTTATTTATTTATTTATTTTTATTTATTTTGAAAGTTTGTGTTACAAACTGAACTTTGTAGAAACACTAAATTTTGAACAGTCAAATTTTAACTTATTTTATATGTGGAAACAAATATATATTTAATTATTATATAAACTCTAATCATAGACTGAGAGGATTTTTCAAAATCTGTTCAGAATTCGTTTGATTAAGCATTTAATCGAAGGAAAGTTTATTTGTGCGTTGC
Source organism: Corbicula japonica (assembly GCA_038501625.1). NCBI lineage: Eukaryota > Metazoa > Mollusca > Bivalvia > Venerida > Cyrenidae > Corbicula > Corbicula japonica. The sequence continues at coordinate 3,290,601 of JAZAYU010000023.1, forward strand.
TATCACCATTTATAGGCCATAATTAATGAAATTTGTCGAAAAAAGTAACGTTGTTACAAAAGACTATGAACCCCAAGTAAATCAAAAGGTTAGATATATGTGACATTTCGACTCGACATTTAAGTTACAAAAAGTTGATAATTATAAGCTAATGCATAAATTAAATTCGTCGCACAAATAGACTTCAAAAATATAATAACAATAATAACTATAACACTAGCTCACTCTTTATCTTTACTTAGTTTTTATTTTTCTTTTCTTTTCTTCTATGTACACAACTTCTGTATCTTTTAGATCCAATGTTTTTATCATAATGTGGATTTGCTTTGCTATTGGTTACAATGAACGAAAGCCTACTCTCTAAACTAACGATTTATTTCTAGGTTTCTAAAATGCTTACCCGATAATATAAAGAAAACACGTTTTAATTTTTAAAGATTTTTGCAATTTGCGATTTATAAAAATAAGGCCAATTAACAAAATTTGTCAAAACAATATTTTGCCGCAAGTTTTTACCGGTCAGGGTTTTTCCCTGTTTCCATTGCCTTATGCTTTGCACAACTGGTAACCAGCGCAAAATTCGGGAACATCGTTGTATTACTGTTAGTGAATGGGCATTCCTGCGACCTGTTACCTTAAAATTGTCGTTCAATGAAACTTTGCAGGGAAGGAGTGTATTGGGCCCTTAAAAACTGAGTGTATACTTACATTCATGTACAGTTTCGCTAAATTGTATTTCTAGAGAATATCGCAAAATGGCAGGCATTTTAACAAATGGCACTGTTTCTAAACTGTTGAACATCATGCATTTTAATTAATAAACACTTTCTTTTTGTTTCACTAAAAGTATTAACAGCAGTCTTTATTTGTATATAATAAATGAATATTTAAGAGCTTAACAGTGTATATCTGGCCTCAGGGCTTTTTCAGCCTATCTCACGGGGCCGATATTCGGCCCCGTTCCCAATGCAAAATAGGGACCATTTTTCCCAATTTCAAGAAAAAAATTCCCAATCTCGTACATTTATTTCCCTTTTGAATCGAAACGCATTTGCCTAAAAAAATGATAACCGAGAAACTATAATATCGAGACTTTTCAAGCGCAAATCGTTTGTTTATCGGCGATCTGTGAAAACTTCTTTCCGTGAAAAATGTATGTACTGGTGTAAAAACCGGTATTTACCGTAACGCAAGTTGAAGATGGAGCGCGGCGCCCATGATTCCAGATAACTTATATTACGGTCAAATTATGGTTTGAATATGAACAGAAATTATATTTTTATTTTGTTAAATGTTTTTTTCGCGATAATCGTTCGACTGCGTACAAAACAGAAAGGATGAATCAAAAATGGTATGTGCAGTAACGGCTTTTATACTGACCCGCGAAAACTAGTGACGAAAATTTAAAAATGTCGTATAATAGTAAAAACTATGCAAAAAGGCCACGAAAAAAAGAATGCCAAGGGTACTCCAAAACTAAACTCTCTGTGGAACAAAACATCAAATGTTTCAAAAGTTCTTTCCCACTCAGTTGAAACTTGCCAAGTTTCTAAGGATCAGAGAGCCATTCTACTGTATAAGTGATACATCTGTAAAGCTGTCAGAACAAACCCTGGAAGAGATTTGTAACATTTCCAGGGACACTAAAGCAAGGCTAATCAAGCTATAGTGCAGATAAATGAATGTTGAAATTTCCCAATTTGCTTTGATTTGTTGATACTTTTTTCCCAAATCTGACTATTTACCGCGTCAAAAATTCCCTATTTGGGCAGGGGCCTTTTCCCCCAAACCCCTGAAAAAGCCCTGGGTCTATTAGTTTAATGGTTTACTAATGAATAAAAACAATATTTTTGATTGGGCTATGCTTGACAACACTGAGCAAGACATGTCTTAGCGAGGAAATTGTCAGCTCATCAGTCTCTGCATCTGCATTAATGGTGAATTGCGTATATATTCAAAGAAGGCAAGGTAATGTGTTTTTCGTGTTGATTCTTCCTTGTTTTCTCCTAGTTTTTATGCCCCCACTTTTAAAGAAGGGGGCATATAGGTTTGCCCTTGTTTTTCAGTCTGTCTGTCCGTCCGAAACTTGTTTCGAGCATAACTCAAATAGTATAACAGCCACAGTCATGAAACTTTACACGCATGTAAACCATTGTGTAATTGTGAACCTGGGGTTTTATGTCTGGCTACTCCCCTTAAGACCAGTTATAGCCCCTTACGCATTTCAATATAATAAATAAAGCATGTTATCTTGTGTAGCATGTAAGTCCAAAAGTATATGAATCACAGTCATGAAACTTTACAGGCATGTTAATCATCAAGTGTAGATGTTAACCTTGTTTTTTTCTGGCCACGTTTATTAAGATCAGAGTTATAGACACTTCATTTCGATATTATATAATGCATTCAGCATTATTCTTGTTTCGCATTTAAGTCCAAGTTAATAGGTCATGAAACTTTACAGGCATGTAAATTATCATGTGTAGTTGTGCACCTCGTGTTTTGTTTCCTGCCACATCCATTAAAACCACAGTTATGGCCCCTTACATATTTCAGTATAATACATTAACCATGTAATCTTATGTCGCACCTTACTCAAAAAGTATGAAAGCAGCAATCATGAAATTTTACAGGTATGTTTACCATCATATTATGTTGTGCACCTGGGGTTCAGAGTTATAACCCCTTATGCATTTTAATTTAATGTATACAGCATGTTATTGTGTGTCGCATGCAAGTCCAAAAGTATATATGGAGCTAAAGCCATGAAAATATACAGGCATGTTGGCCATCATGCGTAGTTGTTCAACAGTGTTTATTTTTGCAATTCACGGTAAACCCAGAGTTATAGCTACTTATGAATTTTGTTATAATGTGTTCAGCATGTAATCTTGTGTCGCTTGCAACTAATATAGTATGACAGCTAAAGTCATGAAAGTTTACAGGTATGTTAACAATTAAGTGTAGTTGTGCACTTCGGTTTTTGTTTCTGGCCAGGTCCATTTGAACCAAAGATGTGACCCCATATATGGTTCAGTACAGTTTAAATGTAATATTGTGTTGCACGTTAACTATATTAGCCAAAGTCATTACACTTAAAAAAATTGATGATCATGTGAAATCCCTAGTAGTACGTTAGGTAACTGTTATTGGATTATCTGTTAAGTGTACTGTGACCACATTATTGGCTAATAAAAAATGCTCACAATGTTACAATAGATGTAACTGTTACTCCATATTCAAGGAACATTAGTTTATAATTTAAAGAATACTGCTTCATAGTTTAACTGATTTCAAGTGGATTTTCTTGAACAATGTCAAACATATATTAAAAGGACAATACTTTATACCCTTCACCTCATTCGACTTTAACTGTGATCAAAAAAGTAAATTTAGTCAGGATAAATATGTAACTGCAACTGTATTAACAAAACCATTTTACTGTGACTGAAGGGAATTAACTACTGTAAGGTTTTTAGACAAACTTCTCACAGCGTTAACTCCCCTTTACAGTTTCTGAAGAAAATGTTGCTTCCCCTAGATTTTTAGCTTCCGGACAGGAGGACTGACAACGGACCGAAGCCAAATCTCTCGGACATGTCCGACGGACTGACGCCTTTCGCGAAGTCTTGAAACAAATGGGTATTTTGCAGAACATTTAACAGATTCATGATTATTAGATACCTACTATAATATTCCTTTCCAATATAATGTGTTGATGTGTAATTGCAGTTACAAAATCAATCCTCTTTGAATATAGTCTGCTTTAGCCACAATAACAATCGGCCATTTTGAATAGGACACAATTCCGATGACATCACTGTTAGCTCGCGGGTTGTTATTTATTAGGACAACCATACACGTATTGGGTTTTCTGATAGCAATGACAATAACTGTTTTACAGTTTTAACATATTATATGAGGGTTGTCCCACAAAATCGTGGACTATACATATAATTTTTATTTATCGTCCGATCGTGATAATATTCTGCAAAACCGTCCCCCATTTAATTTCAGAAAAATGCATGCAAGGATGAAAGAAATGAATGTACAAATGGTGAAATGTGGGCGCTTGACTAGGTCTATGTATTCGTAAACAGCGCAACCAAAATTAACGCATTTATGTGATTACCTGCATGCTCGGTAAAATAATATGTTTTTCAGTCATGTAAGCATTTTGCGCAAAAACATGTCTGCTTAAAGCATCATTACTTTGACGTGATCCCAAAAGAGTTTGAACACCAAATGGTATTTGTTGTCAGATGGCATACGTTTGAATATAAACATTTAAAATAACAACTTAGTGATAATGACGACGTTAGAGGAAAAGAAAGCGCGCCAAACAGCGATCCAGTTCTGTACAGTCTAGTATGACCCAAGTTGACACTTAAAAAATGGAATGCACAGAAAGATATAGTGGAGTTCCAACAAGCCTTGTTTTTAAATGGAATAGTCGATTTAATGATGTCCCATCTAAACTTTCAGTAGTTAAAATCACATCTGCGAAAACATTTTCCGGAAAAATACTTGCTCTTTTATTGGTGTTACTAAATCCCAAATTTCTCATGTAAACCAGAAGTATTAAATATGCGTCTTTCTTTCCAATGCCATAAGTATCACATCTTGGTTATGTTTAACTAAGAATCAGCATTTATATACTATACATCTTGACATGTTAAAATTGCTCACAGGATTCTGAACTTCACACAAATATTCAACTTATTAAGATAAAGTGTGGCTGAAAAACGTGGCCTGCTTGAGTACAAAAGTAAAAAAACAACAACTAAGTTTTGACTTATTGTTGAACATAATTAAGACTTATGATATCTATTACTTTTGATTAATAGTCAATTCCGAAAAAGGCAGTGCTTTTGTTCATATTATATATGAAATATCAAATGATTTCAATTATTATGTCAACCGGGGTGAGATATTGAGCACAATGAACGTTTACAGTAATTAATGCGCGGTGTGGTGTGGTGCGGTTAACCTGTAAACTATTGTTTGCGCGAATTCAATGTAATAAAATCGTTTCTGTGAACATTCATTCTCATTTCATTAAATATAAGAAAGATTAATAATTCGAAATTTAAATGTAACAAACTAGTCTTCTGCTAGAAATTTAAATCGTTTGAATGACATTGTTTAAGAGATTTCTTAGACCCATGACATAAAGGACCGAAAAACCACAGTAAATATCGTTTTCCTTTATTAAAAATACGCCTCTTTATAAATAAAGTTGCCGAGAGTTACCAGGGACAGTCCCTGGTCGATATAGGTCAATTACTATAATTCAATTTTTACTAAACGAATTTCAGATAAGTGCAATTTTAAAATGTCACCACATACTTATTGTGTTTACCGTTTAGGATAAAAATACAATTTCATCACTTGCAGAAAAATCGGAGGGCTAAAGATGGCTACAATTCCAAAAAATCGACAGGTTAATGATGAGGAACCATGGGTTGATGAAGATGTAAATGATGAAGACGTGGAATATGAAGAAGCTGAGGATGATGAAGAAGTGGAGGATGATGAAGAAGTGGAGGATGATGAAGAAGTGGAGGATGATGAAGAAGTGGAGGATGATGAAGTGGAGGATGATGAAGTGGACGATGATGATGATTATTATGATGATGAAGTGGATGATGATGATGATGAAGAGGATGATGAAGTGGATGATGAAGAAGAAGTGGAAGAAGGAATGGATAATGAAGAAGTGGTTAATTATGAAGATGAACAAGAACGGGAATTAGACAAAGCATATCGTTTTAAACTATATATTCAATATTTGAAGATAAGCCTGTTAGGAGTTCTGTATACTGGCATAATAGTATTAGGAATAGTTGTTTATTCACGCTCAGCAAACGGTAAGAGTCTCTACGGTAAATGTAGAGGAAATTTGTTTTTACCAAATTGAATGTAAGATAGAAATATATTTCACCGCGTGAGCTCCTGAATTCGTATTCTCAGGAATGGTGAAGCAACGAGTGAATATAGATTATTCCAGACTTCACGAGTGAAATATATTTTCTATCGTTCACTTGTTAAAACCAATTTTCTTTTATTTTATGTTTAACGTTCACAATATGTTTAAATCGACAGAAAACTCATTTAATGGCGCTAAAAACGATTTTTTAAAACTTTTTGTTAGGACGTCATATGCCCAATCTTATACCCGTTTTCTTAACATCCTCGTTCGGAACTTAATGATTGTTCTGGTACTAACCTGAAAAAACGTGAAAATAAAAGGATATTCCACTGTTTAAAAACAGGAAAAACCCAATTTTGTTTCAACGAGAAAATTCTATCCTTAATAATATGAGATATTTTATTAAATATTTGTGGCATTAGTTTCGTTTATGAAAAATACTATTATACATTGTATTGGAGATAATAAAACGTTGTTTTTTTTAAACAAAACACTTAACATTTACATTCCGTGTTTGATGCTTCGATATTATTCAATATTTTGAGTGTGGCTTTAATCATCAAATATATTTTTTTTAAAAGTAAACAATTTGATTTTTTAATTAAATGCTCGTGCCAACATCTTGAAACTCAATAGGCAAAAAAAAAGACCTATAAACATAACATTGACAATTGAAAGCTGTTAATAATGACATATTTACTAGAAACAAACTACAGTTTAATAATTCAAGTGAAGATAAGTAAATAAAGCGGTACAATTCGTGTTTGTGAAAGAAATGGGCATTAAGAAAATGTGTGTGTAAACTTCACAATTAAAATTGTTTATGACTCTAACAAATGCATAAATTCTTCAATCAAACCAAGTTTAGAATATATTCACATGTATCTTGTTTCGTTGTTCTGAAATTTCTATGTTTATTTTTATAAAAGGGAAGTAATAATAGTTATCTGAAAAAAATCACTGTTTGTTTACACTCGACACCATTTAACTTATTTATTTAACAAAAGTAAAAATGCAATGTTTTGTCTTATTTGTATTTAATATAACATGCCTGTCATCATTTTCATGAATAATCAATAACACGCAATCTGAATATATTAGCTAGAGATGGCGGATGGAGTGACTGGTCGGAATGGGGTACTTGTTCTTCTACATGTGGTTTAGGATTAGTACGCCGGGATAGAACCTGCTCAAACCCAGCACCGCAACATCCCGGAAGACCTTGTGTTGGAAACTATCATGAAATTGAACTCTGTGTCTTAAAAGTTTGTCCAGGTAGTAATTAAATAACGTTTTCATTTTTATCACTTAATGAATTTGCTCAACAAAATTAAATAAATCCTATTTTTCATAAACAATGCAACCGATATATTATTTGTTTCATTTGTAATTATAACTGCTTTCCTTTTTTTAACTAACACAACTGTAAATAAGGCAAAAAAACGGATACACTCTTTAAGTCATATTAATTGAGCTTCTTAAAATTTACGTTCGAGAAAAATTGAGATTATTATAGCTAACATATAACAATATGTTCCTATACATTAATATATTAGGTATAAATGGCGGATGGAGTGAATGGTCGCAATGGGGTACTTGTTCCGTTACATGTGATACGGGATTACAAATCCGGAACAGAACCTGCTCAAACCCGGCCCCAGATCGACACGGAAGGTTCTGTTTTGGAGATTTCACTGATCGAAGACTTTGTCATATGACATCTTGTCAGGGTAATTTTTTAACTAGAACTAGTCTACATTTTATCGAGCCCTTTATCGAACCATATCGTGTATTTTATGAAGGATACCCGGATAAAATGAACAACAGCGTTTTTTTCCGCAAGTCACAAAAAATGTTCTGCAAGTATAATCATATATCTAAAGAAATGTCAATTTTAGTTTTATTAAACTTAATATATCTGCAAATCTTATTGACTTTTACAATGATATGAATAAATATAATTATTAAATTATAATACTTTTCATAATAATATTATTACCTAGTTTAAGAATCTGTTTCTGTGTTGACACTTTAAGAATGAAGTTTTTAGAGTTTTTTTTCAAACACCCAACACCCAACTTCCATATAATAACAAATTTTGTGAAATGCATGCAAGTATTAGAATAGTTTGTAACAAGTTCGACGGACACGTGCGCGGTAACAAGTTTTAGTGCTTACCTACATACGCTATTCAAAATGGATTTAACATAAATAACAAAATTTCTGTATATCGTATATATAACAAATTTCTGTAATTTGAGTTTATTATTATGTGGGAGGCATATAGAGTTTCAATCGCCCGTCCATAAGTACCTACGCCCCCAAATATTGTGGCATAAACGCCTTCTTAACTATAATGCGAATTTCTTTCAAACTTGCGCAGATGATCAAGCAGGATATGTAGATAATCGTAAAATCATTTTTACCAGAGTTATGGCCCGTTGTTATTACGAATTTTGATGAAGCAGTGGCGGCATCAGTGTCCGAGGATACATTCTAGTTTATAAAGTGTATTTGATTGAATCTTTCAAAATGTTGTTAAAAACAATGAAGAATTTTACCAATATCCTACAAATTTGAATCTGCTAAGCGCAATTACAGAAAAACAAAACATAACAAAACAACATGTTTAGCTCTCTGGTACATCATCACACAGTAACAAAAAGAGTTAAATTACCTAAGAAGGAAGCAGGTTTATTCTTAAAGGTTTGGAATAACTTTCAGTTATTGTGATGACTAAATTTTACTCATTTGACCTTAAACATGTTTGTTGTCCTGCAAATGTTGACCATAAATTGTAATCCTAAATGAATTTTCCAGTTCTTAACAGTGCCTGCACTATGGACAATGACTGTAGCGCTGTATCAAACTCGGTTTGTACCGGCAGTTCGAGTAAGACGTGTACGTGTAAACCTGGATACAAACCATCGTCAGATCAGTTATCATGTAACATAGGTACCTTGCATGTCATATTTTCTAATATTTTATATATACAATTTTTATAATATTAAACAGACTTAAATTAAAACTTATGTCGGGTAATGGAAATGAGGTATCAATGTCGGTTCTAATTAGCCAATCAACTAATGGCAATAGTTTCAACTCTGCATTAAACTCATATTTTGTTTACTTCAAACAGGTATCATTAAATCACGACAAGTTTAATTATTTAATGTTCGGTTCCATAGTGCACTAACTAAGGCAGTCAAACAACCAACCAAAAGAAGGCGATTCCTGATATGCATATTTCACCTTATATAGGGAATGATTTGGTACCATATACGTTAACCAAGTCAGGAAAAGATTCGTCTTAAATATATCGATTTTAAGTTTGCATATATTCCATTTATTACAATATGACCTAATTTTATTTTATTGTTTAGTAAATACTGATCATAAAACATAATTCTGATTATGATAAAGAGACATATGTGCATTGTCCAGTTCTTAATAGTGCCTGCACTATGGACAGTGACTGTAGCGCTGTTTCAACCATGGGTTGTACTGGAAGTTCGAGTAAGACGTGTACCTGTAAACCAGGATACAAACCATCATCAGATCAGTTATCATGCACTGAAGTTATTTTTTTACGTACAAGTTATTTTCATAGTTGTATAATTGTTCTCTGAAATGTTAAATTAAGTTTTAAGATAGGTTAACGTTTGAAGGCAGTCGCTACAGTTTCATCAAAATTTTCATATTAATAGATTTCATTCAAACTTTTGTGTATGTCAAGAACATGATGTTATGCAACGAAAACCCATATAAAAATGGGACTTTACCAGGGTAATTTGTTTTTTTTTTATTAGATACCAAAGATGTCACATTTTGAACAGTTTACTATTTTCATAGACCTCTTTGTCGGCATGAAATCATAAAATGCATCACAAGAATATCATAAATAATTATAATATTTCTCAGTTATAGACTTTCTATATATTACAAATAAATTGCTAAATATTGCAATATTTATGTTAACTTGAATTTTACATAAAAGAATTTCACCAAATACTACCAATATATTCACTAATGTATAACTAGCATAAAACAAAAGGAAAATGTAGGTTACCAAGTTAATTTTTTCTCAATGGCAATATCAAAAGGGGGGTGGTAATCATGTATACTTAAAGGTTTATAGTGTACATCATTAATGATTAAATGTTCGGCATTCTAAGTATTATCACGAAAATTTATTATTTACATTTAAAGAAAAGAATAGCTAAAAAGCATAGTACTGATGTTCAATGTCAATTTTTTTTCTCTGATACTGAAATGAGAGAATCTGCTTACAGAAGTCGGTCAAAATTCCTGTAACGTTATTAAATATAAGCATTTTATATTGAATATTAACTTGCACACCTACATGTATGATTTTGTTTGAACATAATAAGGCACTAAGAATTTGAAGTTATATGCAACTTCTGCAGATCAAGAATTATCTGTAAGCTTGAGAGGCAGTATGCACATTGATCAAGCGATTCATACAGTGTATGACAGAGCATTGTTCATATTAACAATTAGTACACATTTTAATTGATAAGACAAGTGACCAAATTCAATTATTCGTTTGTCTTTCAAAACATCTTCAGGGACATAATTAACATCAGACCCACCATCGGGGACAGCGCTATCTGTCACAATTTCTCCCACTTTCGGTTCATAACCCTGAAACTTGTAAGTGTCTGCCGGATGAAACATTCGACTGCCAGTTTTTCAAACGCACAGAAGACAGAAGTCCTTTTACACAAGACTTTTCTGATATAAATCTACCCTTTTTGGCCAGCATTATTCATTTATAAATGCAAAATGAGCAAAATATCTTCAACGAATGTTTCACTTTATCCGCGCGTAAAAAAGATTTTCGTTTTGAGAATTACATGCACGCATTAAGTATAAAACCCAGGTTCGACCGTGAACTGTGTTTTAATCATTTCATTTTGGCGGTAGTACAGTAGTTCAATACTCGTTTTAAAAAACTTTAGCGACCGCCTTTAATTAAAGTTTAAATTAAACATTAAGACAGGTGGATAATCTATTTTTAATTTCAGGCATTCATACAAGTAGGCAGGAGATTCTTGCTTCTTATAATTAAATGACCGCAGCACTGTTTTAAACAAGGTGTGGTTTTAAATGGAAACACCTAAGCTACAGTACGTGGCCACTTACATTCGTTAAAAGACGTTAATGACGTGCGCGTTTTAGGAGAGGGCGTGTTTTTAAAATGCAAAATATGCAAACTTTATAACAAAAATATATCTGTTTTACCTTAATATTTCTTCATATGACCCTTCAAGCGAATTACGCTGGCTAAACGTCATGTGATTGATTTGTAGAGGTTTTGGATATACAATGCCGGTATGAACTGCCAAATTAACTCCAGGCGGTCAAAAGGCTCGTCGGGTGTTTTTATGTTGTGAGCACTAACCTGAAGCTTTCTTTTTAAATACAGCCACACATTTCCAATTATGTTTTAGTATGGCGACTGGGCCGGCCAACTTATTGTCTTTTACCCATTACTGGCCATGTATCTTTGCACCACATGTGCGCGGTGGACATGTCTGGTTTTAACTGGCCAAAATGTTCTTAGAGAACCTGAATATATTTTTCCACATTGATATTTCCATCAACCTTCGCTATTGTACCGACGTCATAGATACAAATACACCCCCATACCATAACTTTTACCGGGCACTGCTCGCGTAGTTTCACTAGGTCCGGTCTCCAACCTTCTTCCTGTTTCCACAAAACATAAACACTGTACTGTCCAAGACAAACTTGACTTTTGTCAGAAAAATAACATACCTCTAAAGGTTCTCTACAGTCCTCCATCTCTTACCCCGACACCTTTCAACCCGCTTCCTCCCGTTTCCCACCTTGATGACAAACTTCTTCTTATAAACAACCTTTCGATAACCAGAAAACTTAAGTCTCCTTCTCACAGTCCTTGCACTGACTTTCACATCCCGTGTCTCATTAAATCTGGCTGCAATTTCCTTCAAAGGAGCCTTTCTGTCACTTTTTAAAAGCCGCCCTAATATGCGCGCACCTCGGTCATCGATCAAACACTGCCACGGTTTTCTTTTCAAATTTTCCGCGCCACCAGTAAGATTAAACTTTTTCACAATATAATCCACTGCAGATCTATAAATATCCCATAGATCACTAATAGAACATATCCGTTTACCCTGCTGGTACATTTTGCAATGATCGATTTGACACTAGGGTAAACACAGGTCCCATGTTTACGAAAATGTCACTTGCGAGATTGTTTACAATTAGACGACTAAAATTTACATGTACATCGATTCCTGGAGCTGTGATATATTTTTTTTTATTAATCAACATTCAGTACACTCAGTTTTCTTTTATGAGCTTTCAGATATAGCGCCTAACTTGAGTGTCGCGATGACGTTACGAAAATAACGAATATAAGTGGCCACGTACTAGCTTTATTTACACCTAACCTTAATCGTGTTTGTGGTATGATACGTGTAATACATGTAATACACTGTACAAGAACGAAGGCAGTCAAACAACTTTCAAAAAGGAAGCGAATTTTTACGTTTTTTATTGAAAAGAGCTGTTAATGTTCCTGTTATTAAAATATGACTTAATACCTTTTTGTTTTCTGTATATGTTAATCATAAATAATAATCATTCACGTGACATATATGCCTCCTCCAGTCCTAAATAGTGCCTGCTCTCTGGACATTGACTGTAGCGCAGTGTCAAATTCTGTTTGTACCGGAAGTTCCAGTAAGACGTGTACATGTCAAGCCGAATACACACCATCATCTGATCAGTTAACATGTACCACGCCTACAAAAGGTATGTTGTATTTCATGGCAGAATGGTTTTTACAAATAAAAGTATTTTCCAACAAGCGAATGCTTTGAGGACAATGACTGTAGCTCAAAATCATGGCACTTGTATGGCCATTATTGGGGCCCACGATAGGCCCCATTTCCCTCTTATAAAAGTATGTTTTTTTCCTTAAAAATTTATTAGTAAGTTTATGTTCCGGTAAGTTGGCCTTATATTTTTTACAGGTAAATGGTAAATGTAACAATAAATTGAAATACTCGAATAAACATATGTATTCTTTCCAGTTCTAAATAGTGCCTGTTCTCTGGACATTTACTGTTACTGTGGCTCTTTATCAAACTTTATCGGCTTGCACTGGAAGTTCCAGTAAGACGTGCACATGTAAACCAGGATTCAAACCATCGTCCGATCATTTATCGTGTACCAAAAGTGTCTTGCACGTTTTGTTTCATTTTTGTTACATCAAAATATAGTTTCTGTTAAAGGTGAAAAAGGTAAAAAAACATATGAACGATTCTTCACGTCTTCAAGTATCTGACGTCATTAATTCAAGTTAGTGACGTCATTTAGAAAATAAGGTTTATGTTAACGTCAATATTTTAACGTAAGGCAACAAAATTTAGTGTGTATACATGTACACAAATGTTATTAACAGTAAAAGATATGTAAGAAAAAGTATCATGCATTGGAACTTCGGTAAAGATAGAGAAATCTGTCACCTCGGGTGAACTGTTGTGGCGGGAATTCGGCAGAGCCTCTTTCCCGCAAAACAGTTCCCCCTCGGTGACAGATTTTTCCATCTCAACCTCACACTCATGCAAGATGCTTATAAAGTAATCATTATTTTCGATAGTAACAAACTTATTTATTTAATTGGTACATTGTATCATCACACAATAACAGAAGCAGTCAAATAACCGTTAGATGGAAACAAGTGAATTCTTAACGGTTTGGTATAACTTTCAGTTATTGAGATGACTAACTTTTACTCATTTGATCTAATACATGTTTGTTGTCATGCAAATGTTGATCATATATCGTAATCTACGATGAATTTTCCAGTTCTTTATAGTGCATGCGCATTGGACAGTGACTGTAGCACTGTATTAAACTCGGTTTGTACCGGCAGTTCGAGTAAGACGTGTACATGTAAACCTGGATACAAACCATCGTCAGATCAGTTATCATGTACCAAAGGTATCTTGCATGTCATATTTTTTCCATAGCAGAATAAATATCTTACAATATTAAATATACTTAAATTTTAAAGTTAAAGTCGAGAAATGGATATGAGACATGCATCACAAGGTTCTAAATAGCCCGTCAACTAATGGCATAAGTTTCAGTTCTGCATTAAACGCATATTTTGTTTACTTAAAACACTTATAATGTATCATTCAATTTACGACAATATTAATTTTTTGATATCCGGTTCTATAGTGTAATAAATAAGGCAGTCAAACAGCCAACCAAAAGGAAGCAAATTCAGTCAAAAATGTTGGCATAATGTTCCAGTGCAGTGATTGCAATACGACATAATGATGAAGTATTGTTTCAGGGAATAGTTAATCATGTATTGATGTCCTAGAACAGAAATGAATATGTTTTCCAGTTCTAAATGGTGTCTGCACCCAAGAAGGTGACTGTAGCGCTCTATCAAACTCGGCTTGTTCTGGAAGTTTGTGTACATGTAAGCCTGGATACAAACCATCATCTGATCAGTTATCATGTATCCAAGGTATCTCGCATGTTTTACTTTTTATAACAACTTGAATATTCTCTATTGCAAAATGAAATCGAAAATAACATTTCTAGCAAGGATAAAAATTACAGTTTTAGTTTCAGGCATGTATTTGTCTTAGGCGAGAACAGTCGGTCTATAGTGAATGCAGTTAAACATCAACTGCTTGGTATCTTGCATGTTTTACTTTTTTATTGCAACTTGAATATTCTCTATTGAAAAATAAAGTTGAAAATAATATTTCTTGCAACGTTAACAATTTTAATTTTAATTTCAAGCATAGTTTTGTATTAGTCGAGAACAGTCGGTTTATATAGTGAATGCAGTTAAACAACAGCCGCTGCTATATATACAAAAAAATTCATCTACAATAAACATCTAACGTGTATTTATTCTCACCTCAAAATTCAATGATTGAATCAGTAACATTATCAGATAACAAAGTCAATCAAATAACAACCAGTATGATAACGGGTAAAGCAGTAAGACTGTGTTACATGCTCGGTAATGAAAATATGATTTAATGTTCTTTGCCTGGAGTAAATGTTAAAAAGAAAGCGAAGTAACATGTGTTAATTTTACAGTTCTAAGTAGTACCTGCACTCAAGACAGTGACTGTAGCACAGTTTCTTGCATACCAGATCAGGTTATCCGGTGTTTTCACCCGTGTAGGAAATTTCAACCCTACACCCCCCATGTAGAATGAGTCACGTGAGTGACGTCACGTCTTCAAGTATCTGACGTAATATATTCAAGTTAGTGACGTCATTTAAAAAAAAGTTTGCTTTAACGTCAATATTTCAGCATAATGAAAATAAATAAGTTTGTATACTTACACAGAAATGTTATAAATAATAAAAGGTATGCAAGAAAAAGTATCTTGCATGAGACATTCGGTGAAGATAGAAAAATCTGTCACCTCGGGTGAACTGTTTTGGCGGGAACTCGGCAGAGCCTCGTTCCCGCAAAACAGTTAACCCTCGGTGACAGATTTTTCCATCTTCACCTCACCCTCATGCATGATACTTATAGTGTTAATTTAACAGTTCTAAGTAGTGCCTGCACTCAAGACAGTGACTGTAGCACTGTATCAAATTTGGCTTGTGATGGAAGTTCGACATGCTCATGCAAACCTGGATACAAACCATTAACTGACCAGTTATCATGTATAAGAGGTATATTTCACGCAATCTTTTCATAATGGCATGAATATTCTCTTAAATGCAAAATACAGCTGAAAACAAAATGTATAGATCGCCAACTTAATAATTAATTTTAGTTTCAGGCAGGTATGATTAGTAGGCGAGAACTGTCGGTTCTATGTAGGGGATGTACTTACATGTGTAAAACAATGACTGAAGCTCTGGGAAGATACATTTATTTCATCATAAAATTTATATTCGCGTGGCATCTCGATAAAAACATACATTTAAACAACAAACAATTAATATAAATAAGACAGCCATGTCAGTCAACATTATATGATAATTAAAATTATGAAACAGGAACTTTGAATGCTACCGAACACGACAAATGTATAAATATTCCAGACTCGGTTTGATTGAGCCTATTCATGGGCAGTAATGGAAATACGTATTGCTGCCCACGCCGCCTAGCCCCAGGTTGAGCGCAACTCAATATTTACATCAATAAGGGTGACACAAAAGGGTGAATTCAACCCTTATGTCCATTGTGGTCCACTAATATGAACACTGTAACCTATATCATCAATGAATTGGGCTTAACCCAGGAGTAAGCAGCGTAGGCAAAAGATTCAATAAGACCCAATAAGCGTGCAAAATGTTAGTGATATTAAAAGCTTGACTTGTCTTCCAACAATGATATTTTACAACAGTACTAAAATTGACTGCTTTCCGATCACTTACGGTACATGGGACCAATTATAATGATACCTGGGCACATCACGCGAAAAGTTGTTTTCGGGAATTATCAAAGGTAAATGTAAATACAGAGTATATGCGTTTGCCAGGACTGAAATACGGGTAAGATGTATTGCGAATTATCATTGTTAGAATTAGTGAGGTTGAACCTTTTATTTTAAAAATACATTGGCATTTTTATAAAAAAAACTTATAATAGTTGTCTTTCTACTTTTAAAACTAATTTGTGTCATGAAATAAAAAACATTAATAATTTAATTCAAGCGTGGGCGTGGGGCGGCAGCCCCGATTTTACCACTATATTCTGAAATAACAATGAATACATGAATTAAAATGCCGGCGGGGTTATGGGGCGACAATAAATTTTACTTACACATGAACCGGTAAACTGCAGGTGTCCCCGAGTAAGGTCGGCTGTGATCTTTCAGGTGATTTTCCAAAATACGGCAGACTAACTCTTCCTTCCTTAATGTGGCGAGAACAAATTAAAATATATTTATAAGTATATGAATGTAAATGGAATGTTGACGGATAGCTTAAGTTGTCAATTTATGAAATAGGTTTTGTGAGGGCATGTCTTTTATTGCGATTTAGTATATAAAACTATAAACCCGAACTAGATTGACTGATATTTAAAAACATAACTAAAACCAAAACAAATGCGTTATAACGAACACAAACCTGTAAAAAGTGGTATTGTCCTGGGAACGCCTAAATAGTAACGACTTCTCACCATCGTAAAAATATTGGATTCCAAAATCCCCAAAATGTTATTGGTTTTCTTCTCTGGCAAATTTAGTTGCTTTGAAATCCTTTTTGGACCCCATTTCGGATTTATGGATTTTAGTTTTGCAACGTTGAATATTATGTTATATTCAGCCCAAAACAACTCCGGATTCGGGTCTTTATTTACAGATTTAGATCGATTTTAACTAGTGAAAACCCTACGTGGTCAATAAGCGCCGAGTCCATGTTTTGTTGTGTTTTAGTTATTTTGACGTCGTGTCGACATCGTTTTCCCGCTCTTCAAACGTTGTATTTTGACGCCAATCGGACGTCATTCTAAATCGGCCTACGATTTGAGATGTTTACGGCCCACGATCTGCGATCGGCCCGCGATTTGGAAATCAGTTATCATGTACCATAGGTATCTTGCATGTAATATTTTTCCATGGCAGAATGAATTATTATAAAATTAAAAATACTTAAATTTAAAACTTAAAGCCCAGTAATGGATATTAGGCATGCATCACAAGTACTGTGGTATCATTTAATTTAGCGATTGCTTAGTTTTCGCGTATTTCCCGCTCGGGCCAGTGCGCGAATTTAAAACCTTAGCTAAAATTTAACCAAAAAGGTCCACATACGTATCCGAAACGTGCTATGTTTATATATAGTTGCCCGTATCGCTATTTGATATTAAATTGAAGTATGAATAATTATGTTAATAAAGAAAATAAAATTAGTTATAACTGTCGAATTTCTGTTGGAATATGTTTAATGTTACTTGAAAACTTGAATTACAATTTAGTCCGCGCATTTAGGTCAGGTCACGTTTTACTAAACAGTATCGTTGTCATCTCATTTTTAATTTATCAACACTTTAATGGGTAACTGTTTCGCAATTAATTGACACTTCATACCATAAAACGGGTACGAAATTTAACTTGCCAAATGATGATATGAATGGTCCAGATAGATGTATCAAACGGGTCCCGTGTCAATTAGCGGCGCCGAAAAAACAGCGGTCCGATAATTGACTAACAAAGGAAGTGGTAATTGACAGAGGGCCAACTGACACATGATTAGCTCGCGTGTTCAAATAAACAAAAGGTATTGATAACGGGTCGGTAAACTATCGATAATCCTTTTTTGGAAAAATTGCATTTGCGCGAATTTACGTCCGCGCGAAACAGTCTTTTTCGGCGATTGCGCGAAATTTCGTGCCAGCGAAAATAAATGATACCACAGTAGGTTATAAACGTCGGTTCTAATTAGCCAATCAACTATATTATAAATGGCAATAGTTTCAAATCTGCATTAAACGTAACTATTGTTTACTTAAAACACTTATTATGTATCCTTATATTTACGAAAAAAAATAATTATTTAATATACGGTTCCATAGTGCAATAACAAAAGCAGTCAAATAACCAACCGAATGGAAGCGAATTCAGGTTAAGAAGTTGGTATAATGCTCCAGTGATGGCAATACGACATAATGATGAAGTTTTGTTTCAGGGTAAAGTTTATCATAAATTGAACTCCTAGAACAGAAATGAATATGTTTTCCAGTTCTAAATAGTGGCTGCACCCATGGAGGTGACTGTAGCGCTCTATCAAACTCGGCTTGTTCTGGAAGTGTGTGCACATGTAAGCCTGGATACAAAGCATCATCTGATCAGTTATCATGTATCCTAGGTATCTTGCACGTTTTACTTTTTTTTAAGCAACATTCTCTATAATTGCAAAAAAAAGTTGAAAATAACATTTCTAGCAAGGTTAACAATTCATTTATTTAAGCATGTGTTTGTCTTAGGCGAGAACCGTCGGTCTAGGTAGTGAACGCAGTTAAACAACAGCTGCTGCTCTGTACAAACATTCATCTACATTAAATAACTAACGAATATGACATGTATTCTCAACTCAAAACCCAATGATTTATTTGGTAACACAATCAGATTACAAAGCAATCAAATAACAACCAGTATGATAACGGGTTTGAATGTAAGTGATACATGTTCCGGTAATAAACATATGATTTAATGTTCTTTACATCTAGTAAATGTTAAAGCCTAATCCAAGAAAAAAAAAACATATGTTATTTTTTCAGTTCTAATTAGTGCCTGCACACAAGAAAGTGACTGTACCACTGTATCAAATTCGGCTTGTGGTGGAAGTTCGACATGCTCATGTAAACCTGGATATCAACCATCAACTGACCAGTTATCATGTATAATAGGTATATTTCACGCATTTTTTTTTCAAAACAGCATGAACATTTAATTTATTTTCAGGCATGTATGATAGTATGCGAGAACCATCGTTCTAGGTAGGAGTTGCACTTAAAACAATGACTGAAGCTCTGGAAAGAAATATTTATCTTATCAAAAAATTTATAATCGCACGGAAACTCAATAAAACATACATTAAAACAACAAAACAATTCATATATGAATAAAGACAGCCATGTCAATCAACATAATATGATAATAATTAAAAAAAATTGTGAAACACGAACTTTGAAAGCCATCGAACACGACAAATCTGAACACATTGCAGGCTCGGTTAGATTGAGCCTGTTCATGGGCAGTAATGGAAATGCATATTATTAATTAACTAAAATAATATTGAAACAATATGTACAATTCAGTCCAACCTATAACGGGTTGCATTCAATTCACATGAAACCTCAACTTGGCCAATACGACATAGCCTGGGCCCATACAGGTTTGACTGGGCCAATATGAGATTGCATGATTCTGATTGGATAATGAACTGGTCCAATATGAATAGAATCACTTCATATTAGAAACAAAAATACAGCCATTTTGGAATTGCTAAGTCAATTTTTTATGGATAAAGTGGTAAAAGATAGTATGACTTTTGGCAGTAGATGTGCAGTTACGCAAAGCGGCAGAGGAGAAGACTATGTTGCTGATTTTGGTGATATCGTTCTGTGTAATAAAACTTTTCTGTGTAATAAAAATCTTTCAGTTTTAATATCTAACCAGTACAACAACAACGCAGATGTCTACAGAAAGAATTTTTGAAACTAAGAAAACAGTAAATGTTTAGGGATTACTCTAGAACTTTGCAAAAAGGATAGTTTGGATAACTTACAGACGTGATAAATTGGGTATAACATGTGGAAGTCGTGAATGGAATGTCCCAGAAATGAATTCGTTTTGGATATATTTTGATATAAATTATAATTAACTAAATTAAGACTGGATGAACAAGAGAGTTGGCTGCCACAGTGTGTAGGAATGTTCAGGTTGTTTTTGTATTCAAAACAGCCAGGTCACTACTGTATATAGACCGATTGAAGATGCCAGATATTAGAATCAGAGTTGACACTTCGTCTCTTAAGGCTGGTAAATAGCAAATTTAAAGTCTTAAACTCTGAATACTGTGTTAATTAATAAAATTGTCATTAATCAAGTGAATTCATATTGGCCTTGTTATTGGGCCTCAAGCAGTCATATTAGCCAAAGGCCTTCGTCCTCGGGCAAATATGACTACCCTTGGCCCAATAACAAGTCCAATATGAATTCGCTTGATTAATAACATAATATTACTGCTCACGCCGCCTAGCCCCGGGTTGAGCGCAACTCAATACTTACATCAATAAGGGTGACATAGAAGGATAAAATTAAACCTTATTTCCATTGTGGTCCTCTATTGTGAACGCTGTAAACTGTATCAATACTGAATTGGGCTTAACCCAGGACTAGGCGGCGTGGGCAAAATATTCTAATATACATTTCCATTAATGTCCATGATCAGGCTCAACCAAACCGAGCCTTCAATATTATCATATGTGTCGTGTTAGGAGCTTTCAAAGGTCTCTTTTAATCTTTGTATTCATTTTGAAACAACAAACGCAATCTTTTATTCGGTGACACTAGACAGCCGCCAAGTCAATCAAATAAACGTCAGAATGATATATGTAGCAGGACAAAAAGTTGCAGTAAGTAAAATAATTATGTTCCAGTGATTAAATTTAAAAATAAAAATGAGCTAATTACCTCATCATCTTGTAAATGTCTTAAAATACATATATAATAAATAGCAATGTCTGATCAGTTATCATATTCAATGTTTGACTTCCCGCCGTTTTTTACTAGTCAATGCACTTCAAACAATGATTGCAGCTATATGCTGAAAACATTTGTTTATGTTTCCAAACACTCAAGCTACTTTCATTTTTACTAAAATCGGTATGAGAGACATGTTGTGGTAAGTATGAGGTTGGTGCATTATAGGGTATGATCTGGTATCATATCCGCTAACAAAATCAGGCAATAAGTCGTCCTAAAGATATCGATTTTAAGTAAGCATATAATATTCCATTGATTACAATATGACCTAATTAGTTTTATTGGTTAGTAAATACTGATCATTAATCATAATTATAGGAGAGACATATATGCATTTTCCAGTTCTTAATAGTGTCTGCACTATGGACAGTGACTGTAGCGCTGTATCAGCCATGGCTTGTACTGGAAGTTCGAGTAAGACGTGTACCTGTAAACCAGGATACAAACCATCGTCAGATCAGTTATCATGCACAAAAGGTATCTTTTACGTACACGTTATGTTCATAGCAGTATGATTGTTCTCTGAAATGTTAAATTAAGTTTCAAGATAAGTTAAAGTTTAATTAAAGTTAAAATTAAGCATTAAGACAGCTGGATAATCTATTTTAATTTCCGGCATTTGTTTAAGTAAGCGGTAGATTCTTGTTTCTTATAATTAAATGACCACAGCACTGTTTTTATCAAAGTGTGGTTTTAACTCGAAACACCTAAGCTAGCTTTATTTACACTTAACCTTAATCGTTTTTGTGGTATGATACATGTAATACACTGTTACGGTACAAAAAAGAAGGCAGTCAAACAACCTTCAAACGGAAGCAAAGTATAACGATATTTATTTAAAAGAGTTATTAAAGTTCCTGTTATTAAAATATGACTTAATACCTTCTTGCTGTCTGTAAATGTCTATTATAAATATTAATAATTCACGAGACATATATGCCTCCTGCTGTACTTAATAGTGCCTTCACTCTGGACATTTACTGTAGCTCTGTATTAAATCGGCTTGTTCTCGAAGTTCCAGTAAGACATGCACCTAGATACAAACCATCGTCACATCAGAAATTATGTACCTAATGTGTCTTGCACGTTTTATTCTTGTTTAATCAAAATATATTTTCTATTTAATGTGAAAAAAGTTTAAGAAACATATGAACGAATGTTCAACTAGATAATGATGCAGGTCTATATTTAAAATAATGTTTTTTAAACAAGAAATCCATAAGTTATCATTATTTTCATTAGTAACAAACTTATTTATTTATTTAGTACATTGTATCATCCCACAATAACAGAAGCAGTCGAATGACAGTTAAAAGGAAGCAAGTGAATTCTTAAGATTTGTTTCAGTTATTGCAATGACTAATTTTTGCTAATTTGATCTAATACTAGTACATGTTTGTTGTCATGGAAATGTTGACCAGAAATCGTAATCCTAGATGAATTTTCCAGTTCTAAATAGTGCCTGCACTCTGGACAGTGACTGTAGCGCTGTATCAAACTCTGTTTGTACCGGTATAGCGTAATTTTAACACGGCCGTAATAATAACACGTTTTCTTAGGTTTTGATGGTCTCATTTAAAACTAAATTGTTTTATTACGTGAAAGTAAATTTGCACGAAAATTCGTCTATGGCAAAATTAAATATTGATTAAATGTTTACAAAATTCTATTGCATTCGAAATAATTGTTCCTATGAAATATCTGGTTGTCAATTTCGTGAATATCTGCGTTCAAAAATGGGCTTCGTAAAAAAACCTACCACGCATTGTTTGAGAAATAAATTCATAAAACAAAATGCGGAAAACTATAAAAACAAATCATTCTTCATAGAAATTCAGTGCTGATGCAATATCATGCCTTTTAAACATATGTTTAAAGCTTTAAAATTGTCACATATTTTTCCTTAATGGCGTCATTTCCGTCCGTTCGGTATAATAACTGGAAGTTACATCGTTTTGACTTATTTAACATTCATTTACACTAAAAGGTCTTTTGGTTAAACAAATTAAAGTATAGGTATCAAAATATTACTACTAAATAAGATAAAAATAGGTGTCTGATGCCACTCAACAGTTTTCATAACGGTCTTTTTCACCTGCGGACATCGAAGGAAAATTCACTTCCGGGATTTTAGTGTTTGTTTTCTTATTTTGCTTTCTTATTTTTAATCTGCTACTTTTACTCTGCTTAAATGTTACAAGAACATTTAAATCAGAGATATGTTGGTTTAAAACTATAAAATATCTTTTTAATATTAACAATTTACACAAAAATGTTAAAGGTGGATAAACATGAATTTTCATATAAATAATGAATTCATCAGAAACATGATTCACATCTAGAAAAATCAAGAAAGATTGCAAGAATATTGCAATTGTACTATTTGTAAAAATAAAACAAACAAAAAATCTGATAAAAAAGTTTTAAACTGTTATCTCGGTTGTTCATATATGTAAATATTTAATCGTCAGCTTTAGCTATGGTGTTGACCATGAGCAATGCAAGTTACAAGTTTATATTCAATGATGTTTTCGATAACGGGACTTATATAACATTTCTAGAATGGGGGATTGTTTGCAGTAGTGTGGGCTGGTTACATGATAATTTCCAACTTTCGGACCAAAATCCACATGAAAATTAAATATTGCTACCCACAATAGGGTCAGAGCAACCCGCTGAACCTCTTCAGGATCCACCGCTGAGACACAATAGGGTGTACATGTTTTTACAAAATCCCCTGGCACTTTAACAAACCAAGTTTTAACATTTAGCAATGATATGCTTGCTGATATTCATCCTTTTGGGAGTGGGTGAGAACTATTGTCATTAGAGACATTTCAGAAGTATTTCTGAAATCTAGGGATCCAACTCATAACTTCATGACTGCCATGCCAAGGATTTTTTCACCACCTTTGTGTTACCATAATTATGTAAAATTGCACTGAACAGAGCATGTACAACATTTAATGGTTATACATTAAACTATAGTTTATGGTAAACCACAGAAGTGTGCTTGGAAATATGATTTTAAAATTTATCCTCAGGGATTCATCTAGCTGCTGAATTTGGGAAATTGTAAGAGTCAAAGGGTCATCTCCCAGGTCATATGGAACATCTGATTCTAAATAGAAAATATTTTTTTGGTCACAGAAATCATTAACATGTTTAACCCTTTCCTGTATAGATACACCCCTTTATTGCTAGGGCAAACAGTTTAGATCAGATCAGCCGGCTCATCCGTGCCATCTGATCAGGATCTAAACTGTTTGCTTATTGATTCATTAGGTTATTTCTGACCAAAATGTGACCAGTGCAGATCCTGATCAGTCGGCACGGATGTGCCGTCTGATCTGGATCTACACTGGTCGCACACGTGTAAATTTAGTCAAAATGTGTATATATCCAGGAAAGGGTTAAGTTAATATATTTGCTTTTCCACTAGCCTAACTGCATAGACAGTGTCAGCAAATCAGTGATAAAATAAGTAATTTTTCATTTTAACTTTATTCTGATTAATTTTAGAGGATCAAGTGTGAACAGTTTTTTTTAAAATTCTGATGCCTATCACTGAATATAGTTAATAACCCAACAATACTGCTTTGTGAGAGTATACATAAAACGATGTGTTGCAATCATTTTCAGTGATTCCTATGATGGGTATCTTCTTAATATTTAAGTCAGTTATCTACAAATGCATAGAATCATATTAAAACCACCAGAATTTTATGAATACTATACCTCTTCAACAAACAGTGTAATGAGCAAGTGTCACAGGCAAGATGGAGCTTGTTAAATGGGCAGTGCTATGGTAGTTACATGATAATTTCTTACTTTCTGTCCTCAATTCTTTGGGAAAATTAATTATAAAATATTGCTGCCAACAAGAGGGTTGGTGAAACCCCACTGAACCCCCTCTGGATCTGCCCTTGAATGTGCCACATTAAAATCTAGACTTGATGCCAAACATGTTTAATTTAAAATATCAATACATTTTATATTCAATACTGTATCCTACATCAACATATATTAAACAGAGACTGAACCATATTAAATAAGAAGAGTGGTCTAGGGGTAAAGTGTTTTACTCAAGATCCTGCGGGTTAAATGCTTCCATCAATGAGATATGTCTGCAGTTTCTCCAGTCCACATTGGGCGCAAGTATTGGTTTGCAACCCAGGAAGCAATCATCGAGCATGATGAATATTAGTTTCACAACTTGTTTCATAATCAATGTTAAAAAATAAGTTTAAGCTAAACCATATTAAACTTTGGTAAAAATAATCTACATTTGATTTTAAGCATATGTTGAAAGTTTCAAGTCATTATTTAGAAAACTGTTAAAGAAGACACTTGACAGCTTCAACATAAAAATTTAATAATGGACTCAGCAATATAAAAATTATGTCATGATCACCTAGAATACATGTTGGAAGTTTCAAGTAAATGTCTTTAATACTGTAGAAGAAACCCCCTTTCTACAAATAATGAACTGGGCAAAATGAAAAATATTTTTAATGTCACCAACATGTTTACACTTGATGTAGAACATAGGTTGAACCTTTATTTCCATGGGATTTGGCTGTTATCCAATGGGCGAACAGTGTAGACCCATGTGTATCAAACACCTGAAATCAGTTAAAATGCAAAATGCACTTTAACTTAAATTCCACTGAAACCATTATTTACAACTATTGAATTACAGTACACATTGCATAGATTAACTCTGTAAGTGGAAAAAATTTTCATCAACGATGCAAATTTCAGTTTTCATAACATCATTAGTACACAATGTTAATTAACCCCGACAGACTTAATAATTATCACTGATTGTTCAACCCTTCACTGATATCCCATGAGCAAACAGTGTAGATCCAGATCATCTCACACAACTGTGCCATCTGAGCATGATCTACAATGTTCAATTTTCATTCATGAGATTATTCCTTACCAAGAAGCAAACAGTGTAGATCCTGGTCAGAATTGGCACTGTTGATCTAGATCTACAATGTTTGCACATGTGATATGAAATTTACAAGGTTGTAGATTGTGATAACATGGAATCAGAAGGAACATCTTAACAGATCCTGGCAAAGACATTAACCATTTCTTATGGGTGCTATAACTGGTAGTGCTGAGATCTGAGATAAGATCATTCCTAATCACTAAGATTTCTAAACTATTGAGAGAACAGGACACCATTGGTAGGGGGATGCTGTGTGGCCAGTGATTAATGTATTTGGCTGACAATCACAGGCTTCTCACTGCTCAGGGTATAAGTCCTCCTGAAGTCAGAATCCTTTGTTACAAGAGCTTTCAGCTTTAGGTAATTCTTCCTTGGTCTATAATGCTGGAGGAATTTTGATCCTTCTTTAACCAGAATAACCTGGAATTCCACACCAAGATTTTCACTTGTAGGGGGCAGGGCAGTTCCAATGTTATTAATCTTTGTATGGAAATCAAGCTCAGACCTCAGGTTGCGCACTGGTTAATTTTGAGATTTTACCAGTCAGATTGCGGAGATCTGAGACTAGTCTTCCATGCTTAGTTTTATATCTAAAAACAACTAAATCAATGTAATGGAAATTCCTCATCAGCTTAGCTTAGGAGGGACTATACACTTTTGTACATCTTCCAAACAATTTGGAAAAACTGTTGTTTTATCATTTAATCCCCTTTTTAGTGCTTAGCACAGACACATTTGTCACATTTATGACCAGTGTAGACCCTAGTCATCCTGTATATAGAGTCTAATCAGTTAACACTAATCAATATTCAGTTAAAACTTTTCAGTAAAATGCTACTATGAACAATAATTATTTAATGTACTTGGTTTGGACTGATAATTCAATTTGTATTGAATTGCACCAGTTGTTTTCATTTGCATTTGCATTCTACTTGGTACTTACTAGAATGAGCAATGTGCAAAATGATTTAAAATATAAGGAATTAGAATGAACATTTCAGTAACTTTTTGTTAGTTGTGTTGTGTACATTGATATTAATCTAACTTGACACATTCTATGATGTTATACTCATTGAAATTAGTTTGATTCATATTTTATAATTGCACCTCTTTTCTCAATAATGTCGAGTAGTCTTCCTAAATGTATCTCAGACTTTTTATATTAATTATCTTAAAAGTTAAGGTCATTTTTCATTGAACTAAAGGCTTAAGGCTGATTTCATAAAAAATCAATTTTTTTCATGACCAATTCATTAAAGTGTAAACTGAGATACCCACATGTGTAAAATATATTTTGAACATTTACCACCTACCTCCAAAAAATGTATCATTTTATTTTTAATTTTTTTTTTATATGTTATGGTTACATTTCCTCCCATTTACCTATTTTAAATGTTAATACCAATTCTCTGTAAGCACTTTAATGTCTCTATAAGGGGCTGGAAACACACCCCTTCAGAAATCTTTTATTTTTTGTCAAATAACCTGCCTTAGCATGCATAAAAGTTTCAAACATCAATAAAGTGAAAATTCTCAATGGTTGTCATGGTAACGGTAACCCCTCAAAATAAGCCTGGGAAACTGTAATTTTTTGTGAAAACATGCATGTTTTACATTCAATAAAAACCAAAATCAATCATTTGATGTAAATAATTTATTAATTATGACAATTAGATAATACCATAAGGTATTTGTTTACAATAGTAAATATAATAAAAAGTTACATCTAATACAGGCTTATGTAATCTCAAAATCGCTAATTTTTGAAAATTTTAATTTAATTTTCAATATTTTATCATTTTTGAACCTTTTTGTGCATCAATTTCGAAAATGTTCCCCTAATTTAATTTTTAATGTCTTTTGCAATTTAGTTCATTTAATAAGATGTGAATACATGAAAATCAAAATTTGGCTGGGACCTTCATCCGTTAAACCTAAAAATTGAGGCGAAACAAAGCTCTCGTCAGCGATTGGCTGATTTTTTAAATATTAGGCATTTTTTAACTATAACAAAAAAATTACCAAAATTGCTTTTACCAGTCTTGTTTTGAACATTTATAAGGTATAAGAGTTAAAAAAAGTAAAAATATTGCTTGAATATAGCTTTTTGGCAAATTATGAAAAAATAAGCAGTTTCTAAAAATAACTTGATACTGTACAAGCTGATTATTTAGCAAATAACAGTTTTGCTCACAAGGACAACTTCTGAAAAACAAATATTGACTTGATATGATTTTAAATTTACTCTAATGTAAAACATATATTTGTTAAGAAATACTTCCAGAAAGCCATTTTGGGCAAAAGGCATGCTCTGATTGGTGGATTTTTTGAAAACAAGCAAATGTATATCGCGAGACACAAATGGGTCACTTTGATAAAAATTTGTTGGAAATATTACTTTTGCTGCAATGTATTTTGAATGTTATGATAAAAAAAAGAATACAATTGTTTGAAAATCCTACACATGGTTTCCAAAATCAGCAAAGGTAACCAGAGCTATAATGAACAGATCGTTAGAAAAACTACCATGTCCCACAAAAAGTTTCTAGACCATAAAAATATTGTTGTTTTTTTTTTGCTTATTTTCATCATTTTGATGGTACAAAATGTTCAACTATAAGACTGTTTATGATCAAAGAACAGTTAATCCAGACTGAATTGTAACTTTAATGAAATATTTTAAACCCAGAACTTTTCCAAAGTCATTCAAGCGGTTAGTTGACATCATGATGACCAAATTCATAACCATTCTGTCATACCAAATATTATTGTGCTAGTACATGTATAAGATGAGATATAACTTATTCAACAAATATTAACATAAGTCAAGTGTGATTAATGTACAGACCAATATATAAATGGACAACTTAAATGAACATCAAACTTTTATGAATTGTCTGACTGATGGACAGACCAAAAAAACACAAGTTTGTTAACAAGTCAAAACCTTGGATATTGACAGATTACATAAAAACATAAATTACTACTACACTAAGCAATAAAATGTGAGGATCATGCATATGTGTAGTTATTTTTTTATACAAGAACATGGACAAATCTGCTGAATCCTTTCCTCCATAGACATACCTTTATTGAATGAGCTAACAGTGTAGATCCAGATCATCTGATCAGGATCTGCACTGTTTGCTTTATGATTGTTAAGGTGATTGCTGTCCAAATATGACCAGTGCAGATCCTAATCAGACGGCATGGATGTCCTGGCTGATCTGGATCTACACTGGTTGCACATGTGTAAAAATGTGTACATATGGAGTACAGGGATTAAAAGTATAAAAATTACAAATTGCACACAGTTTTTTATCCATAAATGCATAGATTTTCAAAAATGATGTTTTCAAGTTCATCAAAATCAAATTTTCATCAAAATATTTTTTGTTTCACAGATTTCAACATTTCCAACAGTTATTTGGCTAAACATGAATGAATTTTCTTAAAGAGATTGTTCTTATGACCAGGAAGCATACTTGTTTGTTTGCTGTCAGCATCTTCATTTCATTCATTAGCACCAAGTAATTTTAAAGCAAAATTATCCAAAGTTTTTTTACCATTTTTTAAAATTTGACTGCAATGTTCAAAATTTTCTCTTCGCCTAAAACTCTTTCATTATGTTGATTTCATTCCTACTGATAAGTTTCTAAGGCTTGTCTGGTGAAGTAGCTACAATAGTTACTATTTCAAGTGTTTCAAAATGTTGCTTTTAAGTTCTTCTTTACATCTCTCTTCTTCCGCTGGCTTAAAATCTTCTATTTCAAGGTTTCTTTCATTCAAGGCTAGTCTTGAGAAATAGGAAGATATCTGCTGGGGTGTTAAATAATCATCTTTGGTGAACACAAATTCTTCACCAACTTTAAGCTGTCTCATTTCCAGTGATGCTCTATACGGATCTATTTTGCTGCCTGTTATTTTTCCAGCATAAAATCTGTCCTTCATATAGTTCTTCTGGCTCTCACTAAAGACAACTCTTTTCTTTTTGGATTTCAGTGCCCAACCTTGCATTAAATGTGTATGACCTTCTTTTACATATGATGGTAATGTAA
Organism: Corbicula japonica; assembly: GCA_038501625.1. Classification (NCBI taxonomy): domain Eukaryota; kingdom Metazoa; phylum Mollusca; class Bivalvia; order Venerida; family Cyrenidae; genus Corbicula; species Corbicula japonica. Next base: position 3,320,844 of record JAZAYU010000023.1, read on the forward strand.
TCACATCTTTGTTCATAAATAAATTATTGACTTTACTACTGTACAAAGTCTTAGCTTTATCATGTGAGGTGTATGCTTCCTGGTCATAAGAACAGTCACCCAGAAGAAGATGGTTCTCTAAAGCAAGATTGCTATTGAAGCTCTTGGTGCAACCCTCTTTGGTACAGTCAAAAACATCAGACTTTCTTTTCTTGGGAGCTGAACAGCTTGCCTCCTCTGTAAAACTATATAATAAAGTCAATTGATATGTCGAGGGCTTAGTGCGAAACTATTCTATCTGACATTTTTTCCAAAAATCATGTTTTTGCAGAAAAGGATACACCAAGACATGACACATGTCCTGTAAAAAGTATTAAATGATTTTCTAAAAAATTACTTTGGAAAGAGAAATTGGTCATAATATTCTATCTGACGTTTGGTCTTTTTGTTAAGTGCGAAACTATTCTATGTGACATTTTTGTTAATAAAACCAAAAAATATTTTGCTTATGATTATTGATATTGTCTCTGGCATATGAAAAGTAATGTAAAAGTTAATACATTAAAAAGAAATCTTCAAGAAACCTGATTTTTAGAACTTAAACAGAAGCAGTTGCTTCCTAGTTGTTCATTTTAGCACAAATGATTTGTTTTGCAATGTTTTAAATACCGGTAGGTAGAAAGGTTAAATTAATTACATAATGAGAAAGCAAGTGGCATAAAAGTACTCCTGGTTCAATATGAATACATAATCTACCTAATATACATGAAAGAATTAACAATGGTACATGTAGTATGGTAGAGAAGACACTCATTGAATATTCCATGAGCCTTATGCATGTCTGTCTTTTAAAGTTACATGTACCAATCAATAAAACTTCAGTTAAGGTACTCATATAGTAGTAAAAATGAGTATTTTTCTAGATAAACAGTACTAAAAATCCTGAAATGAACAATTTTGCTGATCCTGCTCCGGTTGGTTTCCTGCTGTATCAGCTTATCACTTTTAACCACTCAAATTCCAATCCGATTCCACTTCAATGGCATTCCAATTCTTTTGACCCTAATGATTTGCTCCAAATGATTGTTGCACCCCACTCCATTCCTTTTTGTTACTATTTCATATATTTTCACTTTCTTTTTATTGATATTTAAATTGGTCAATATTCTGAAGGAAATGCATTAAATCATTTTCATATTTTGCAAATAGTATTAACTGACCTTCAATACTGCAATACTGAAGTGACTGGATTTGCAATAAAATGTTTTAATGATTTTTCAACTAACTGTTTTGTAAATTAATAAACCAAAAGTGATTTATGATTTCTTGTGTGTTCATATTTTTTGCTATTCCATGGAATTTTGTTTGTGTTGTATAGGTATTTCATTTATAAATATGACAAGATGTTTAAACCCTTTTCTCCATAAATACGCATTTTGACGCATGTGCAACCAGTGTAGATCCAGATCAGCCGGCACACCCATGCCTTATGATCAGGATCTGCACTGGTCACATTTTGGTGAAATAATTTAATGAATCAAAAAGCCAATAGTTTAGATCCTGATCAGATGACACGGATGTGCCGGGTGATCTGGATCTAAACTGTTCGCCCTTGCAATAAAGGTGTATTTATGGAGGAAAGGGTTAAAGAAATAAATATGAACAGTCATGCATCTAAATATTTTGCCGAGATACTTCTTGAATCAAAATATTTAATTAGTGTTACATTAGTTTTAAATTATTACCATCGATAACAGAAAAGCACTTACTTTTTCCAAAAATTATGTTTGTTTTCATAAAAGAACAGGTAGAATTGGAAAAAGGTTTTGAAGAGCTAATACAAATAACAGATGAGCTGCTAATAGTAGCAGTAGGCTCTGATCCAGTCAAAAGTCTCCAGTCTTTCGGTGTCTAGCAGTCCAAGCGCTGATACCGAGGTTGTTTAGGAGCATGTGTATTATTTTTAATTATTTTTATGTAAAAGTAAAAAATATCGAACACAAAAGCAAGCCGTTTCAGTTAAATTATTTACATGTCAGTTATTTTTAATTTAAAGAGATAAATAGTGATTTAATAATCATTATAATTTATTATCTCATATGATTGAGGTGATAGTTTGTTTTTGTTACTGAATCCATGAGGAAAGAAATAAAATCAAGGACAAAAAAAGTGTAAGAGACCCATTTTTCAAATCTTGAGTTAACATCAGTGGAGAACCACATTACTGTAATATATGAATAATATGATATTTAGTTATATCATATAAAGTACAAGTTAGATGTTAAATAGATAATGCTGATGAAAGGTAAATTGAACTTTAACCTTCTACTCAGTGGATATGACAGCCTAGACAGGCATAAACTGCATTTGCATTAGTGTAAATCCAGATGAGCATGCACATGCATGCAGTATGATCAGGATCTAAAGACTAAATTGCTTTTAGATTCATAAGCTTATTCGGACTAAAAAGCGAACGGTGTATACCTAGATGTGACATCATTGATATGAAGTCTGATCTGGTTCTACTGTGGTAGGACATGGGATATAAGGCAGGGATCGGCTTGGACTGTCAGAACAGGGAGAAGTTTTTTCAAATATTGGGATAAGTTACCTTTGACTTAAGCTATTTGTATGAAATATATAGGGAAACTTCTCCCTTGGGAGAAGTTTGTGGCATTAGGAGATTATTTCTCACAAGTCTTCCTCTAAGCCATTCTATATAAAATCAAAGACAATGTCATTTATTGAATCTAATAACTATATTATTTTACCCTCCTTGTCTGACACAATAAGCACTAGGCTATTTTGGATTTTAAAAAATGTTTAGATTACTTACACATACTGTGTATGGCTTTCAATTACACCCTTAGTTTTTAAATAAATAAAGGCATTGATCATGGCCAGTCTTTATTTTGCTAATGTGTCAATCCAACACAGTATTACCAAGAGTTGCACACCAATCAACTTGAACATTCTATTTAAATGTGAAAGATCTAAAAAAAATAAACATGTCTACTATCTTTGGTATTGAGCATATTATACATTGATGTTGGGATTTAATAATAAACAAAAGATAAAAAAAAATTAAATAAATGCTAATAAAAAAATTTGCTTCATATTTACTTTACCTATATAAAACTTTTCATTTAAAAACAACATGATAACATCTTATCACATTTTTTATGGTAATAATTTGTCAAAAATACTGTAAAAGCATCACGTCAGTGTTACATAGAATAGTTTCGCACTGAAAAAAAGAAGACATGCCACTTGAAATTTCAGTGCGAAACTATTCTATGTGACATATTTTCAAATTATTGCAGAAATATAATTAACTAACTCAGATTTACATAAAATAATTCAATTACTTGTTAAAAGAAAAAAAATATTTTTCACATAGAATAGTTTCGCACTAAGATTTATAGTCCAGTAGACCCATTTTTCAGCGCAAAAGTATTCTATGTGACATTTTCAGCAAAATAACTTTTTTCTTAAAATATTTTTTGAAAATTTACACCTGGTTACATGTAAACATAAAATTTGAAAAACATTTGTGGATAACTTTAATTTTTATTTAGTTTTAACAAAATAAAACAGTTTTTTGCTTCTCCTGAAAAGTTTTCTAAAATGCAGATAGAATAGTTTCGCACTAAGCCCTCGATGTAAACACTACCGGATGGCTTCTTCATGGGAAGATGTATGTTTTCCAGATCTCAAACTACAAACTACAATGTATTCAGCAAACATGAACACAATGCTTATTCAGCAAACATGAACACAATGTTTATTGCCTAAAATCAGTATATATGACACACCAGTAAGGCATTAAAAATATTTTAGATTCTCATCCCCGCCCGCATCTGTCAAAAACCACCCACCCCCAAAAAATTTATTGGTAAAAAAATCAAAACATATTCTGTTCCAGACAGGGTTTTTGACAATCCCGGATATGTAAAAAAACATGGCCCACAACTATAAAATAAAATGTTCATCATTTCAAAAGTGATAGTATAACTATTAAAGACTGGTATGGCTTTTCAAGCAAGAATAGGCGACAACGTGCTTCTTTTGAAAGTTATTGTCATGATTTTTTGGAAGAAATTGAAAAGATTGACGAATATTCTACACGTAAGGTTCTGGTAACTATAAAAATGCCATTTTCTCAAAATTTTAAGTTAATTTTTTCTTCTGTTCTCAGTTATTTCATTTATAAATTAATAAAAGTGTCCACCCGCCACTTTTTTCCCTCAAAATCGAGATGAGAATCTAATAATTTATTTTTTCTGGCCTAAGTAATGTTCTTTTGACCAAATATCACTAGGTGACTTTCTTTTTTCATAAGCATTAATTTATGAAAGCTTCATGAATTTCCAATGTTTTTTTACTGGAAACCAATTCTGGAAAGACAGAAAATTATATTCAACCTTTAATTCGAAAAGTGGGGGAAAGCAGAAAGTTGGTAGTTTCAATAAAATTAACAGTCAAAATGTGATAAGAACAGCAATCTTGCAACCAACATTTTATGAAAAATAAAGTTGCATCTTCAAGAAATGGTTACCGACACATACATATTCCATTAACATATTGTAAAACTAAAACTACTGAGAATAACCCTGCTTCATAAATTGGACTCTTTAATGGATAAAACTCAAGTTCAATTATCTCCCCTGAATGACATTTGAGAGCAATTAAATTTCTTTATGCACATCTCTATATGATGTATTCCCCTCCTGTTAAGTTTTAATAAAATCAATTAGCCAGTTTATGAAGAGTTGCGCTCATTACGTTTGTGTGCAGACGAACAGACAGACAGGTGATTTCTAACTTTGTTTGCTGGGGTATAATTATTGTTACAATATCTTACCAGATGTGTCACAAGTTCTTTCAACAGCATTTTTTTCACAATCCATTTGCACGACCAGCTCAACTGCTTTCGATGATTTTCCAATAGAGTTCCAAGGTATAACATCTCCTAAAAAAATTATATCAACATTGGTATTATGAAGTTTAACAGAGTTCATCTTTGCCCTATTCTTTCTGGATATTTTAAGTTTATCATAGATGCATTAATAACAATACTTCATAAAGTAATGAGGTATTGGAAGTAAACTTTTGTTGCTCAAATGTGAAATATAGGTAACAGTGTCCTAATTATCCTGGATACTAGTATCGTACCTAGACTTACATACAAATATATAAAATATTGCATATTTGCATGTACTACTTTTGAAGGATTTTTATTGAAGGCTAAACATTTACTGTAGTTGTTTAGTGATAGTTAAGCTAGGTTATGAACTTAATTTGTCAGATTTATAACTCGCTCTAAAATTTGAATTTCTTTTGAGTAACTTTGGAGGTAATGAAATTGATTAGCAATGTTGTCAATAAAATGTTAACAAAATAATACCTTCTCCTATCTTATATGCTTTATATACACGAAGTCCATCTTTCTCAAACACAAAATTGTAGAGCTGAGAAATGTTTGGATTGGCTTTCAATAGTTTTCCATCTGGATCCACATTGGTTATTGTGTCTACGACTTTAACCCTAAACTGACCCGTCGTCTGTCTAGAATCTATCGCCTAAAATAAAAGAAATTCATAAATTACGGAACATCTATAAAATGCTTGTATTCTTGAAATACTTAGCATAACTACTTTCACTATTGTACAACATTTGTGTTGCTTTTTCTCTAATGAATACACATTTAATTAGAAAAACACCTTTGAAAATAATTGATAATCAATAGGGATGTCATGAGATTGAAAAAATAACAATGGTGCTTTAAAGCTTATTTTATAACAGATGGAAATTAGAGAAACATGTATAAATTAGTGATGATAAAACCATGAAACCTAACCAAAACTAGAGGGTCAAATAGCACTATCCCTCATCTGACAGTGTAGATCTAGATCAGCCAGCACATCTATACCTTCTAAACCTCATATACACTATTTGCTTTTTATTTGTTAGGTTATATCTGAGCAAAAAGCGACCAGTAAAAATCCTGATCAGATGCAACAAATGTGCAGCCTGATCTGGATCTACTTTGTTCAAATTGCGTAAAAAATGTATATTTGGAGGAAAGGGTTAACGACTGATTAAGTCAAGATCAGAATCAGACAATAAAAATGCAAACATCTTTATATAATGTTTATGGCCTGTCTTCAATTGAGAAAGGTCATTTACAGAAGAAACATTATTTACCTTTTTCATTTCTTCTGCTGATGTAACATCATGACCTTCGTTGATGTACCTTTTGATAGCAGCTTTTACATGCGAGGCTCTCCTGTCACATGGTCCTGAGAAAAATATCAAGAATAAAATCACTAACGTGCAAATGCTAGAATATTAATTTTTTTAATATATATCAATTAAAAGCCTCATTTCAGTTTGAATATTTCTCTCCTTAAAACTTAAAGCAGACATTGTTCTTATATTAAAATTATTTGTTTACACATTGATTAATATGACATTGTCAATTATCCAGTCATTTAAGCATAAAAATGGGATTTAAAGGGCATACTTTCAAAGACATTTCTAACGCTAGAAAAATGGACTACGCAATCGGAAACTCTGATGCGAGACCCTCTGCTTTCCTGCTTCGTACAACTACATGTAAATGAAAATCCAAAATATCTTCCTTTCCTAGTTCTGAACACCAGGTTTTATTTATCATGCAAATATTCATGAAATAATGTTCCTTTGTTTCATCAAAATCCCTCATGATTATCTCCCCTTCTTAAGGTTTAATGGAGGTGTGGCACTTATACATGTTACAAGGAATATTGTAATTTTCTCACCCTTTCCATCTTGTGATTCAGAAAAGTTGTATGTCTTCACTTTTTCTTCAAATTCTTGATGCAATGTAGATATCATTAGGGTGTTTTTATAACACCCTGCATTATCTGAAAAAAGTGCAGTTCTTTTATGTTGGTTAACTGACTAAGATCTTCCACAGTGTCTTTCAGGACAGCAGCTGTTGTTCCTGCATCTTGTGAAACCTGAAAAAGAAAACAATAAAAACATAGAGATTACCCAGGAAAAAAGGCAGCCAGAGTTATGTAAAGAAAGATTGTAAACGTTCATGCCACAGCTTATTGTAGAAATGGAGAAATATCCAACTTGCCAAAACAGATAAACCATTGCTCAAAGTATGAAATATGGAGATAACCCAAGAAATAAGGTATCAGAGTTATAAGGTACCAGAATTATGTAACTTGTCAGGGTCATGACCTGTGCACTGATTAGTAAATGTGCAGACAGACAGACAGACAGACAGACAGACCGACCGACCGACCGACCGACCGACCGACCGACCGACCGACCGACCGACCGACAGACAGACCAAGACAAGACAGACAGACAGACAGACAGACAGTTATGAAAATTACCTGTGAGGAAAAGATGTGCACATGGGTTATATTTTTGATGACATCATCTTCTTTGTAGACCGACACTGAGATATGCCAATTAAGGCCACGTTTTGCAAACCAATCAGTTTGTCCTTCACGGTACTTCCGAGGCAGGAATTTCATTGCCCAGTCAGATGTTCTCAAGAGTTGGCCTTCTGAAATATTTCCCACTAAATCAAGCCTAGCCTCTTCTTGGTTTCTTGACCGAACAATATGTTTTTTCCAGTTTCTGATGTTTTCAGAAGCACTGTCAACCTTAAAAACAAAACAAGAATGATATTTATAATTACAACTTCCATGACCAAGACATTTTCCTTTATCATAGAGTAAGTACATGAATAAAAGTTAATAATCATAATAATGAAATAAAAGTTCACCACCTCGTCAAAAATATGTTGAATCAACATGAAAAATAAAAAAATACAGCAGAAATTTGTCAAGCAGTTTCTACATAGATTTCAATGAAACTGCATTTTATTTAGTACTTATGTACTACTAATTTAAGTGGTTTCACACTTTGAATGAATACAACACACATATTATTCCATAACAACTGTAATTGGTCATTCCACCATGGTTTTAGAGTACGATAACGCTTTTTACTTGCACCAAACACTACATGTATAATCTTTTTATTCAATTTACTATCCATTTCACCTTTGATATTAGTACATAATGACTCATAAAAATCATCAACAATATTTTGGTGTTCAATGTCCGACTCAAAAACATACAATTTTTCATTTACCGACATTAAAAATTCCTCATTGTTAAAACAATCTTCAGGTAAATTACTAGTATCATATTTTACAATTTTCCTTTTAAGTAAGGCACCATTTTGCTCAGTATTATTATATTCAAAACCATTGTTTATTGTATATAGACATGTAAGCAATGAATGATCTGGTAAAAATCTACTCTCAATAGCTTCTCTAGACATACTAGATGTTCTTTTAACTTCAAATTCGCTGAACATATGTAGATCTTCATATGGAGCAATAATATAGTCCACTACTGACAAACCCTTAGTAGATATACACGTAAAATCATTCTGTTTACTCTGTCTACCGTTTATTACACAACAGTTGGTGTTTATCAAAAATTCACAAAAGGTTTCACCATATGTATTTTTAGTAAAATCCAAAACCTCCCTTTCTGGAACATTGTCTACTCCTTCAATAAAGTCAGGCATGTCCGAGATGCGTGAGTTAAAGTCGCCTAAAATTACAAATTTGCCTAGTTTTTGATACTCATAAACATTGCATAATAAATGATCAAAAAAGTCCTGTGCATTAATGTATCGTGATGAACCCATTGGAGGCAAATAACAGCTACAAGCACTAAACGTTTCACGTGTTACCTTACTTGTAAATGACAACCATAATATACCTTCATATTGGTCATCTAAGATTTTAATAGTAAACATATCACTTAGAAACTTCTTAACCAAAAAACAAACCCCACCTGATCCAGATCTAGCATTGACATGTAAATTCTTTCTGTTATTTCCAAAAAATATGTAATCGTCTAAATTCAAACAAGAGTTTCCCTTAAGATGTGTTTCAGTAATAGCAACAATATCTAAATTTTCTGTATTAATACAACTTTGTCTAAAAATATAATTCTCAGAGGAAACATTTTCACAAAAACCATTCACATTCCAAAGACCTAACTTAACCTAATATACAGCATTTCTATTAACTCTATCTGTGCGTCTGTAACTTCTGTCTTCTTGTCTGTCTCTGTGTTCTTCCGATCTTCTATCACGATATTCGCGCTGACCACCCTGTCTATTTTGATAATCCCTTCCTTCCCTCCGATTTTCATATTTGAATTCACTTTGACCCCCATGTCTATCTCTATTTCCACGGGATCCTCTCTGTTTATCACTGTAGTCATAACCACTCAGTGTATCACTGTATTCTCTATAACCGCCCCATCCGTCGGTGTGATCACTATACCCACCCCGTCGATCTCCATGGTCTCTCCCACCATAGCCCCTCCCATGATCCCCACGGCCCCCATGTCTATCATATGAGCCATTTCCACTTCCTACGTTGTTCCCACCACCTCGACTGAGGTTGTTCATCCTTTCACGATTCCGATACTGCCTGGAATTCTTCTCATCATTTTGTATGTTAGCACTATCGACCTTGTTAGATTCCTCTACAAACCGTGATCCGCGAAATTTCAGACCCTTCAATCCCATTGAGGAGATGAGACATTTGAGATACAGCAGAAATTTGTCAAGCAGTTTCTACATAGATTTCAATAAAACTGCATTTTATTTAGTACTTATGTACTACTAATTTAAGTGGTTTCACACTTTGAATGAATACAAGCTCAATAAAAGGCTGTCCAACCTCAAATGTTGTTGAAGTACCTGTTTACTAAGCACAAGAATATGTCCAAAAGACATGATGCCCCATCTTGCAACATTGGAAACTAACTTTAACCTGAAGGTAAACCTGTTATAAATGAGATGGAGGAACAGACCCAAACACATTTTATGCCCCGGCCCTCTACGTGTGTAGGTGGGGCATATAACATTTAAATTCGAATTTCAATGATAAATAACTAGGTACCAGTGAGTTTATATCTGGAACAACATAGCATCTTTATTTTCCCAATCTGAATCATGGACAATCCTTGATATTTCATTTATAACAGACTCCAAATTCTCACACTGTTCACAAAGTTCATTGTGAGGATGGTTACATTTCCCCGTCTCTCGGAGAGCAAACTTCCTGCAATGGTCAGCAATGTTTGATATTGTTAATTCGCACCTCTGCCGGTTCATCAGCACAGAGATACACCTTTTCATATTTCATAATCTCCTTCAACTTGCTTTTTCCCTTCAGTATACGATCATGATCCTCCTTATCACTACACTTAAATATAATAACTCCTGGTTTATTGTCACTTCTAGATTTCCTTTCTGCAGACTTAATTTCAATATTTTGCATTCCTAGACCTTCATGTATTAGATCATAGACTAACTGTTTAACATCCTCATTCTCTCTTTGCGGATGATTTCGCACACATATATTCAATGACCGATTATCATAACTTGTTAGTTCCTCTGTTCTATTAGCAATATCATTAATTTGTGATTGTAACTCTTTCAGGTCATTATCAATTTCATCCTTCACTTCCTTGACTGCCTTCCTTGTTTCTTCCTTGATTTTGGGTCGCTCGGCATTGAACCGTTTGTCCAACAGTTGGCTAAATTTAGTTGATAGTTTCTGTTCAACCATGCTTACAACTTGTTCAATTTTATCATTCATTTGCTGATGCATTTTGTTCATTGTCAATGACATATTATTCATCCCATCAGCAATCTTATTTAACACTCCAACTAGGTCAGCGCCTTCCTCAGGAATAGAAATTACTGTGTTTAACAGCTCTGGATCTAGCTGTTCATTCGAAGTTTGATCAAGTTTAGGTGTCTGTTTGTCATTGGTGCTCTTAGCTTTCAATTTTTTTCCTTCACATTGCACCATAGTTGCTGATTTAGAGGATTTCGACCTGTTATTTACACCTTTAGGACTTATTCTAATTTTACTACTTTTACTAGTCACATTATTTCTTTTACCTTTTCCAATCTTCCTACCAACAGGTTTTTTCAGTTCAGTTTCATCCGGGTCATTCAGGTCACTAAAGTCATTTTGCTGGCTTTCACATGTTGGAATATCTGTATTTATCTTCACTTTCTTGACATCACTGGCAGGTGAAGCCGATAGATTCCTCTTCCGCGAACGGACTTTTGAAGTATTATGTACAGATGGACTGTTCATATCATCTATTAAATCTTTCATTAAATCATTCGGTATAAAATGTTCCACTTTCTGCTCACTCTGCTCAGAATTTTTACCACTTTGATCCTCTTGATCACTATTTTGGGTATGATTGTGTATCAGATTGATTAGAGTGTCACTATCACTATCACCTTGCTCAGACATGGTACTTGTAATTGTCATTTTGGTTAGGACACTACGGTAAATAGTACCTGGCAACGTTTCACGTTTCACGTATCCGTAGATTTATCGCCAAAATAACTCCACTGGTCACCACAGCTATCCTTCGAGTCCAATTCGAATCGCGAAATCGTATTGCACTTCTTCAGACGAGATTCTCACGGCTATCAAATAGCGCACGCACCGGTCCCACCGGTGCGTCCTAAGCTAGTCCCTCGATCAATAAGTCCGTTTTCACAATTTCTTAATCAATTTTCTCACCACTCCTTACTTTTCCCTAACAATACCGATAACTGTAGATCCTATAGTCACTAAGGAGCAGCTTAGCAAAAGACCCAGTTCTCAAAACTCTCTATTTGTCCGTATATTTTCGAAATTTTCACTCTGATTTTTCACAGACACGTTGTCACTTTAGGTCACACACCACTAATAGTCATTTTAACATCATTCTGTTAATCCATTTTAAAGTTGTTTTTTTTAGAAACAGTTGGCATACGGACAGAAGAATGAACTGAAGACTATAATAAAATTTGAAGGTGACAACATACTGTAAAGTACATGTATAATACATTGCAACCTTATATGGAAGCCTATAAAAACTTTAAACTAGGATTAACCAAATATTGAATATAAAACAAATTTGAAAAAAATTCTTACCTGTTAAACTTCATTATAATCCCTGTCTTTAACTATGATGGACAAAATCTGTCTCTGCATCAGCCAAGTGTCAGCATTCAAATAAACTTCTTTCAAAATGAACAATGTTTCATCAAACAATGGCACCTGAAAAAACATTAGATGTTACATGTTTAAAATCAAAATTTGGTGTTACATATTACATGATATGATTGGTTAACAATTTTTAGTATGTAACATGTGCTGTATACATGTAATTAGTACATGTCTGACAACAACTGAAAAAGTATTATTTGTTTGTAGACTATCAATATTGACTGTTTTCATGGACTAAAGCCCCGGTCACAACCTGCCGTGCAATTTTTACTGTACATATTCTGAAGAAGTTACGTTTGGCATGCACTAAAATGCTACAGCAATACTCACCACGTACGGATCCCTGAATTTGGTGCACATACACAGCACACACTTGCACGTACACAGCACACACTTGCATGTACGGTGGGTTGTGACCGGGACTTAAGGGAACCATGAAATTTGATTCCAAATAGAGATGAGATCGGATGACTAAGTGCAATTGATTTCTCACAGTGGGTGGGGTACCATTGTTTCTTTTTTAGGCCTTAATGCAGATTTTGCATGTTTCTCCTGAGTAATCAAGGTTTTTCTTCACTGATTCTCACTCTTGACATTCTGGCTTAAAGTATAAGTCAAAATACCTCCATGTGTGACAATGCAAGTCCAGAACATTTAAATAATTAGTTATTATTCTGATCTCGGACCTACGATGCATTTTTTCTCCTCTTTAAAGAGCAGTTATTTTGAAAAAAGTAACCCAAAGATGATTAAAGCACGAAAATATACCTTTTCCTTGTCTTTCATTTGGGAATGAATTGTGGATCTCACTTTTTCCTCCAGAAGTTTCCCCTCCCCAGGACATATTGTTTCACAAATTGCCTCTATACACTGTAAAGCTTTTGTGATACAATTACTTTGGGTTTTGCTGCTAGAGTCTTTCAGCGATAATCTTTTTTTCCTTCACTGGTGACAAATTTGACCGTAACAAGAAGGCATTAAGAATCTCCCGCTTCCCAACAGCACATGCAGATGCTTCAGAAATCTGGCTAAGGTTTTGAGACTCTGGTTCACATGATGATATTCTTATATTAATTTTGTGTTATGATCTTGCAATATTTGTTAATTGTGTTGTGTTGTTACCTAAAGCATAATGATGTCCTTGATATTTATACTTTGATAGGATATTTGACCCAGCATGGTTTCATACTTAAGCATCAGACTATTATCATGATGGAACAAATTACTTTATAATTCATTTACAGAACTGAATTTAAGAATAAAGTTTTTTTTATATGTTTGAGTTAAACAATATTTAAAGTTTAAAAAGTTGTTTTATGTATATATTATTACAAGTCTCTTCTAACAAATCAAGATCAGAGGTGGTGGGTGAGTAGGGTAATTTTTGGTCTGAAAGAATGCAAAAATGTCTTACTTTTAAGTAAAAAGGCTCAAAATAAATGTACAACGTATTAGGTTAGTTCTAATTTCAATAGAAACTGGTTTGTATTCGATGAATAACATGTTTGAATCATTAAACAAAAATCCCTCATTTAAAGTTAGACATGAATCTATATTAAAATCAGTCTTATACATGCATCAATTGTGCTTACTGTCAAAGATTCAAGTTCTTGTTCTGTGTGATTCACACTGACAATTTCTGGTTCATCTACCTCCTCTACCACTTCCAGAGCTTTGCTATCATCTTTTGTACATTCAAAAGTATCACTATCAGCTGCTGCCAAACTTTTCCTACATAACGTGCATATAGCTAAAGCAGAGAAAGAAATTAAAAATGTACATGTAGTTGTATTATCAGGTTAAGCATTATATGAAAACAGAGCATTATATGAAAACGGAGTGCTGATTAGTGAACTTTTGACAAACTTCAGATGGTATTTAAATTTTTTTAAATTATTTTTTGGTCTTTGGATAAAAAATATAATATTGCCAGTCGCCCTTAATTTTGAACAAAGTTTTGTGGGAGTCTTGGACTTCTTTGTTATATATAGAATACTTAAATAAGGGCAGTAGATGTGGCTTAAGAAATGGATGAACAGGAATAAAAATTACAAAGAACAAAGAACCCAAATTAAAATTTGCTGAAAGATTAACAGTTGAAGTTAATAGAATTTTGGGTAGGTCTACATGCATGATATTGATGCTTTTCACAATAAACAGGAGATAAATGTTTGCTAATATAGCAAATATCAATCACAGCTGAATGAAACAAAATAACCATGATGAAGGGTAGTTAAATAGGAGATAGTTTTAACATGTTTTACAAATTTTAAACTTTCAAAGCTTTACCATTCTCTTGTACAGGTACTGAACATCTCATTATAGGTTACCTCCCCTAGACATCCTAGCAAATTAATACTCGCTTCTATTTATGTGCCTAAAAAGTGATGAAACACTGGAATCTTTGAAAAAAAAAACAACACTACATGGGTTAAAGACTTACGTGAGCCAATAGGAACAAAAATGCCAGTGGATGTGTGGATCCTCTTCAAAATGTCACGGGTAACTCTCCTATTGCCGCTGAATTTGTTTGCTTTACTAGTACTGTGGGCAGCAATAGATGGAGGGATACAGCATTTGGTGTTATGTGCCCATTTTCTTCTGTTTTCTTGCTTTGTTTGTACAAGATGGCCATCACAAATTTCAAAGGCTAAGGTGACAACACTTAAAAAAAAACCATGTTCAGACAACACAATTTCAGCATCTTCTGTTGGCAAAGACAATAATTTAACTAAATTTCCTGTACAAATTGTACCTTGTGAAAATTTTTCATGGCATTATTCTAAAAATTGAATGTCATCTGTTGTTAGAATTTGGAGCCATGGAGTCATTTCCTGTTTTTGTTTCCACCTTCTTTTTGGAGAGTTTAGAAAAGGAGTGAAAGGGGAGATAATTTGTGTGTTGCTAATAGGAGTTACCTGGGAGTTATAATTAGCTGTATTGACGAAGTCATGATAGATTCCAAAGTTTAATTTATTGTAAAAACATTCTACATGTTGGAACTATGTAATATTTATTTTTCATGAGAAAAAAATAGGGCATCCATTCTTTTAAACCATCTCAAAAGTCACAATTTTGGCACATTTTTTTTATAAGGTTAGGTTTCGACTGCAATTATCTAAGCAGTGCTTATAGTTATGCCCATGCAATTTAATACAATTTTTCAAAGGTATCTTTACGAAAACAATTTATATTAACATAACCAAAAAAACACAGAAAAACTTCGTATAACATAATTATTTCCACAGTATGCACTTTTTACACTAAGTTCTAAAATTATCGAAATTGTAAGCCTGTTGCCATGGTAACCATTTTCCAACTTTCAAAACTTGCACCAGATTTTGTTATCTCTATGTATGTTTAAAGTAAACATACCAGAAAAAATTAATTTTCTGTCAGGTCATTTCCAGCCGAATGAAGTGCTTATGGAGAATTGGTGTTAAGTGTAAATCCTGATCAGCTGGCACACCTGTGAATTTTCATTGTATACCAACATTTTAAACAATCTGTAAACAATCAGATGTAGTTTTACTTAAAATTAAAAAAAATACTCCATTGTCCAAGAAAGCTTTTATTATGCCAAACTTTTTGTGCAAGATGATATAATAATATTATAGCAAATAACTATAGGTGCCATTTCCAATTGTTATTTCTTTATCTCTGCAGATACCTGATAAGTATCAGAATACACAGGTGCAGTATGGTCCTTATCAGTGCCCTGCTGTGTTTATTTGTCACAGCAAGTATCCAAATACTGGTAATTCACCAGAGTGGTGTCAACAGAATTTTGAAAATGTACTGACAGGTTTAATTCACAAACTATTTTCTTTCTTTTAGAAGATTATGCTCATAAGACATTAGTGTGAAATTCAATAAAAAATCTACACTATAAGAACAGTTAATTTAAACATTTATATCACTGAGAATTTGTTGTTTAATGTACACATTTCTACAACTGCTTAATATGTTTTATCTATTCAAACTGGGAAATAAATTTTATCAAGCAATAAACACAATTGTAAATCTGCTATTGTAATGTATTTCTCCCAACAATATAGTGTTTTAATGGGATATTTTTAATGAAACAACAGTTACTGCCATTTTTGAAGTCTAGATAATCATCAAATTAATACATCATAGTTTTTTAAAATATGGCTCTATACAGGAATTTATGATATGGCTCTATACAGGAATTTATAAATAAAGCATTCTGGAAATAAAGTGCCCAACTCAAATGTCCAAAACTATAAACTGAATTGAACAAATCATTGCTGAGGAATTTAAGCATTTATATCAATGGTAAATGTAACTGATAACTAGTCACACAAGACAAGTTTTACAAATCTCATATTGTTTTTTTTTCCATTTTTGAGTAATTATTACTGGTCTATTGTATATGTTATAAGTAGGGATAAAACGATGATCGATTATAATCGAAAATCAATCGTTTCTTGGAGAGATTTTCGATAATCGAGTACGAAGTTTAATAATCAATCATAGGTTTGCTGTTCTTTTAAGACAATCACAAGGGAAATCACTGTATCAGAGCAAAAACAATGTTGGATATATTTATGACAGTGTTGTTTTGGTTTTAAATAAGCTTTTGAATATCCTCCCACTAAGTTATTCAAGAAAAGACTCCTGTACTTGCAGCCTACAACCTATGCTCATATCAGATACGGTTACAAATAACAGTAGAAGTGTGGTTTCCGTAAGTGCTTATTCATACCAGAAAATACATCAATAACTTTTTATGATTATGCAGTAGTTATATACAGGGCCCTCCTTTTACAATGGTAGGGACCGAATCTTGACCCCATTCCCCTCCCCAATTAATTTGTTTTCCTTATTTCTATAACAATATAATAATTACAAATTATGAGTATTTTTGATATTAATAAAGAATTCTTATAAATAAAATTCTTCTTCATTAAATGTGTAAACTGCACAATGTTATTGTAAATGCTTCGTTTATATAATCCACAATTGATGGAAAAGGGTTGTTCTATTATTTCCGAGGATGATTTTTGACCATTTTAGAAACCCTAGTTATAAGACCTTTTGGGTTTCAATAATAGGGGCTATCTCATGATCCATAACCAGTTATACTGTACTAGTGTGATTGGATCAAGATTAATGAAGATAGAGTAAAGGCTTTTCAAGTTAGTGGATAGTGCTTATATGATCAAAATTCAGTGAATAATTGCCATAACTCCAAAGCCTCATAAGCAATTTGGCTGGCTATTAAACTTGCCCTGGATATCCAGGGCTTTTTCAGGTTTTTTTTAAAAGGCCCCTGCTCAAATTGGGAAATTTTTTACATGGTATGCACTGGTTTTACAGCGGTTGCATACATTAATTCAAGGAATATAGGTTTCACAGATCTCTGATCAAAAGTAAAAAATCTAATTATGTAATGATTAAAAAAGTCCCTTGATTATACGGGTTCTCTATTTTGATTCCATTTTATAGGCAAAAGAGTTATTTCTGTTGAAAAGGGATTTTTTTCGTAAAATTGTGATTTTTTCCTTGAAATAGGGAAATATACAATGTGAGTTATTTTTAAAAGTGTGTTTGACCTTCAATTTCCTAGTTGCGAAAATGGATGAAATAAAAATAAAAATGTTGACTTCTCTCTTCACAATTGAAAGTTCTTTCCAAGGACCTTAGATATTGTCATCTGTATCATTTCACGAATGTTTACATTTAAATTGTTGTTTTGTGTTGCTTCCTTTTTGTGATAAATTGCAAATAAAATTCAGAGATTTGTTAGGTCTAACTATCTTTATCAACTGTTCTAACTTTTCTTAACATATGCAAATTAATCATACACTTACAGCATTTATTTGTCCAAAATTTGATGGTACTGCATTTTGCTGTTTGAGAGATTTTTATATTTTTCTTTTTTGTTTATGGCAAAGCAAAAGCGAAAAGTGCAATACCTTAACGTAATTGAATCAGTTTTTTTATCAGATGAGCACATAAACAGAACTTACTTATTTAATTTTGTACTATTTTAATGAAAATTAGACAGTTATTTTTCAGAACCAGCATTGTTTTCAGTTTACCAAGATTTCACAATATAAAACCAAATTGCTTCCATTTAGATGATATTTAATTGTGCATATCAGAATACTGCTATCATAGTAAACATGTTTAATATTATTATAAGTAGTTTTTTCATGACTATAAAACTATGATTATTTTCCAGGTTTATCTGTGAATTCATCACACAAGCTAAAATTTCTTAAATTTTTAACAGGCATTCACATCATGGGGTCTTCCTAGTAGCACAAATCTGGATGGGTTTCAGTTTTAACAGTTTAGATTGTGCATGCATGTATCTATTGTCAAGTTTTCCATTCAAATCTATGCTGTACGCACACTAGATC
Source organism: Corbicula japonica (assembly GCA_038501625.1). Lineage (NCBI taxonomy): Eukaryota > Metazoa > Mollusca > Bivalvia > Venerida > Cyrenidae > Corbicula > Corbicula japonica. The sequence goes on from JAZAYU010000023.1 coordinate 3,339,339, forward strand.
TAGTCCCTGTGAGTAAGCCATCCTGGGTAACTTATGTATTAGTCTGATTGTAGAGTTTTTATATCCTGTGACATTAGGTGTTTCGAATGCAGTGCCAAGTTCAGCAGGTTCAGCAACCAGTCTGTAACAGACAATTAAATAAACTAAATACTATGAAATTCAAAGGAAAACTTTAGATAAAATGTGTAAGTCAGGTGACCTTTGGTACGTAATTTCAAAAGTTGTCATTTGTTTGTGGACATTCCATGTCGCGGAAACTGATTATTCTTTGATATTCTCCCTGTTTCATACGTGTATGTGATGTTAAAGCAACCTTAATTGCACAACATTTAATTAAATAATAAAAATAAACTGTATTACGATACTCACCGCTTTTGAATGTTCAATCAATCACATCAGAATAATTAATTAATTCCGTAAATTGCGTTCTGTTGACAGCTATGACGTCATAATCGTCTAAAAGCCTGTTCTTACGTTCCAGACGGATATTTCAGCTCACAGTTGTTAAACCACCGATACCGACATATTTTCTTGCACTGATAAAAAAATTCAAAAAATGCAAAACACATATCCAAAAGCCTGTTTGACGAAGCTGAAGATGAACACTGACAAACATAAAATATAGGTATTATTATATACATTGTTGCAAAAAAGTTACATTAGAACATATTTCTTCATTCTTCTTTACTGTGTGGGGAGGCTGCTTTTTCTGTATGGGGCAATTCCTGATACGCATATTTCACCTTTTAACAATCTTAAAACTACTTAAATAATACCAGTTATAAATGTCAAAACACCTTTTTATGATACGTGTCGGCCTTAACCATAAAATAATAAAACATATTGAAATTCAATATAACGACCTTTGCTTCCGATTCTGTTATAACACTATATAAATCACTGTAACCGATGTACGTACTTTCCATATTTAGGCAGTTTTTGAACAACAAAAATAGCTACGCACCTGCAATGTTAAAAGTGCATATATGGTTGATAGCGGGCTTGTTAAAGCTTCATTTTGACACCAACAAATCGATGTTTAACAACAAACTTAATGCAACAGTGTGATTCTCATGCTGTATTAAAACCGTGTGAATATAATATGTTTTCCTTATTTTTTGATTCAATAAAAGAATACCTACGCACTTATATAAGCACTTATAAAATAAAAAAGAGGACATGTTTAAGCTTCAATTTAAAATCAACATATCAAATTTTGATAAGAAACTGAATGCACCAGTGTGATTCTCACGGGGTATGTTAACCGTGTGAATATTACGGCCTAGAGAAATACAGTTATTACTCATCATATTATAAATAGGCTTATTCTACACACGTGTATGTTCCAGATTATGTTAAAATCCTATTAAAATTAATTAAAGGTGACTGAAATGCAATATAGTTATCGTTGCTACAATTTCTGTAATAACACTTTAACTATCTTTAATCGAAGTTCGTATTTTCATTATTAAGACCGCATCTTTAACAAAATAGAAATAGCTTCGAACCTGCAATTTTCAAAGCGCATGCATGGATGGTAGCGGGTTTGTTAAAGCTTCATTTTGACACCAACAAATCGATGTTTAACAACAAACTTAATGCAACGGTGTGATACTCACGCCGTTTTAGTGGAGGGAAAATAATATATTTCCTTATTTTTGGCAGTTTTTCAACTAAATAAAAGAATAGCTACGCACTTGCAATATAATGAGCACTTATAAAATAAAAAGCGGACATGTTTAAGCTTCAATTTGACACCAACATGTCGAATTTTGATACGAAACTGAATGCACTAGTATGATTCTCACGGGGTATATAAACCGTGTGAATATTACGGCCCAGAAAAATAAATTTATCAATCATCAAATGTATATGCTTCTTCTACACACTTGTATTCAATAGATATGTTTAAATCCTAGTAAAAATAATAAGAAAAGATGATTGGAATTCAATATAGTTATCATTACTTCCATTTCTGAAAAAAAAACACTTAAACTTGATGTAACCGACGTTCGTATTTTCCTTTTACAGGTCGTTTTTGAACCAATAAGAAATAGCTACGCACCTGCAATGTTAAAAGTGCATATATGGTTGACAGCGGGCTAGCTAAAGCTTCATTTTGACGCCAACAAATCGATGTTTAACAACAAACTAAATGCAACCGTGTGATTCTCACGCCGTATTAAAACCGTGTGAAAATAATATACTTCCTTATTTTTGGCAGTTTTTCAACTAAACAAAAGAATAGCTACGCACTTGCAATATAATGAGCACCTATAAAATAAAGAGCGGCCATGTTTAAGCTTCAATTTGACATCAACATGTCGAATTTCGATACGAAGCTGAATGCACTAGTGTGATTCTCACGCGGTATATAAAGCGTGTGAATATAACGGCCCAGAAAAATAAATTTATTAATCATCAAATGCAAAGGCTTCTTCTACACACTTGTATTCTGGAGATATGTGTAATCCTATTAAAACAAAAAAAGAAAATATGATTGGAATTCAATATAGTTATCATTGCTTCCATTTCTGTAATAACAATTTGACTCGATGTAACCGACGTTCGTATTTTACTTTGGTCGTGTTTGAACCAATTAGAAATAGCTACGCACCTGCAATGTTAAAAGTGCATATATGGTTGATAGCGGACTTGTTAAAGCTTCATTTTGACACCAACAAATCGATGTTCAACAACAAACTAAATGTACAGTGTGATTTTCACGCCGTATTAAAACCGTGTGAAAATAATATATTTCCTTATTTTTGGCAGTTTTTTTTAACTAAATAACAGAATAGCTACGCACTTGAAATATAATAAGCACTTATAAAATAAAAAGCAAACATGTTTAATCTTCAATTTGGCATCAACATATCGAAGTTTGATACAAAACTGAATGCACCAGTGTGATTCTCACGGGGTATGTAAACCGTGTGAATATTACGGCCCAGAGAAATAAAGTTATTACTCTTAAATATAGGCTTCTTCTACATACTTGTATTCTCAAGATATGTTTATATCCTATTAAAAATAAGAAAAGATGATTTGAATTTAATATAGTTACCATTGTTACGATTTCTGTTATGACACTATATCTCAATGTAACAGCATTACATATTTTCCTAATTTATACAGTTTTTTAACAATATAAAAAAGCTACGCACCTGCAATATTTAAAGTACATGTGTGGTTGATAGCGGCCATGTTACAGCTTCATTTGGTCACCAAGAAATTGATGTTTAACAACAAAATTTAGCCCCAGTGTGATTCTTACGCCCCATAAAAACCGTGTGAAAATAATATATTTTCCTTATTTTTATCTGTTTTTCAACTAAATAAAAGAAAAGCTACGCACTAGCAATATAAATGGCATTTATACCATTAAAAGCGGACATGTTTAAGCTTTAATTTGACACCAAAATATTGAATTTTGATACAAAACTGAATGCACAAGTGTGATTCTCACGCAGTATATCAACCGTGTGAATATTACGGCACACGCGTAATTATCACACGCGTGGTAATATTACCACGCGTGTGAAAATTACGCGACACCGGCAGTTCAAGTAAGACGTGTAATGACACTAATGGCAACAGTTTCAGTTCTGCATTAAACGCAAATATTGTTCACTTAAAACACATATAATGTATCATTAAATTCGCGACAAAATTAATTACTGTGGTATCATTTAATTTCGCTGGCACGAAATTTCGCACAATCGCCGAAAAAAACTGATTCGCGCGGACGAAAATTCGCGCAAATGCAATTTTTCCAAAAACGGATTACCGACCCGTTATCAATACCTTTTGTTTTTTTGAACACGCGAGCTTATCATGTGTCAGTTGGCCCTCTGTCAATTACCACTTCCTTTGTTAGTCAATTATCGGACCGGTGTCTATTCGGCGCCGCTAATTGACACGGGACCCGTTTGATACATCTATCTGGACCATTCATATCATCATTTGGCAAGTTAAATTTCGTACCCGTTTTATGGTATAAAGTGTAAATTAATTGCGAAACAGTTACCCATAAAAGTGTTGATAAATTAAAAATGAGTGACAACGATATTGTTTAGTAAAACGTGACCTGACCTAAATGCGCGGACTAAATTGTAATTCAAGTTTTCAAGTAACACAAAACATATTCCAACAGAAATTCGACAGTTATAACTAATTTTATTTTCTTTATTAACATAATTATTCGATACTTCAAATTAATATCAAATAGCGATACGGGCAACTATTATATATAAAGTGTAGGTCCATTCAAACATAGCACGTTTCAGATACGTAAGTGGAACTGTTTGGTTAAATTTTAGCTTAGGTTTTTAATTCGCGCACTGGCCCGAGCGCGAAATACGTGAAAATTAAGCCATCGCTAAATAAAATGATACCACAGTATTTAATATACGTTTCCATAGGGCAATAACTAAGGCAGCCAAATAACCAACCAAATGGAAGCGAATTCAGGTTAAGAAATTGGTAAAATTTTCCAGTGATTGCAATACGACATAATGATGAAGTTTTGTTTCAGGGTAAAGTTTATCATAAATTGAAGTCCTAGAACAGAAATGAATATGTATTCCAGTTCTAAATAGTGGCTGCACCCAAGAAGGTGACTGTAGCGCTCTATCAAACTCGGCTTGTTCTGGAAGTTTGTGTACATGTAAGCCTGGATACAAAGCATCATCTGATCAGTCATCATGTATCCTAGGTATCTTGCACGTTTTCCTTTTTTTTAAAGCAATATGAATATTCTCTACAATCGCAAAATAAAGTTGAAAATAACATTTCAAGCAAGGTTAACAGTTCATTTATTTAAGCATGTGTTTGTTTTAGTCGAGAACCGTCGGTCTAGGTAGTGAACGTAGTTAAAAAACAGCTGCTGCTCTATACAACAAATCATTTACATTAATGTAGTCTTACTGTAATTTCCCGCGCTTTTTTCTCGAATATCGGGAATACTCGGTTGACTGTCACTAACAGTCGACAATAATCGATGTTGCTTCGGCTACTATCGGCTCTGACGAGTAGCGTCGGAAGTCACCGAAAGCGAGCCGATGTTTGACGACGTCGCAAATTTATGCGCGGGAAAGCATTACAGTTAAACTACCTTAAACAACTAATGTATTCTCAATTGAAAACCCAATGATTAATTTGGTAACACAATCCGATAACAAAGCAATCAAATAACAACCAGTATGATAACGGGTCTGACTGTATGTGATACATGTTCCGGTAATAAACATATGATTTAATGATGATTACATGTAGTAAATGTTAAAGATAAAGCGTAATCCAAGAAGAAACATGTGTTAATTTTACAGTTCTAAGTATTGCCTGCATTCAAGACAGTGACTGTAGCACTGTATCGAATTCGGCATGTGATGGTTCGACATGCTCATGTAAACCTGGATACAAGACATCAACTGACCTGTTATCATGTATAATAGGTATATTTCACGCATTCTTTTTTTAAAACAGCACTCTCTTAAATGCAAAATACAGGTAAAACAATATGTATAGATCGCTAGCTGAACATTTAATTTATTTTCAGGCATGTATGATAGTAGGCGAGAACCTTCGGTTCTAGGTAGGGGATGCACTTAAAACAATGACTGAAGCTCTGGAAAGATAAATTTATATCATCATAAAATTCATAATCGCATGGAAACTCAAAAAACATACATTAAAACAACAAAACAATTCATATCGAGGGCTTAGTGCGAAACTATTCTATCTGCATTTTAGAAAACTTTTCAGGAGAAGCAAAAAACTGTTTTATTTTGTTAAAACTAAATAAAAATTAAGGTTATCCACAAATGTTTTTCATATTTTATGTTTACATATAACCAGGTGTAAATTTTCAAAAAACTCTTAAGAAAAAACGTTATTTTGCTGAAAATGTCACATAGAATACTTTCACGCTGAAAAATGGGTCTACTGGACTATAAATCTTAGTGCGAAACTATTCTATGTGAAAATATATTTTTTTCTTTTAACAAGTAATTGAATTATTTTATGTAAATCTGAGTTAGTTTATTATATTTCTGCAATAATTTGAAAATATGTCACATAGAATAGTTTCGCACTGAAATTTCAAGTGGCATGTCTTGTTTTTTTCAGTGCGAAACTATTCTATGTAACACTGATGTGATGCTTTTACAGTATTTTTTGACAAATTATTACCATAAAAAATGTGATAAGATGTTATCATGTTGTTTTTAAATGAAAAGTTTTATATAGGTAAAGTAAATATGAAGCAAATTTTTTTATCAGCATTTATTTCATTTTTTATAACAATCTTTTGTTTATAATTAAATCCTAACATCAATGTATAATATGCTAAATGCCAAAGATAGTAGACATGATTTTTTTTTAGATCTTTCACATTTCAATAGAATGTTCAAGATCATTGGTGTGCCACTCATATTCTTGGTAATACTGTGTTGGATTGATACAAGCAAAAGAAAGACTGGCCATGATCAATGCCTTTATTTATTTTAAAACTAAGGGTGTAATTGAAAGCCATACACAGTATGTGTAAGTAATCTAAACATTTTTTAAATCCAAAATAGCCTTGTGCTTATCGTGTCAGACAAGGAGGGTAAAATAATATACTTATCAGATTCAATAAATGACATTGTCTTTGACCTTACATAGAATGGCTTAGAGGAAGACTTGGGAGAAATAGTCTTCTGATGCCACAAACTTCTCCCAAGGGAGAAGTTTTTCCCTATATACCGGGTATTTCATACAAATAGCTTAAGTCAAAGGTAACTTATCCCAATATTTGGAAAAACTTCTCCCTGTTCTGACAGCCCAAGCCGATCCCTGCCTTATATCCCATGTCCTGCCACTGTAGAACCAGATCAGACTACCGGTACATATCAATGCTGTCACATCTAGGTAAACACTGTTTGCTCTTTAGTCAGAAATAAGCTAATGAATCTAAAAGCAATTTAGACTTTAGTATCTGACCAGACTGCATGCATGTGCATTCTGATCTGGATTTACACTGATGCAAATGCAGTTTATGCCTGTCATATCCACTGAGTAGAAGGTTAAAGTTCCATTTACCTTTCATCAGCATTATCTATTTAACATCTAACTTGTACTTTTATATGATATAACTAAATATCATATTATTATTTATATATTACAGTACTGCTGGTTCTCCACTGATGTTAACTCCAGATTTGAAAAATGGGTATCTTCTACTTGTTTTTGTCCTTGTTTTATTTCTTTCCTCATGGAATCAGTAACATAAACAAACTATCACCTCAATCACATGAGATAATAAAATTAAAATGATTATTAAATCACTATTTATCTCTTTAAATTAAAAATAACTTTCATGTGAATAATATAACTTAAACGGCTTGCATTTGTGTTGGATATTTTTTACTTTTACATAAAAAATAATTAAAAATTATACACAGGCTCCTAAACAACCTCGGTATCAGCGCTTGGACTGCTAGACACCTAAAGACTGGAGACTTATGACTGGATCAGAGCCTACTGCTACTATTAGCAGCTTTTCTGTTATTTGTAATAGCTCTTCAAAAACTTTTTCCACTTCTACGTGTTCTTTTATGTAAACAAACATAACTTTTGGAAAAAGTAAGTGCTTTTCTGTTATCGATGGTAATAATTTGAAACTTATGTAACACTAATTAAATATTTTGATTCAAGAAGTATCTCGGCGAAATATTTAGTTGCATGACTATTCAGATTTATTTCTTTAACCCTTTCCTCCATAAATACACCTTTATTGCAAGGGAATACAGTTTACATCCAGATCACCCAGCACATCCATGTCATCTTATCAGGATCTAAACTGTTCGCTTTTTGATTCATTAAATTATTTCCGACCAAAATGCGAACAGTGCAAATCCTGATCGTAAGGCATGGATGTGCCGGCTGATCTGGATCTATACTGGTTGCACATGCGTAAAAATGCGTATTTATGGAGAAAAGGGTTAAAACATCTTGAATGTCTATTTATAAATGAAATGCCTATAAAACATAAACAAAATTCCATGGAATAGAAAAAAATATGAACACACAAGAAATCATAAATCCCTTTTGGTTTTATTAATTTACAAAACAGTTTTTTGAAAAATCATTAAAGCATTTTATTGCAAATCCAGTCACTTCAGTATTGCAATATGGTCAGTTAATACAAATTGCAAAATATGAAAATGATTGAATGCATTTCCTTCAGAATATAGACCAATTTAAATATCAATAAAAAGAAAGTGAAAATATATGAAATATAGCACATCATTAGGGTCGAAAGAATTGGAATGCTATTGAAGTGGAATCGGATTGAAATTGGAGTGGTTAAAAGTGATACAGCAGGAAACCAACTGGAGCAGGATCAGCAAAATTGTTCATTTCAGGATTTTTAGTACTGTTTATCTAGAAAAATACTCACTTTTTACTACAATATGAGTACCTTAGCTAAAGTTTTATTGATTGGTACATGTAACTTTAATAGACAGACATACATAAGGCTTATTCTTAAATGAGTGTCTTCTCTACCATACTACCATTGTTAATTCTTTCATGTATATTAGATTATGTATTCATATTGAACCAGGAGTACTTTTATGACACTTGCTTTCTCATTATGCAATTAATTTAATCTTTCTACCTCTTTAAAACATTGCAAACACTGCTTCTGTTTAAGTACTAAAAATCAGGTTTCTTGAAGATTTCTTTTTAATTTATTCACTTTTACATTACTTTTCATATGCCAGAGACAATATCAATAATCATAAGCAATATATTTTTTGGTTTTATTAACAAAAATGTCACATAGAATAGTTTCGCTCTAAACAAAAAGACCAAAAGTCAGATAGAATATTATGACCAATTTCTCTTTCCAAAGTCATTTTTTAGAAAATCATTTAATCCTTTTTACAGGACATGTGTCATGTCTTGGTGTATCCTTTTCTGCAAAAACATGATTTTTGGAAAAAATGTCAGATAGAATAGTTTCGCACTAAGCCCTCGATATATGAATTAAGACAGCTATGTCAATCAACATAATATGATAATTAAAATTATGAAACAGGAACTTTGAAAGCCATCGAACAAGACATGTGAACACAATGCAGGCTCGGTTTGATTGAGCATGGGCAGTAATGGAAATGCATATTATTAATTAACTTAAATAATATTGACACAATATGTACAATTCAGTCAACCCAATTATGGGTTGCACTCAATTCACACGAAACCTCAACTGGGCTAATACGAGATAACCTGGACCAATACAGGTTTTACTGGGCCAATATGAAATTGCATGATTCTGATTGAATAATGAACTGATCCAATATGAATAGAATCACTTCCTATTAAAAACAAATATGCCGCCATTTTGGAATTGCTAAGTCCATTTTTTATGGATAAAATGGTAAAAGAGACTTTGGGCAGTAGAGGTGCATTTACGCAAAGCGGCTGAGGATAAGTCTATGTTACTGATTTTGGTGATATCTTTCTGTGTAATTAAACTTTTCTGTGTAATAGAAATCTTTGAGTTTATCTAACCAGTACAGCAACAACGCAGATGTCTGCAGCAAGATTTCTTGAAATTAAAAAAAAAACATTGGATTTTAAGGGATTACTCTTAATTTGAGCATTGCCAGTTTATTCAGCAGAACTTTGCAAAAAGGGATTTTTGGATAACTCATAGACATGTTTAATTGAGGATTACATGTTGAAGTCGTGGATGGAATGTGCCAGAAAAGAAAATTTATTTTGGATATAAATAATAATTAACTAAATTAACACTGGATGAACAAGAGAGTTGGCTGCCCCAGTGTGTAGGAATGTTCAGGGTTTTTTTGTATTCAAAACAAAACAACCTTCTTATCTGCATGTCCTTGGTAGCTTAAACCAGCCAGGTCCATACTGTACACAGACCGATTGAAGATGCCAGACATTAGAATCAGATTTGACAATTTATCCCTTCAGGCCGGTAAATAAGCAAATTTAAATTCTTGAACTAAGGATAGTGTTTAATTATAAAATTGTTATTAATCAAGTGAATTCATATTGGCCTTGTTATTGGGCCTCAAGCAGTCACATTAGTCCTCGGCCTTCGGCCTCGGGCAAATATGACAACCCTTGGCCCAATAACAAGTCCAATATGAATTCGCTTGATTAAAACCATTTTAATACTGCCCACATCGCCTAGCCCCGGGTTGAGCGCAATTCAATAATGACATCAATAAGGGTGACTCAAAAGGGTAAAATTAACCCTTATTTCAATTGTGGTCCTCTATTATGAACACTGTAAACTGTTTCATTATTGAACTGGGCTAAACCCAGGACTAGGCGGCGTGGGCAAAAGATTCTAATAATTTCCATTACTGTCCATGATCAGGCTCAACCAAACCGAGCCTTCAATATTATCATATGTGTCGTGTTAGGAGCTTTCAAAGGTCCCTTTTAATCTGTGTATTCATTTTAAAACAACAAACGCAATCTTTTATTCGGTGACACTAGACAGCCGCCAAGTCAATCAAATAAACGTCAGAAAGATATATGTAGCAGGACAAAAGTTGCAGTGAGTTAAAATAATTATGTTCCAGTGATTTAAATATTTAAAGTATGACTTAATTTACTTCATCATCTAGTAAATGTCTTGAGACCTATATTATATATATCAATGTATGATCAGTTATCATATTTAATGTTTGGCATTCCCGCCGTTTTTTTACTAGTCAATGCACTTAAAACAATGAGTGCAGCTATATGCTGAAAATATGTGTTTAAGTTTCCGAACACTCGAGCTACTTTCAATTTTACTAAAATCTTTATGAGATACATGTTGGGGCAATTATGAGGTTGGTTCATTATAGGGTATGATTTGGTTCCATATCTGCTAACCAAGTCAGGCAAAGAGTCGTCCTTAAGATATCGATTTTAAGTAAGCATATAATATTCCATTGATTACAATATGACCTAATTGTTTTTTATTGTTTAGTTAATACTGATTAATCATAATTCTTGAAGAAACATTTATGCATTTTCCAGTGCTTAATAGTATCTGCAATATGGACAGTGACTGTAACGCTGTATCAGCCATGGCTTGTACTGGAAGTTCGAGTAAGACGTGTACCTGTAAACCAGGATACAAACCATCGTCAGATCAGTTATCATGCACGAAAGGTATTTTTACGTACACGTTATGTTCATACCAGTATGATTGTTCTCTGAAATGTAAAATTAAGTTTCAAGATAAGTTAAAGTTTAATTAAAATTAAACATGGAAAAAGCTGAATAATCCATTTTTAATTTCAGTCATTTGTTTAAGTAAGCAGGAGATTTTTGTTTCCTATAATTAAATGACCGCAGCACTGTTAAAACAAAGTGTGGTTTAAACTGGAAACACCTAAGCTAGCTTTATTTACACTTAACCTTAATCGTTTTTGTGGTATGATACATGTATTGCACTGTACAAGAAAGAAGGCAAACAAACTTCAAACGGAAGTGAATTATTACGATATTTATTTTAAAGATTTATTAATGTTCCTGTTATTAAAAAATGACTTTATCCTTGTTAAATCAAAATTTATTTTCTAATAAATGTGAAAAATGTTGAAAAAACTTATGAACGAATTTTCATCTCTTTTCATTTCAAGCACGTATTTTTTTCTCACTAGTAAATTCAACTAGATAATGATGCAGGTCTATATTTAACGTGTTAATGTGTTTTAAACAATAAATCTATGTTATCACTATTTTCACTAGTAACAAAATTATTTATTTTGTACATTGTATCATCCCACAATAACAGAAGCAGTCAAATGACCGTTAGAAGGAAGCAGGTGCTTTCTTAAGATTTTTTATCTGTTCAGTTATTGCAATCACTAAATTTTGCTCATTTGATCTTTTACATGTTTGTTTTCATGCAAATATTGACCAGAAATCGTAATGAATTTTCCAGTTCTTAATAGTGCCTGCACTCTTGACAGTGACTGCAGTGCTGTATCAAACTCGGTTTGTACCGGCAGTTCAAGTAAGACGTGTACATGTAAACCTGGATTCAAACAATCGTCAGATCAGTTATCATGTACCATAGGTATCTTGCTTGTCATATTTGTTTCCATGGCAGAATGAATTTTTTATAAAATTTAACAGACTTAAATTTAAAACTTAAAGCCCAGTAATGGATATGAGGCATGCATCACAAGTAGGTTATAAACGTCGGTTCTAATTAGCCAATCAACTAATGGCAATTGTTTCAGTTCTGCATTAAAGGCAAATATTGTTTACTTAAAACACTTATTATGTATCATTATATTCACGACAAAATTAATTATTTAATATACGGTTCCATTGTGCAATAACAAAGGCAGTCTAATAACCAACCAAATGGAAGCGAATTCAGGTTAAGAAGTTGGTATAATGTTCCAGTGATTGCAATACGACAAAATGATGAAGTTTTGTTTCAGGGTAAAGTTTATCATAAATTGAAGTCCTAAAACAGAAATGAATATGTTTTCCAGTTCTAAATAGTGGCTGCACCCAAGAAGGTGACTGTAGCGCTCTATCAAATTCGGCTTGTTCTGGAAGTGTGTGTGCATGTAAGCCTGGATACAAAGCATCATATGATCAGTTATCATGTATCCAAGGTATCTTGCACGTTTTACTTTTTTAAGGAACATTCTCTTTAATTGCAAAATAAAGTTGAAAATAACATTTTTCACACGGTTAACATTCATTTTTAAAGAATGTGTTTGCCTTAGGCGAGAACCGTCGGACTAAGTAGTTAACGCAGTTTAACAAAAGTTGCTGCTCTATACAAAAATTCATCTACATTAAACAACTAACGTATATGTATTCTCAACTCAAAACCCAATGATTTATTCGGTTACAAAATCCGAAAACAGAGCAATCAAATAACAACCAGTATGATTACGGGTTTGACTGTAAGGGATACATGTTCCGGTAATAAACATATGATTTAATGTTCTTTACATCTAGTAAATGTTAAAACGTAATCCAGGAAAAAAAACATATGTTATTTTTTCAGTTCTAAACAGTGTCTGCACACAAGACAGTGACTGTACCACTGTATCACATTCGGCTTGTGGTGGAGGTTCGACATGCTCATGTAAACCTGGATATAAACCATCAACTGACCAGTTATCATGTATAATAGGTATATTTCACGCATTTCTTTTTCAAAACAGCATGAACACTCTCTTAAATGCAAAATACAGCTGAAAACAAAATGTATAGATCGCCAGCTGAACATTTAATTTCTTTTTCAGGCATGTATGATAGTAGGCGAGAACCGTCGGTTCTAGGTAGGAGTTGAACTTAAAACACTGACTGAAGCTATGGAAAGATTTTTTATATAACATAAAATTTATAATCGCATGGAAACCAGAAAAAACAAACATAAAAGCAACAAAACAATTCATCAATGAATTAAGACAGCAATGTCGATAAACATAATATGATAATAATTATAAAATTATGAAACAGGAACTTTGAAAGCCATCGAACACGACAAATGTGAACACAATGCAGGATCGGTTTGAATGAGCCTGTTCTTGGACAGTAATGGAAATGCATATTATTAATCAACTAAAATAATACTGACACAATATGTACAATTCAGTCCAACCTATTATGGGTTAAACTTAATTCACATGAAACCTCAACTGGGCTTATATGAGATAATCTGGGCCAATACAGGTTTTACTGGGCCAATATGAGATTGCATGATTCTGATTGGATAATGAACTGGTCCAATATGAATAGAATCACTTCCTTTTAAAAACAAAAAAATGTCGCCATTTTGGAATTGTTAAGTCATTTTTAACCAGGTTTTCTTTAGAAAAATCCTGGTTATTAGATTGGGGTATGTCGTTGGGCGGGCGGGCGGGCGGCTGGGCGGGCGGGCGTTAACATTTTGTTAAGTTTTTTGTTAAAGTTGTGTTTTTCTTAGTAACCGTTCAAGGTACAACTTTGAAACTTAACATAGTTGTCTGACATATCAATACCAATTATCAGGACAAGTTTCATAATCCCTGACTGTATTTTGACAAAGTTATGCCACTTTTTCACTTAGAAATTGTGTGAAGTTTTTTGTTAAAGCTGTGTTTTTCTCAGTAACCGTTCAAGGTACAACTTTGAAACTTAAAATAGTTGTCTGACATATCAATACCAAATATCAGGACAAGTTTTATAATCCCTGACAGTATTTTGACAAAGTTATGCCCCTTTTTCACTTAGAAATTTTGTGAAGTTTTTTGTTAAAGTTGTGTTTTTTCTCAGTAACCGTTCAAGGTACAACTTTGAAACTTAACATAGTTGTCTGACATTTCAATACCAATTATCAGGACAAGTTTCATAATCCCTGACTGTATTTTGACAAAGTTATGACTCTTTTTCACTTAGAAATTTTGTGAAGTTTTTTTGTTAAAGTTGTGTTTTTTTTCAGTAACCGTTCAAGGTACAACTTTGAAACTTAACATAGTTGTCTTACATATCAATATCAATTATCAGGACAAGTTTCATAATCCCTGACTGTATTTTGAAAAAGTTATGCCCCTTTTTCACTTAGAAATTTTGTGAAGTTTTTTGTGAAATTTGTGTTTTTCTCAGTAACCGTTTAAGGTACAACTTTGAAATTTAACATAGTTATCTGACATCTGAATACCAATTATGAGGACAAGTTTCATAATCCCTGATTTATTTTGACAAAGTTATGCCCCTTTTTTCACTTAAAAATTGTGTTAAGTTTTTTGTGAAAGTTGTATTTTCTCAGTTACCATTCAAGGTATAACTTTAAAACTTTACATAATTGTTTGACATCACAGTACCAATTATCAGGTCAAGTTTCATAGGGGTTTTGATTGTGTTTTGCAAAAGTTATGCCCCTTTTTGACTTAGATTTTTTGTTAAGTATTTTGTGAATGTTATCTGTTGATGCCACATTGCCTGTTGACGCTTAGATTGGTTTGTGGGTAGCTTATATCAACAGGCAGCTTGCGATTGTTACCCAGGTGTCTGTGATAAATGTCAAGGTCACTTGCTAAATATAGAAATTCAGCTTACCCTCAATAACTTGAGTTTGCTTTTACCTCTGGATGCCAAACTTAGTATATGAGTAGCTAATATCAAAGGACAGCTTGGGATTGCCACAGGTATCTGCGATCAAGGTCACTGTTGCTAAAAATAGAAATTCAGTTTTCCCTCGATAACTTGAGTTTGCTTTGGTATATTTACGCCGAACTTAGTGTTGGTATCTAATATCAACATGCAGCTTGAGATTGCTACCCAGGCGCCTGTGATAAAGCTCAAGGTCACTGTAGCTAAAAATAGAAATTCAGTTTCTGCTCAATAGCTTGAGTTTTATTTGGCCTATTGACACCAAACTTGGTTTGTGGGTAGCTTATATCAATACACTTCTTAGGATTGATACGCAGGTGTCTGTGATAAAGGTCTATGTCATTTTTGCTAAAAATAAAAAATTGGTTTCTCCTTATTACTTGGGTTAGCTGTGATCTATTGACACCAAACTTTCTTTGGGTAGCTGATACCAAGACGCATCTCGGGATTTCTACTTAGAAGTCTGTGATCAAGATCAAGGTCAATGTTGCTAAAAAAAGAAGTTCAGTTTCTTTATATCAGATATTTTCTTTACAAAAGTATAAGTATTAAATGAAAACCTGGTTTTCGGCGCGTGGCGACGACTTTTTCTTGTTTTAAGGATAAAATGGTAAAAGATAGTATGGTTTTGAGCAGTAGATGTGCAGTTACGCAAAGCGGAAGAGAATAAGGCTATGGGGCTGATTTTGGTGATATCTTTCTGTGTAATAAAACTTTTCTGTGTAATAAAAATCTGAGTTTATCTAACCAGTACAACAACAACGCAGATGTCTGAAGCAAGAATTCTTGAAACTAAAAAAAACATGACTTTTAGGGATAACTCTTGATTTTAGCAAGATTATTCAGCAGAACTTTGCAAAAAAGGATAGTATGGATAACTAACAGACATGTTAAATTGAGTATTACATGTGGAAGTCGTGGATGGAATGTGCCAGAAAAAAATTATTTTGGATATATTTGGATATTAATAATAATAAACTAAATTAAGACTGTATGAACAAGAGAGTTGGCTGCCACAGTGTGTAGGAATGTTCAGGGTTTGTTTGTATTCAAAACAAAACAACCTTCATATCTGCATCTCCTTGGTAGCTTATAACAGCCAGGTCTATATTGTACATAGACCGATTGAAGATTCCAGACATTAGACTCAGAGTTGACACTTCATCTCTTCTGGCCGGTAAATTAGCAAATTTAAAGTCTTGAACTATGAATATTGTGTTAATTAATAAAATTGTCATTAATCAAGTGAATTCATATTCGGCCTCGGGCAAATATGACTACCCTTGGCCCAATAACAAGTCCAATATGAATTCACTTAATTAATAACATTACCGCCTACGCCGCCTAGCCCCTCGTTGAGCGCAACTCAATATTTACATCAATAAGGGTGACACATACGGGTAAGATAAACCCTTATTTCCATTGTGGTCCTCTATTATGAACACTGTAAACTTTATCATTATTGAACTGGGCTAAACCCAGGACTAGGCGGCGTGGGAAAAAGATTCTAATATACATTTCCATTACTGTCCATGATCAGGCTCAACCAAACCGAGCCTTAAATATTTTCATATGTGTCGTGTTAGGAGGCTTTCAAAGTTTTCTTTTAAACTGTTTTCAATATAAAACATCAAACGCAATGTTTGATTCGTTGACATTAGACAGCCGCCAAGTCAATCAAATATACGTCAGAAAGATATATGTAGCGGGCTGGTCAAAGTATTGGAGTAAGTTAAAATAATTATGTACCAGTGATAAAGAAAATTAAAAATATGAGCAAATTTACTTTATCATCTAGTAAATGTCTTAAAAGGACATATATCATACATAGCAATGTCTGATCAGTTATCATATTTAATGTTTGGCATTCCCGCCGTTTTTTACTAGTCAATGCACTTAAAACAATGAGTACAGCTATATGCTGAAAAAATTTGTTTAGGTTTTAAACACTCGAGCTCCTTACATTTTTACTTAAATCTTTATGAAATATATGTTGGGGAAAGTGTAAGGTTGGTGCATTATACGGAATCGACCCTACGATTTCGACGCGCGAAGCGCGTCGAAATCGTGTCGATTCCGATTACGGTATTGCGCATGAGCAACGGTCTATACCAAGCGGGTTTGCAACCTCGTCTTCCGGTTTGCAAAATCTGACTGGACAATATGGGGCGCGTCACGGGAAAAAGTACATTCATACAGTTGACGAAAATAAGACCGAAGGTACCTTTCCCGTGGCGCGCCCCAATATCACTTTTATCCAGATTGCTTGCTTCCGGATTTTAAAACTGAAAAGCCGCCATTTTGTTTCTCGATTCAGTAAGAAAATGGTCTCATTCCTTAGACGGATAATGAACGTAGACTCGATGTGGCCTTATCTATCAAGTTAAAAATGATCCGGTACCAAATTGAGAACCCTACCCGTAGTGGCTATTGACAGCAGACCTTTCACGTAGTTGCTGTCTTACGGTAATTATTTTGTATTTGTCTTATTTCTATCCCAACGTTAACGGTGTTACACTGGAATTATTAATGGCATGGCTGTCTTGTGTAGGGAATTTTGTCTAAAGATGGCATTTCCAATCGAGAATGGATTTGTTGCAGCGAATAAACAGAAAGTTGGAACGAACACTGTAAGAAACTTTCGCTTGGGTTTGTTTGTTTGATAATGATATGTCAAAAGAGACGAATAATTACTTTTAATTTTAGAAATCGTTTCAGTCATTAGAGCTACTTCCTGAAGTTCAAAAAATAAATACACCCAGAATAGTAGATAGACCTCAAGTAACGGCGGAAAAAGTGAAAGATTAGATATTTGTAGTCGTGAAAAGGCATAACAAAGAAAATATCTTGATATTGTAACAGTTTTTATTGCAAGTTAAAACAGCAATTGCAGATAAATTTCAACAATAACTTGCAACACAAAGCACTTGGCAACTGTAACAATTTTAAGGGATTGCCACACTCCTCCCAACTTTGTTCATCGATAAAAAGAAAATTATCAAAATCTCAATAATTGCAAAATGCCGTTCAATGAAACTTTGCACAAATGAATGTTACTTATCTTTATTTTGCATACAGTAAGACACATTAGAAAAGTAAAGAAAAAAAGCTAGACCTAAACATTACTTAAAATTCTATTTACATAAATTCACAAAAACTAAACGTTACAAAACATAATTTTAAATTCCCACGTAAGCGCAATGATACTGACAAGAAAATGTTGTGTACTTTGTAAAAGAATTTCAACTACTAAAAGAGAAATCAGTGATTGTCATCCGGTTACGCGACCAGGAAGCGACCAGAAAATTGAAGGTCAAACACACTTTTACTAATATCTCGTAAAGTTTACATATGTAAGTCACGAGGACACAATAAATTGTTGTCAGTACCATATTACAAATGTTGGCATTTAAAATAATGTTTTGTGTTGTTTAGTTTTTGTGAATTTATGTAAATAGAAGTTTACTGAATTTTTAGATCTCACTATTTGTCTTTACTCTTCTAACGTGTCTTACCATCTGCAAAATAAAGATACATTAATAACATACATTTGTGCAAAGTTCCATTTAACAGCATTTTGCCGTTATTGAGATTTCGATAATTTTCTTTTTATCGACGTACAAAGTTGGGAGGAGTGTGGCAATCCCTTAAAGCGGGCACGGCGAAGCCGTGTTTTCCAATGAGAGAAATTCATGTTGAGACAGAAATTACAGATAAATTCAACAATTACTTGCAACAGGAACCACTTGTCAACTGTAAAAAAAATTATAGCAGGCACGGCGAAGCCGTGTTTTCCAAGGAAAGAATTTGCAATGAAAATTTGAACACTTGCTGTTTAAGGTGGCTCAACAGGTTCATGTGAAAACGTACAAAATATGAAAAATTTCTCAGAATCAAATGATATTTAACCTAGATGTATATTACAACTTTGCGCGTTGTCTGGCAACAAAATTAATCGAATGACGTCGCGCGCGTCCTTGAAAACAGCGCCACCTAGCGGGAACGGATTTTCGCCGGGCGAAGTTTCGATTATACCCAATAATTTTTGGAAAAATTGACCGATTTTAAATTTGAAAACAGATTTGGTAAGAGAAATGAAATGCCTAAAACAAATCATGAAATTTGTTTGCTGAAAATCGAAGTGTTAATATTTATTCCGGACTGCATTGCACGAGATGCAAAAATTCAATACGCTTTAAAAGTGAAGTGCTGCCTTTTATACGAAACAGGCTTAAAACGGGGCTGGTATCATGTTGTTTTTATTGTTTAAAAAACATCTCCAACCTATCCTTGATGCATCTGTAAAATAAAAAGAGGGGGTCATCTCGCAAAATTTTCCGCAAATTAAATTTGAATGTCATATATGTCATAACAAAATGGCGACGTCATTGATTCTTATTCGCGCGTATCGTGATGTCATGTATCTTCGAAATATTTCGCCTTTCCAAATATTATCCATATTGCTGTCGCAAGCTCAATTTCTTAAATAAAAGAAAGCCAAATAACATAAAGCTATCTGTTTACTCTAGCTTATTTTTTTTTAATATATTGTTATTTTCTGATCAAAATGTACCACCAGGTGATTGTACACATGTACACACGTTTACTTCTGCTTCTCATTTTTTAATCTTCTTTCTGTCAGTTGCATGCAAAATCATATGTAATAAAAAACATAAATTGATAAAAACAATATTATGTTAATGTCAAGGCAGGAAAACCAAAACAGAAAAGTGAACAGAGTACTACCATGACCGCTTTTATGTAACTTTACTTTACGAGAAAAAAAAAGCTAGTTTAATCATTAATAATGATTATACACAACATGAAATACAAATTACTTCAATAAATGCAAGATCTTTCTAAAAAACAACAACAACAACAACAACAAAAACATTATTAACACTTTGACGGGACAAAAATATCTAACCCTTTAAGCCTGTTTCGTATAAAAATGCTCGTTGTTTATCGTCAATTTTCAACAAATCTTACATTTGAAAGTGATAGAGATAATAGTTATTATGAATTATCAATTACATTTGAAAAATATGTGTATAAAAGAGAATAAACACTGTCATATGTGAAACTTTGACTATACGGCAACACCGTTGTCATAAATAATATAACTTTAATGTTCGGCGTAAAGATACTGCAAAACGGATAAAAACCTATCGCAAACATTTAGTGTTTAGTCGCCGTTAAGGTGGCTCAACAGGTTCATGTGAAAACGTACAAAATATGAAAAATTTCTCAGAATCAAATGATATTTAACCTAGATGTATATTACAACTTTGCGCGTTGCCTGGCAACAAAATTAATCGAATGACGTCGCGCGCGTCCTTGAAAACAGCGCCACCTAGCGGGAACGGATTTTCGCCGGGCGAAGTTTCGATTATACCCAATAATTTTTGGAAAAATTGACCGATTTTAAATTTGAAAACAGATTTGGTAAGAGAAATGAAATGCCTAAAACAAATCATGAAATTTGTTTGCTGAAAATCGAAGTGTTAAAATTTATTCCGGACTGCATTGCACGAGATGCAAAAATTCAATACGCTTTAAAAGTGAAGTGCTGCCTTTTATACGAAACAGGCTTAAAACGGGGCTGGTAACATGTTGTTTTTATTGTTTAAAAAACATCTCCGACCTATCCTTGATGCATCTGTAAAATAAAAAGAGTGGGTCATCTCGCAAAATTTTCCGCAAATTAAATTTGAATGTCATAGGTGTCACAACAAAATGGCGACGTCACGGCATTGCTGTTTATTTTTGTGTATTTTAACGACATGCTATTAAAATAGTAAGTGTCCGTTACTTTGACCTTTTTTATTTGTGGAAGAAATCGCATAAAATATGAAAAAGAATAATAAAAGAGTAAATTATTTATTAAAATCTGAGAATAAAATCCGTTTTATTATCGTATACTGTCCAGTTTTCGGTACCGTCCTATTTTCGTTATAGGTTGGTTTACTGCTATGCACATTACAGAAACACTCTGGAACTTCATAGCTTTCTGTGATAAGCTGTCATATCTGACATACGGCCATAAACAAGGGCAAATCAGAATTGAAACATTATTTTTTTGTGAAGTTACAATTGACCATATATTTTTGTAACAGTGTTTTGGTGATCCAGCAAAAAGTAATGTTTCCAATAGAAAACTAACAGTTTGAACTAAAACTCAACAGAGGTTTCCCTGTTAAGGTATGCTATATAAAGTTGCATGATGTCATTTGACTTATAATCATGTACTGCAAATGTTTTTGTGTGTCTTGAACCAGTTAACGGAAATAGGACGTATTTCCAATATGGCCGAAAATATCACTGCATTAGGTGTTTTCTTTTCGTTGAGTTTAAATGAATGAACAAACTTATTCATATTTAGAAGGATAAACAAATTAAATGTAAGTCATGGTTTTATCAGAGTTGCTGTTTATTTACATTACGGAAATCAAGCTAGTCACTAAATATACTGAAAACTGGTCGGACGATGCTAAATATATATTAGCCTACATTTAACGTCTGAGTTGTCTATGCCAAGTTGGGCTGTGAAGACATATGTATTATAACTTAGAGCCCGTATATTCAGTCAGCATTGTTGCTGCTCTGCAGTTATTTGTAAATTGGCTTTCTGAATTTAATAGTACGATTCTGTTTGCTCACAATGCACCTTTTGATGCCAGGATTTTGGTCAGTACATGCCTGAGATATGACTCAACAGCCTTGTTATCTAAGATTGTAGGGTTCGTCGATACAAAGAAAATGTTTGAGCAAGCATTCTCAGGTCGAGATAGAAAGGGATATAACTAGTTCGGGCTCGTTAAAGATTTGCTAGAAAAAAAAATACAACGAGCACAATGCAGTTGACGACGTGGATGCACTCTGTGAGCTTCGAAGATACATGACATCACGATACGCGCGAATAAGAATCAATGACGTCGCCATTTTGTTGTGACATATTTGACATTCAAATTAATTTGCGGAAAATTTTGCGAGATGACCCCCTCTTTTTATTTTACAGATGCATCAAGGATAGGTCGGAGATGTTTTTTAAACAATAAAAACAACATGTTACCAGCCCCGTTTTAAGCCTGTTTCGTATAAAAGGCAGCACTTCACTTTTAAAGCGTATTGAATTTTTGCATCTCGTGCAATGCAGTCCGGAATATATTTTAACACTTCGATTTTCAGCAAACAAATTTCATGATTTGGTATAGGCATTTCATTTCTCTTACCAAATCTGTTTTCAAATTTAAAATCGGTCAATTTTTCTAAAAATTATTGGGCATAATCGAAACTTCGCCCGGCGAAAATCCGTTCCCTCTAGGTGGCGCTGTTTTCAAGGACGCGCGCGACGTCATTCGATTAATTTTGTTGCCAGGCAACGCGCAAAGTTGTAATATACATCTAGGTTAAATATCATTTGATTCTGAGAAATTTTTCATATTTTGTACGTTTTCACATGAACATGTTGAGCCACCTTAAGTTTGAAATCTTTGCACAGCGAAGCCATGTTTTATTAACTTTTAACCCTCTCCTCCATAGATACACCATTGCTGTGTTTGCGAATAGTTAATATCCAGATCTGCCTGCACATCTGTCCCATCTGATCAGGATCTAGACTGTTCACTTTTTTATTCATTAGGTTATTTTTTTTACAAACATGTGACCTGTGCAGATCCTCATCAGACGGCAGGGATGTGTCAGCTGCTCTGGATTTATATTGTAACAGTTTTTATGTCCCCACAAAGTGGGAGGCATATAGAGTTGCACTCGTCCGTCCGTACGTCCGTACGTCTGTACGTCCGTACGTCCCCAAATTTTGTGGCATCAAGTCCTCCTAAACTATTAGGCGGATTTCTTTCAAACTTGCACAGATGATCAAGCAGGATGTGTAGATGATCGTTAAGAAAGGATTTTTTCCTGCGACCAATTTTACCAGAGTTATGGCCCTTTGTTAATTTCAGTTATAAAATCTTGTGGCGTCAACTCCTCCTAAACTACAAGGCAGATTTCTTGCAAACTTGCACAGATGATGAAGCAGGATGTGTAGATAACCGTGAAGAAAGGATTTCTTCCTGCGACCATTTTTACCAGAGTTATGGCCCTTTGTTATATTCATTAATTAAATCTTGTGGCGTCAACTCCTCCAAAACTAAAAGGCAGATTTCTTGCGAACTTGCACAGATGATGAAGCAGGATGTGTAGATGATCGTAAAGAAAGGATTTTTTCCTGCGACCATTTTTACCAGAGTTATGGCCCTTTATTAATTTCAGTTTTAAAATCTTGTGGCGTCAACTCCTCCTAAACTACAAGGCATATTTCTTGCAAACTTGTACAGATGATGAAGCAGGATGTGTTGATAATCGTGAAGAAAGGATTTCTTCCTGCGACCATTTTTGCCAGAGTTATGGCCCTTTGTTATATTCATTAATTAAATCTTGTGGCGTCAACTCCTCCAAAACTATAAGGCAGATTTCTTGCGAACTTGCACAGATGATGAAGCAGGATGTGTAGATGATCGTAAAGAAAGGATTTTTTCCTGCGACCATTTTTACCAGAGTTATGGCCCTTTGTTAATTTCAGTAATTAAATCTTGTGGCATCAACTCCTCCAAAACTATAAGGCTGATTTCTTGCGAACTCGCACAGATGATGAAGCAGGATGTGTAGATGATCGTAAAGAAAGGATTTTTTTCCTGTGACCATTTTTACCAGAGTTATGGCCCTTTGTTAATTTCAGTAATTAAATCTTGTGGCATCAACTCCTCCTAAACTACAGGGCAGATTCCTTGCAAACATGCACAGATGATGAAGCAGGATGTGTAGATGATCGTAAAGAAAGGATTTTTTCCTGCGACTACTTTTACCAGAGTTATGGCCCTTTGTTAATTTCAGTAATTAAATCTTGTGGCATCAACTCCTCCTAAACTACAGGGCAGATTCCTTGCAAACATGCACAGATGATGAAGCAGGATGTGTAGATGATCGTAAAGAAAGGATTTTTTCCTGCGACTATTTTTACCAGAGTTATGGCCCTTTGTTAATTTCAGTAATTAAATCTTGTGGCATCAACTCCTCCTAAACTACAGGGCAGATTCCTTGCAAACATGCACAGATGATGAAGCAGGATGTGTAGATGATCGTGAAGAAAGGATTTTTTCCTGCGACTATTTTTGCCAGAGTTATGGCCCTTTGTTTTTTTTCAGTAATAATATCTTGTGGCATCAACTCCTCATTTACTTTTGGACAGAATTCTTTCTAACTTGCACACATGATCAAGATGGCTGGGTAGATGATCATAAAAAAAGATTTTTTTCTGCTGCCATTTTTACCACAGTTATGGCCCTTTGTTTATTTCACTTACAAAATTTTGTGGCATCAACTTCACATTTTCTATTTGGCTGATTTGTTTCAAACTTGCACAGATGATTAGACATGACGTGAAGATTGTTGTCAAGGACATTGTCTTGCAACAATTTTCACCACAGTTATTGCCTTTTTTTATGCTAGTTATTAAATTTTGTGGCACTTACTCCTCATTTACTAATCATGATCACCGCGTGTTGTTAATACCTGGTACAAAATTTTGTAACAAATGTTTTTGCAGTAGTAGGGGCATCAGTGTCCTGTGGACACAGTCTAGTTATTGCATGTCGAGACAGCAATTGCAAATTAATTTCAACAATAACTTGCAACACAAAGCACTTGGCAACTGTAACAATTTTAAAGCGGGCACGGCGAAGCCGTGTTTTCCAATGAGAGAAATGCATGTTGAGACAGAAATTACAGATAAAGTCAACAATTACTTGCAACAGGAACAACTTGTCAACTGTAAAAAAAATTATAGCAGGCACGGCGAAGCCGTGTTTTCCAAGGAAAGAATTTGCAATGAAAATTTGAACACTTGCTGTTTAAGTTTGAAATCTTTGCACAGCGAAGCCATGTTTTATTAACTTTTAACCCTTTCATCCATAGATACACCATTGCTGTGTGTGCGAATAGTTAATATCCAGATCTGCCTGCACATCTGTCCCATCTGATCAGGATCTAGACTGTCCGCTTTTTTATTCATTAGGTTATTTTTTTACAAAAATGTGACCTGTGCAGATCCTCATCAGACGGCAGGGATGTGTCAGCTGCTCTGGATTTATATTGTAACAGTTTTTATTGCATGTCGAGACAGCAATTGCAGATTAATTTCAACAATAACTTGCAACACTAACCACCTGGCAACTGTAACAGTTTTAAAGGGGGCACGGCGAAGCCGTGTTTTCCAAGGAGAGAAATGCATGTTCAGACAGCAATTGCCTGGGCTGGACAAACCCATAGACCGACGCCCTGAACAAGCTAAAAATTGTATTACACAATCTCAAAATATTCTGTTTTAGCACCATATCATGCATATTTGTTTTACAACAGAAATAAGTTTATTACAAAATAAAATGTTTTGAAATCTGTTTTAACAATATTAAGCCCCCATGAAACGCTTCCTATTGAATTTCCTGTTTCTTTCTTTATTGTAAATACTGACCAATCAGAATTTGCTTATTTGCGCAAGTGGGACTAGCTGAAATGTTTACCCAGCTAGTTCTGGACTAGTTACAAAAACCAAAATTTGTCCAGCCCTGATTGCAGACAATTTCAACAATTATTTGCAACAGGAACCATTTGGCAACTGTAACAATTTAAAAGCAGGCACGGCGAAGCCGTGTTTTCCAAAGAGAGAATTAGCATTAATAGCAATTAAATAACAGAATACTTGCACTTTAAGTTTGAATTGTTTGCACAACAAAGCCATGTTTTAACCCTTTCCTCCATAGTTACACCATTATTGTGTGAGCAAACAGTTTACATCCAGATCGGCCAACATATCTTAACAGTTAACTATTTACGTTTTTATTCATTAGGTTATTTCTCACGAAAATGTGACCTGAGCAAATTCTCATCAGATGGCATGGATGTGCTGGTTGCTCTGGATTTACACTAGTCACGCATGCCTAAAATGGTATGTATAGAGGAACTGGTTAAAAGATACAAATTAAAGCAAACATTTGACATAACAATTGCAGAAGACATCTGTGTTTACCAAAGAGACACATTTTTACCAGAAGTTGCCTCTGTTACAGTAACAATTTTTAATTTGAGACATGATGAAGCCGTGTTTCCCAAAGAGAGAAATTGCTACAAGAACTTAAGAATAATATTTATTTCAGTTTTATTTTTTTAATACAAAGTGAAGCTGTGTACCCAAATAGATTAATAATTATTGCTTACATGCATTCAACACTTTATGCCAAAATCTTTAAGATCAAATTTGACAGAGTTATGCCTCTTCTTGTACATGGACTTTTTATTTCTAACCTGACTATGTACCTAAGCAACAAGTGTTTAACTAAATTCCCATCTAAATTATTGTATAAATGACAAAACAGTGTTTTGCAAAGAGTAACATTTTGATGAGCATTTTCTCATTATTTTTTTAGTTACAGGCACGGCAAAGCTGTGTTTTAACCGATTCCTCCATAGATTCATCATTATTGTGTGTGCGAAAAGTTTACATTTAGATCAGCCGGAACATTCATGCTTTCTGATCAGGATCTAACCTTGTTGCTTTTTTATTCATTAGGTAATTTCTGACCATTATGCAACCTGTACAGATCCTGATCAGACAGCAAAGATGAGCCAGTTGATCTTGATCTTCACTGATCACACATGCGTAAAAAGGAGTATGTGTGGAAACTTTGTCAAAATGACAAATGGTCCCAAAACTGTAACCCAATAAAAAACCTACCGTATAAGTGGTTATTTCTGAAGGCTCCAAATTCTCCTTTAATATTTTTATTGATGTGTGTTAAATTTCTTTCCTTTTTATAAAAATATTTTAGATTAATATACTGGGAATAGTACATTATTTAAAGAAGTGGTGTGGTGTTCAGGAAAAGTGAAATTCTTCAATACATGCATTTGATGTTTTATTAATTTCTTGTGGCAAATTTAAAGTTCATGCGGCGTAGCTGCAGTGTTTACCACATTTGGAGGAAATGTTTATTAAAGGCTTAAATGAACCACTATTTTGTCATATATTTCATTAATTTTGGTGTTCTGAAATTTCTTTGGTATTTTGGGGAGAATAGTTCATGCCATTGCCAGGTATTTCTTCTTCAAATAATTCAGACTTTATACTTCCTTTTTCTTTCATTAATATTATTAAAAAAAATCTTAACTATTTTAGTTTTTTACATACCCAAGTGAAGCCACTGGTCTTCAAAAGTGAAGCCACTGGGCTTCAAACACTTTAACCAACCCAAATGCTTTCCATACCCAAATGAAAGCCATCAGATATGGACTACATCTTAAACCATTCTGTCTGATCAGAAAGTAACAGCTTGTATTTAGATTCTTCAGGTTATTTCTGACAAATCGTTAACATTTTAGATCCAGATTATATGACACATATGTGGTAGCTGATCTGGATCTATACTGGTAGCCCATGTGATAAAAGGCATATTATCTGGAGTAAAATGTTAAATTTAATGTTTACAAGATGAATAATTTCTCAACTGTTAACACCTCCTGTCATATTTCAGGTCCAGGTGATGCTAGAAAGATGACACAGTCAATGATGGGTTAGTGCAGCTTTGACAGCAGTATCACAATGAAGTGTCTAAGACTGGCATGATGATGCAAACAAAATTACTCTTGTAGGTTTATGGTTTTATTTTTATTAAAATTATTTTCTTATTAATAAACATAGTATTGGAACTTATAAATTTCCTTAACACATCTCAAATCTTTCACCATTCTAAATACCATTGTATCTGAATAATTTTTCAATGGTAGATCTTTTTATTTTAAAATTTATTTTTGTATTGCTTACTGATCATTTTTTGGTACCAGCTATGTACATTCATGCAGTCTGATCTAGATATACACTTCTAAATGAATGACTCGGAAAAAAATTAAACATTTAATTCAGTTTTCAGTAGTTACGATTCTTTGCGGCGCTTAGGAAAAACACATCCGAAAAGTGGCTATATCCATCAAGTGCGGGTTATAGATGAATTGTTCCTTCACATATTGAATGAACTACTCGCATTGTTTGATGAACCCTTTCCTCTATATATACGCCTTTTAACGCATGTGCGACCAGTGTATATCCTGATCAGGATCTGCACTTATCGCATGTTGGTCAGACATAAATTAATGAATCAAACGGATGTGCTGGCTGATCTGGATCTAACCTGTTGGCCCGGGCAATAAAGGTGTATCTGTGGAGCAAAGGGTTAAATTCTGTTGTCTGACTGCTCTTTTCACATGATGTTTTATTAAACATAACTTATGTTTACAGGGGGAGTTGAGTGACAATTACGGGCTGCAGTATACCAGAAATCTCAGTTGTGACTGCCTGTTCGCTTAAAGATCTGCTCAGACCCGGGTGGAAATGCGGTGGGAATAACGGAATGTTTACTTCATTAAAATCTCTATTTAACATTTGACCATTATAATTGCTTTCCATGGAAATTCCTAGAAAACAGATTGCAAAAACTTACAATTTAAAGAAAACCAAAAAAGTTTTAGAAAACCTTTAATGGCCTGTGTTAAATGTACCAAAAGTTATGGATTAATATTCGATTTAAAAGAAAATTATTGTTATATGTTAACTGAACCCTGGATTAGACTTTTATTACATGACCACAAGAAAAATCTTCAAAAAAATCTTTAAATGACAACCAGATTGAAATCCTGATGTGCATGACCAAATGGGTTTCGGTCTATTTCACATTTATCAGAAATTGTAGATAACTATGACTCATTTAGTGTTGCTTAGTCCGTTTTCTGTAGGAGGGGCAGGGCTTTAATAACAGTTTTCAATATATTGATAGGAAACTTGAAACATTTGTTCAATATCAAATGTAAATTATTGGGACACAATTCTCATGTGGTTCAGTGCATTCTTCGTTGGAGGTGCAAAGGGTTTTTGGAAATCTTGTGGTATGAACTGCTTCTAGGATTCTAAGGATATTGACTTTAAGAAAATTAGGATATTAACCAGCAGGTGATTATTATTTATTATCAGATATTTGTCACAAAAATGTCATGTCTCTGATGACAAAGCAGTATCAGTAATTATAGCAGATATTAATCACCTTCATTGATAGCTCTAGTTTTAAATGTCTTTAATTATTGTTCTTCTGTAGGAATTTTGCTAAGGATTTGCCATCACAATTTTTTACCAATTGCCAAATTTGTTAAAATTAACCAGTCCAAAAAAGTGATTCTATAGTAATCATAATGGTTGCTAAATTTTTTGTATACTGTTCCTATTTTTCAGTTGATTGGTAGCAAGGTTCCAGTTCGTTGAAATCATCAGCTGTCCATTTGATGACTACTCCGCAGAAGTTGAGACCATTCAGTTACTTTCATGACTTGACATTCATATTTTCGGGTGAAGAATCTCTGGCAGTAATCATTTTTCTCCTTTTGCCAAATATGAAGAAAGTTAAAACCAATTTTAATGACATTTAAGACTGAAACTCGGAAGTTAAAAGCAATTTTTGGTGACATTTAAGACACATGACATTCATATTTTTGGGTGAATCGGCAGTGAAAACCATCATTCTTCCATCTCTTGGTAACCCTGGAGAAGTTAAAACCAATTGCAATGACATTCATGATTTGACATGTATTTTGCCATTGTAAATCGATTCTAATATATATTTTTATTTGGATGTTGCAATTTAATCATTGTTGAGAAAACAAATTGTACAATGTACAGTCTTCGCAATTTTATTTAATTGCTGAGTGTGAATATTGACAGTTTTAATTGATTTCTGTGTATATTATATGTGTTTATTGCTAGTTTGATTATTGATAATATTGTATTAATTGCCAGTTTATTTGATTGCCAAGTATATTTAATATAAGGGTTTTATTGCTCTTCTATTTGATTGCTGTGTATATTGTATGTGTTTATTGCTTGCTTACTGATTAAGTATATTGTATGTGTTTAATTGATTGCTGAGAAAATTGTATGGTTATATTGCTCTTCTAATTTATTTTACAATGTATGGTAGTACAGTATGCAAGAACAATAACTCTACCTTCCCTATTTTTTTAGTTATTCCTCTTTATCATATTTACTTGATATATTTTGTCCGGAGCAATACTCCAAAACTACTAGAGGGATTTTATTCAAACTTCATACACTGACAGAGCACATTGGTAGGTAGTGCAGTGTGCAAGTCCAATAACTCTACCTTGCCTATTCTTTAGAGTTATTCCC
This sequence comes from Corbicula japonica, assembly GCA_038501625.1. Lineage (NCBI taxonomy): Eukaryota > Metazoa > Mollusca > Bivalvia > Venerida > Cyrenidae > Corbicula > Corbicula japonica. The sequence goes on from JAZAYU010000023.1 coordinate 3,369,766, forward strand.
CTTTATCAGATTTACTTGATGTTTTTGAGCATTGCATTGGACACATTTTTTGTAGTTATGTGTCAGCATTGTTGACAAAATTATGCCTCTAAGGCCTCGGATGCAGTACAATATGAATCACTATCATAACTCTTGACTTCGATATGTATGCATTTTATTGCATGTGTGACTAGTGTAGATCTCGATTATTTCGCACATTTGTAATGTCTGATCGTCCTTAGGACCTTCACTGTTTTCATTTTGGTTAGAAATAATACATATATTAGAATGCGAACAGTGTAGATCCTGATCAGATGGGACAACAGTGCCCACTGATCAAATTCTACACTGTTTAATTTTCAATAAAGGTGTATAGATCTATCAAGTAATGGGTTAATACCAGTATAGCTTTTATTAGATATGAACTAAAAAGATATATCAAACTGTTTGTTTAATGATTTATTAGGTTATTTCTGACCAGAAATCAAACAGTGTAGATCCTGATTACATGGAATGTGTGTTCTGCCAGACCGGGATCTGCAATAAAATGTTGCAAATATATATTATAGAGGAAAGGGTTAATTCAAACACGGTTTATTTGATTTCACAAAGGTATATTTACGAATGAATAGCACAGGATTATTGACTGGTTGTTCAAATGTGACTGATTTTACAGTTGTTCAAGGTAACTTCGATTTTTTCAATTTTATTTGTGAAATAAATCTTTGTGCAATACCAAGAATTGATTAAATTTGAATGGCTTTAAGGAATTTCAAGTTTTACTTATGATGAAATTTAAAACTATTACTATGTTGCCACCATTCTGTCAATTTCAAGTTACCTGGTTTCCATTTTGTTGATTTTTCAATTTTCAAAGGTTGAGAAAAAAACGCCAGAGTTTGTCTTAAAAGAAAACATTGGAAACTTTCAATCGTAAGTAAATTCAGCAGACAGTGAGTTACCCAAAATTGCAAGAATGTATAGTGCTGTTTCGCAATACAGAATAGTTTCAATACATCAATGCAAATGGTAAAAGTGGTAACTTTTTATTTGCAGCCAGTATACATAATAATATATGAATACAGAATTTTATATCTAATATAAAGTATCAATTATGTTCACCATATCCATAAACTGTAATATACTAGTAAAATAAAACATTACAACAGAATGAAATTAGTTTTTAGTTATATTCATTTGCTATAATCCTGACATTAAAAACGTTAAGAAGATACCAACAGAGTGTTAATGAGCAGCCATTGTTCACTGTAGTTTCAGTTTTCGGTTGTCGATTCCGAGAGAGGCAGTGCCTTAGTTCATATTAGGGTATTATCTGGTTATCATATCCATGTCAGGCAGAGAGTCGTCCTAAATATATCGATTTTAAGTAAGCATATTCTATTCCATTGATTACAATATGACCTAATTTTTTTTGTTGTTTAGTAAATACTGATCATCAATCATAATTCTAGAAGAGACATATATACATTTTCCAGTTCTTAATAGTGCCTGCACTATGGACAGTGACTGTAACGCTGTATCAGCCATGGCTTGTACAGGAAGTTCGAGTAAGACGTGTACCTGTAAACCAGGATATAAACCTTCGTCAGATCAGTTATCATGCACAAAAGGTATTTTTTACGTACACGTTATTTTCATAGCGGTATGATTGTTCTCTGAAATGTTAAATTAAGTTTCAAGATAAGTTAATGTTTAATTAAAGTTAAAATTAAACATAAAGACAGGTGGATAATCCATGTTCAATTTCAGGCATTTGTTTAAGTAAGCAGGAGTTTCTTGTTTCTAAAAATTAAAAGACCACAGCATTATTTAAAAAAAGCGTGTTTTTAACTGGAAACAGTTAAGCTAGCTTTATTTACACTTAACCTTTCGTTGTTTTTTTTTTGTATGATACTTGTAATACACTGTTCAAGAAAGAAGGCAGTCAAACAACCTTCAAACGGAAGCGAATTATTACGATATTTATTTTAAAGAGTTATTAATGTTCCTGTTATTAAAATAAGACTTAATACCTTTTTGCTGTCTGTGAATGTTAATCATAAAAATAATCGTGCCTTCACTCTGGACAGTTGCTCTGTATCAAAATCGGCTTGTACTCGAAGTTCTATTTAAGATGTGCATATGCAACCTAGATACAAACCATCGTCCCATCAGTAATTGTGTACATAATGTGTCTTGCACGTTTTGCTTTATTCTTGTTTAATCAAAATATATTTTCTATTAAATGTGAAGAAAAGATTAAGAAACATGTGAACGAATTTTCATCTATTTTCATTTCAAGCACTTTTTTTTCTCAGTAAATTCAACTAGACAATGATGCAGGTCTATATTTAACAAAATGTCTTTTAAACAAGTAATCAATAAGTTATCATTATTTTCACTAGTAACAACTTTTTAGTTATTTTGTACATTGTGTCATCCCACAATAACAGAAGCAGTCAAATGACCGGTAGAAGGAAGCAAGTGAATTCTTAAGATTTTGTATTTGATTCAAATATTGCAATGTCTCATTTTGCTCATTTGATCTAATTGATGCTTGTTGTTAACTTGTCATGCAAATGTTGACCAGAAATCGTAATCCTAAATAATTTTCCAGTTCTTAATAGTGCCTGCACTCTGGACAGTGACTGTAGCGCTGTATCAAACTCTGTCTGTACCGACAGTTCAAGTAAGACGTGTACATGTAAACTTGGATACAAACTATCGTCAGATCAGTTATCATTTACCATAGGTGTCTAGCATGTCATATTTTTTCCATGCCAGATTTTTTTTTTATAAAATTAAACAGGCTAAAATTAAAACTTAAAGCCCAGTAATGGATATGCGGCATGCATCACAAGTAGGTTATAAACGTCGGTTCTAATTAGCCAATCAACTGTATTATAAATGGCAATAGTTTCAGTTCTGCATTAAACGCAAATATTGAATACTTAAAACACTTATTATGTATCATTAAATTCACGACAATATTAATTATTTAATATGCGGTTCCATAGTGCAATAACTAAGGCAGTAAAACAACCAACCAAAAGGAAGCGAATTCAGGTTAAGATGTTGGTATAATAATCCAGTGATTGCAATACGACATAATGATGAAGTTTTGTTTCAGGGTAAAGTTTATCATAAATTGAAGTCCTAGAACATAATTAAATATGTTTTCCAGTTCTAAATAGTGGCTGCACCCAAGGAGGTGACTGTAACGCTCTATCAAACTCGGCTTGTTCTGGAAGTGTGTGTACATGTAAGCCAGGATACAAAGCATCATCTGATCAGTTATCATGTATCCAAGGTATCTTGCACGTTTTACTTTTTTAAAGCAACATGAATATTCTCTATAATTGAAAACTACAGTTGAAAATAACATTTCTAGCAAGGTTAACAGTTCATTTTCAAGCATGTGTTTATCTTAGGCGAGAACCATCGGACTAGGTAGAGAACGCAGTTAAACAACTGCTGCTGCTCTATACAAAAATTCATCTACATTAAACAACTAACGTATTTGTGTTCTCATCTCAAAACCCAATGATTTATTCGGTAACACAAACCGATAACAATGCAATCAAATAACAGCCAGTGTGATAACAGGTTGGACTGTAAGTGATACATGTTCCGGTAATAAACATATGATTTAATGTTCTTTACTTGTACACGCCCGTTAACCATTCGCTCCACAGCCAAAAAGAGAACATTACAAAATGAGCGATAGCCACTTCCGGGATTGAGCGAAAGTAGACAAAAAAGCGAGTGTGACAAACATTGTTTTCTCTTTTTAAGACAGAAAGACTTTTAAAAAAATCTGGGAATGTAGTGCCGTGTAAGAATGATGAAGCTTCACGGAAAACAAGGTTACATATATTAAACATGTAAACTGCTCCTGCTAGAACTTTTTTCGCAGCGAACAATGGTGCTTTCTTTTTACAAACTGATTATTTCGACTTAGTTTTGTTCTTTGATTGCTATTAGAAATTATTTCTGTGTTGCGTGTGAATCAATTACCGGTTGCTAGTGACTGATGTACATACCTCGAATGATGTAATGCCTCTTTATTGCGATTTAGGTTCATTTTTCAAGAGGTGTAGGAGCGGAAGAGCAGGTTGTTGACCGAAAACATAGGAGGCAGAGCGAAAACATAAAACCAGCCTACCTATGTTTGTCAGTCTAAACGTATTCACTTCACTCCTGGATTTTTCACGTACATATGCTACAGCTCCGAGACATTTCAGTATAAAATTGTATTATGTTTTGTTGAACAAAGTGTCGATTTATGTGGAAAAAATGTTGCAACGAGATGGAGTTTCCAATGAATGTTTTCATCGCACCTACAAATATTTATCTTTGGATTTCGAAGAGTAAACGACTAGCACCATTACATGACAATTAATCATCGTATCAAAAGCTAGTAAAAGTCGATATATCTTAAAGAAGAATTTTGTAATAAAAGTAAAGATGCAGGAAGGTCTGAAAACTAGCCTTTTGAATTGTTTGGGTTTGACAGTGACAGTGTGATTTAAATCGCCTGTTGTTTATTATTCTGTTTTCTTCATAACATGGTATTTATATATATTTTTATTCTAAAGATTTGAGATATAATATATGAGTATAAATGTGTTTGGAAATATTATATCTGACCACAATATAGTCATGAACGTTTATCTTTAAATAAAAAGTCACTTCATAGAAGGTGTATATAAAATTTATAAAATTTGCTTTAAGGGAGCCAGTTTATACTGAAAATTGTAGTAGTATATATAAATCTCCTGTTGAAATATCACTTTAATAAACATACTTACTTACGTGGAAATATAACCGGAGAATGTCGATCAAATTGAAATATTTAAAATACATGTCGAGGGCTGAACGGAAAACTGTCGTAACTCACATTTTTTTCAAAAATCATATTTTTGCATTTTTGACATTCTTTACCACTAATACATATGTACAAAAAATCTTAGCACCATATTCTTATTTTAAGTCACATAAATATGACAGTTGCAAAAAAGTCGTATCTCAATCCCTATATTTTTTGAAATGGAAAACTGTCGTAACTTGAGTTACATACAGTTTTCCATAATGAGAGTTCATATTACATACAATGATCTTAATGGAAAACTGTCGTATCTTAGATCATGAACTAATTTCATGAACAACTGATGATGTCATCATTGTGATATCATGATATCTGGAACTGTTCAACCTTCACAGTACAGAGTATGAATACAATATTTTTCTTGAGAGCTGAACATGAGAAGTTTAGCAAACTTTTCTGAGAGTAAGTCTTAACCGAGGTTATGACTACAACAATTAATGTAATTTTAATATCTCCGCATTGATTCGGAGTAAACTCTTGAAACTTTAGATAACTAAATACACCAGTTTCACTTCTTTTAATTGTATTGTCATTCGAATACGTATTGTGCCCCGTACATTCAATCAGTGCTGTTATTAGTTACGTCCTTTGAAGGTCATTCTGCACGATACTTATGTACTAGGTTAATAGTACTAGTAAAATTTCTTTTGTTTTAATATTTCTGCCACTTTAAAGATGAGTGGTTTCAATATCCCAGTCTATACAGTTTTGGATATTGTTCAGTCACCCCAAGGATATATTTCCTGCTTTTTAAATTTTGCCTTTGGGATCCCCTGTCAAAATTCCATTCTGTTTAGATCCACCAATTGTTTTCTTGTTTAGGGAAAACCCATTCTTTTATCTGGGGACCAATGCCGCTGAACTTGGAATGGTAGTAATCTGAAAATACCGCATTGAAAGTTCCATCACATGCATTCCATCGTTTGGGATGGACCAAAATTTTACGTTGGGGATGGACCAAAATTTTACTGTTTATTGATTAAATATTGTGTTGCGCTCAACCCGGGGCTAGGTGGCGTGGGGAGTAATATGCATTTCCATTACTGTCAATGAACAGGCTCAATCAAACCGAGTCATATTTGTCGTATTTGGTGTCTTTGAAAGTTCCCTTTTCATCTATTTCAATAGCTTTTGTGAGAAGGATAGACTGAAACCAGTCTAAAATGCAACAACATCTTTTACATAACTGAAACGCCATCGCATCAACCAAATCAAACAAAGTTGACAAAAGTTATTAAAAATCTTTGTTTAAATAAGAATACAGTGGTTCACGTCCAAGTGAAACATAACCACAACAGGCCTTTTGTGCCTTTTGTTTTTACCCTTTCCTTGATAAAAATATTTATGGTTTTCACAGGAATGTTGGAAGTTTAATGGTAATTAAATAAGAAAAGTGAAAATGAGATATGGTGTGATGTGCTGAAGTTTGAAGATGATACTCCGATTTCACACTGAGATTTTCGGGCTGTTTCCTCTTTCCTAAAAGTGTATTTTCTCCAAAATCATAATATTTCCTAATTCTTTTTTCATTTTTTTTCTCCTTCTGATTAAATTATTTTTATGACTTCAAGACATATTTTTGTATATTCAACCTTCAACAAAAGATCATTGCCTTGAATCATTGCTTTTTTTACCACTGTACATAAATACAGGCAAGAGCTGAAGTTATTGTAAAAGTAAAGTAACCAAAATTTGAAAAGATACCTTACTATCCCAGTTTTGAAAATTGCACACATTTTCCCAATTGAAACATGCAAAATATGGTGTTTTTTTTTCTTTTAAGTACACTATATGGACAGAAATTGGGATAGGAGTTTGCAGTGCAAACTTTTCCCATTTATTGCTTCATTAAGGGTTCCTTAAGTCATTAACACATGCCCAATTGTGGCATTAAATATAGCTTAAAACCTACTATAGTACCTACCAATTTTTATCATTCTGTGGTTAACTTCATTTTGAGTAGATATTTTTTTAATTTATCTATTTTGCGACAAGAATTTTTGCCTCTGTGGCACAGACAAACATTTTTATATCAGTTGGTTTAGTCATTTTGTATCTCTGAGGTTTTATAAAATTATCTTCGAATATAATTATGTTTATGATCTTTATTAAATAATATATAAAGTTTACAAATAAATTGCTCTTGTGATTTGACCATGATCTCAAAGCTTTAATACATTTGGCTCATCTGTCAATCAACACAGTTGTTACCGAATAAAAGGAAAAGGAAAAGAAAATTAAATTTTGCCATAATTAATCACACTACTCTGTTGGATTACTCCATGGTCAGAAATAACGTAATGATTCTAAAAGCGAACATAATTATTAGATCCAAACAAGGCAGAACAGATGTGCCGGCTGATAGACACTGTTAGCCCATCACACCCAGCAATAAAAGGTATAACCATGGAGTAAAGGGTTAAGTGCTCCTTGCTTTCAGCTCATTGATTTTGCCAAAAAGGGGTCATTTTTCCATTACAGTACAAATTCTGTCGCAATCATTGTATCAATAACAAAATCCATTAAATACTGGAAAAAAGATTTTTTTTTTGCGAATAAAATTAAAAACAAAATGTACAAAAATAGCAGTAAATAATTGTCTTTCAGTGAAACCATACTCATCCAAGTTTTGCCTTATAGGTCATATTAATATCTCCTGTTTGAAAAGAAAAAAACTAGTTTGTTATTATAGTCAAAATTAATTTCTGATATGAAACTTATCTGAATTCCTTTTCTTCGTCAAAAATATTCATAATGGTTGAAAGTAAAAGACATTTTGGATTAGTTTCCAAAAATTTACTAAGACTTTCACAAACTTCATGTTAATCTATGGAAGTCAATATGCAAAACAAGTACCCGTATACAGTTGAATTTTTAAATACCTACAGTTGAATCTGCCTTAGAAGACACCTGTATTCAGCAGCCATCTGTCTTAAACTGACATCTTGTTATAATTTTTACCTGTCTTAAACAGCCACCCAAGTTAAACAGTCACTTTTTGTCACTCCCTTAGGTGGCTGCTTAATGCAAGTTTGACTGTATATAAAAAGAATACTATCAAATCTTAAACATTTGATAAAACAAGAATTTTGCAAATAATAAATCCAGTATACTGCTTATAAATCAACAGTCTGGGTTGAAGTTAATTTCCTTTAGTCGAAAACTGATCAACATGCATCAAAATATACATTTTAAGACCTATAAGACTTTAAAGGAAGTGAATAAAATACAATGGATACCAAAAACGGTCCAAAGAAGGTATTACTATCACTTTTAATGTCAAAAGATGATAAGCTGTTTTGAGTTACGACAGTTTTCCATTCATTTTAGTATCAGTATTTTAAACATTTCAGATGTAAAACTGTCGTAAGTCAAAAATTATTCAATATTATCTCAAATAATTTGTTTTTCAAAACATTATATTTTATTATAGTAAAATATTGATATTTTATGCCTATTTGTTCAAAAAAACTTAAGAAAAATATTCTAGTAACAAAATATACAGTTTTTTGCTTCTCCTGTAAACTTTTGAAAAGGTGAGTTACGACAGTTTTCCGTTCAGCCCTCGATGTATAGATTTGATTCTGTATTCGTGATAATCAAGAAACGAAACTGACAGTTATCCTGTGGATTTTTTAATAGTCATCCTTTTTATATTTAACATATTTCTATTCTGTCTCGGTAAATGATGAATAAATCCGTTTTTCTTCTTCTTTGATGATAGCATTTTTCTTGCACCCTTTAAACGCTCCCATCTGAAAAAAAAAACAAAACAAATCACAAATAACACAAAACATATTATTCAATACTGCTTCATTTTGCAACAACATCGTTAAAAATAAATTTATTTAAATATGGAAAATGAACATATTTAACAATAAAAGAAATACTGCATACTCGGTAAAAGTAAGCCTAGTTATGGATAGAAGTGGTAATGCATATTGCTGCCCACTACGCCTAGCCTCATGTTGAGTAAAACTTATGTACACATACTCGTACATTACACATACATAAAATATTCTATTTTTTATCAATCCCAAACGTTAACTTGTATATTGCGCTGAACACGAAACCCTCAATGAATGCAATGAAGTTATGTTTTCGCTCTGCATCCTATGATTTCGCTCCACAACTTGCTCTTTCGCCCCTACACCTCTTGAAAAATGAGCATTTATCATTTAAAGAGACGTTACACCATTTGAAATCTTCACAGCAGTCACTAGCGACATGTGTTCGATTTACACATAACATAGAAATAATTTCTAAAAGCAATCAAAAAACAAAATTAAATCGAAATGGCAAGTTTGTAAAGAAACATGCATCATTGTTCGCTGGGAAAAAAAGTTCTAGCCGAAGCATTTTACATGTTTTAAATATGAAACCGTGTTTTCCGTGCAGCTTCATCATCCTTACACGGCAATACATTCCCCGATTTTTGAAATAATTCGTCTTTCTGTCTTATAAAGAGAAAAAAATGTTTGCCAACAAATCAGCGCTTTCGCTCAATCCCGGAAGTGGCTTTCGCTTATTTTGTTATGTTCTCTTTTTGGTTGTGGAGCGAATGTTTACCGGGCGTGTTGTAGTAAATGTTAAAGATAAAGCGTAATCCATGAAGAAACATGTGTTAATATTACAGTTCTAAATAGTGCATGCTCTCAAGACAGTGACTGTAGCACTGTGTCAAATTCGGCTTGTGGTGGAAGTTCAACATGCTCATGTAAACCTGGATACAAACCATCAACTGACCAGTTATCATGTATAATAGGTATATTTCACGCATTTTCGTTTTTCGAAACAGCATGAACACTCTCTTAAATGCAAAATACAGCTGAAAACAAAAAGTATAGATCGCCAGCTGAACATTTAATTAATTTTCAGGCATGTAAGATACATGTAGTAGGCGAGAACCGTCGGTTCTAGGTAGGGTTGCACTTTAAACAATGACCGAAGCTCTGGAAATATAGATTTATAACATCATAAAATTTATCATCGCATGGAAACTCAAAAAAAAAACAACATACATTAAAACAACAAAACAATTCATATATGAATTAAGACAGCCATGTCAATCAACATAATATGATAATTTTAATTATGAAACAGGAACTTACTGGCAAAGTATGAGATTGCATGATTCTGATTGGATAATAAACTGGTCCAATATGAATAAAATCACTTCCTATTAAAAACAAAAATGCCGCCATTTTGGAATTGCTAAGTCAACTTTTATGGATAAAATGGTAAAAGATAGTATGACTTTGGGCAGTCGAGGTGCAGTTACGCAAAGCGGCAGAGGATTAGTCTATGTTGCTGATTTAGGTGATATCATTCTGTGTAATAAAACTTTTCTGTGTAATAAATATCTTTGAGTTTATTTAGCCAGTACAACAACAACGCAGATGTCTGCAGCAATAATTCTTGAAACTATAAAAAACCCTGAATTTTAAGGGAAATACTCTTGATTTGAGCAAGATTATTCAGCAGAACTTTGCAAAAAGGATAGTTTGGATAACTCACCGACATGTTAAATTGAGTATTAATTTACATGTTTAAGTCGTGGTTGGAATGTGCCAGAAAAGAACATTTATTTTGGATATATTTGGATATTAATAATAATTAACTAAATTAAGACTGGATGAACAAGAGAGTTGGCTGCCACAGTGTGTAGGAATGTTCAGGTTGGTTTTGTATTCAAAACAAAACAACTTTCATATCTGCAACTCCTTGGTAGCTTATACCAGCCAGGTCTATAGTCTATACTGTACATAGACCGATTGAAGATGCCAGACATTAGAATCAGAGTTGACACTTCATCTCTTCAGGCGGTAAATAAGCAAATTTAATGTCTTAAACTATGAATATTGTGTTAATGAATAAAATTGTCATTAATCAAGTGAATTCATATTGACCTTGTTATTGGGCCTCAAGCAGTCATATAAGCCCTCGGCCTTCGGCCTTGGGAAAATATGACTACCCTTTGCCCAATAACAAGTCCAATATGAATTCACTTGATTTATAACATTATATTACTGCCTAAGCCGCCTAGCCCCGGGTTGAGCGCAACTCAATATTTACATCAATAAGTGTGACACAAACGGGTAAAATTAACCCTTATTTCAATTGTGGTCCTCTATTATGAACACTGTAAACTATATCATTATTGAACTGGGCTAAACCCAGGACTAGGCGGCGTGGGAAAAAGATTCTAATATACATTTCCATTACTGTCCATGATCAGGCTCAACCAAACCGAGCCTTAAATATTTTCATATGTGTCGTGTTAGGAGGCTTTCAAAGTTCCCTTTTAATCTATGTATTCATTATAAAACTTCAAACCAAATGTTTAATTCGTTGACACTAGACAGCCGCCAAGTCAATCAAATAAACGTCAGAAAGATATATGTAGCTGGCTTTTCGAAGAGTTGGAGTAAGTTAAAATAATTATGTACCAGTGATTAAGATATTAAAAATATAAGCTAATTTATTTCATCATCTAGTAAATGTCTTAAAAAGACATATATTATACATAGCAATGTCTGATCAGTTATCATATTTAATGTTTGGCATTCCCGCCGTTTTTTTACTAGTCAATGCACTTGAAACAATGAATGCAGCTGCTTTCATTTCTACTAAAATCTTTATGATACATGCTGGGGCAAGTGTAAGGTTGGTGCATTACAGGGTATAATCTGGTATCATATCCGGTTACCAAGTCAGGCAAAGAGTCGTCCTAAAGATATCGATTTTAAGTTAGCATATTCTTTCCCATTGATTACAATATGACCTAATTATTTTTATTGTTAAGTTAATACTGATCTTTAGTCATAATTATAGGAGAGACATATATGCATTTTCCAGTTCTTAATAGTGTCTGCACTATGGACAGTGACTGTAGCGCTGTATCAGCCATGGCTTGTACTGGAAGTTCGAGTAAGACGTGTACCTGTAAACCAGGATACAAACCATCGTCAGATCAGTTATCATGCACAAAAGGTATCTTTTACGTACACGTTATTTTCAAAGCAGTATGATTGTTCTCTAAAATGTTAAATTAAGTGTCAAGATAAGTTAAAGTTAAATTAAAATTAAAATAAACCATAAAGAGAGTCGGACAATCCATTTTTAATTTCAGGCATTTGTTTAAGTAAGTAGGAGATTCTTGTTTCTTATAATTAAATGACCGCAGCACTGTTTTAAACAAAGTGTGGTTTAAACTGGAAACACTTCAGCTAGCTTTATTTACACTTAACCTTAATCGTTTTTGTCGTATGATACATGTATTACACTGTTCAAGAAAGAAGGCAAACAAACTTCAAACGGAAGCGAATGATTAAGATATTTATTTTAAAAAGTTGTAGGACTCAGATCATGAGTGGGTCCCTTATCGTGGGCCGATTTCCAAATCGTGGGCCGATTGCAAAATCGTGGGCAAATTGCAAAATGTTCATCTATGCAGAATATAAGACCGATCAAAAATAACAAACTCATATTAACATCTTAATATAGAATTGTTTAATCGTTTGATTGATAAAAAACAATAAACAAGTATGCCTGTTTTAATTGGTATCTGTTCAGCTCATGAACAGATCCGTCTGCAGCATCTGTGATAGTGTAAATTTTTCCGGCGTTTGTCGGTAACCAATGCACTTTCCTGGGCGACACAAAAAACAGACTTAATATAACTAGTCCCTGCTGCAAGAGCAGGATTGAGTCTGTAATATATGTTTTTCTCCGATGTTTGGGTAGAAGGAGACGTCCTCCGTAAGGGACTGGCTGAACTGTTCAAATGGGTACATTGTACTATGTAAATCGCGCACCTCGACACTTGACTCCCGCATTAGTTTCTGTTCCTAAAGAAAGCAAAATTAAGAAAAACAAATTGAGTGAAATGCAATGATCTATAAAGTAATTACAATTGAGTGAACTACACCTACGACCGCAAGCATCGCCGAAGCAACGTAGTGACATGCCAGGCGAGGCGTTCGGATTGCATAGATCGCGGAACGACGGCGCGCACTTGTTATGCCGTCGCTCGGTGTTATATGAGCGCAATTGGTCGCCCTACGACCAACTGGATCTCCGCGTCGTACACACGCCGATTCTCACGCAGTATATCAACCGTGTGAAAATGACACTAATGGCAATAGTTTCAGTTCTGCATTAAACGCAAATATTGTTCACTTAAAACACATATTATGTATCATTAAATTCGCGACAAAATTAATTACTGTGGTATCATTTAATTTCGCTGGCACGAAATTTCGCGCAATCGCCGAAAAAAACTGATTCGCGCGGACGAAAATTCGCGCAAATGCAATTTTTCCAAAAAAGGATTACCGACCCGTTATCAATACCTTTTTTTTGAACACGCGAGCTTATCATGTGTCAGTTGGCCCTATGTCAATTACCACTTCCTTTGTTAGTCAATTATCGGACCGGTGTCTATTCGGCGCCGCTAATTGACACGGGACCCGTTTGATACACCTATCTGGACCATTCATATCATCATTTGGCAAGTTAAATTTCGTACCCGTTTTATGGTATAAAGTGTAAATTAATTGCGAAACAGTTACCCATAAAAGTGTTGATAAATTAAAAATGAGTGACAACGATATTGTTTAGTAAAACGTGACCTGACCTAAATGCGCGGACTAAATTGTAATTCAAGTTTTCAAGTAACACTAAACATATTCCAACAGAAATTCGACAGTTATAACTAATTTTATTTTCTTTATTAACATAATTATTCGATACTTCAAATTAATATCAAATAGCGATACGGGCAACTATTATATAAAGTGTAGGTCCATTCAAACATAGCACGTTTCAGATACGTAAGTGGAACTGTTTGGTTAAATTTTAGCTTAGGTTTTAAATTCGCGCACTGGCCCGAGCGCGAAATACGTGAAAATTAAGCCATCGCTAAATAAAATGATACCACAGTATTTAATATACGTTTCCATAGGGCAATAACTAAGGCAGCCAAATAACCAACCAAATGGAAGCGAATTCAGGTTAAGAAATTGGTAAAATTTTCCAGTGATTGCAATACGACATAATGATGAAGTTTTGTTTCAGGGTAAAGTTTATCATAAATTGAAGTCATAGAACAGAAATGAATATGTATTCCAGTTCTAAATAGTGGCTGCACCCAAGAAGGTGACTGTAGCGCTCTATCAAACTCGGCTTGTTCTGGAAGTTTGTGTACATGTAAGCCTGGATACAAAGCATCATCTGATCAGTCATCATGTATCCTAGGTATCTTGCACGTTTTCCCTTTTTTTAAAGCAATATGAATATTCTCTACAATCGCAAAATAAAGTTGAAAATAACATTTCAAGCAAGGTTAACAGTTCATTTATTTAAGCATGTGTTTGTTTTAGTCGAGAACCGTCGGTCTAGGTAGTGAACGTAGTTAAAAAACAGCTGCTGCTCTATACAAAAAATCATTTACATTAATGTAGTCTTACTGTAATTTCCCGCGCTTTTTTCTCGAATATCGGGAATACTCGGTTAACTGTCACTAACAGTCGACAATAATCGATGTTGCTTCGGCTACTATCGGCTCTGACGAGTAGCGTCGGAAGTCACCGAAAGCGAGCCGATGTTTGACGACGTCGCAAATTTATGCGCGGGAAAGCATTACAGTTAAACTACCTTAAACAACTAATGTATTCTCAATTGAAAACCCAATGATTAATTTGGTAACACAATCCGATAACAAAGCAATCAAATAACAACCAGTATGATAACGGGTCTGACTGTATGTGATACATGTTCCGGTAATAAACATATGATTTAATGATGATTACATGTAGTAAATGTTAAAGATAAAGCGTAATCCAAGAAGAAACATGTGTTAATTTTACAGTTCTAAGTATTGCCTGCATTCAAGACAGTGACTGTACCACTGTATCGAATTCGGCATGTGATGGTTCGACATGCTCATGTAAACCTGGATACAAGACATCAACTGACCTGTTATCATGTATAATAGGTATATTTCACGCATTCTTTTTTTAAAACAGCACTCTCTTAAATGCAAAATACAGGTAAAACAATATGTATAGATCGCTAGCTGAACATTTAATTTATTTTCAGGCATGTATGATAGTAGGCGAGAACCTTCGGTTCTAGGTAGGGGATGCACTTAAAACAATGACTGAAGCTCTGGAAAGATAAATTTATATCATCATAAAATTCATAATCGCATGGAAACTCAAAAAACATACATTAAAACAACAAAACAATTCATATATGAATTAAGACAGCAATGTCAATCAACATAATAAGATAATTAAAATTATGAAACAGGAACTTTGAAAGCCATCGAACAAGACATGTGAACACAATGCAGGCTCGGTTTGATTGAGCATGGGCAGTAATGGAAATGCATATTATTAATTAACTTAAATAATATTGACACAATATGTACAATTCAGTCAACCCAATTATGGGTTGCACTCAATTCACACGAAACCTCAACTGGGCTAATACGAGATAACCTGGGCCAATACAGGTTTTACTGGGCCAATATGAAATTGCATGATTCTGATTGAATAATGAACTGATCCAATATGAATAGAATCACTTCCTATTAAAAACAAATATGCCGCCATTTTGGAATTGCTAAGTCCATTTTTTATGGATAAAATGGTAAAAGAGACTTTGGGCAGTAGAGGTGCATTTACGCAAAGCGGCTGAGGATTAGTCTATGTTACTGATTTTGGTGATATCTTTCTGTGTAATTAAACTTTTCTGTGTAATAGAAATCTTTGAGTTTATCTAACCAGTACAGCAACAACGCAGATGTCTGCAGCAAGATTTCTTGAAACTAAAAAAAAAAACATTGGATTTTAAGGGATTACTCTTAATTTGAGCATTGCCAGTTTATTCAGCAGAACTTTGCAAAAAGGGATTTTTGGATAACTCATAGACATGTTAAATTGAGGATTATATGTTGAAGTCGTGGATGGAATGTGCCAGAAAAGAAAATTTATTTTGGATATTAATAATAATTAACTAAATTAACACTGGATGAACAAGAGAGTTGGCTGCCCCAGTGTGTAGGAATGTTCAGGGTTTTTTTGTATTCAAAACAAAACAACCTTCTTATCTGCATGTCCTTGGTAGCTTAAACCAGCCAGGTCCATACTGTACACAGACCGATTGAAGATGCCAGACATTAGAATCAGATTTGACAATTTATCCCTTCAGGCCGGTAAATAAGCAAATTTAAATTCTTGAACTAAGGATAGTGTTTAATTATAAAATTGTTATTAATCAAGTGAATTCATATTGGCCTTTTTATTGGGCCTCAAGCAGTCACATTAGTCCTCGGCCTTCGGCCTCGGGCAAATATGACTACCCTTGGCCCAATAACAAGTCCAATATGAATTCGCTTGATTAAAACCATTTTAATACTGCCCACATCGCCTAGCCCCGGGTTGAGCGCAATTCAATAATGACATCAATAAGGGTGACTCAAAAGGGTAAAATTAACCCTTATTTCAATTGTGGTCCTCTATTATGAACACTGTAAACTGTTTCATTATTGAACTGGGCTAAACCCAGGACTAGGCGGCGTGGGCAAAAGATTCTAATATACATTTCCATTAATGTCCATGATCAGGCTCAACCAAACCGAGCCTTCAATATTATCATATGTGTCGTGTTAGGAGCTTTCAAAGGTCCCTTTTAATCTGTGTATTCATTTTAAAACAACAAACGCAATCTTTTATTCGGTGACACTAGACAGCCGCCAAGTCAATCAAATAAACGTCAGAAAGATATATGTAGCAGGACAAAAGTTGCAGTGAGTTAAAATAATTATGTTCCAGTGATTTAAATATTTAAAGTATGACTTAATTTACTTTATCATCTAGTAAATGTCTTGAGACATATATTATATATATCAATGTATGATCAGTTATCATATTTAATGTTTGGCATTCCCGCCGTTTTTTTACTAGTCAATGCACTTAAAACAATGAGTGCAGCTATATGCTGAAAATATGTGTTTAAGTTTCCGAACACTCGAGCTACTTTCAATTTTACTAAAATCTTTATGAGATACATGTTGGGGCAATTATGAGGTTGGTTCATTATAGGGTATGATTTGGTTCCATATCTGCTAACCAAGTCAGGCAAAGAGTCGTCCTTAAGATATCGATTTTAAGGAAGCATATAATATTCCATTGATTACAATATGACCTAATTGTTTTTTATTGTTTAGCTAATACTGATTAATCATAATTCTTGAAGAAACATTTATGCATTTTCCAGTGCTTAATAGTATCTGCACTATGGACAGTGACTGTAACGCTGTATCAGCCATGGCTTGTACTGGAAGTTCGAGTAAGACGTGTACCTGTAAACCAGGATACAAACCATCGTCAGATCAGTTATCATGCACGAAAGGTATTTTTACGTACACGTTATGTTCATACCAGTATGATTGTTCTCTGAAATGTAAAATTAAGTTTCAAGATAAGTTAAAGTTTAATTAAAATTAAACATGGAGAAAGCTGAATAATCCATTTTTAATTTCAGGCATTTGTTTAAGTAAGCAGGAGATTTTTGTTTCCTATAATTAAATGACCGCAGCACTGTTAAAACAAAGTGTGGTTTAAACTGGAAACACCTAAGCTAGCTTTATTTACACTTAACCTTAATCGTTTTTTTGTATGATACATGTATTGCACTGTACAAGAAAGAAGGCAAACAAACTTCAAACGGAAGTGAATTATTACGATATTTATTTTAAAGATTTATTAATGTTCCTGTTATTAAAAAATGACTTTATCCTTGTTAAATCAAAATTTATTTTCTATTAAATGTGAAAAATGTTGAAAAAACTTATGAACGAATTTTCATCTCTTTTCATTTCAAGCACGTATTTTTTTCTCACTAGTAAATTCAACTAGATAATGATGCAGGTCTATATTTAACGTGTTAATGTGTTTTAAACAATAAATCTATGTTATCATTATTTTCACTAGTAACAAAATTATTTATTTTGTACATTGTATCATCCCACAATAACAGAAGCAGTCAAATGACCGTTAGAAGGAAGCAGGTGCTTTCTTAAGATTTTTTATCTGTTCAGTTATTGCAATCACTAAATTTTGCTCATTTGATCTTTTACATGTTTGTTGTCATGCAAATATTGACCAGAAATCGTAATGAATTTTCCAGTTCTTAATAGTGCCTGCACTCTTGACAGTGACTGCAGTGCTGTATCAAACTCGGTTTGTACCGGCAGTTCAAGTAAGACGTGTACATGTAAACCTGGATTCAAACAATCGTCAGATCAGTTATCATGTACCATAGGTATCTTGCTTGTCATATTTGTTTCCATGGCAGAATGAATTTTTTATAAAATTTAACAGACTTAAATTTAAAACTTAAAGCCCAGTAATGGATATGAGGCATGCATCACAAGTAGGTTATAAACGTCGGTTCTAATTAGCCAATCAACTAATGGCAATTGTTTCAGTTCTGCATTAAAGGCAAATATTGTTTACTTAAAACACTTATTATGTATCATTATATTCACGACAAAATTAATTATTTAATATACGGTTCCATTGTGCAATAACAAAGGCAGTCTAATAACCAACCAAATGGAAGCGAATTCAGGTTAAGAAGTTGGTATAATGTTCCAGTGATTGCAATACGACAAAATGATGAAGTTTTGTTTCAGGGTAAAGTTTATCATAAATTGAAGTCCTAAAACAGAAATGAATATGTTTTCCAGTTCTAAATAGTGGCTGCACCCAAGAAGGTGACTGTAGCGCTCTATCAAACTCGGCTTGTTCTGGAAGTGTGTGTGCATGTAAGCCTGGATACAAAGCATCATATGATCAGTTATCATGTATCCAAGGTATCTTGCACGTTTTACTTTTTTAAGGAACATTCTCTATAATTGCAAAATAAAGTTGAAAATAACATTTTTCACACGGTTAACATTCATTTTTAAAGAATGTGTTTGCCTTAGGCGAGAACCGTCGGACTAAGTAGTTAACGCAGTTTAACAAAAGTTGCTGCTCTATACAAAAATTCATCTACATTAAACAACTAACGTATATGTATTCTCAACTCAAAACCCAATGATTTATTCGGTTACAAAATCCGAAAACAGAGCAATCAAATAACAACCAGTATGATTACGGGTTTGACTGTAAGGGATACATGTTCCGGTAATAAACATATGATTTAATGTTCTTTACATCTAGTAAATGTTAAAACGTAATCCAGGAAAAAAAAACATATGTTATTTTTTCAGTTCTAAATAGTGTCTGCACACAAGACAGTGACTGTACCACTGTATCAAATTCGGCTTGTGGTGGAGGTTCGACATGCTCATGTAAACCTGGATATAAACCATCAACTGACCAGTTATCATGTATAATAGGTATATTTCACGCATTTCTTTTTCAAAACAGCATGAACACTCTCTTAAATGCAAAATACAGCTGAAAACAAAATGTATAGATCGCCAGCTGAACATTTAATTTCTTTTTCAGGCATGTATGATAGTAGGCGAGAACCGTCGGTTCTAGGTAGGAGTTGAACTTAAAACACTGACTGAAGCTATGGAAAGATTTTTTATATAACATAAAATTTATAATCGCATGGAAACCAGAAAAAAACAAACATAAAAGCAACAAAACAATTCATCAATGAATTAAGACAGCAATGTCGATAAACATAATATGATAATAATTATAAAATTATGAAACAGGAACTTTGAAAGCCATCGAACACGACAAATGTGAACACAATGCAGGCTCGGTTTGAATGAGCCTGTTCTTGGACAGTAATGGAAATGCATATTATTAATCAACTAAAATAATACTGACACAATATGTACAATTCAGTTCAACCTATTATGGGTTAAACTTAATTCACATGAAACCTCAACTGGGCTTATATGAGATAATCTGGGCCAATACAGGTTTTACTGGGCCAATATGAGATTGCATGATTCTGATTGGATAATGAACTGGTCCAATATGAATAGAATCACTTCCTATTAAAAACAAAAAAATGTCGCCATTTTGGAATTGTTAAGTCATTTTTAACCAGGTTTTCTTTAGAAAAATCCTGGTTATTAGATTGGGGTATGTCGTTGGGCGGGCGGGCGGGCGGGCGGCTGGGCGGGCGGGCGTTAACATTTTGTGAAGTTTTTTGTTAAAGTTGTGTTTTTCTCAGTAACCGTTCAAGGTACAACTTTGAAACTTAACATAGTTGTCTGACATATCAATACCAATTATCAGGACAAGTTTCATAATCCCTGACTGTATTTTGACAAAGTTATGCCACTTTTTCACTTAGAAATTGTGTGAAGTTTTTTGTTAAAGCTGTGTTTTTCTCAGTAACCGTTCAAGGTACAACTTTGAAACTTAAAATAGTTGTCTGACATATCAATACCAAATATCAGGACAAGTTTCATAATCCCTGACTGTATTTTGACAAAGTTATGCCCCTTTTTCACTTAGAAATTTTGTGAAGTTTTTTGTTAAAGTTGTGTTTTTTCTCAGTAACCGTTCAAGGTACAACTTTGAAACTTAACATAGTTGTCTGACATTTCAATACCAATTATCAGGACAAGTTTCATAATCCCTGACTGTATTTTGACAAAGTTATGACTCTTTTTCACTTAGAAATTTTGTGAAGTTTTTTGTTAAAGTTGTGTTTCTTTCAGTAACCGTTCAAGGTACAACTTTGAAACTTAACATAGTTGTCTTACATATCAATATCAATTATCAGGACAAGTTTCATAATCCCTGACTGTATTTTGAAAAAGTTATGCCCCTTTTTCACTTAGAAATTTTGTGAAGTTTTTTGTGAAATTTGTGTTTTTCTCAGTAACCGTTTAAGGTACAACTTTGAAACTTAACATAGTTATCTGACATCTGAATACCAATTATGAGGACAAGTTTCATAATCCCTGATTTATTTTGACAAAGTTATGCCCCTTTTTTCACTTAAAAATTGTGTTAAGTTTTTTGTGAAAGTTGTATTTTCTCAGTTACCATTCAAGGTATAACTTTAAAACTTTACATAATTGTTTGACATCACAGTACCTATTATCAGGTCAAGTTTCATAGGGGTTTTGATTGTGTTTTGCAAAAGTTATGCCCCTTTTTGACTTAGATTTTTTGTTAAGTATTTTGTGAATGTTATCTGTTGATGCCACATTGCCTGTTGACGCTTAGATTGGTTTGTGGGTAGCTTATATCAACAGGCAGCTTGCGATTGTTACCCAGGTGTCTGTGATAAATGTCAATGTCACTTGCTAAATATAGAAATTCAGCTTACCCTCAATAACTTGAGTTTGCTTTTACCTCTGGATGCCAAACTTAGTATATGAGTAGCAAATATCAAAGGACAGCTTGGGATTGCCACAGGTATCTGCGATCAAGGTCAAGGTCACTGTTGCTAAAAATAGAAATTCAGTTTTCCCTCGATAACTTGAGTTTGCTTTGGTATATTTACGCCGAACTTAGTGTTGGTATCTAATATCAACATGCAGCTTGAGATTGCTACCCAGGCGCCTGTGATAAAGCTCAAGGTCACTGTAGCTAAAAATAGAAATTCAGTTTCTGCTCAATAGCTTGAGTTTTATTTGGCCTATTGACACCAAACTTGGTTTGTGGGTAGCTTATATCAATACACTACTTAGGATTGATACGCAGGTGTCTGTGATAAAGGTCTATGTCATTTTTGCTAAAAATAAAAAATTGGTTTCTCCTTATTACTTGGGTTAGCTGTGATCTATTGACACCAAACTTTCTTTGGGTAGCTGATACCAAGACGCATCTCGGGATTTCTACTCAGAAGTCTGTGATCAAGATCAAGGTCAATGTTGCTAAAAAAAGAAGTTCAGTTTCTATATATCAGATATTTTCTTTACAAAAGTATAAGTATTAAATGAAAACCTGGTTTTCGGCGCGTGGCGACGACTTTTTCTTGTTTTAAGGATAAAATGGTAAAAGATAGTATGGTTTTGAGCAGTAGATGTGCAGTTACGCAAAGCGGAAGAGAATAAGGCTATGGGGCTGATTTTGGTGATATCTTTCTGTGTAATAAAACTTTTCTGTGTAATAAAAATCTGAGTTTATCTAACCAGTACAACAACAACGCAGATGTCTGAAGCAAGAATTCTTGAAACTAAAAAAAAAACATGACTTTTAGGGATTACTCTTGATTTTAGCAAGATTATTCAGCAGAACTTTGCAAAAAGGGATAGTATGGATAACTAACAGACATGTTAAATTGAGTATTACATGTGGAAGTCGTGGATGGAATGTGCCAGAAAAAATTAGTTTGGATATATTTGGATATTAATAATAATAAACTAAATTAAGACTGTATGAACAAGAGAGTTGGCTGCCACAGTGTGTAGGAATGTTCAGGGTTTGTTTGTATTCAAAACAAAACAACCTTCATATCTGCATCTCCTTGGTAGCTTATAACAGTCAGGTCTATATTGTACATAGACCGATTGAAGATTCCAGACATTAGACTCAGAGTTGACACTTCATCTCTTCTGGCCGGTAAATTAGCAAATTTAAAGTCTTGAACTATGAATATTGTGTTAATTAATAAAATTGTCATTAATCAAGTGAATTCATATTCGGCCTCGGGCAAATATGACTACCCTTGGCCCAATAACAAGTCAAATATGAATTCACTTAATTAATAACATTACCGCCTACGCCGCCTAGCCCCTCGTTGAGCGCAACTCAATATTTACATCAATAAGGGTGACACATACGGGTAAGATAAACCCTTATTTCCATTGTGGTCCTCTATTATGAACACTGTAAACTTTATCATTATTGAACTGGGCTAAACCCATGACTAGGCGGCGTGGGAAAAAGATTCTTATATACATTTCCATTACTGTCCATGATCAGGCTCAACCAAACCGAGCCTTAAATATTTTCATATGTATCGTGTTAGGAGGCTTTCAAAGTTTTCTTTTAAACTGTTTTCAATATAAAACATCAAACGCAATGTTTGATTCGTTGACATTAGACAGCCGCCAAGTCAATCAAATATACGTCAGAAAGATATATGTAGCGGGCTGGTCAAAGTATTGGAGTAAGTTAAAATAATTATGTACCAGTGATAAAGAAAATTAAAAATATGAGCAAATTTACTTTATCATCTAGTAAATGTCTTAAAAGGACATATATCATACATAGCAATGTCTGATCAGTTATCATATTTAATGTTTGGCATTCCCGCCGTTTTTTACTAGTCAATGCACTTAAAACAATGAGTACAGCTATATGCTGAAAACATTTGTTTAGGTTTTAAACACTCGAGCTCCTTACATTTTTACTTAAATCTTTATGAAATACATGTTGGGGAAAGTGTAAGGTTGGTGCATTATACGGAATCGACCCTACGATTTCGACGCGCGAAGCGCGTCGAAATCGTGTCGATTCCGATTACGGTATTGCGCATGAGCAACGGTCTATACCAAGCGGGTTTGCAACCTCGTCTTCCGGTTTGCAAAATCTGACTGGACAATATGGGGCGCGTCACGGGAAAAAGTACATTCATACAGTAGACGAAAATAAGACCGAAGGTACCTTTCCCGTGGCGCGCCCCAATATCACTTTTATCCAGATTGCTTGCTTCCGGATTTTAAAACTGAAAAGCCGCCATTTTGTTTCTCGATTCAGTAAGAAAATGGTCTCATTCCTTAGACGGATAATGAACGTAGACTCGATGTGGCCTTATCTATCAAGTTAAAAATGATCCGGTACCAAATTGAGAACCCTACCCGTAGTGGCTATTGACAGCAGACCTTTCGCGTAGTTGCTGTCTTACGGTAATTATTTTGTATTTGTCTTATTTCTATCCCAACGTTAACGGTGTTACACTGGAATTATTAATGGCATGGCTGTCTTGTGTAGGGAATTTTGTCTAAAGATGGCATTTCCAACCGAAAATGGATTTGTTGCAGCGAATAAACAGATAGTTGGAACGAACACTGTAAGAAACTTTCGCTTGGGTTTGTTTGTTTGATAATGATATGTCAAAAGAGACGAAAAATTACTTTTAATTTTAGAAATCGTTTCAGTCATTAGAGCTACTTCCTGAAGTTCAAAAAATAAATACACCCAGAATAGTAGATAGACCTCAGGTAACGGCGGAAAAAGTGAAAGATTAGATATTTGTAGTCGTGAAAAGGCATAACAAAGAAATATCTTGATATTGTAACAGTTTTTATTGCAAGTTAAAACAGCAATTGCAGATAAATTTCAACAATAACTTGCAACACAAAGCACTTGGCAACTGTAACAATTTTAAGGGATTGCCACACTCCTCCCAACTTTGTTCATCGATAAAAAGAAAATTATCAAAATCTCAATAATTGCAAAATGCCGTTCAATGAAATTTTGCACAAATGAATGTTACTTATGTATCTTTATTTTGCATACAGTAAGACACATTAGAAAAGTAAAGAAAAAAAGCTAGACCTAAACATTACTTAAAATTCTATTTACATAAATTCACAAAAACTAAACGTTACAAAACATAATTTTAAATTCCCACGTAAGCGCAATGATACTGACAAGAAAATGTTGTGTACTTTGTAAAAGAATTTCAACTACTAAAAGAGAAATCAGTGATTGTCATCCGGTTACGCGACCAGGAAGCGACCAGAAAATTGAAGGTCAAACACACTTTTACTAATATCTCGTAAAGTTTACATATGTAAGTCACGAGGACACAATAAATTGTTGTCAGTACCATATTACAAATGTTGGCATTTAAAATAATGTTTTGTGTTGTTTAGTTTTTGTGAATTTATGTAAATAGAAGTTTACTGAATTTTTAGATCTCACTATTTGTCTTTACTCTTCTAACGTGTCTTACCATCTGCAAAATAAAGGTACATTAATAACATACATTTGTGCAAAGTTCCATTTAACAGCATTTTGCCGTTATTGAGATTTCGATAATTTTCTTTTTATCGACGTACAAAGTTGGGAGGAGTGTGGCAATCCCTTAAAGCGGGCACGGCGAAGCCGTGTTTTCCAATGAGAGAAATTCATGTTGAGACAGAAATTACAGATAAATTCAACAATTACTTGCAACAGGAACCACTTGTCAACTGTAAAAAAAATTATAGCAGGCACGGCGAAGCCGTGTTTTCCAAGGAAAGAATTTGCAATGAAAATTTGAACACTTGCTGTTTAAGTTTGAAATCTTTGCACAGCGAAGCCATGTTTTATTAACTTTTAACCCTCTCCTCCATAGATACACCATTGCTGTGTTTGCGAATAGTTAATATCCAGATCTGCCTGCACATCTGTCCCATCTGATCAGGATCTAGACTGTTCACTTTTTTATTCATTAGGTTATTTTTTTTTACAAACATGTGACCTGTGCAGATCCTAATCAGACGGCAGGGATGTGTCAGCTGCTCTGGATTTATATTGTAACAGTTTTTATGCCCCCACAAAGTGGGAGGCATATAGAGTTGCACTCGTCCGTCCGTACGTCCGTACGTCTGTACGTCCGTACGTCCGTACGTCCCCAAATCTTGTGGCATCAAGTCCTCCTAAACTATACGGCGGATTTCTTTCAAACTTGCACAGATGATCAAGCAGGATGTGTAGATGATCGTTAAGAAAGGATTTTTTCCTGCGACCATTTTTACCAGAGTTATGGCCCTTTGTTAATTTCAGTTATAAAATCTTGTGGCGTCAACTCCTCCTAAACTACAAGGCAGATTTCTTGCAAACTTGCACAGATGATGAAGCAGGGTGTGTAGATAACCGTGAAGAAAGGATTTCTTCCTGCGACCATTTTTACCAGAGTTATGGCCCTTTGTTATATTCATTAATTAAATCTTGTGGCGTCAACTCCTCCAAAACTAAAAGGTAGATTTCTTGCGAACTTGCACAGATGATGAAGCAGGATGTGTAGATGATTGTAAAGAAAGGATTTTTTCCTGCGACCATTTTTACCAGAGTTATGGCCCTTTGTTAATTTCAGTTTTAAAATCTTGTGGCGTCAACTCCTCCTAAACTACAAGGCATATTTCTTGCAAACTTGTACAGATGATGAAGCAGGATGTGTAGATAATCGTGAAGAAAGGATTTCTTCCTGCGACCATTTTTGCCAGAGTTATGGCCCTTTGTTATATTCATTAATTAAATCTTGTGGCGTCAACTCCTCCAAAACTATAAGGCAGATTTCTTGCGAACTTGCACAGATGATGAAGCAGGATGTGTAGATGATCGTAAAGAAAGGATTTTTTCCTGCGACCATTTTTACCAGAGTTATGGCCCTTTGTTAATTTCAGTAATTAAATCTTGTGGCATCAACTTCTCCAAAACTATAAGGCTGATTTCTTGCGAACTTGCACAGATGATGAAGCAGGATGTGTAGATGATCGTAAAGAAAGGATTTTTTTCCTGTGACCATTTTTACCAGAGTTATGGCCCTTTGTTAATTTCAGTAATTAAATCTTGTGGCATCAACTCCTCCTAAACTACAGGGCGGATTCCTTGCAAACATGCACAGATGATGAAGCAGGATGTGTAGATGATCTTAAAGAAAGGATGTTTTCCTGCGACTATTTTTATCAGAGTTATGGCCCTTTGTTAATTTCAGTAATTAAATCTTGTGGCATCAACTCCTCCTAAACTACAGGGCAGATTCCTTGCAAACATGCACAGATGATGAAGCAGGATGTGTAGATGATCGTAAAGAAAGGATTTTTTCCTGCGACTATTTTTACCAGAGTTATGGCCCTTTGTTAATTTCAGTAATTAAATCTTGTGGCATCAACTCCTCCTAAACTACAGGGCAGATTCCTTGCAAACATGCACAGATGATGAAGCAGGATGTGTAGATGATCGTGAAGAAAGGATTTTTTCCTGCGACTATTTTTGCCAGAGTTATGGCCCTTTGTTGTTTTTTTTTCAGTAATTATATCTTGTGGCATCAACTCCTCATTTACTTTTGGACAGATTTATTTCTAACTTGCACACATGATCAAGATGGCTGGGTAGATGATCATAAAAAACGATTTTTTTCTGCTGCCATTTTTACCACAGCTATGGCCCTTTGTTTATTTCACTTACAAAATTGTGTGGCATCAACTTCATCATTTTCTATTAGGCTGATTTCTTTCAAACTTGCACAGATGATTAGACATGACGTGAAGATTGTTGTCAAGGACATTGTCTTGCAACAATTTTCACCACAGTTATTGCCTTTTTTATGCTAGTTATTAAATTTTGTGGCACTTACTCCTCATTTACTAATCATGATCACCGCGTGTTGTTAATACCTGGTACAAAATTTTGTAACAAATGTTTTTGCAGTAGTGGGGGCATCAGTGTCCTATGGACACAGTCTAGATATTGCATGTCGAGACAGCAATTGCAAATTAATTTCAACAATAACTTGCAACACAAAGCACTTGGCAACTGTAACAATTTTAAAGCGGGCACGGCGAAGCCGTGTTTTCCAATGTGAGAAATGCATGTTGAGACAGAAATTACAGATAAAGTCAACAATTACTTGCAACAGGAACAACTTGTCAACTGTAAAAAAAAATATAGCAGGCACGGCGAAGCCGTGTTTTCCAAGGAAAGAATTTGCAATGAAAATTTGAACACTTGCTGTTTAAGTTTGAAATCTTTGCACAGCGAAGCCATGTTTTATTAACTTTTAACCCTTTCATCCATAGATACACCATTGCTGTGTGTGCGAATAGTTAATATCCAGATCTGCCTGCACATCTGTCCCATCTGATCAGGATCTAGACTGTCCGCTTTTTTATTTATTAGGTTATTTTTTTACAAAAATGTGACCTGTGCAGATCCTCATCAGACGGCAGGGATGTGTCAGCTGCTCTGGATTTATATTGTAACAGTTTTTATTGCATGTCGAGACAGCAATTGCAGATTAATTTCAACAATAACTTGCAACACTAACCACCTGGCAACTGTAACAATTTTAAAGTGGGCACGGCGAAGCCGTGTTTTCCAAGGAGAGAAATGCATGTTCAGACAGCAATTGCCTGGGCTGGACAAACCCATAGACCGACGCCCTGAACAAGCTAAAAATTGTATTACACAATCTCAAAATATTCTGTTTTAGCACCATATCATGCATATTTGTTTTACAACAGAAATAAGTTTATTACAAAATAAAATGTTTTGAAATCTGTTTTAACAATATTAAGCCCCCATGAAACGCTTCCTATTGAATTTCCTGTTTCTTTCTTTATTGTAAATACTGACCAATCAGAATTTGCTTATTTGCGCAAGTGGGACTAGCTGAAATGTTTACCCAGCTAGTTCTGGACTAGTTACAAAAACCAAAATTTGTCCAGCCCTGATTGCAGATAATTTCAACAATTATTTGCAACAGGAACCATTTGGCAACTGTAACAATTTAAAAGCAGGCACGGCGAAGCCGTGTTTTCCAAAGAGAGAATTAGCATTAATGGCAATTAAATAACAGAATACTTGCACTTTAAGTTTGAATTGTTTGCACAACAAAGCCGTGTTTTAACCCTTTCCTCCATAGTTACACCATTATTGTGTGAGCAAACAGTTTACATCCAGATCGGCCAACATATCTTAACAGTTAACTATTTACGTTTTTATTCATTAGGTTATTTCTCACGAAAATGTGACCTGAGCAAATTCTCATCAGATGGCATGGATGTGCTGGTTGCTCTGGATTTACACTAGTCACGCATGCCTAAAATGGTATGTATAGAGGAACTGGTTAAAAGATACAAATTAAAGCAAACATTTGACATAACAATTGCAGAAGACATCTGTGTTTACCAAAGAGACACATTTTTACCAGAAGTTGCCTCTGTAAACAGCTTCCAATTGTGTTTGATCATTTCCACGTGATCAAGTTGTCCGTTTCTACCACTTTTCAGATTTTTTTTTTATTTCAACAGTTTAAAGAAAAAGCGTCTTTAACAAAAATTTGTTAAAGCTTGTACTATATAACTGCATACACTATGTCACTATTTCACTTGAACATCGGAGTTTAACAAATCTTTGTTAAACTATTCCCGTCACTTAACACAGATGTGGCAAGAAAATCGGCCGAAAGGTTAACAAGAATTTGTTAACATCTCTGTTACTGAATCTACCGTCAGTCATAGGAGTTTAACAAATCTTTGTTAAAGCTTATACTATTCTCTGCACAGAGATGTGGAAAGAAAATCGACCGAACTGTTAACAAAAATTTGTTAACATCTCTGTTCGCTGTCACTGAATCTACCGTCAGTAATAGGAGTTTAACAAATCTTTGTTAAAGCTTATACTTTTTTCCTTGACAAAGATTTCAGAACATTACAAATATTTGTTAACGATTATATGAGAATCGTCAGTTGGTAAAAATATTCAATGGGCATCGGCTGGTTATCCATGTTTTAACAATATTTGTAAAGATGTTTAGTTTTTTTTAAATATAATCAGTCTGATTTCAAAAAAACAACCGAATCTTTTATATAAAAAATAAGTATATATTGGTGTTTTTAGTTTTAAAAGATGGGGAA
Organism: Corbicula japonica; assembly: GCA_038501625.1. Lineage (NCBI taxonomy): Eukaryota > Metazoa > Mollusca > Bivalvia > Venerida > Cyrenidae > Corbicula > Corbicula japonica. The sequence continues at coordinate 3,399,207 of JAZAYU010000023.1, forward strand.
TTAACATCAAAAGCTAAAATACTGAGTGAATAAATCTTGAAAAAAATAGACTCGGCATTTATAGAAACCATTATTAATTTTACCGGTTTTAATCCTTTGCAAATATACTGTGATTAATGTGTTTTGCTGATGATCATACATATTCAAGAAAGATATAAAATAAATTATATTTTTCGCTAATCAAACTCCGGATCATATCAGTAATTCAGTAATTGTATCATACATGTATCTTAATCAAATCCAGTCCCCAAGAACAAAATACAATTACCTAGTAAAATTGTATATTAATTTTAATTAACAACATTTTATTCAGTACTTATCAAATAATTATTTTACTTACATAGTTTAAAAAAAAAACAACATAAAATACGCTACAAAGATAATCAAGATTCAAATTTACAAACAAGATAATAATTATAATATAAACAGTTTCAGAAAGTAAAACATTAACATACTAAGAACAATTTTAAGCAGTTATTCTAATGTTAACGTAACAGAAATGTATTAGTTCAAACATGATTAATTTACACTAGTCGTCTCCATATGGATAAAAATCTATACACGTTTTACTTGTCATGATGTCCATACGAACATATACAGATCAAAAGCCCGCAGGATAGAGAAACGCAAGGTAACATTATTTGCAATATCTTCAAAGAGTGTGTTGACCGAAAACAATTCAAATCTGCCAAGGCACTCTAAAAGTTACAATGCCTGTTGTTGCGTATTAAATGTTTCAAATTGGAATTGCGTAACGAGGTCTCTCGTTGAAAGCGTGAAACGGGATTACTATAATTATCTGCAATATTTACCGAGCGTTTCTTTATCCCCTGACCATATATTAGCATTTCTATAGTTAAAAACAAAACCAGTGTCAAAATTAGTTATTAGATTGTTGCACTTACAAGTAAAACAATGATGATTATTTCATCGGACGGTTTACACAATCGTTGTAAGTTTATAAGTACAAGTATTCATGTTATATTCATTTTGATTATCGAAATAGGAAAAGAGTAGTGTACGACATGTTGCTTTAAAAACTTTTTTTTTCAATTTGCCAAAAAGCAGAGCTGAGTTAGTCTTCATTGTAAATCATATTATAGTTAGGATTTATCCAATTGAACCCTAAAATGTATCACACCAGAAAAAAATACGGCAGTGTATATTCATCTCTTGTGTTACTTTTCATACAAACAACTTAATGTTGTTTATGATTAGTGAACAATACTTCTGTTCAAGGCCGTCTACAATCATCGTTGAACGTTCATCGATACATAAAGAAAATTCTCAAAAATTCTCTTACATAAAAATGCCGTTCAATAAAATTTAGCAAAAATAATTTAGCCATTGTATCAACCAACGTTCGTTAGAATCGATGTGATGTTCAATATTTAGCGAAATTTTTTTTAACTATTTAATAACTATGAATTGTGGTAAGCATTGAATAGTAACTTTTACTTTAAAGGTTACAAACAAAATAAATATACCGTAAAGGTCAATACTTTTCTCAAGGTAATATTTTTCGATACGCATGCAAATGTATATAATTTCATGTGCATTCCATAAAAGTTCGGATACCAAGATTGGCGAGTTCCTTTGAACAAAAAGTTATGAATTGCAAATGCATTTATTCGAATGCCACTTTTGTTTTCTTAACGCAATGTATTTATTCACATGTTCTTCAGAACTGTTTAAAGTGACATAGTTTATTTGGTTGTTTTCCACCACAGCCGTCACCTTTTATATTAAATAATTCGTGTTGATAGTTTGCTCATCGTTTTCATTTATAATAAATGATTTACGTTTTTCACATTTATGAAAAACATTTTCCTTTATTGTGCCAAGTGGCAAAAAAAAAGTAAACAAAGATGCCCCTTTCAGCAGTCCGGCATATATCTTTCCTTTGTTGTATTGTACAACTCCAACCTCATCTTATGTTTTCTGATGAACCTGTAATTATAAAATAAACGTCATCCTATTAGTCATGTTTTATTCGAGTTTGTAAAAGTGTTAAGTATTTTTATAGTTACTTATAATTATCCTCAAACGAAGGAATGACTAACTGTTCACATGTTTGGGAGGAGAAACATAGATAACGTTAAATATTGAACATTTAATTTTTTTTACAGTTGACTCTTTATTAAGATATAATACAGTCTTTGGTTATGTAATATATCGCTTACCTGACCGGAGACGTTTTCAGATTCTTGTTGACCAGTCGAAAACGGCAAATGTGAGCGAACCTAGAAACGAGAAAAAAACTTATTTGGCGGAATAGGGTATTTTTATGAGTCATTAGTTTCTGTTTACTTTGTAGTTACAAATATTTATCCACCAATAAGAGGTTCCTTTAATAGTCGAAAAGCATTTTACGCTCAGTGGCTCATTAACATTGTTTTATTGACCATTAGGCTCAAACATCACAGCAAGAGACTTACATAATGATATAATTTGTGTTATCTTTTAACCACAGCCATGTAAGTGACAGCACGATATTTTTCCTTGCATTGTTATATCAAAGAAAATTCAACAAAACAAGGGAACAAGCCACTAAAGTCTGGCCTGTATAATAGAAAATATTTTAGCACTAACATTTGTAACATGTTGCACACGAATGCTACATTTTGCAGTTAGTTTTTTCTGGGGATATAAACCACAGAAGAATGTTGCTGGAATGATTGTTTTTGTATAATGCTGTAACAGTTATTTTTTGTATAAATCCTAAAAATTTTAAAATTAATTGTGTATTTAAACCATTTTAACAGATTTTGTATAAATATGTTATTATTGTTTAAAATAATTATCTGGAAACACTAAACTAAACAGTCACCGTAACAACTTTAACAAAAAGAAAAGAGGAACAAAATTCAAAACATTCCTGTCCTGACATAAGGTAAGCAGTGCAGCTAATCTTTAACTGTTTAGCCAGTTATTCAACAAATCAATGTAGTAAAGGGCTTATCAGTATATATTATCGTAAACATTGATCATAAGCTTCACTTTCGTGAGAGATTAGCCACGTAATTGGACTCCCGCTGATAAGAAGGAACTGTTAATTAAAGAAATGAGTCTGGCTGTTTGTTATATTATGATCCTAGTGAGAGTGGAAAAATGGGATTAATAATAGTAAATAATATCGTGCCGAGACACAACTGAGCGCCATGTATAAAAATAATTTCTCGGGGCAGATCATTCATCATGTGACTGCCATTGGATCAGACTGAATCAAGCAATAACATTTTAAGTACAGATGTACTTTAGCTAAAGCCCTTCTAAGCATGCGTAAATTAATTCTACCCATGGACTCTAAGATTTATAGTTTCTGTAAATTTCTGATTAAGGTAAGACCTGTGTAATGAATACCTATATCCAGAAGAGTATCCAAGGGAGGTAACTATAGTAGTAAATTAGCATAGATTTCTATCATGCAAGAGGACCAGGGTTCAAATCCCACTGGAAGCTATTTTTTTTTAAGCCTAGAGCTTAAATAATTGGCATATTTCTTTTTTTCCTGTGTAATTCTGTCATTGAATATAAAATTCTCATGATTTAAACTAAAATAAGCAAAATAATCAAGATTAAAGGGGTTTTCGCTATCAGAATAGTGTTTATTCAAGTCATCAATTTGAAAATTTCTAAAACTGGACGGTAAACTTCTCTGAAATGTTGTTTAAATTTTGTTTAAGGTATATAGTAAAAAATGGTAAAGTTTGGTATATTGCACCAATCAGGATTTTGCTCAATTTTCATTAATTTAGTCTCGTGAAATATAAAAAATGCATTTTTTAAATTTATTTGGTCAAAAAATGTCATTTTAAGATAAATTCTGTATTTATATATTATATCTTTAATTGGTTTAGTAAAATATAACATATTTTGGATAAACTGTAAAAAATAGGGTTGAATTTATCAATAACAAAAAATTTTGTCACCGATTAAAGAAATTGGATACTTTCACGTTTTTTTCTCACTTTTTTAAATAAAAAAAACTAAAATTCTCAAAAACTACACGGTGAAAATCATTAAAATTTTGCATACAAGTCAGTGGTATGAAGCAGTTGATGAAAATATAATCAGATATTGGATTCTTAATAGTGCCTATTACACAGGTCTTACCTTAAACTCACGATTTAGAATATTATGTATGTCCTGAGTCTTATTATTAGATTGTAAAACCCACGTATGTCTCAATAAATGTATATTAATATGAGTTTATTTTCTTTTAACTGAAAAGTGGTTTTGTTAGAAATTTTGACACTAAAGGCATATGTATATGTCGAACACATCAAACAAACAACAACCTTTTCCCGCATCGCGTTTTATGTAATTTTATGATCTACATAGCGCATTAGTTGTCCAATTCATACAACTAGCTGCCGTAAGAAAACCATACATATATCCGTAGACGTTCATTGCTCTAAAACTTAAACAATATATTTGTTCTGATTTACCTGAACTATAATCTACACAACGTCTACACTTTCAATTCAATTAATATCATCATCATGCATAACATTAAATTTTCTGGTAAGTTGTACCTCTTCCTATTAATCTTATTTGAGTCGTTTATTAATTTAATTTAAAGTAAATGATACGTTTTAAAATTTAACGCTCATTGATTTAGGCTACAAAGCATTAAGTATAAACATGTTTGTCTCATTCCGAACAGAAATAAACAAGTTTGAAAAAAGGTGCAGCTGAACTAAAATTATAATGAGTATGTTAGTCGCCTTGTCACGAGACTGATTTATTTTTTGATGACTTAGTGTTGTAGTTTTTCTGATTAAAACAAAGCTGTTGATTGTCTTTACTTTAATCAATGCTACTATATTGTCTCGAAACGGACATTCACAACAACAACAACAAAACAATAATAAATGTACTTATAATAATGCATCCATTTTTATTATAACATGTATCATCATAATAATTTGTCATACAACGAAATTGCTTATCACGTGATTAAAACTTAGTTGTGGCTATCTCGCTAAGCATGAATGACCCTTTCTGGCGCGGATTGACCCACAACATTTAGGAGTGGGCATGCGGATTGAACCATCCAGATATAACGATCTAGACTTATAAACGATTTGAACCAACACCTGCGATGTTCAGCAAATGACAGTCGACAACCGTAGCCATGTAGTCATCTTTTATCTCACTACAGTTACTGTATGTCCGTAAGACAAGAATTTACTTTGTTTTCCAGGATGACTGATCCACATAATAAAATCAGACTTAGAACAGTCTCATAATTTTTTGTGATTATTATATTGTTATTCAAATAATTAGATAGTTACTTACATTCAAATTATTTTCCTTCCACCAACATTTTTTTCCTATCTTTGGTTAGCGTTTCCATTTCATCTGAGAAAATATTGAGATACGTTTTCATTGTCTTAACACAGCACGTGGTCATCGGTTCCTCTTTACTCCACAAGTTATTGATATCACGCATGATACATGACTATTTGAGTTACTGGTCTGTTCTTTTCCTTACCCAATAAGACTAAACATGTTTGCACAATGTATTACAAGTTCATTATTACATGTACAAGCGGGTGTTCAATTTCCTTTCATGAAAAACATTTAATAGTCTTATTGGCATGTTTACTCATCCTTTCACTTTAACCATGAACCTTAATTTGTTATCTTTACCCCCAGACATCTGGAGTTCATTTACCATGAAATCTCCAATCAATATTAGAGCAGCATGATTGACCTATACATTCCCGCCAGGTCATTTCTATTCACACGAGGTCTTAGAGTATTACGGTTAATGTCCACCCGATGCATAATGATAAAGGATTTTACAGAACCATTTGCTCAATACGTTTAATCCTAGTTATTATTAAAGCACTAAATAATATTCCTCGGTAAACTTTATTTTAGCAAATGCAACTTTTACCCATTTAAAAATTTAAAAGGCTCGTTTTTCAATCAACTTATAGCCAATTCGTTGTTTGTTGTATGCATTTCTATCTCGTACTTTAATAGTAATATAGTGATAAAATAACATAAGAAAGTTTAAAATAATAAACAAAGCTTAAGTTTAAGAGTAACCCAGTGCATACCTCATCTTATCAGTATCAATTAGCGCTGCAGATATTTGTTCTTCCTGAAATATTATTAAATGTTTCATACGGATATTTAAACCAAAAAATTAATACCCGGTAGTCTTATCTATGCAAATCAATTTAATAATAATTACTTTTTATCAAGTCTTTATTCTGAGAATATTAGTACGTATTTTTTTTGAAGAATAACTTATAAAATTAAAATTAATTAATTTATTAACAATTTTCTTTACAAATGTAACCCTTTCCTCCATATAATTGCCTTTATGGGATGAGTTCACTTTGTAGATCCAGATCAGCCAGCACATCCGTGTCGGCTGATCTGGATCTACAATGGTCGCATATGCGTAAAACACTGCGTATTTATGAAGGAAAGAGTTTAAATGGTTTGTTTACCAGGAACACAAACTTTGGTTTGTAGTCGCCGCAAATGATATTTTCAGGAAGCAAGATAGCTGGGCATCTTGATGGTTCTATTTAAATAAAAAAAATTTAAAAAATAACATAATTATTATTTTTAATTTCTTAGTTTCATTTTCTAATTTCTGTCGATCCATCTATTTTCTGAGAGATAATAAAAGGTAAACATATAATAATCAACTGACTGTCAGAGTTAGTTTTCTTGGTATAATATTTGGATGATAGACGAACTTGTCACAGAACATAGGGACGGGACCCAGTCTTGAAACAAGTCATTGTATATTTTCTCTGAAAAAAAGACCTTTTGAACTTAAAGCAATCTAACACGAGGAACATTGTTCAGTGGCACAGTGATTCATATCCTTGTACGCAGAGAGCGGGAAACTGCTATGTAAATTATGTTAAACTTCGAAAGTCTAGGAATACCCTAGTTTTATTACATCTCGTTGTCAAGTTCTTATAGAAACACAAACTTCATGAAGTTAGACTGATAACTTCACGCTCCCAGGCTTCCAGGCATACAGGTTGCAAACTTCACAAACATATCATTGGTGCATTTTCGACATTTTAATGAGAGAAAACAAAAATAATATTTCGCTGCATTCTTAATGCTTAATTTCATGTAAAATTAACAATATAAAATTTACTTTAATTTGTAAATTATGCCGTTCAATATTATTTCTTTGATTTGATTCACTAAACAATCTGCAAGAAATATTCTACGCACACATTTATGCATCTATTAGTTCATGTGGTCTGCGATCAAGTAATTAGTTGGAATTTAATGTTTCTCAGTATGCTGGTCAGCTCAGCCTGTGACAAGATTAATGGCTTTTAACTGATATCGCTGATTACTGTGGCTGATTAGCACAGAATTTCGCGGATGCTCGATGTTAAACATTTTTGTTGAGCTATACTAATACCGGGTCAAACATGCAAACATTTTTAGAGTAAAAAAATGAATGATTATGTCTATGCTGTTCAATGGCGCTTTGCTGTAATTGCAGGATTTTAAGTATAATAAATCAAACCATGTATTCACAAATAACTTGAAATAAGTCCAATTGAAGTATAGTAGTCTCATGTGAAAACTATTGTTTATTATTGATCTCTAGACCGCCAATTACACGTAATAACATTTTCTGGTCATTTTGTGTTGTTTTTTTTAAATAGTTTCGATTTTAAGTCGTTACAGTGATCATTTTTACCAGAAAATAGTGACTTTTAAGTGAAAATATCTTCCACAACCGCTGCAGTTATTTTTTACTATTGTTAAGTATTCAATAAGCAAACAAGTTTTTCAAATGCCAATTATTATAAAAATTATAAATAGAAAGCCTCTAAATCACAATTTGTCAAACCTAAATCTGTCACGATTGTGCAAAACGTACTATTTATCGTAAAAATTAATGTGAGTGGAACTGAGAGTGATATGTGAATGTTGAGTTTGATAATTATAAAATACAATTTAGATTGGAAATCCCATGCTAACAGTGAATTTGGGTATACGCTGTTAACCAGTGAATACCCCCTCTAGATTTGGATCCACTACACAACAAGCAAACACATTTTTATATTCTTATCCACTGTCAGCAGTGAGATTAATTTATATTCGCCCTACACGAACACAAAAAACATTTAAGAAATCACATCTAGCAGCGAGTTGGGTTTTCGCCTAAGATAAAGATTACGTGATTAAGGTCGAATTCACTGCCAATGGTGAGTTGTTGTTGTTAATTTTTCGTGATGCATAAACTTCGAATAACCTTCTAGATTCGAATCCACTACCAAGAGTGAGTTGAGTGTTAAGTTTTGCTCTACAAAACATTGTTGCTGATGCACATTTTCAAACGGTTCTATAAAGTTTAACGTAATTTCTGTTTGACGATGTTATCGATACTTTTATCTGCTTGATGTTCGCACTTATTAGTGGGCCAATCACAATCGCGGCTTTGTCAACATTGTTGTTGTTTTAAAACGTGTAGAATTCTGATGGTGGAGACAGTCATTTAATTTTGAACAACGTATTCAGCCGGTCCACATGATTTGGTGTGTATATCAGAAGACCCTAAACGCATCTGCAAGGTAACTTCAATTGACAACTGAGGGTTTGGTTTTTGAAGCATTTGAAGATAACGTCGTTCATATGATGTTTTTAAAATAGGAATGACGCATTTTTTACTATTTCACATGTTGATCAAGGTTTTTTCTCTTATACTGATATCACTGTACTAGCAGTTAACACCTTACGCTATCGGATATGGTTGCTATCTCATAGACGAACAGTGTTAATCCAGATCAACCGGTACAATTTTGATCAGACGGCACGAATGTGCCCACTTATCTTGATTCTACACTGCTTTCTTTTAGTTTATTTATATTAATTTTTGCCAAGATACGAACAGTGCAGAGAACGCGGTACAGATTTGCCGGTAGATTTGGATCTACACTGTTTGCACACATGATAAAACCCGTATTTATGACGAAATGGGTCAAAGCAGTTTTTACTTTTTTATTCCAAAGCGACGATATGTCAGAAAACTGTGAATAAAAAGGAACAAAACATTATTATTTATCCTGGTCATACCTATTACCACGAGTCTTAAGTTTGCCAGGGTATATTTAAATTAATTTTCAACAACAACAATCAGCTGTTATGAATGTAACTAAAACTAATCATTATCTTTAGAAAACAGATGATTTTTTTTTGAAAATTCGGAATCCTTTATAATAAAAATCGATTTTGCAATGAACCACTGTGTCAGCCACTGGTTTTTCGTTGTATACATATTACCACGATCCAGCCAATTAGGATACAGGAACAGAAATCTGGCGATAAATTGTAGCTTACTTGACTTAAATTCTGCTGGAACAAATCATTAGTAACTAAAAATGTTTACTTCATTGAATTAAATATATAAAAACCTTTTGAAGTTATGCTTTTTGATAACAGAAAAAGAAGTGTCATCATCATGTATGCATGTAAATTTGTTCTTACCAAGGCACTCGCGGTAATAGGTATATCACGGTAATAAGTATAGTAAGTATATAGCAAATTCTAACATGATTCGATGATTTTCCCATTGAATACATGTTACAGTCACTTCGATAAAACACATTATAAAATGTCGCGCGTCGGCGTCAGGGCTTTTCCGTAACTAGAGGTCGGTATAAACTTAAAACGTGACGACATAAATTTTCGCTGGGATTTAATTTCGCTCGTTTGTGATATCACATAATACGCGAAACTTTAACCCGCGCATAATATGATGATTCAACACTAAAACAATAATATATGATTTATACAAGATGGCCCGGGACCATCGCAATCGCAGGGCGTGGAGAATCTACATATTGGCATCCGAGTGAAAACGCCATTTTTAACATTCCGAATCTGTAATCATAAAAGATTGAAGATAAGTCAGTTGACAGATTAATAAGATCATGACCTTCTTTGCTTTTCTGATGCCAATATGTAGATTTTCCACGTCCCCGCTTGCGCGGGTCCCCAACTAGTAATTAGAAAAAAAGAAAAACATTTTTGTGGGACAGTTTTATTCGTTATATATTAGATAATAAAAAAGTAATTAAATTAACAAATGTAACAATATAAGAACAAAACAAAATAACTGAAACTATCTGGCGCAGCTACGTAAGTATATTGTTCGATTAATTTTAGCAATTTTTTAAATCTATTTCTAGCGTGCATTTCTAATTTTAGCCTTAGTTGTTTTCTGGTACATTTTTGCTGTTTTTTTTTTCTCAATTATTGTACCTGTATCAGTGATTATTTCTAAAAATTAAATGTCAACTTTAAGATACTAATATATATCATTGCTTTGGAGACAACGCAATGGAAAAACCTGAGCTCGCGCTGTATCTCCCACAAATCGGCGAACCTCTTCGTTTTATTGGTGTAGATACTAAAATAAAACACTATAATAATTTTGTGGCAAAGTTTAGCTGACGTCAACGCGCCATTTTAACAAAGCCATGTCATTTCCGTTATTAATATATTTTCCATGATGTATGTATTAACCGAAAAGTAAATTTAAAATAATATTATACAGTTCGAACGACGACTGGACAGCAAATGATACGCGGTTTGATGAACACGTAATCAAGTCTTCTATTTAATCTTTGAATTATCATCAATCTTTGAAATAGGTTTAGGGGATAACACTAAAAGTCGAACTAACAACCCATTTGCGTTTAGAACAACGCGTTAAAATTTTTAAAAATATATTTTGATTGTTCACTCAAGTATGTCGTGTTAGAATCTAAACGATACATAGAGCTCGCTCTTCTAGCGATAAACTGTGAAATTTATTGCGCGCGATAGTTCATATAAATTTGGTAGATATATCCTTACTTATCCCAACTCCGCCCTAGGATAAATCCTGCGATATATCACCGGTCGTTATGTAATATTTGATATCAACTAACAAATCATGCTAAATTATTAAGATTATCACGTGAACATGTTATATATGAACATACCTGGGCTAGGTGTAATCAAAATGTTATTTTCCCGTTTAGGGTTTCATACAAACATGTGCCAAAAACGTTCTTTTAAATACTCAATGCTCTTAATTGCTAAAAATGGAGTGTAAATTCCATTTTTATTCGAAATATAACAAAATCTCATGTACACGCAATGAAATGATCAAGAATAAAGCGAGCAACGTGGCCGTTAAACTTTCGCGCCATAATACCACGTCACTACAACGTGGAAGGAGCTAGAAGATCAAATGATTGCGAACACCAAATAAGTGAGAATTCAAGTTCCATGATCTACAGAAAAATGGAGAAAGCTATCTCCGCATGTTGTCTAGCTTCATCGTGTCTACTTTCTGCAGATTACCAATATTGAACTCTAACAGATACAGTACATAGGCGTTTTGATAACCATATATTTTTGGCACCGTATTTGCCATACCGCGTTTAAAATATGGTCTTTTCAGTTAGAAATCAGTAATTTTCTTAAATGTAAATTGATCCCAAATTTCCTGTATGCTTTGAATAGATGAAATATTGATCTTCACACCAATATCAAAATGTTTAGAAAAAAAGATGATAGAATTTTGTTTACTGTACATTGAACATTGGGAATTAAACATTGAGGTCTATATTAGAATTAGATTTACGTTGGTTCAACCTCCATTACAAAAGCATACATAGTCTGGAAGTAAATACGGAATTCATTTAGGGCCATCACCATATTCGACTATGACGGAAAAGAATCCGGAAAGCGAAAATACAAATTACGATGACGAAAACGCGATTAAAACGATGGTGATAATGCGAAATTATTTCACGTTTTCGCCATCGTATCTTTGCGTTTTCGTAATTGTATTTTTTTTAAATTCCTTTTTTCTCATATTCGTCTTCGTATCTCCTTGTTTTCACCTTCCGGCGCATACTTTAAAGCTCTTTTACGTTCAAACTGTTGGATCCAGTGTCTATTTTTATCCTCAATCTTGGACGGATAGTGTTCATTTCACAATCCTTATTCATAGAAAAAGTTTTGCAATGTACAACTTAGAAGCCGCCAATCGGTCTTGAATGTGAATATTTACTGATGAATCGAGGTTGAATTCATGGGGTGATTGAACAATATCCGAATCTATATTGGCTGGGATATTGAAACCACCATAAAAAAACTGGCCGTTTGTGTATGTTTCTTTTTCCGGGCCGCATAGGGACAGTCTTATTAGGTTGTACAATTTTAAGCCGCATAATGTCTTGTGCGTGGTTAAATATTGACATCTGACTGACATGGCATATTCGTCCACTGGTTTTGACAGTCAAAACCTAAAAGTAAATGACATATACGTTGTGATATAAAATTAATAGAATTGAAAATTATAGCAAAATCAGATACATCATCATCATCGTGTGACAACAAACATCTGTCCATCATCACCAATATCATCATAGGGAGAACCAGCACTCAGACCATTATCATCATCATCGTAATCATCATCAACAACATGGAAAATAGAAATGTGCTCATCATCACCATTATCAACAACAATTCTAATCGCCAACATGTAGAAGAATTTGAAAAAAAAAAAACTAAAACGTTTGCATTCATATTTTGAGTTAATGAAAACTTTTATCTGCAACATGGGTTATAGTTTTGACAAAGTGAAACTGAACTTGAGTGGCGCGTGGCTGAGGGTGGTGGTATTCCAGCGCAAATTGCGAAAAATTACTGGTAAGGCTATATATGTGCTGTTTATTTAAATGTATGATGTCTCTAGATTAGTTTTCGCAAAAAGCAGATTTAAAGACATTGACCCAATAGCTTATTTAGAATAGAAGATATAATGAAGCTTTGCTGGGAGTCTATGGGAAATGAATTGCTGTAGTCTAACCTAAACTCACAACTCAACATACACGACCAGCTATTGAGCCAATGAAGTGCTGCAAATCAAACCTTTGAACAATGAATATAATTACACCGACAGCTTAAATAGTTTTAACAACAAAGCAGATTTGAAGGCGTTGGCTCAATAGCTTATTTAGAATAAGAGATTTGAAGCTTTACTGGGAGTCTATGGGAGTTAAATTACTGTAGTCAAACCTAAATTCACAACTCAACATACACCAACTGCTATTTAGCCAAGGAATAGTTACAAATCTGACCTTTGAACAGGTTGAACTGTTGGCAAATCTAGTAAGGGTAAGGATTGATGATCAAAATACGATGTTCAGAAGAATATGATACAAAAATAATTTATTGTCACTTTTTTGTAACTTTTAAATCACGATTAGAACGAACTAAGAAAAATATTAAAAATATTCAATTTTAATACAATAGAAAATCTTCATCATGTATTCCAACATATTTCTAAACTATTAGGTGCCTAAAAGAAAGAGAACTATATTACATGGCTTATCAGATACAGGCAATTTATTCTCTATTTACATTAACCGATTCGATACAGATATTGGAAATTCCACAAACTGAACTTTGTTTGACCTAAGAGTAGCCTGCTTCTAGACTTGCTCCCGTCCCTATACTCTGTTTTATTTTCCTCCGTCATCCAAAAATATATCAAGAAAATTTACTCTGTACTTCGCTTTCTTGTTTTTACATTCCCTTAGCTCCCAAAACAGCGACAGAAATCAGAATGAGAAACTAAGAACTATAAAAAAATAAAACAAAATATATCTAAAAAATATTAATACAAGTCTCTAAAATAGAACCATCTAGCCGGCTGCCAGGCTAGCCTACTACCCTCAAACTACATGTTCTGTGATTGTGTTCTAAATGCGAGGAAAGTAGTCACGTCATGGAAATGTGTTCAAACTTTCTGGATTTGCAGAAATTAATCTGAAGGGGGTTATTATTGCAAATCAGTTATTGAGCGAACAAGTTATAACATTTGAATCTAAGCAGAGGCTTCTCAAGACTTGAAGTGACTTTTTCAACGCAAAGAGATGTTTAGATGACTCTCTTTTTAACAAGACAATTATTCAAAATATGAAAGCGAGTCGTGTTGTTGAGAATTGGAACACTTAGTCTTTGTGAATATTATGTACAGTTATCGAAGTTCGGATATTATTATTCAGATGATAAAGATTTGATTTGTCTTATGACTGACTTATGGATGGTATTTCTCAAATGGTAAGCTTTATATTTTGTATAACAATAACATTTAGATTTGTATTATGTTTGTTATCTTTTCCAAAAATCTCATTTACTTTTGATTGTTTTGAAAGCGCAGTCTTATAGCCGCCAGCGTTATCAATCATCAAAATTTGTGATAACTTAATATTCTAAAATATCTTTTGTTGTTCTGGTCACATGAATGTTTCTTATTACACATTATACTGAAAACATAATATATTTCTGATGATTTAACTCAGGCTTACTAGGTTTATCAACTTTTGATAAAAAAATAAGTCGAGATGTTAAAAAATGGGCCCGCTGACCAATGCTTATATGTGTGGAGAATATGTTCCTTTATTTCCGTCATTTTCATAGTCGTTAAGTGATTTGCTTATATATGCTATTATTTTGTGTTGATATATATATTTACGTTTTAGATATGAGAATGTAGAACACGAAAATAAGTTGAAGCATATACAGATCAGGTCAACGTTTTGTATAAACACTGATAGGTAAGTATTCCGCTTTCATTTGTATTTATCAGTAATAAAGATGTTCTGTTGTAATCGTTTAATGTGTATCGCTGTAAACAATTGGGTTGTTTATAGTATGCATTTATTTTAAAAAGTAAATAATGTGCTTAAAATTCTTGAAAGTATTATGTTTCAATGACGGGTCGGGGTCTTTACAATAAATCATAAATCATTTTTAAAAAGCGCGAGGTAAAGGTCTCTGATGTGTTCTATAAAAGCGAGTAATTGTCCAACACATTCGTAGACGTTGAAGTATTCTTTACATAGAACGCGTTCCTCCAACAAACATTACAATATTCTACAACATTAATTAGTACATGTTTTACATGTCATATACTAAATTCCGATATTCGAAGAGGGAATGTTGCATATTTATTCAAGATCGTGACAATGCAGTAAATAAAGTTTTACCCTTTCCGCCACGCGTTTTTTAACGAGCGGGCGGCCAGTGTGGATCCAAAACAGTCCGCACAATCGTGCCGTCTGATCAGGATCTGCACTGTTAGCTTTTCGGTAAAAATAAGTTAATTAATCAAAAAGCAAACAATACAAAACCTGATTATACAGCACGCTTGTGCCGGCTGTTCTGGATCTACACTGTTAGCCTAGCCGTAAAGGCGTATGTATGGAGGTAAGTGTTGAAAAGCGGACAATTGTAACATACAGGCTGACAAGTCTAAATTTATTCTTGACATTTGTTACGTATATAGTTGCAGTGTTTTTGATTTATGAAATGATAATATTATTGATGAAGAGTGAAACACAATTAGATTGTGAAAATTGTGGCGACCTAATAACATTCACCGAAACAACTTCAGTAGATGTATTCAAATTAATGAACTGTTACAGCGTTTTCATCCGTTTAGCTACAGTTTCATTCTTTTTCTTTCTTGCAACCTTGTACATTGTACATCATGCAGGGCCTTATGTTTTCACCCGAACACCTTTGATATTCAAAAAAGAACGTGTGTTCTTGTACCTTTTACTATTTAAAGAGTTGAAAATTGATATTTTAAAGAAGTGATAGCACGCATATTCATTGAACAATGATAAATGATCATAAACAAAGTCTCATATAATATTTTGAATTCACAATATGTCTTAGATATGTTTGTTTATATATGTTTTTATAAACTTTATTTATCTTTTAGAATATGGTAGATGGTTAACGGATTAAGAAAGTGAAATTAAATATTATAAAATAAGTAAAACCATATTAATTTAATATGACATTTCTTTTGAAAAATCTTGCTTGTCGCCATGCTAGCCATTTAATTTTTTGCAACATATAACATGTCATTTTCTTCGTATTCTAATGATGATTGCCTGATTATTGCAATGCGACAACATTTATAAAAATGTGCAGTTAAGTTCTCTTTATCTATTTGAAGCCGACAACTGATTTATAGCTAACACCCAGATTGAAATTCTGCAAGCTACCTTAATTGTGGATTATGATTACTGACATGTTCATGTAATTTCCTTTTTTTCCGAATGACTTATCGTTATAACCTCCAAGAGTAAGTAAAGTTCGTGTTATGCAAAATTTTATCTCATTATTTAGAAAGGAAGACATCTGTACATAAATGATTTAATATCCTCGAATCTCCGGGATTTCTTATCTGCTAGTTAATCAGTTACATCATGACATTACGATTAAGCACTTCACCCCAGGAATCATAAATTGCCCAGCTGAAGACTAATGAGGTATCAAATTACAAAGTGAGGTTTATTGGTCGAATAAAAGAATTCACCTGAAGACAATTATTTCAAGAAATCACATTTCCCTTGTTGTGATTTTCTATTTGACATATACAAAAGAGAAGTGATACAGACAGGCATAAATATCTCAAACACTATGACACTTACAATTTATTTTCAACGGATTTATAGAATAGTTAAGATCATTAAAAAAGTATTGCAAATCAACCCCCCCCCCCCAAAACAGGCTCTATTTTTCATTAGTGAATAATAACAATTCCTGTAAAATATGTTTTTTAATTGGCATATAAAGTTATATCATTTTCTGCAAGAACAAAACAGTAGAAAAGTAACAAATCTTTGTGATTTTGGAAAGATCATGTTAACATTAAACACTTTAAGATCTAGGAGTTCGTCATAATGACAAGACAGAAAAGAAACAGAAATCTCTTATTCGTCAAATATCACAATACGAGATTGTACACTTATACGTAAAACTCTTCATTTAGAATTTTGAAATATTGTTTATACTTCCAAGACGCTTAGCATATACATGTAACACAATGATAGGTTTTAAGCATAAAATGCACTATGAAAAAATAAAGGTTTTTGTCTGCTCCTCCTCTGCACCATTGGTTAATAAATCGTGGTTTAAAGAATTGTACAATATCTTGAATGAAAACATATTGGTTGTTTGAAATTTAGAGAACGTTTAGAAAGTACAGTAAGCTTAATTTGTTAAAACGTTTTTTGTTTTGTATTTTTTCTCATTTTATATTTATTCTCTAAGTTACAATTCTTATACACATATCGATCTGTCTAGGGCAAAACGATTAACCTTGATTAATATTACTCAATTCAGTACCTATTACTGGTCTCCTAATGGTCAGATAAGAAAGCATAGCTTTTATTTGTTTATCTATTTAGAACTCATTGATCATTTTATGTTTTGTGTGAAATTAAGGTTAGAATATAACACATTGTGTTGATAACGCGCTCTGCTCTATCATCTGACTGTGTTATCGTTTTACACCATAATTTTATTGCAAGCCGCTATAAACTAACGCTATATCTACCTTTTTATTAAATGATTCGTAAGTCTGCGTTTATTTTACTGTAACATTATATAAGCATGTACTCGAAATATGTATTTTCTTGAGGAGGGCTTTCCCGTTTCTGGGAATCTCATCCTAGAAAAAGATATGCCACTTCCTGGCAGTATTTATATTTTATGATGATTTATTAAATATAGACAATAACCATTTTCCATTACTGGTTAATAAGATTTATCCCAAAGAACTACAACTTAACAAAGCGAACACTTCAGAAAAGCAAGCAAACTTTCTCGATCTAAATCTGTCCATTGAAAATGGTTATGTCACTACTAAAATTTATGATAAAAGGGATGATTTTAATTTTAATATAGTAAATTTTCCGTTTTTAGACGGCGATGTTCCCCGTGCAACATCTTATGGGGTTTATATCTCACAGCTTGTTCGCTTTTCAAGAGCTTGCAACAATGTTAATGATTTCAATAAACGTAATCTTTGCATTACAGAAAAACTCTTAAAACAAGGTTATCGGTATCACAAATTAAGGAAAACCTTTTGCAAGTTTTATCGCCGATACCCAGATTTAATTCATAAATACAAATGCAGTTTAAAATCACTTTTGCAACAAGGTATTTCACAACCAGTTTTTTATGGTGATTTAATTTATAAACTTAAAAAGATTAAAGGCAGTGTTAATTTCTCCCGGTTATTCGTAAAAACCATCTGTAAATTTAAAAAGAAAGGTTACCAACATGATATTTTACAGCGCTCTGCAGGCCTGGTGATTAACCCTTCTACAGTTGATCATTATGCTTACCTCTTTGGTTGCACGACGGTGGCAGGGGTTTAAGAGTTTATGAAGGTTATTGGGGAAATCTTTTCTTAAAAGAACCTAGAAACTCGATTTGTTTCTTTTATCCCTGTCATCGTGTTCTTGCTGATTTTACTCCAGGAGCTCTGGTCTCGGTAAGATCATTGAGTACCCCTTTCGGCTTTGCAATGCTCTTAGCTTCTTATGTTTTATATGTTTGTGTGCTTTTGCATGCAACATTGTTAAGCGGATAAGTGGGTTGGAGTCTTTTCACCAAGACAACTTGTACTTGTTTTGTGATATGAGAACCTGTTGGGGCAAGTGTGAGGTTGGTGCACCCTAGAACCTGGTTTAAACCCCCAGTGGCAATTTGATTTGCCACTGACCGTTCCAAGGCGGTAACCCCTCGGGTTCTCATTTTTGTTTATTGTTAGTGGTGTCTTTTTTGAAACTGATTATTTTATAAACCATGCTCTCTCCCCCTCTCTTCTTCTTGACTGTGTGGGGAGGCTGTTTTTCTGAATGTGGCGATTCCTGATATGCATATTTCACCTTTTTACTTTAAAAAATACTAATGGATCACAGCCGAAAATATAAAGATTGAAACATTACTAGTTTGTTTCAACAGATTATACGCACTTTTTCTTTTTATATGTTTTATATGTCGCAATTTTAAAGACCGTAAATATCGGTCTTAACTGATTTTTTTCTGAATTAAGAAGATATCAATCTTGTAAAAATATACATCTCAATTTTGAAAAAAAATCTCTGGTTTTGGTGCTGATCGTTATTTAGTTACACATGTTTAACCATTTATTCTGTCAACCGTGACGTGCTTTAAGTTTTTTCTATTTTGTTGCCAATACTCTCATATTATTTATGCGAAATTATAGGCAAATTAAGACGAGCTAAATTTGCCTAGGCTGGAGCGACCAGCGGAAATTCCTCACAGTAGGATAAATAAAATAACAAAAACATCAACCTCTGAAGTCATGCAAAGCGATGCAATTTTTGCATTATAGAAACAATCAAAAGCGGCTAATACAACAAAAATGCACCCAAACAGTCATCGCCAATTTATTTACAACTTATTTAGACCATTACAACAAGAAGAAATAACAATAGTTTATTAGAGTTTATCTCAATGATGAACATCTTGTACTTGTTTGTTCATAGAAAGCCTGTATGGACATTTAGTGAGGTTGGTGCACAATAGCACCTTGTTAAACACACCCAGCGGAAAAAATATTTTACAAAGACCATTTCAAGGCGAAAATCCATTAGATTCTCTTGATTTTGCTCATTTTATAGGTTATATATTACTTGCATTTCAAATTTTTTTTTTTCTGTGGCTATTTGAATTTCATCTTTTCCTAACTTTCATGTCTTTTTATATTTAATTTTAGGTACATAAGTCATCACTACTAGAGGTGGAATCATGGAATAGTTAAAACAATACAAGCAGATGTGAAAGAGAAAATGTTATTGGTATCACCGTTCATGCTGTGAAATGGTCGTTATAATTTTCCCGGAATCTACACATATGATTTCTAGATTTCGGATTTTACATAGTGTTTAAACATGGACAAAGTGCCAACTTACCAACGCTATATACTCGTACATGTATCATATTACATGATTATATTAAAACAAGATTTCTGTTATCAGTGAGTTGTTCGAAAAAGCGAATCATAAACTGTTTAAGTGTTTATGACATTTGAAGACAGTTAAGTAACTGTGTGTTCATAGTAAAATACCCAATCTGGAGTAAGTCCGAGTAACTGTACACCTGATTTTTAAAGTAAAATCTTGAGAAATAATAAAATAAAAACATAATATTGTTAAAGAATATAAATTAAATGCATGCTTTGAAAAGATGATATTAAATTACTTAATGTTACACGAATGCGATTTTAAATCATTCTGTATAATAATAATAATAATAATAATAATAATTATTATTATTATTATTATTATCAGTATTATTATTATTATTTGAAAAGTACTGAATAAAATGTTGTTAATTAAAATTTATATACAATTTTACTAGCTAATTTTATTTTGTTCTTGGGGACTTGATTTGATTAAGATACATGTATGATACAATTACTGAATTACTGATATGATCCGGAGTTTGATAAGCGAAAAATATCATTTATATTATGTCTTTCTTGAATATGTATGATCATCAGCAAAACACATTAATCACAGTATATTTGCAAAGCATTAAAACCGGTAAAATTAATAATGTTTTCTATAAATGCTCTATTAGTTTTTTTCAAGATTTATTCACTCAGTATTTTAGCTTTTTTTACAAATATGTTGACGGGAAATATGCAACCCTTTGATGTTCACTCCCCATCTTTAAAAATTAAAAAAAAAACAAAAACAAATATATACTTATTTTTTATATAAAAGATTCGGTTGTTTTTGAAATCCGACTGATTATATTTTAAAAATTAAACATCTTAACAATATTTTGAAAACATTGATAACCAGCCGATGCCCATTGAATATTTTTGCCAACTGACGATTCTCATATAATCGTTAACAAATATTTGTTATGTTCTGAAAGATTCAGTAACAGCGAACAGAGATGTTAACAAATTATTGTTAACCTATTTTCTTTCTGCATCGTTGTCAAGGAGAATAGTATGAGCTTTAACAAAGATTTGTTAAACTCCCATGACTGACGGTAGATTCAATAACAGCGAACAGAGATGTTAACAAATTATTGTTAACAGTTCGGCCAATTTTCTTTCCACATCTCTGTCACGTGCAGAGAATAGTATAAGCTTTAACAAAGATTAGTTAAACTCCTACGACCGACAGTAGTTTCAGTAACAGCGAACAGAGATGTTAATAAATTATTGTTAACCTTTCGGCCGATTTTCTTGCCACATCTCTGTTAAGTGACGGGAATAGTTTAACAAAGATTTGTTAAACTCCGATGTTCAAGTGAAATAGTAACATAGTGTATGCTGTTATTTAGTACAAGCTTTAACAAATATTTGTTAAAAGACGGTATTTCTTGAAACTTTGTTGAAATAAAAAAAACTGAAAAAGTTGTAGAAACTTACAACTTGATCACGTGGAAATGATCAAACACAATTGGAAGCTGTTTGTAACAATTTTTAATTTGAGACATGATGAAGCCGTGTTTCCCAAAGAGAGAAATTGCTACAAGAACTTAAGAATAATATTTATTTCAGTTTTATTTTTTTAATACAAAGTGAAGCTGTGTACCCAAATAGATTAATAATTATTGCTTACATGCATTCAACACTTTATGCCAAAATCTTTAAGATCAAATTTGACAGAGTTATGCCTCTTCTTGTACATGGACTTTTTATTTCTAACCTGACTATGTACCTAAGCAACAAGTGTTTAACTAAATTCCCATCTAAATTATTGTATAAATGACAAAACAGTGTTTTGCAAAGAGTAACATTTTGATGAGCATTTTCTCATTATTTTTTTAGTTACAGGCACGGCAAAGCTGTGTTTTAACCGATTCCTCCATAGATTCATCATTATTGTGTGTGCGAAAAGTTTACATTTAGATCAGCCGGAACATTCATGCTTTCTGATCAGGATCTAACCTTGTTGCTTTTTTATTCATTAGGTAATTTCTGACCATTATGCAACCTGTACAGATCCTGATCAGACAGCAAAGATGAGCCAGTTGATCTTGATCTTCACTGATCACACATGCGTAAAAAGGAGTATGTGTGGAAACTTTGTCAAAATGACAAATGGTCCCAAAACTGTAACCCAATAAAAAACCTACCGTATAAGTGGTTATTTCTGAAGGCTCCAAATTCTCCTTTAATATTTTTATTGATGTGTGTTAAATTTCTTTCCTTTTTATAAAAATATTTTAGATTAATATACTGGGAATAGTACATTATTTAAAGAAGTGGTGTGGTGTTCAGGAAAAGTGAAATTCTTCAATACATGCATTTGATGTTTTATTAATTTCTTGTGGCAAATTTAAAGTTCATGCGGCGTAGCTGCAGTGTTTACCACATTTGGAGGAAATGTTTATTAAAGGCTTAAGTGAACCACTATTTTGTCATATATTTCATTAATTTTGGTGTTCTGAAATTTCTTTGGTATTTTGGGGAGAATAGTTCATGCCATTGCCAGGTATTTCTTCTTCAAATAATTCAGACTTTATACTTCCTTTTTCTTTCATTAATATTATTAAAAAAAATCTTAACTATTTTAGTTTTTTACATACCCAAGTGAAGCCACTGGTCTTCAAAAGTGAAGCCACTGGGCTTCAAACACTTTAAACAACCCAAATGCTTTCCATACCCAAATGAAAGCCATCAGATATGGACTACATCTTAAACCATTCTGTCTGATCAGAAAGTAACAGCTTGTATTTAGATTCTTCAGGTTATTTCTGACAAATCGTTAACATTTTAGATCCAGATCATATGACACATATGTGGTAGCTGATCTGGATCTATACTGGTAGCCCATGTGATAAAAGGCATATTATCTGGAGTAAAATGTTAAATTTAATGTTTACAAGATGAATAATTTCTCAACTGTTAACACCTCCTGTCATATTTCAGGTCCAGGTGATGCTAGAAAGATGACACAGTCAATGATGGGTTAGTGCAGCTTTGACAGCAGTATCACAATGAAGTGTCTAAGACTGGCATGATGATGCAAACAAAATTACTCTTGTAGGTTTATGGTTTTATTTTTATTAAAATTATTTTCTTATTAATAAACATAGTATTGGAACTTATAAATTTCCTTAACACATCTCAAATCTTTCACCATTCTAAATACCATTGTATCTGAATAATTTTTCAATGGTAGATCTTTTTATTTTAAAATTTATTTTTGTATTGCTTACTGATCATTTTTTGGTACCAGCTATGTACATTCATGCAGTCTGATCTAGATCTACACTTCTAAATGAATGACTCGGAAAAAAATTAAACATTTAATTCAGTTTTCAGTAGTTAAGATTCTTTGCGGCGCTTAGGAAAAACACATCCGAAAAGTGGCTATATCCATCAAGTGCGGGTTATAGATGAATTGTTCCTTCACATATTGAATGAACTACTCGCATTGTTTGATGAACCCTTTCCTCTATATATATACGCCTTTTAACGCATGTGCGACCAGTGTGTATCCTGATCAGGATCTGCACTTATCGCATGTTGGTCAGACATAAATTAATGAATCAAACGGATGTGCTGGCTGATCTGGATCTAACCTGTTGGCCCGGGCAATAAAGGTGTATCTGTGGAGCAAAGGGTTAAATTCTGTTGTCTGACTGCTCTTTTCACATGATGTTTTATTAAACATAACTTATGTTTACAGGGGGAGTTGAGTGACAATTACGGGCTGCAGTATACCAGAAATCTCAGTTGTGACTGCCTGTTCGCTTAAAGATCTGCTCAGACCCGGGTGGAAATGCGGTGGGAATAACGGAATGTTTACTTCATTAAAATCTCTATTTAACATTTGACCATTATAATTGCTTTCCATGGAAATTCCTAGAAAACAGATTGCAAAAACTTACAATTTAAAGAAAACCAAAAAAGTTTTAGAAAACCTTTAATGGCCTGTGTTACCAAAAGTTATGGATTAATATTCGATTTAAAAGAAAATTATTGTTATATGTTAACTGAACCCTGGATTAGACTTTTATTACATGACCACAAGAAAAATCTTCAAAAAAATCTTTAAATGACAACCAGATTGAAATCCTGATATGCATGACCAAATGGGTTTCGGTCTATTTCACATTTATCAGAAATTGTAGATAACTATGACTCATTTAGTGTTGCTTAGTCCGTTTTCTGTAGGAGGGGCAGGGCTTTAATAACAGTTTTCAATATATTGATAGGAAACTTGAAACATTTGTTCAATATCAAATGTAAATTATTGGGACACAATTCTCATGTGGTTCAGTGCATTCTTCGTTGGAGGTGCAAAGGGTTTTTGGAAATCTTGTGGTATGAACTGCTTCTAGGATTCTAAGGATATTGACTTTAAGAAAATTAGGATATTAACCAGCAGGTTATTATTATTTATTATCAGATATTTGTCACAAAAATGTCATGTCTCTGATGACAAAGCAGTATCAGTAATTATAGCAGATATTAATCACCTTCATTGATAGCTCTAGTTTTAAATGTCTTTAATTATTGTTCTTCTGTAGGAATTTTGCTAAGGATTTGCCATCACAATTTTTTACCAATTGCCAAATTTGTTAAAATTAACCAGTCCAAAAAAGTGATTCTATAGTAATCATAATGGTTGCTAAATTTTTTGTATACTGTTCCTATTTTTCAGTTGATTGGTAGCAAGATTCCAGTTCGTTGAAATCGTCAGCTGTCCATTTGATGACTAGTCCGCCGAAGTTGAGACCATTCAGTTACTTTCATGACTTGACATTCATATTTTCGGGTGAAGAATCTCTGGCAGTAATCATTTTTCTCCTTTTGCCAAATATGAAGAAAGTTAAAACCAATTTTAATGACATTTAAGACTGAAACTCGGAAGTTAAAAGCAATTTTTGGTGACATTTAAGACACATGACATTCATATTTTTGAGTGAATCGGCAGTGAAAACCATCATTCTTCCATCTCTTGGTAACCCTGGAGAAGTTAAAACCAATTGCAATGACATTCATGATTTGACATGTATTTTGCCATTGTAAATCGATTCCAATATATATTTTTATTTGGATGTTGCAATTTAATCATTGTTGAGAAAACAAATTGTACAATGTACAGTCTTCGCAATTTTATTTAATTGCTGAGTGTGAATATTGACAGTTTTAATTGATTTCTGTGTATATTATATGTGTTTATTGCTAGTTTGATTATTGATAATATTGTATTAATTGCCAGTTTATTTGATTGCCAAGTACATTTAATATAAGGGTTTTATTGCTCTTCTATTTGATTGCTGTGTATATTGTATGTGTTTATTGCTTGCTTACTGATTAAGTATATTGTATGTGTTTAATTGATTGCTGAGAAAATTGTATGGTTATATTGCTCTTCTAATTTATTTTACAATGTATGGTAGTACAGTATGCAAGAACAATAACTCTACCTTCACTATTTTTTTTAGTTATTCCTCTTTATCATATTTACTTGATATATTTTGTCCGGAGCAATACTCCAAAACTACTAGAGGGATTTTATTCAAACTTCATACACTGACAGAGCACATTGGTAGGTAGTGCAGTGTGCAAGTCCAATAACTCTACCTTGCCTATTCTTTAGAGTTATTCCCCTTTATCAGATTTACTTGATGTTTTTGAGCATTGCATTGGACACATTTTTTGTAGTTATGTGTCAGCATTGTTGACAAAATTATGCCTCTAAGGCCTCGGATGCAGTACAATATGAATCACTATCATAACTCTTGACTTCGATATGTATGCATTTTATTGCATGTGTGACTAGTGTAGATCTCGATTATTTCGCACATTTGTAATGTCTGATCGTCCTTAGGACCTTCACTGTTTTCATTTTGGTTAGAAATAATACATATATTAGAATGCGAACAGTGTAGATCCTGATCAGATGGGACAACTGTGCCCACTGATCAAATTCTACACTGTTTAATTTTCAATAAAGGTGTATAGATCTATCAAGTTATGGGTTAATACCAGTATAGCTTTTATTAGATATGAACTAAAAAGATATATCAAACTGTTTGTTTAATGATTTATTAGGTTATTTCTGACCAGAAATCAAACAGTGTAGATCCTGATTACATGGAATGTGTGTTCTGCCAGACCGGGATCTGCAATAAAATGTTGCATATATACTGAGAGAAAAAAGTTTAGCAAGTTTGGAAATATTTCACTGGTTTATTGAAACTATACCAATTAGACTATAACCAAGTACATAACTGGATAAAGCATTTAGTTTTCAATTGGTTTGTAACAATAAATTGTCAAAACCCTGTTGCCTTAGATCACTGTACAACCTGAAAGACGTTAGGGGTAAGGCGTCAAAAATCACAAGGAGTTCAGTATCGACAGTTCTGAGGCACACCCTAGTCCCAGAAGTATTCATGAGATCTCGGGCTATCTTCCCACTGGATATAAACCGGTTACGTCGAGAAAGCGTCGTGATGTGACGGTCTTCGTGTGGCGTTGTTTTCCGTGGTCTACCTGATCTGAGTCTGTCGTTGACTCGTCCTGTCTCCCTCAGACGGTTTCTAAGGCGTCTAATTGTAGATTCATAGCGATTGAAATGCCGAGCGGCAGCTCTCGCCGTCATACCAGCGTGGAGCATACCTACAGCTCTTTAACGTTCTTCTAACGTCATTCCTGGGCGACGCCCCATTGGAATTTCTTCGAGTTTTAAACTGGTTATTTTGTTTGTGGTAACAGCTCAAAACAATGAGGTATATTACTCGACTCTACACACTACCGAAATTGCAGTGCTTACATTGCACGTGATTTTTGATTTTCTTACGCTTCGCCGATAAAATACACGGTTTTCGAACAAACACAATAGATGTGTAAAGAGCATCGATAAACACACCATTTACATATAAAAACGTCTTCATTTGAAAGCTAAAAAAGAAAAAATAATATGTGTGAAAAACTTGCTAAACTTTTTTCTTTCAGTATATATATTATAGAGGAAAGGGTTAATTCAAACATGGTTTATTTGTTTCACAAAGGTATATTTACGAATGAATAGCACAGGATTATTGACTGGTTGTTCAAATGTGACTGATTTTACAGTTGTTCAAGGTAACTTCGATTTTTTCAATTTTATTTGTGAAATAAATCTTTGTGCAATACCAAGAATTGATTAAATTTGAATGGCTTTAAGGAATTTCAAGTTTTACTTATGATGAAATTTAAAACTATTACTATGTTGCCACCATTCTGTCAATTTCAAGTTACCTGGTTTCCATTTTGTTGATTTTTCAATTTTCAAAGGTTGAGAAAAAAACGCCAGAGTTTGTCTTAAAAGAAAACATTGGAAACTTTCAATCGTAAGTAAATTCAGCAGACAGTGAGTTACCCATAATTGCAAGAATGTATAGTGCTGTTTCGCAATACAGAATAGTTTCAATACATCAATGCAAATGGTAAAAGTGGTAACTTTTTATTTGCAGCCAGTATACATAATACTATATGAATACAGAATTTTATATCTAATATAAAGTATCAATTATGTTCACCATATCCATAAACTGTAATATACTAGTAAAATAAAACATTACAACAGAATGAAATTAGTTTTTAGTTATATTCATTTGCTATAATCCTAACATTAAAAACGTTAAGAAGATACCAACAGAGTGTTAATGAGCAGCCATTGTTCACTGTAGTTTCAGTTTTCGGTTGTCGATTCCGAGAGAGGCAGTGCCTTAGTTCATATTAGGGTATTATCTGGTTATCATATCCATGTCAGGCAGAGAGTCGTCCTAAATATATCGATTTTAAGTAAGCATATTCTATTCCATTGATTACAATATGACCTAATTATTTTTTGTTGTTTAGTAAATACTGATCATCAATCATAATTCTAGAAGAGACATATATACATTTTCCAGTTCTTAATAGTGCCTGCACTATGGACAGTGACTGTAACGCTGTATCAGCCATGGCTTGTACAGGAAGTTCGAGTAAGACGTGTACCTGTAAACCAGGATATAAACCTTCGTCAGATCAGTTATCATGCACAAAAGGTATTTTTTACGTACACGTTATTTTCATAGCGGTATGATTGTTCTCTGAAATGTTAAATTAAGTTTCAAGATAAGTTAATGTTTAATTAAAGTTAAAATTAAACATAAAGACAGGTGGATAATCCATGTTCAATTTCAGGCATTTGTTTAAGTAAGCAGGAGTTTCTTGTTTCTAAAAATTAAAAGACCACAGCATTATTTAAAAAAAGCGTGTTTTTAACTGGAAACAGTTAAGCTAGCTTTATTTACACTTAACCTTTCGTTGTTTTTTTTGTATGATACTTGTAATACACTGTTCAAGAAAGAAGGCAGTCAAACAACCTTCAGACGGAAGCGAATTATTACGATATTTATTTTAAAGAGTTATTAATATTCCTGTTATTAAAATAAGACTTAATACCTTTTTGCTGTCTGTGAATGTTAATCATAAAAATAATCATTGCCTCCTTCAGTACTAAATAGTGCCTTCACTCTGGACAGTTGCTCTGTATCAAAATCGGCTTGTACTCGAAGTTCTATTTAAGATGTGCATATGCAACCTAGATACAAACCATCGTCCCATCAGTAATTGTGTACATAAAGTGTCTTGCACGTTTTGCTTTATTCTTGTTTAATCAAAATATATTTTCTATTAAATGTGAAGAAAAGATTAAGAAACATGTGAACGAATTTTCATCTATTTTCATTTCAAGCACTTTTTTTCTCAGTAAATTCAACTAGACAACGATGCAGGTCTATATTTAACAAAATGTCTTTTAAACAAGTAATCAATAAGTTATCATTATTTTCACTAGTAACAACTTTTTAGTTATTTTGTACATTGTGTCATCCCACAATAACAGAAGCAGTCAAATGACCGGTAGAAGGAAGCAAGTGAATTCTTAAGATTTTGTATTTGATTCAAATATTGCAATGTCTCATTTTGCTCATTTGATCTAATTGATGCTTGTTGTTAACTTGTCATGCAAATGTTGACCAGAAATCGTAATCCTAAATAATTTTCCAGTTCTTAATAGTGCCTGCACTCTGGACAGTGACTGTAGCGCTGTATCAAACTCTGTATGTACCGACAGTTCAAGTAAGACGTGTACATGTAAACTTGGATACAAACTATCGTCAGATCAGTTATCATTCACCATAGGTGTCTAGCATGTCATATTTTTTCCATGCCAGATTTTTTTAAATAAAATTAAACAGGCTAAAATTAAAACTTAAAGCCCAGTAATGGATATGCGGCATACATCACAAGTAGGTTATAAACGTCGGTTCTAATTAGCCAATCAGCTGTATTATAAATGGCAATAGTTTCAGTTCTGCATTAAACGCAAATATTGAATACTTAAAACACTTATTATGTATCATTAAATTCACGACAATATTAATTATTTAATATGCGGTTCCATAGTGCAATAACTAAGGCAGTAAAACAACCAACCAAAAGGAAGCGAATTCAGGTTAAGATGTTGGTATAATAATCCAGTGATTGCAATACGACATAATGATGAAGTTTTGTTTCAGGGTAAAGTTTATCATAAATTGAAGTCCTAGAACATAATTAAATATGTTTTCCAGTTCTAAATAGTGGCTGCACCCAAGGAGGTGACTGTACCGCTCTATCAAACTCGGCTTGTTCTGGAAGTGTGTGTACATGTAAGCCAGGATACAAAGCATCATCTGATCAGTTATCATGTATCCAAGGTATCTTGCACGTTTTACTTTTTTAAAGCAACATGAATATTCTCTATAATTGAAAACTACAGTTGAAAATAACATTTCTAGCAAGGTTAACAGTTCATTTTCAAGCATGTGTTTATCTTAGGCGAGAACCATCGGACTAGGTAGAGAACGCAGTTAAACAACTGCTGCTGCTCTATACAAAAATTCATCTACATTAAACAACTAACGTATTTGTGTTCTCATCTCAAAACCCAATGATTTATTCGGTAACACAAACCGATAACAATGCAATCAAATAACAACCAGTGTGATAACAGGTTGGACTGTAAGTGATACATGTTCCGGTAATAAACATATGATTTAATGTTCTTTACTTGTACACGCCCGTTAACCATTCGCTCCACAGCCAAAAAGGGAACATTACAAAATGAGCGATAGCCACTTCCGGGATTGAGCGAAAGTAGACAAAAAAGCGAGTGTGACAAACTTTGTTTTCTCTTTTTAAGACAGAAAGACTTTTAAAAAAATCTGGGAATGTAGTGCCGTGTAAGAATGATGAAGCTTCACGGAAAACAAGGTTACATATATTAAAGATGTAAACTGCTCCTGCTAGAACTTTTTTCGCAGCGAACAATGGTGCTTTCTTTTTACAAACTGATTATTTCGACTTAGTTTTGTTCTTTGATTGCTATTAGAAATTATTTCTGTGTTGCGTGTGAATCAATTACCGGTTGCTAGTGACTGATGTACATACTTCGAATGATGTAATGCCTCTTTATTGCGATTTAGGTTCATTTTTCAAGAGGTGTAGGAGCGGAAGAGCAGGTTATTGACCGAAAACATAGGAGGCAGAGCGAAAACATAAAACCAGCCTACCTATGTTTGTCAGTCTAAACGTATTCACTTCACTCCTGGATTTTTCACGTACATATGCAACAGCTCCGAGACATTTCAGTATAAAATTGTATTATGTTTTGTTGAACAAAGTGTCGATTTATGTGGAAAAAATGTTGCAACGAGATGGAGTTTCCAATGAATGTTTTCATCGCACCTACAAATATTTATCTTTGGATTTCGAAGAGTAAACGACTAGCACCATTACATGACAATTAATCATCGTATCAAAAGCTAGTAAAAGTCGATATATCTTAAAGAAGAATTTTGTAATAAAAGTAAAGATGCAGGAAAGTCTGAAAACTAGCCTTTTGAATTGTTTGGGTTTGACAGTGACAGTGTGATTTAAATCGCCTGTTGTTTATTATTCTGTTTTCTTCATAACATGGTATTTATATATATTTTTATTCTAAAGATTTGAGATATAATATATGAGTATAAATGTGTTTGGAAATATTATATCTGATCACAATATAGTCATGAACGTTTATCTATAAATAAAAAGTCACTTCATAGAAGGTGTATATAAAATTTTCACCATATGCTTTAAGGGAGCCAGTTTATACTGAAAATTGTAGTAGTATATATAAATCTCCTGTTGAAATATCACTTTAATAAACATACTTACTTACGTGGAAATATAACCGGAGAATGTCGATCAAATTGAAATATTTAAAATACATGTCGAGGGCTGAACGGAAAACTGTCGTAACTCACATTTTTTTCAAAAATCATATTTTTGCATTTTTGACATTCTTTACCACTAATACATATGTACAAAAAATCTTAGCACCATATTCTTATTTTAAGTCACATAAATATGACAGTTGCAAAAAAGTCGTATCTCAATCCCTATATTTTTAGAAATGGAAAACTGTCGTAACTTGAGTTACATACAGTTTTCCATAATGAGAGTTCATATTACATACAATGATCTTAATGGAAAACTGTCGTATCTTAGATCATGAAATAATTTCATGAACAACTGATGATGTCATCATTGTGATATCATGATATCTGGAACTGTTCAACCTTCACAGTACAGAGTATGAATACAATATTTTTCTTGAGAGCTAAACATGAGAAATTTAGCAAACTTTTCTGAGAGTAAGTCTTAACCGAGGTTATGACTACAACAATTAATGTAATTTTAATATCTTCGCATTGATTTGGAGTAAACTCTTGAAACTTTAGATAACTAAATACACCAGTTTCACTTCTTTTAATGGTATTGTCATTCAAATACGTATTGTGCCCCGTACATTCAATCAGTGCTGTTACTAGTTACGTCCTTTGAAGGTCATTCTGCACGATACTTATGTACTAGGTTAATAGTACTAGTAAAATCTCTTTTGTTTTAATATTTCTGCCACTTTAAAGATGAGTGGTTTCAATATCCCAGTCTATACAGTTTTGGATATTGTTCAGTCACCCCAAGGATATATTTCCTGCTTTTTAAATTTTGCCTTTGGGATCCCCTGTCAAAATTCCATTCTGTTTAGATCCACCAATTGTTTTCTTGTTTAGCGAAAACCCATTCTTTTATCTGGGGACCAATGCCGCTGAACTTGGAATGGTAGTAATCTGAAAATACCGCATTGAAAGTTCCATCACATGCATTCCATCGTTTGGGATGGACCAAAATTTTACGTTGGGGATGGACCAAAATTTTACTGTTTATTGATTAAATATTGTGTTGCGCTCAACCCGGGGCTAGGTGGCTTGGGGAGTAATATGCATTTCCATTACTGTCAATGAACAGGCTCAATCAAACCGAGTCATATTTGTCGTGTTTGGTGTCTTTGAAAGTTCCCTTTTCATCTATTTCAATAGCTTTTGTGAGAAGGATAGACTGAAACCAGTCTAAAATGCAACAACATCTTTTACATAACTGAAACGCCATCGCATCAACCAAATCAAACAAAGTTGACAAAAGTTATTAAAAATCTTTGTTTAAATAAGAATACAGTGGTTCACGTCCAAGTGAAACATAACCACAACAGGCCTTTTGTGCCTTTTGTTTTTACCCTTTCCTTGATAAAAATATTTATGGTTTTCACAGGAATGTTGGAAGTTTAATGGTAATTAAATAAGAAAAGTGAAAATGAGATATGGTGTGATGTGCTGAAGTTTGAAGATGATACTCCGATTTCACACTGAGATTTTTGGGCTGTTTCCTCTTTCCTAAAAGTGTATTTTCTCCAAAATCATAATATTTCCTAATTCTTTTTTCATTTTTTTCTCCTTCTGATTAAATTATTTTTATGACTTCAAGACATATTTTTGTATATTCAACCTTCAACAAAAGATCATTGCCTTGAATCATTGCTTTTTTACCACTGTACATAAATACAGGCAAGAGCTGAAGTTATTGTAAAAGTAAAGTAACCAAAATTTGAAAAGATACCTTACTATCCCAGTTTTGAAAATTGCACACATTTTCCCAATTGAAACATGCAAAATATGGTGTTTTTTTTTCTTTTAAGTACACTATATGGACAGAAATTGGGATAGGAGTTTGCAGTGCAAACTTTTCCCATTTATTGCTTCATTAAGGGTTCCTTAAGTCATTAACACATGCCCAATTGTGGCATTAAATATAGCTTAAAACCTACTATAGAACCTACCAATTTTTATCATTCTGTGGTTAACTTCATTTTGAGTAGATATTTTTTTAATTTATCTATTTTGCGACAAGAATGTTTGCCTCTGTGGCACAGACAAACATTTTTATATCAGTTGGTTTAGTCATTTTGTATCTCTGAGGTTTTATTAAATTATCTTCGAATATAATTATGTTTATGATCTTTATTAAATAATATATAAAGTTTACAAATAAATTGCTCTTGTGATTTGACCATGATCTCAAAGCTTTAATACATTTGGCTCATCTGTCAATCAACACAGTTGTTACCGAATAAAAGGAAAAGGAAAAGAAAATTAAATTTTGCCATAATTAATCACACTACTCTGTTGGATTACTCCATGGTCAGAAATAACGTAATGATTCTAAAAGCGAACATAATTATTAGATCCAAACAAGGCAGAACAGATGTGCCGGCTGATAGACACTGTTAGCCCATCACACCCAGCAATAAAAGGTATAACCATGGAGTAAAGGGTTGTGCTCCTTGCTTTCAGCTCATTGATTTTGCCAAAAAGGGGTTATTTTTCCATTACAGTACAAATTCTGTTGCAATCATTGTATCAATAACAAAATCCATTAAATACTGGAAAAAAGATTTTTTTTGCGAATAAAATTAAAAACAAAATGTACAAAAATAGCAGTAAATAATTGTCTTTCAGTGAAACCATACTCATCCAAGTTTTGCCTTATAGGTCATATTAATATCTCCTGTTTGAAAAGAAAAAAACTAGTTTGTTATTATAGTCAAAATTAATTTCTGATATGAAACTTATCTGAATTCCTTTTCTTCATCAAAAATATTCATAATGGTTGAAAGTAAAAGACATTTTGGATTAGTTTCCAAAAATTTACTAAGACTTTCACAAACTTCATGTTAATCTATGGAAGTCAATATGCAAAACAAGTACCCGTATACAGTTGAATTTTTAAATACCTACAGTTGAATCTGCCTTAGAAGACACCTGTATTCAGCAGCCATCTGTCTTAAACTGACATCTTGTTATAATTTTTACCTGTCTTAAACAGCCACCCAAGTTATACAGTCACTTTTTGTCACTCCCTTAGGTGGCTGCTTAATGCAAGTTTGACTGTATATAAAAAGAATACTATCAAATGTTAAACATTTGATAAAACAAGAATTTGGCAAATAATAAATCCAGTATACTGCTTATAAATCAACAGTCTGGGTTGAAGTTAATTTCCTTTAGTCGAAAACTGATCAACATGCATCAAAATATACATTTTAAGACCTATAAGACTTTAAAGGAAGTGAATAAAATACAATGGATACCAAAAACGGTCCAAAGAAGGTATTACTATCACTTTTAATGTCAAAAGATGATAAGCTGTTTTGAGTTACGACAGTTTTCCATTCATTTTAGTATCAGTATTTTAAACATCTCAGATGTAAAACTGTCGTAAGTCAAAAATTATTCAATATTATCTCAAATAATTTGTTTTTCAAAACATTATATTTTATTATAGTAAAATATTGATATTTTATGCCTATTTGTTCAATAAAAACTTAAGAAAAATATTCTAGTAACAAAATATACAGTTTTTTGCTTCTCCTGTAAACTTTTGAAAAGGTGAGTTACGACAGTTTTCCGTTCAGCCCTCGATGTATAGATTTGATTCTGTATTCGTGATAATCAAGAAACGAAACTGACAGTTATCCTGTGGATTTTTTTATAGTCATCCTTTTTATATTTAACATATTTCTATTCTGTCTCGGTAAATGATGAATAAATCCGTTTTTCTTCTTCTTTGATGATAGCATTTTTCTTGCACCCTTTAAACGCTCCCATCTGAAAGAAACAAAACAAATCACAAATAACACAAAACATATTATTCAATACGGCTTCATTTTGCAACAACATCGTTAAAAATAAATTTATTTAAATATGGAAAATGAACATATTTAACAATAAAAGAAATACTGCATACTCGGTTAAAGTAAGCCTAGTTATGGATAGAAGTGGTAATGCATATTGCTGCCCACTACGCCTAGCCTCATGTTGAGTAAAACTTATGTACACATACTCGTACATTACACATACATAAAATATTCTATTTTTTATCAATCCCAAACGTTAACTTGTATATTGCGCTGAACACGAAACCCTCAATGAATGCAATGAAGTTATGTTTTCGCTCTGCATCCTATGATTTCGCTCCACAACTTGCTCTTTCGCCCCTACACCTCTTGAAAAATGAGCATTTATCATTTAAAGAGACGTTACACCATTTGAAATCTTCACAGCAGTCACTAGCGACATTTGTTCGATTTACACATAACATAGAAATAATTTCTAAAAGCAATCAAAAAACAAAATTAAATCGAAATGGCAAGTTTGTAAAGAAACATGCATCATTGTTCGCTGGGAAAAAAGTTCTAGCCGAAGCATTTTACATGTTTTAAATATGAAACCGTGTTTTCCGTGCAGCTTCATCATCCTTACACGGCACTACATTCCCCGATTTTTGAAATAATTCGTCTTTCTGTCTTATAAAGAGAAAAAAATGTTTGCCAACAAATCAGCGCTTTCGCTCAATCCCGGAAGTGGCTTTCGCTTATTTTGTTATGTTCTCTTTTTGGTTGTGGAGCGAATGTTTACCGGGCGTGTTGTAGTAAATGTTAAAGATAAAGCGTAATCCATGAAGAAACATGTGTTAATATTACAGTTCTAAATAGTGCATGCTCTCAAGACAGTGACTGTAGCACTGTGTCAAATTCGGCTTGTGGTGGAAGTTCAACATGCTCATGTAAACCTGGATACAAACCATCAACTGACCAGTTATCATGTATAATAGGTATATTTCACGCATTTTCGTTTTTCGAAACAGCATGAACACTCTCTTAAATGCAATATACAGCTGAAAACAAAATGTATAGATCGCCAGCTGAACATTTAATTAATTTTCAGGCATGTAAGATACATGTAGTAGGCGGGAACCGTCGGTTCTAGGTAGGGTTGCACTTTAAACAATGACTGAAGCTCTGGAAATATAGATTTATAACATCATAAAATTTATCATCGCATGGAAACTCAAAAAAAAAACAACATACATTAAAACAACAAAACAATTCATATATGAATTAAGACAGCCATGTCAATCAACATAATATGATAATTTTAATTATGAAACAGGAACTTACTAGCAAAGTATGAGATTGCATGATTCTGATTGGATAATAAACTGGTCCAATATGAATAAAATCACTTCCTATTAAAAACAAAAATGCCGCCATTTTGGAATTGCTAAGTCAATTTTTATGGATAAAATGGTAAAAGATAGTATGACTTTGGGCAGTCGAGGTGCAGTTACGCAAAGCGGCAGAGGATAAGTCTATGTTGCTGATTTTGGTGATATCATTCTGTGTAATAAAACTTTTCTGTGTAATAAATATCTTTGAGTTTATCTAGCCAGTACAACAACAACGCAGATGTCTGCAGCAATAATTCTTGAAACTATAAAAAACCCTGAATTTTAAGGGAAATACTCTTGATTTGAGCAATATTATTCAGCAGAACTTTGCAAAAAGGATAGTTTGGATAACTCACAGACATGTTAAATTGAGTATTAATTTACATGTTTAAGTCGTGGTTGGAATGTGCCAGAAAAGAACATTTATTTTGGATATATTTGGATATTAATAATAATTAACTAAATTAAGACTGGATGAACAAGAGAGTTGGCTGCCACAGTGTGTAGGAATGTTCAGGTTGTTTTTGTATTCAAAAAAAAAAACAACTTTCATATCTGCAACTCCTTGGTAGCTTATACCAGCCAGGTCTATAGTCTATACTGTACATAGACCGATTGAAGATGCCAGACATAAGAATCAGAGTTGACACTTCATCTCTTCAGGCGGTAAATAAGCAAATTTAATGTCTTAAACTATGAATATTGTGTTAATGAATAAAATTGTCATTAATCAAGTGAATTCATATTGACCTTGTTATTGGGCCTCAAGCAGTCATATAAGCCCTCGGCCTTCGGCCTTGGGAAAATATGACTACCCTTTGCCCAATAACAAGTCCAATATGAATTCACTTGATTAATAACATTATATTACTGCCTAAGCCGCCTAGCCCCGGGTTGAGCGCAACTCAATATTTACATCAATAAGTGTGACACAAACGGGTAAAATTAACCCTTATTTCAATTGTGGTCCTCTATTATGAACACTGTAAACTATATCATTATTGAACTGGGCTAAACCCAGGACTAGGCGGCGTGGGAAAAAGATTCTCATATACATTTCCATTACTGTCCATGATCAGGCTCAACCAAACCGAGCCTTAAATATTTTCATATGTGTCGTGTTAGGAGGCTTTCAAAGTTCCCTTTTAATCTGTGTGTTCATTATAAAACTTCAAACCAAATGTTTAATTCGTTGACACTAGACAGCTGCCAAGTCAATCAAATAAACGTCAGAAAGATATATGTAGCTGGCTGGTCGAAGAGTTGGAGTAAGTTAAAATAATTATGTACCAGTGATTAAGATATTAAAAATATAAGCTAATTTATTTCATCATCTAGTAAATGTCTTAAAAAGACATATATTATACATAGCAATGTCTGATCAGTTATCATATTTAATGTTTGGCATTCCCGCCGTTTTTTTACTAGTCAATGCACTTGAAACAATGAGTGCAGCTGCTTTCATTTCTACTAAAATCTGTATGATACATGCTGGGGCAAGTGTAAGGTTGGTGCATTATAGGGTATAATCGGGTATCATATCCGGTTACCAAGTCAGGCAAAGAGTCGTCCTAAAGATAACGATTTTAAGTTAGCATATTCTATCCCATTGATTACAATATGACCTAATTATTTTTATTTGTTAAGTTAATACTGATCATTAATCATAATTATAGGAGAGACATATATGCATTTTCC
The DNA here is from genome assembly GCA_038501625.1 of Corbicula japonica. Lineage (NCBI taxonomy): Eukaryota > Metazoa > Mollusca > Bivalvia > Venerida > Cyrenidae > Corbicula > Corbicula japonica. The sequence continues at coordinate 3,437,254 of JAZAYU010000023.1, forward strand.
AGTTCTTAATAGTGTCTGCACTATGGACAGTGACTGTAACGCTGTATCAGCCATGGCTTGTACAGGAAGTTCGAGTAAGAAGTGTACCTGTAAACCAGGATACAAACCATCGTCAGATCAGTTATCATGTACAAAAGGTATCTTTTACGTACACGTTATTTTCAAAGCACTATGATTGTTCTCTAAAATGTTAAATTAAGTGTCAAGATAAGTTAAAGTTTCATTAAAGTTAAAATTAAACATTAAGACAGGTGGATAATCCATGTTCAATTTCAGGCATTTGTTTAAGTAAGCAGGAGTTCCTTGTTTCTTAAAATTAAAAGACCACAGCACTGTTTTAAACAAGTGTGTTTTTAACTGGAAAAAACTTAACTTGGTACACTTAACCTTTCGTATTATACTTGTAATACACTGTACAAGAAAGAAGGCAGTGAAACAACCTTCAAACGGAAGCGAATTATTACGATATTTATTTTAAAGAGTTATCAATATTCCTGTTTATTAAAATATGACTTAATGCCTTTTTGCTCTCTGTGAATGTTTATCATAAAAAAAATTCATTCACGAGACATTTATGCCTCCTTCAGTACTAAATAGTGCCTTCACTCTGGACATTTACTGTAGCTCTCTACCAAACTCGGCTTGTACTCGAAGTTACATTTAAGACGTGCACATGCAACCTAGATACAAACCATCGTCCCAGTGTTTTTATGCCAAATATTTTGAAAAATAGTGCCCTATTCCCCCCCCCCCCTCAAAATAGTATTTATTTTTCCCCCACATCAAACAAAAAATTCCCTCTTTGATGGAGTCTGTTACGGATGGTTCGTATCAGTAATTAGGTACCTAATGTGTCTTGCAAGTTTTGCTTTATTCTTGTTTAATCAAAATATATTTTCTATTAAATGTGAAAAAGTTTAAGAAACATATGAACGAATTTTCATCTCTTTTCATTTCAAGCACGTATTTTTCTCACTAGTAAATTCAACTAGACAATGATGCTTGTCTATATTTAGCATTATGTCTTTTAAACAAGACATTCATAAGTTATCATTATTTTCACTAGTAACAAACTTATTTATTTATTTCAAACATTGTGTCATCCCACAATAACAGAAGCAGTCAAATGACCGTTAGAAGGAAGCAAGTGAATTCTAAAGATTTTGTATCTGATCTGATTCAGTTATTGCAATGTCTAAATTTTGCTCATTTGATCTAATGCATGTTTGTTGTAAATTTGTCATGCATATGTTGACCAGAAATCGTAATCCTAGATGAATTTTTCCAGTTCTTAACAGTGCCTGCCTTCTGGACAGTGACTGTAGCGCTCTATCAAACTCTGTTTGTACCGGCAGTTCAAGTAAGACGTGTACATGTAAACCTGGATACAAACCATCGTCAGATCAGTTATCATGTATCATAGGTATCTTGCATGTTGTTTTTTTTTTTTTCATGCCATATTGAATTTTTTATAAAATTAAACAGGCTTAAATTTCAAATTCATCTACATTAAACAACTAACGTATTTGTGTTCTCATCTCAAAACCCAATTATTTATTCGGTAACACAATCCGATAACAATGCAATCAAATAACAGCCAGTGTAATAACAGGTTGGACTGTAAGTGATACATGTTCCGGTAATAGACATATGATTTAATGTTCTTAACTTGTACACGCCCGTTAACCATTTGCTCCACAACCAAAAAAAAAGAACATTACAAAATGAGCGAAAGCCACATCCGGGATTGAGCAAAAGTAGACAAAAAGCGAGTGTGACAAACATTTTTTTCTCTTTTTAAGACAGAAAGACTTTTCAAAAAATCTGGGAATGTAGTGCCGTGTAAGAATGATGAAGCTTCACGGAAAACAAGGTTACATATATTTAACATGTAAACTGCTCCTGCTAGAACTTTTTTTCGCAGCGAACAATGGTGCTTTCTTTTTATAAACTGATTATTTCGACTTAGTTTTGTTCTTTGATTGCTATTAGAAATTATTTCTGTGTTGCGTGTGAATCAATTACCGGTTGCTAGTGACTGATGTACATACTTCGAATGATGTTATGCCTCTTTATTGCGATTTTGGTTCATTTTTCAAGAGGTGTAGGAGCGGAAGAGCAGGTTGTTGACCGAAAACATAGGAGGCAGAGCGAAAACATAAAACCAGCCTACCTATGTTTGTCAGTCTAAACGTATTCACTTCACTCCTGGATTTTTCACGTACATATGCTACAGCTCCGAGACATTTCAGTATAAAATTGTATTATGTTTTGTTGAACAAAGTGTCGATTTATGTGGAAAAAATGTTGCAACGAGATGGAGTTTCCAATGAATGTTTTCATCGCACCTACAAATATTTATCTTTGGATTTCGAAGAGTAAACGACTAGCACCATTACATGACAATTAATCATCGTATCAAAAGCTAGTAAATGTCGATATATCTTAAAGTAGAATTTTGTAATAAAAGTAAAGATGCAGGAAAGTCTGAAAACTAGCCTTTTGAATTGTTTGGGTTTGACAGTGACAGTGTGATTTAAATCGCCTGTTGTTTATTATTCTGTTTTCTTCATAACATGGTATTTATATATATTTTTATTCTAAAGATTTGAGATATAATATATGAGTATAAATGTGTTTGGAAATATTATATCTGATCACAATATAGTCATGAACGTTTATCTATAAATAAAAAGTCACTTCATAGAAGGTGTATATAAAATTTTCACCATATGCTTTAAGGGAGCCAGTTTATACTGAAAATTGTAGTAGTATATATAAATCTCCTGTTGAAATATCACTTTAATAAACATACTTACTTACGTGGAAATATAACCGGAGAATGTCGATCAAATTGAAATATTTAAAATACATGTCGAGGGCTGAACGGAAAACTGTCGTTACTCACATTTTTTTCAAGAATCATATTTTTGCATTTTTGACATTCTATACCACTAATACATATGTACAAAAAATCTTAGCACCATATTCTTATTTTAAGTCACATAAATATGACAGTTGCAAAAAAGTCGTATCTCAATCCCTATATTTTTAGAAATGGAAAACTGTCGTAACTTGAGTTACATACAGTTTTCCATAATGAGAGTTCATATTACATACAATGATCTTAATGGAAAACTGTCGTATCTTAGATCATGAACTAATTTCATGAACAACTGATGATGTCACCATTGTGATATCATGATATCTGGAACTGTTCAACCTTCACAGTACAGAGTATGAATACAATATTTTTCTTGAGAGCTGAACATGAGAAGTTTAGCAAACTTTTCTGAGAGTAAGTCTTAACCGAGGTTATGACTACAACAATTAATGTAATTTTAATATCTCCGCATTGATTCGGAGTAAACTCTTGAAACTTTAGATAACTAAATACACAAGTTTCACTTCTTTTAATGGTATTGTCATTCAAATACGTATTGTGCCCCGTACATTCAATCAGTGCTGTTATTAGTTACGTCCTTTGAAGGTCATTCTGCACGATACTTATTTACTAGGTTAATAGTACTAGTAAAATTTCTTTTGTTTTAATATTTCTGCCACTTTAAAGATGAATGGTTTCAATATCCCAGTCTATACAGTTTTGGATATTGTTCAGTCACCCCAAGGATATATTTCCTGCCTTTTTAAATTTTGCCTTTGGGATCCCCTGTCAAAATTCCATTCTGTTTAGATCCACCAATTGTTTTCTTGTTTAGGGAAAACCCATTCTTTTATCTGGGGACCAATGCCGCTTAACTTTGAATGGTAGTAATCTGAAAATACCGCATTGAAAGTTCCATCACATGCATTCCATCGTTTGGGATGGACCAAAATTTTACGTTTGGGATGGACCAAAATTTTACTGTTTATTGATTAAATATTGTGTTGCGCTCAACCCGGGGCTAGGTGGCGTGGGGAGTAATATGCATTTCCATTACTGTCAATGAACAGGCTCAATCAAACCGAGTCATATTTGTCGTGTTTGGTGTCTTTGAAAGTTCCCTTTTCATCTATTTCAATCGCTTTTGTGAGAAGGATAGACTGAAACCAGTCTAAAATGCAACAACATCTTTTACATAACTGAAACGCCATCGCATCAACCAAATCAAACAAAGTTGACAAAAGTTATTAAAGATCTTTGTTTAAATAAGAATACAGTGGTTCACGTCCAAGTGAAACATAACCACAACAGGCCTTTTGTGCCTTTTCTTTTTACCCTTTCCTTGATAAAAATATTTATGGTTTTCACAGGAATGTTGGAAGTTTAATGGTAATTAAATAAGAAAAGTGAAAATGAGATATGGTGTGATGTGCTGAAGTTTGAAGATGTTACTCCGATTTCACACTGAGATTTTTGGGCTGTTTCCTCTTTCCTAAAAGTGTATTTTCTCCAAAATCATAATATTTCCTAATTCTTTTTTCATTTTTTTCTCCTTCTGATTAAATTATTTTTATGACTTCAAGACATATTTTTGTATATTCAACCTTCAACAAAAGATCATTGCATTGAATCATTGCTTTTTTACCACTGTACATAAATACAGGCAAGGGCTGAAGTTATTGTAAAAGTAAAGTAACCAAAATTTGAAAAGATACCTTACTATCCCAGTTTTGAAAATTGCACACATTTTCCCAATTGAAACATGCAAAATATGGTGTTTTTTTTTCTTTTAAGTACACTATATGGACAGAAATTGGGATAGGAGTTTGCAGTGCAAACTTTTCCCATTTATTGCTTCATTAAGGGTTCCTTAAGTCATTAACACATGCCCAATTGTGGCATTAAATATAGCTTAAGGTGGATGGACATGTTGCTCACTCAGTTTTTGACGTCAAAAATTAAATTTTGTCCAAATCATAAGAAATTTGGTCAGAATAATGTGTGAGGATCGTTTTATTGAAATATGCAAAATATGTTCACTTGCCGACGACGGATATTGAAAAACAGCGCCATCTATGAAGGCACCCTAATTTCCTCCGTTTTTCATTAAGCGTAGAGATTTAACTATGTAGTTTACGCCCAAATGATACGAAATTTGCACTGAACATGCACCAGTACAAGTGTAATATGAATTAGGTAAAATCTTTGAATTGAGACAATCTATGTACTTTAAATATCATAATAATCTACGCAACGCGAGCTTCTTTTACGCCGTTTTTGCGTACCCCTACTGTCTTTGAGGTAATATAAATGCGAAAGCAGACGGTGAACTTCCTTTATTTTTCAACATGTTATTGCCAGATGTTTATAATTTCGAAATGTGAAATAAAAAATGGGTGTCTTCGGGTTCCTTTTTGCGTAAAAATAAAGAGAACGTAAATTCAGGTTATAGTTTTGCGTTCGGACAAACGCCGACGTCACAAACATTATACACGACGGCGTTTTAACGTCTTTTTAACTTTTTAATTAATTTTAATTGCATACAGAGTTGATATTGAAGCAAAAATTAAATATAGAAAAGGGGTTTTCCTGTTTCCGACCGTTTGATTTATGATATCATATCCAATATTTTTTATTATTTTTAATCAAATGAAGTTTTTTTTACGTATAGGCCCTATTTCAATAATTGACAACTGAACAGTGGCTGGATAGAGCATATTTAGAGAAATAAAAAAAGTTTAATGAATATTTTGTAAAAAAAAGTTTAAAAGTTTAACAAATAAATGCTTAATCAGCTAGGCTATGGCAATTTCGTACGTCAGCAAAAATACTTTCAATTAACCGAACCAAGAATACACGTATGAGCAAATCATACTTTGCTAAATAAAAACCTGTAAAACTACATGAAATAACGATTTGTGTATATTTATTATAAAATCACTTCTAGTGGACAACGTAATAATCCCGAAAGGCGGAGTTGAGAACAGGTCGCAAAATATAAATACTTCCGAAACTTTTACTGTCATCAGTGCGACCGGGTATGATTCCGGGTATGTAGGTTTTATTGGTGGTCACCAAGCCGGCGCTCTCGCGCAACATCATGCAAACGATAGTTACTAAGCATAGACAACTGAAACTTCTTGTTTATAAATAATGTTTGAAACTTCTATCTTACTGCATTTATTTTCATTGAAACATATTAATTGATTTCATATTACTTTTATTGATTAAAATACGCGGTACATAAAGATCTACTTCACATGTAAGATTCAGTGTGCATAGTGCTCGGCTGACAACGCGGTTCCAGCCGGTAAATGCCATAAATCCAGCAACAATCAAACCGGAACTCGCTGCTTTGATATTATTACAAAGTTAGCCGCAGGTAAATTAGTTTTTATAATTCCGTTATATTGCAGATTGGAAATGTATTTTTAGTTTTAATTTTTCGTCGTTTATTTTCTATTTCAATTCGATAAAGAAATATGCTCAGGCCGAAAAAATACTCTTTTGTTCCGGTCGCCCGACCTACCCAGTTGTAAACCTTCTCCGTTCTCTAATTTGAACTATTGTTCCTTAAAGGTAGTCTTTAGGTTTATAACGTTTTCAGCAGATATTATTCTATTAACCCTATATTGCTCTGTAACTGAAAATTATACATAAAGCGACGGCATTGTTTTATTGTTCGTTTAGCCATGATAAACGCTGGTACAGGGGAACAACAATGAAATGAACAACATATTGGCGTTCATGAACCTTCCTTTGGTGAATAAGGCACTCTTTAAACCGGGGAAAGAGTAATTGGCTAGAGTATAAAGACAGTTGCTGCGCAGTCATGTTCACGTGCAGTGAAAAGAGAAATTCTGTCTTCTGATTATTTGTCTTAGGATATCTCGCGTTAAATGTTGTGAAGAACTGGCATGACATAAAATAGGAGAATACTAGAAATACTATGTTAATAATAACATTACTAAAAGAATACAGAACTGTTCGTTATCATTTTACATTAATTTCTACAGTATGTTATTGCACGATACAGCGGAAGATTTTCCTTTTTCAATCATCTTTGAAGTTATAATTACGACGTGCTCACCCAGCGTTACTTAGTTTTTTTCTTACGGTAATTTGGAATGTCTTCTTTTGTCTTATGGCTGGACAAAATTAATAATCCAGTTTTGGTGGCACAAAATGCCCTGTTTGACAGCAAAGACGGTTTCTAACTTTATCACCTACTTCGCTGAAACATACTTAATTGCAGCTGAAAAAACTAGTGATCATACATCCAATATGTAGAAAAAAACACGGAAGTGTAGGCTACACTTTCCTATGATAACAAACTTGACAAGTTTAATTTTTTTTGCAAAAACAATAAATGAAGTGCATGTTTATCGGACGATCTTGTTTTAAATATGATGAAACGCGTACAAAGAAATACAATAATTTAAATGTTATTTCAACTACGCCGTCGTGTATAATTAACGTGTGTGACGTCGGCGTTTGACCGAACGCAAAACTATTACCCGAATTTACGTTTTCTTTATTTTTACGCAAAAAGTAACCCGAAGACACCCATATTTTATTTCACATTTCGAAATTTTAAACATCTGGCAATAACATATTAAAAAATAACGGAAGTTTACCGTCTGCTTTTGCACTTATATTACACTATAAACAGTAGGGGTCAGCAAAAAACGGTGGAAAAAAAGCTCGCGTTACGTAGATTATTATTATATTTCAATTACACAGAATGTCTCAATTCAAATATTTTACCTTATTCATATTACACTTGAACTGGTGCATGTTCAGTGCAAATTTCTTATCATTTCAGCGTTAACTTCATAGTTAAATCTCTACGTTTAATGAAAAACGGAGGAAATCAGGGTGCCGTCATAAACGGCGCAGTTGTTAAATATCCGTCGTCGGCAAGTGAAAATATTTTGCATATTTCAATAAAGCGATCCATACAAATTATTCTGACCAAATTTCATAAGATTTGGACAAAATTTAATTTATGACGTCAAAAACTGGGTGAGCAACATGTCCATCCACCTTAAAACCTACTATAGAACCTACCAATTTTTATCATTCTGTGGTTAACTTCATTTTGAGTAGATATTTTTTTAATTTATCTATTTTGCGACAAGAATTTTTGCCTCTGTGGCACAGACCAACATTTTTATATCAGTTGGTTTAGTCATTTTGTATCTCTGAGGTTTTTATAAAATTATCTTCGAATATAATTATGTTTATGATCTTTATTAAATAATATATAAAGGTGAAATATGCATATCAGGAATCGCCACATTCAAAAAAAAAAAAACCCTCCCCACACAGTCAAGAAGAAGAGAGGGGAAGAGAGCATGGTTAATAAAATAATCAGTTTCAAAAAAGACACCACTAACAATAAACAAAAATGAGAACCCGAAGGGTTACCGCCTTGGAACGGTCAGTGGCAAATCAAATTGCCACTGGGGGTTTAAAAGTTTACAAATAAATTGCTCTTGTGATTTGACCATGATCTCAAAGCTTTAATACATTTGGCTCATCTGTCAATCAACACAGTTGTTACCGAATAAAAGGAAAAGGAAAAGAAAATTAAATTTTGCCATAATTAATCACACTACTCTGTTGGATTACTCCATGGTCAGAAATAACGTAATGATTCTAAAAGCGAACATAATTATTAGATCCAAACAAGGCAGAACAGATGTGCCGGCTGATAGACACTGTTAGCCCATCACACCCAGCAATAAAAGGTATAACCATGGAGTAAAGGGTTAAGTGCTCCTTGCTTTCAGCTCATTGATTTTGCCAAAAAGGGGTTATTTTTCCATTACAGTACATATTCTGTCGCAATCATTGTATCAATAACAAAATCCATTAAATACTGGAAAAAAGATTTTTTTTGCGAATAAAATTAAAAACAAAATGTACAAAAATAGCAGTAAATTGTCTTTCAGTGAAACCATACTCATCAAAGTTTTGCCTTATAGGTCATATTAATATCTCCTGTTTGAAAAAAAAAGAACTAGTTTGTTATTATAGTCAAAATTAATTTCTGATATGAAACTTATCTGAATTCCTTTTCTTCATCAAAAATATTCATAATGGTTGAAAGTAAAAGACATTTTGGATTAGTTTCCAAAAATTTACTAAGACTTTCACAAACTTCATGTTAATCTATGGAAGTCAATATGCAAAACAAGTACCCGTATACAGTTGAATTTTTAAATACCTACAGTTGAATCTGCCTTAGAAGACACCTGTATTCAACAGCCATCTGTCTTCAACTGACATCTTGTTATAATTTTTACCTGTCTTAAACAGCCACCCAAGTTAAACAGTCACTTTTTGTCACTCCCTTAGGTGTCTGCTTAATGCAAGTTTGACTGTATATAAAAAGAATACTATCAAATGTTAAACATTTGATAAAACAATAATTTGGCAAATAATAAATCCAGTATACTGCTTATAAATCAACAGTCTGGGTTGAAGTTAATTTCCTTTAGTCGAAAACTGATCAACATGCATCAAAATATACATTTTAAGACCAATAAGACTTTAAAGGAAGTGAATAAAATACAATGGATACAAAAAACGGTCCAAAGAAGGTATTACTATTACTTTTAATGTCAAAAGATGATAAGCTGTTTTGAGTTACGACAGTTTTCCATTCATTTTAGTATCAGTATTTTAAAAATTTCAGACGTAAAACTGTCGTAAGTCAAAAATTATTCAATATTATCTCAAATAATTTGTTTTTCAAAACATTATATTTTATTATAGTAAAATATTGATATTTTATGCCTATTTGTTCAATAAAAACTTAAGAAAAATATTCTAGTAACAAAATATACAGTTTTTTGCTTCTCCTGTAAACTTTTGAAAAAGTGAGTTACGACAGTTTTCCGTTCAGCCCTCGATGTATAGATTTGATTCTGTATTCGTGATAATCAAGAAACGAAACTGACAGTTATCCTGTGGATTTTTTTTATAGTCATCCTTTTTATATTTAACATATTTCTATTCTGTCTCGGTAAATGATGAATAAATCCGTTTTTCTTCTTCTTTGATGATAGCATTTTTCTTGCACCCTTTAAACGCTCCCATCTGAAAGAAACAAAACAAATCACAAATAACACAAAACATATTATTCAATACTGCTTCATTTTGCAACAACATCGTTAAAAATAAATTTATTTAAATATGGAAAATGAACATATTTAACAATAAAAGAAATACTGCATACTCGGTTAAAGTAAGCCTAGTTATGGATAGAAGTGGTAATGCATATTGCTGCCCACTACGCCTAGCCTCATGTTGAGTAAAACTTATGTACACATACTCGTACATTACACATACATAAAATATTCTATTTTTTATCAATCCCAAACGTTAACTTGTATATTGCGCTGAACACGAAACCCTCAATGAATGCAATGAAGTTATGTTTTCGCTCTGCATCCTATGATTTCGCTCCACAACTTGCTCTTTCGCGACTTCACCTCTTGAAAAATGAGCATTTATCGTTTAAAGAGACGTTACACCATTTGAAATCTTCACAGCAGTCACTAGCGACATGTGTTCGATTTACACATAACATAGAAATAATTTCTAAAAGCAATCAAAAAACAAAATTAAATCGAAATGGCAAGTTTGTAAAGAAACATGCATCATTGTTCGCTGGGAAAAAAAGTTCTAGCAGAAGCATTTTACATGTTTTAAATATGAAACCGTGTTTTCCGTGCATCTTCATCATCCTTACACGGCACTACATTCCCCGATTTTTGAAATAATTCGTCTTTCTGTTTTATAAAGAGAAAAAAATGTTTGTCAACAAATCAGCGCTTTCGCTCAATCCCGGAAGTGGCTTTCGCTTATTTTGTTATGTTCTCTTTTTGGTTGTGGAGCGAATGTTTACCGGGCGCGTTGTAGTAAATGTTAAAGATAAAGCGTAATCCATGAAGAAACATGTGTTAATATTACAGTTCTAAATAGTGCATGCTCTCAAGACAGTGACTGTAGCACTGTGTCAAATTCGGCTTGTGGTGGAAGTTCAACATGCTCATGTAAACCTGGATACAAACCATCAACTGACCAGTTATCATGTATAATAGGTATATTTCACGCATTTTCGTTTTTCGAAACAGCATGAACACTCTCTTAAATGCAAAATACAGCTGAAAACAAAAAGTATAGATCGCCAGCTGAACATTTAATTAATTTTCAGGCATGTAAGATACATGACGTAGGCGAGAACCGTCGGTTCTAGGTAGGGATGCACTTTCAACAATGACTGAAGCTCTGGAAATATAGATTTATAACATCATAAAATTTATCATCGCATGGAAACTCAAAAAAAACAACATACATTAAAACAACAAAACAATTCATATATGAATTAAGACAGCCATGTCAATCAACATAATATGATAATTTTAATTATGAAACAGGAACTTACTGGCAAAGTATGAGATTGCATGATTCTGATTGGATAATAAACTGGTCCAATATGAATAAAATCACTTCCTATTAAAAACAAAAATGCCGCCATTTTGGAATTGCTAAGTCAACTTTTATGGATAAAATGGTAAAAGATAGTATGACTTTGGGCAGTCGAGGTGCAGTTACGCAAAGCGGCAGAGGATAAGTCTATGTTGCTGATTTTAGTGATATCATTCTGTGTAATAAAACTTTTCTGTGTAATAAATATCTTTGAGTTTATCTAGCCAGTACAACAACAACGCAGATGTCTGCAGCAATAATTCTTGAAACTATAAAAAACCCTGAATTTTAAGGGAAATACTCTTGATTTGAGCAAGATTATTCAGCAGAACTTTGCAAAAAGGATAGTTTGGATAACTCACAGACATGTTAAATTGAGTATTAATTTACATGTTTAAGTCGTGGTTGGAATGTGCCAGAAAAGAACATTTATTTTGGATATATTTGGATATTAATAATAATTAACTAAATTAAGACTGGATGAACAAGAGAGTTGGCTGCCACAGTGTGTAGGAATGTTCAGGTTGTTTTTGTATTCAAAACAAAACAACTTTCATATCTGCAACTCCTTGGTAGCTTATACCAGCCAGGTCTATAGTCTATACTGTACATAGACCGATTGAAGATGCCAGACATTAGAATCAGAGTTGACACTTCATCTCTTCAGGCGGTAAATAAGCAAATTTAATGTCTTAAACTATGAATATTGTGTTAATGAATAAAATTGTCATTAATCAAGTGAATTCATATTGACCTTGTTATTGGGCCTCAAGAAGTCATATAAGCCCTCGGCCTTCGGCCTTGGGAAAATATGACTACCCTTTGCCCAATAACAAGTCCAATATGAATTCACTTGATTAATAACATTATATTACTGCCTAAGCCGCCTAGCCCCGGGTTGAGCGCAACTCAATATTAACATCAATAAGTGTGACACAAACGGGTAAAATTAACCCTTATTTCAATTGTGGTCCTCTATTATGAACACTGTAAACTATATCATTATTGAACTGGGCTAAACCCAGGACTAGGCGGCGTGGGAAAAAGATTCTAATATACATTTCCATTACTGTCCATGATCAGGCTCAACCAAACCGAGCCTTAAATATTTTCATATGTGTCGTGTTAGGAGGCTTTCAAAGTTCCCTTTTAATCTGTGTATTCATTATAAAACTTCAAACCAAATGTTTAATTCGTTGACACTAGACAGCCGCCAAGTCAATCAAATAAACGTCAGAAAGATATATGTAGCAGGACAAAAGTTGCAGTGAGTTAAAATAATTATGTTCCAGTGATTTAAATATTTAAAGTATGGCTTAATTTACTTCATCATCTAGTAAATGTCTTGAGACATATATTATATATATCAATGTATGTTCAGTTATCATATTTAATGTTTGGCATTCCCGCCGTTTTTTTACTAGTCAATGCACTTAAAACAATGAGTGCAACTATATGCTGAAAATATGTGTTTAAGTTTCCGAACACTCGAGCTACTTTCAATTTTACTAATATCTTTATGAGATACATGTTGGGGCAATTATGAGGTTGGTTCATTATAGGGTATGATTTGGTTCCATATCTGCTAACCAAGTCAGGCAAAGAGTCGTCCTTAAGATATCGATTTTAAGTAAGCATATAATATTCCATTGATTACAATATGACCTAATTGTTTTTTATTGTTTAGTAAATACTGATTAATCATAATTCTTGAAGAAACATTTATGCATTTTCCAGTGCTTAATAGTATCTGCACTATGGACAGTGACTGTAACGCTGTATCAGCCATGGCTTGTACTGGAAGTTCGAGTAAGACGTGTACCTGTAAACCAGGATACAAACCATCGTCAGATCAGTTATCATGCACGAAAGGTATTTTTACGTACACGTTATGTTCATACCAGTATGATTGTTCTCTGAAATGTAAAATTAAGTTTCAAGATAAGTTAAAAAAAGGTGAAATATGCATATCAGGAATTGCCACATTCAGAAAACAACAGCCTCCCCACACAGTCAAGAAGAAGAGAGGGGGAGAGAGCATGGTTAATAAAATAATCAGTTTCAAAAAGGACGCCACTAACAAAAAACAAAAATGAGAACCCGAGGGGTTACCGCCTTGGAACGGTCAGTGGCAAATCAAATTGCCACTGGGGGTTTAAACCAGGTTCTAGGGTGCACCAACCTCACACTTGCCCCAACAGGTTCTCGTATCACAAGACACGTACAAATTGTCTTGGTGAAATAACTCCAACCCACCCATCAGCTCAACAATGTTGTATGCAAAAGCATACAAACATAAAAACATAAGAAGCTAATAGCATTGCAAAGCCAAAGGGCGGGTACTCAAAGTTACTTAAAGTTTAATTAAAATTAAACATGGAGAAAGCTGAATAATCCATTTTTAATTTCAGGCATTTGTTTAAGTAAGCAGGAGATTTTTGTTTCCTATAATTAAATGACCGCAGCACTGTTAAAACAAAGTGTGGTTTAAACTGGAAACACCTAAGCTAGCTTTATTTACACTTAACCTTAATCGTTTTTGTGGTATGATACATGTATTGCACTGTACAAGAAAGAAGGCAAACAAACTTCAAACGGAAGTGAATTATTACGATATTTATTTTAAAGATTTATTAATGTTCCTCTTATTAAAATATGACTTTATCCTTGTTAAATCAAAATTTATTTTCTATTAAATGTGAAAAATGTTGAAAAAACTTATGAACGAATTTTCATCTCTTTTCATTTCAAGCACGTATTTTTTTCTCACTAGTAAATTCAACTAGATAATGATGCAGGTCTATATTTAACGTGTTAATGTGTTTTAAACAATAAATCCATAAGTTATCATTATTTTTACTAGTAACAAAATTATTTATTTTGTACATTGTATCATCCCACAATAACAGAAGCAGTCAAATGACCGTTAGAAGGGAGCAGGTGCTTTCTTAAGATTTTTTATCTGTTCAGTTATTGCAATCACTAAATTTTGCTCATTTGATCTTTTACATGTTTGTTGTCATGCATATGTTGACCAGAAATCGTAATGAATTTTCCAGTTCTTAATAGTGCCTGCACTCTTGACAGTGACTGCAGTGCTGTATCAAACTCGGTTTGTACCGGCAGTTCAAGTAAGACGTGTACATGTAAACCTGGATTCAAACAATCGTCAGATCAGTTATCATGTACCATAGGTATCTTGCTTGTCATATTTGTTTCAATGGCAGAATGAATTTTTTATAAAATTTAACAGACTTAAATTTAAAACTTAAAGCCCAGTAATGGATATGAGGCATGCATCACAAGTAGGTTATAAACGTCGGTTCTAATTAGCCAATCAACTAATGGCAATTGTTTCAGTTCTGCATTAAAGGCAAATATTGTTTACTTAAAACACTTATTATGTATCATTATATTCACGACAAAATTAATTATTTAATATACGGTTCCATAGTGCAATAACAAAGGCAGTCTAATAACCAACCAAATGGAAGCGAATTCAGGTTAAGATGTTGGTATAATGTTCCAGTGATTGCAATACGACAAAATGATGAAGTTTTGTTTCAGGGTAAAGTTTATCATAAATTGAAGTCCTAAAACAGAAATGAATATGTTTTCCAGTTCTAAATAGTGGCTGCACCCAAGTAGGTGACTGTAGCGCTCTATCAAACTCGGCTTGTTCTGGAAGTGTGTGTGCATGTAAGACTGGATACAAAGCATCATATGATCAATTATCATGTATCCAAGGTATCTTGCACGTTTTACTCTTTTAAGGAACATTCTCTATAATTGCAAAATAAAGTTGAAAATAACATTTTTCACACGGTTAACATTCATTTTTAAAGAATGTGTTTGCCTTAGGCGAGAACCGTCGGACTAAGTAGTTAACGCAGTTTAACAAAAGTTGCTGCTCTATACAAAAATTCATCTACATTAAACAACTTACGTATATGTATTCTCAACTCAAAACCCAATGATTTATTCGGTTACAAAATCCGAAAACAGAGCAATCAAATAACAACCAGTATGATTACGGGTTTGACTGTAAGGGATACATGTTCCGGTAATAAACATATGATTTAATGTTCTTTACATCTAGTAAATGTTAAAGCGTAATCCAAGAAAAAAAAACATATGTTATTTTTTCAGTTCTAAATAGTGTCTGCACACAAGACAGTGACTGTACCACTGTATCAAATTCGGCTTGTGGTGGAGGTTCGACATGCTCATGTAAACCTGGATATAAACCATCAACTGACCAGTTATCATGTATAATAGGTATATTTCACGCATTTCTTTTTCAAAACAGCATGAACACTCTCTTAAATGCAAAATACAGCTGAAAACAAAATGTATAGATCTCCAGCTGAACATTTAATTTCTTTTTCAGGCATGTATGATAGTAGGCGAGAACCGTCGGTTCTAGGTAGGAGTTGAACTTAAATCACTGACTGAAGCTATGGAAAGATTTTTTATATAACATAAAATTTATACTCGCATGGAAACCAGAAAAAAACAAACATAAAAGCAACTACAATTCATCAATGAATTAAGACAGCAATGTCGATAAACATAAAATGATAATAATTATGAAATTATGAAACAGGAACTTTGAAAGCCATCGAACACGACAAATGTGAACACAATGCAGGCTCGGTTTGAATGAGCCTGTTCTTGGACAGTAATGGAAATGCATATTATTAGTCAACTAAAATAATACTGACACAATATGTACAATTCAGTCCAACCTATTATGGGTTAAACTTAATTCACATGAAACCTCAACTGGGCTTATACGAGATAATCTGGGCCAATACAGGTTTTACTGGGCCAATATGAGATTGCATGATTCTGATTGGATAATGAACTGGTCCAATATGAATAGAATCACTTCCTATTAAAAACAAAAAAATGTCGCCATTTTGGAATTGTTAAGTCATTTTTAACCAGGTTTTCTTTAGAAAAATCCTGGTTATTAGATTGGGGTATGTCGTTGGGCGGGCGGGCGGGCGGCTGGGCGGGCGGGCGTTAACATTTTGTGAAGTTTTTTGTTAAAGTTGTGTTTTTCTCAGTAACCGTTCAAGGTACAACTTTGAAACTTTACATAGTTGTCTGACATATCAATACCAATTATCAGGACAAGTTTCATAATCCCTGACTGTATTTTGACAAAGTTATGCCACTTTTTCACTTAGAAATTGTGTGAAGTTTTTTGTTAAAGCTGTGTTTTTCTCAGTAACCGTTCAAGGTACAACGTTGAAACTTAAAATAGTTGTCTGACATATCAATACCAATTATCAGAACAAGTTTCATAATCCCTGACTGTATTTTGACAAAGTTATGCCCCTTTTTCACTTAGAAATTTTGTGAAGTTTTTTGTTAAAGTTGTGTTTTTTCTCAGTAACCGTTCAAGGTACAACTTTGAAACTTAACATAGTTGTCTGACATTTCAATACCAATTATCAGGACAAGTTTCATAATCCCTGACTGTATTTTGACAAAGTTATGACTCTTTTTCACTTAGAAATTTTGTGAAGTTTTTTGTGAAATTTGTGTTTTTCTCAGTAACCGTTTAAGGTACAACTTTGAAACTTAACATAGTTATCTGACATCTGAATACCAATTATGAGGACAAGTTTCATAATCCCTGACTTATTTTGACAAAGTTATACCCCTTTTTTTCACTTAAAAATTGTGTTAAGTATTTTGTGAAAGTTGTCTTTTCTCAGTTACCATTCAAGGTATAACTTTAAAACTGTACATAATTGTTTGACATCACAGTACCAATTATCAGGTCAAGTTTCATAGGGGTTTTGATTGTGTTTTGCAAAAGTTATGCCCCTTTTTGACTTAGAATTTTTGTTAAGTATTTTGTGAATGTTATCTGTTGATGCCACATTGCCTGTTGACGCTTAGATTGGTTTGTGGGTAGCTTATATCAACAGGCAGCTTGCGATTGTTACCCAGGTGTCTGTGATAAATGTCAAGGTCACTTGCTAAATAAAGAAATTCAGCTTACCCTCAATAACTTGAGTTTGCTTTTACCTCTGGATGCCAAACTTAGTATATGAGTAGCTAATATCAAAGGACAGCTTGGGATTGCCACAGGTATCTGCGATCAAGGTCAATGTCACTGTTGCTAAAAATAGAAATTCAGTTTTCCCTCGATAACTTGAGTTTGCTTTGGTATATTTACGCCGAACTTAGTGTTGGTATCTAATATCAACATGCAGCTTGAGATTGCTACCCAGGCCCTGTGATAAAGCTCAAGGTCACTGTAGCTAAAAATAGAAATTCAGTTTCTGCTCAATAGCTTGAGTTTTATTTGGCCTATTGACACCAAACTTGGTTTGTGGGTAGCTTATATCAATACACTACTTAGGATTGATACCCAGGTGTCTGTGATAAAGGTCTATGTCATTTTTTCTAAAAATAAAAAATTGGTTTCTCCTTATTACTTGGGTTAGCTGTGATCTATTGACACCAAACTTTCTTTGGGTAGCTGATACCAAGACGCAACTCGGGATTTCTTCTCAGAAGTCTGTGATCAAGATCAAGGACAATGTTGCTAAAAAAGAAGTTCAGTTTCTTTATATCAGATATTTTCTTTACAAAAGTATAAGTATTAAATGAAAACCTGGTTTTCGGCGCGTGGCGACGACTTTTTCTTGTTTTAAGGATAAAATGGTAAAAGATAGTATGGTTTTGAGCAGTAGATGTGCAGTTACGCAAAGCGGAAGAGAATAAGGCTATGGGGCTGATTTTGGTGATATCTTTCTGTGTAATAAAACTTTTCTGTGTAATAAAAATCTGAGTTTATCTAACCAGTACAACAACAACGCAGATGTCTGAAGCAAGAATTCTTGAAACTAAAAAAAAAAACATTGACTTTTAGGGATTACTCTTGATTTTAGCAAGATTATTCAGCAGAACTTTGCAAAAAAGGATAGTATGGATAACTAACAGACATGTTTAATTGAGTATTACATGTGGAAGTCGTGGACGGAATGTGCCAGAAAAAATTATTTTGGATATATTTGGATATTAATAATAATAAACTAAATTAAGACTGTATGAACAAGAGACTTGGCTGCCACAGTGTGTAGAAATGTTCAGGGTTTGTTTGTATTCAAAACAAAACAACCTTCATATCTGCACCTCCTTGGTAGCTTATACCAGCCAGGTCTATATTGTACATAGACCGATTAAAGATTCCAGACATTAGACTCAGAGTTGACACTTCATCTCTTCTGGCCGGTAAATTAGCAAATTTAAAGTCTTGAACTATGAATATTGCGTTAATTAATAAAATTGTCATTAATCAAGTGAATTCATATTCGGCCTCGGGCAAATATGACTACCCTTGGCCCAATAACAAGTCCAATATGAATTCACTTAATTAATAACATTACCGCCTACGCCGCCTAGCCCCTCGTTGAGCGTAACTCAATATTTACATCAATAAGGGTGACACATACGGGTAAGATAAACCCTTATTTCCATTGTGGTCCTCTATTATGAACACTGTAAACTTAATCATTATTGAACTGGGCTAAACCCAGGACTAGGCGGCGTGGGAAAAAGATTCTAATATACATTTCCATTACTGTCCATGATCAGGCTCAACCAAACCGAGCCTTAAATATTTTCATATGTGTCGTGTTAGGAGGCTTTCAAAGTTTACTTTTAAACTGTTTTCAATATAAAACATCAAACGCAATGTTTGATTCGTTGACATTAGACAGCCGCCAAGTCAATCAAATATACGTCAGAAAGATATATGTAGCGGGCTGGTCAAAGTTTTGGAGTAAGTTAAAATAATTATGTACCAGTGATAAAGAAAATTAAAAATATGAGCTTATTTACTTTATCATCTAGTAAATGTCTTAAAAGGACATATATCATACATAGCAATGTCTGATCAGTTATCATATTTAATGTTTGGCATTCCCGCCGTTTTTTACTAGTCAATGCACTTAAAACAATGAGTACAGCTATATGCTGAAAACATTTGTTTATGTTTCAAACACTCGAGCTCCTTACATTTTTACTTAAATCTTTATGAAATACATGTTGGGGAAAGGGTAAGGTTGGTGCATTATACGGAATCGACCCAACGATTTCGACGCGCGAAGCGCGTCGAAATCGTGTCGATTCCGATTACGGTATTGCGCATGAGCAACGGTCTATACCAAGCGGGTTTGCAACCTCGTCTTCCGGTTTGCAAAATCTGACTGGACAATATGGGGCGCATCACGGGAACAAGTACATTCATACAGTTGACGAAAATAAGACCGAAGGTACCTTTCCCGTGGCGCGCCCCAATATCACTTTTATCCAGATTGCTTGCTTTCGGATTTTAAAACTGAAAAGCCGCCATTTTGTTTCTCGATTCAGTAAGAAAATGGTCTCATTCCTTAGACGGATAATGAACGTAGACTCGATGTGGCCTTATCTATCAAGTTAAAAATGATCCGGTACCAAATTGAGAACCCTACCCGTAGTGGCTATTGACAGCAGACCTTTCGCGTAGTTGCTGTCTAACGGTAATTATTTTGTATTTGTCTTATTTCTATCCCAACGTTAACGGTGTTACACTGGAATTATTTATGGCATGGCTGTCTTGTGTAGGGAATTTTGTCTAAAGATGGCATTTCCAATCGAAAATGGATTTGTTGCAGCGAAAAAACAGATAGTTGGAACGAACACTGTAAGAAACTTTCGCTTGGGTTTGTTTGTTTGATAATGATATGTCAAAAGAGACGAATAATTACTTTTAATTTTCGAAATCGTTTCAGTCATTAGAGCTACTTCCTGAAGTTCAAAAAATAAATACACCCAGAATAGTAGATAGACCTCAAGTAACGGCGGAAAAAGTGAAAGATTAAATATTTGAAGTCGTGAAAAGGCATAACAAAGAAAATATCTTGATATTGTAACAGTTTTTATTGCAAGTTAAAACAGCAATTGCAGATAAATTTCAACAATAACTTGCAACACAAAGCACTTGGCAACTGTAACAATTTTAAAGCGGGCACGGCGAAGCCGTGTTTTACAATGAGAGAAATTCATGTTGAGACAGAAATTACAGATAAATTCAACAATTACTTGCAACAGGAACCACCTGTCAACTGTAAAAAAAAATTATAGCAGGCACGGGGAAGCCGTTTTTTCCAAGGAAAGAATTTGCAATGAAAATTTGAACACTTGCTGTTTAAGTTTGAAATCTTTGCACAGCGAAGCCATGTTTCATTTACTTTTAACCCTCTCCTCCATAGATACACCATTGCTGTGTTTGCGAATAGTTAATATCCAGATCTGCCTGCACATCTGTCCCATCTGATCAGGATCTAGACTGTTCACTTTTTTATTCATTAGGTTATTTTTTTTTACAAAAATGTGACCTGTGCAGATCCTCATCAGACGGCAGGGATGTGTCAGCTGCTCTGGATTTATATTGTAACAGTTTTTATGCCCCCGCAAAGTGGGAGGCATATAGAGTTGCACTCGTCCGTCCGTCCGTACGTTCGTACGTCCGTACGTCTGTACGGCCGTACGTCCCCAAATTTTGTGGCATCAACTCCTCCTAAACTATAAGGCGGATTTCTTTCAAACTTGCACAGATGATCAAGCAGGATGTGTAGATGATCGTTAAGAAAGGATTTTTTCCTGCGACCATTTTCCCCAGAGTTATGGCCCTTTGTTAATTTCAGTTTTTAAATCTTGTGGCGTCAACTCCTCCTAAACTACAAGGCAGATTTCTTGCAAATTTGTACAGATGATGAAGCAGGATGTGTAGATAATCGTGAAGAAAGGATTTCTTCCTGCGACCATTTTTACCAGAGTTATGGCCCTTTGTTATATTCATAAATTAAATATTGTGGCGTCAACTCCTCCAAAACTATAAGGCAGATTTCTTGCGAACTTGCACAGATGATGAAGCAGGATGTGTAAATGATCGTAAAGAAAGGATTTTTTCCTGCGACCATTTTTACCAGAGTTATGGCCCTTTGTTAATTTCAGTAATTAAATCTTGTGGCATCAACTCCTCCTAAACTACAGGGCAGATTCCTTGCAAACATGCACAGATGATGAAGCAGGATGTGTAGATGATCGTAAAGAAAGGATTTTTTCCTGTGACCATTTTTACCAGAGTTATGGCCCTTTGTTAATTTCAGTAATTAAATCTTGTGGCATCAACTCCTCCTAAACTACAGGGCTGATTCCTTGCAAACATGCACAGATGATGAAGCAGGATGTGTAGATGATCGTACAGAAAGGATTTTTTCCTGCGACTATTTTACCAGAGTTATGGCCCTTTGTTATGTTCAGTAATTAAATCTTGTGGCATCAACTCCTCCTAAACTACAGGGCAGATTCCTTGCAAACATGCACAGATGATGAAGCAGGATGTGTAGTAATCGTGAAGAAAGGATATTTTCCTGCGACTATTTTTACCAGAGTTATGGCTCTTTGTTTTTTTTTCAGTAATAATATCTTGTGGCATCAACTCCTCATTTACTTTTGGACAGATTTCTTTCTAACTTGCACACATGTTGTTAATACCTGGTACAAAATTTTGTAACAAATGTTTTTGCAGCAGTGGGGGCATCAGTGTCCTGTGGACACAGTCTAGTTATTGCATGTCGAGACAGCAATTGCAGATTAATTTCATCAATAACTTGCAACACAAAGCACTTGGCAACTGTAACAATTTTAAAGCGGGCACGGCGAAGCCGTGTTTTCCAATGAGAGAAATGCATGTTGAGACAGAAATTACAGATAAATTCAACAATTACTTGCAACAGGAACCACTTGTCAACTGTAAAAAAAATTATAGCAGGCACGGCGAAGCCGTGTTTTCCAAGGAAAGAATTTGCAATGAAAATTTGAACACTTGCTGTTTAAGTTTGAAATCTTTGCACAGCGAAGCCATGTTTTATTAACTTTTAACCCTCTCCTCCATAGATACACCATTGCTGTGTGTGCGAATAGTTAATATCCAGATCTGCCTGCACATCTGTCCCATCTGATCAGGATCTAGACTGTCCGCTTTTTTATTCATTAGGTTATTTTTTTACAAAAATGTGACCTGTGCAGATCCTCATCAGACGGCAGGGATGTGTCAGCTGCTCTGGATTTATATTGTAACAGTTTTTTTTGCATGTCGAGACAGCAATTGCATATTAATTTCAACAATAACTTGCAACACTAACCACCTGGAAACTGTAACCATTTTAAAGTGGGCACGGCGAAGCCGTGTTTTCCAAGGAGAGAAATGCATGTTCAGACAGCAATTGCCTGGGCTGGACAAACCCATAGACCGACGCCCTGAACAAGCTAAAAATTGCATCACACAATCTCAAAATATTCTGTTTTAGCACCACATCATGCATATTTGTTTTACAACAGAAATAAGTTTATTACAAAATAAAATGTTTTGAAATCTGTTTTAACAATATTAAGCCCCCATGAAATGCTTCCTATTGAATTTCCTGTTTCTTTCTTTACTGTAAATACTGACCAATCAGAATTTGCTTTTTTGCGCAAGTGGGACTAGCTGAAATGTTTACCCAGCTAGTTCTGGACGAGTTACAAAAACCAAAATTTGTCCAGCCCTGATTGCAGATAATTTCAACAATTATTTGCAACAGGAACCATTTGGCAACTGTAACAATTTAAAAGCAGGCACGGCGAAGCCGTGTTTTCCAAAGAGAGAATTAGCATTAATAGCAATTAAATAACAGAATACTTGCACTTTAAGTTTGAATTGTTTGCACAACAAAGCCGTGTTTTAACCCTTTCCTCCATAGTTACACCATAATTGTGTGAGCAAACAGTTTACATCCAGATCGGCCAAAATATCTTAACAGGTAACTATTTACGTTTTTATTCATTAGGTTATTTCTCACGAAAATGTGACCTGAGCAAATTCTCATCAGATGGCATGGATGTGCTGGTTGCTCTGGATTTTCACTAGTCACTCATGCCTAAAATGGTATGTATAGAGGAAATGGTTAAAAGATACAAATTAAAGCAAACATTTGACATAACAATTGCAGAAGACATCTGTGTTTACCAAAGAGACACATTTTTACCAGAAGTTGCCTCTGTAACAATTTTTAATTTGAGACATGATGAAGCCGTGTTTCCCAAAGAGAGAAATCGCTGCAAGAACTTAAGAATAATATTTATTTCAGTTTTAATTTTTTAATACATAGTGAAGCTGTGTACCCAAATAGATTAATAATTATTGCTTACATGCATTCAACACTTTATGCCAAAATCTTTAAGATCAAATTTGACAGAGTTATGCCTCTTCTTGTACATGGACTTTCTATTTCTAACCTGACTATGTACCTAAGCAACAAGTGTTTAACTAAATTCCCATCTAAATTATTGTATAAATGACAAAACAGTGTTTTGCAAAGAGTAACATTTTGATGAGCATTTTCTCATTATTTTTTTAGTTACAGGCACGGCAAAGCTGTGTTTTAACCGATTCCACCATAGATTAATCATTATTGTGTGTGCGAAAAGATTACATTTACATCAGCCGGAACATTCATGCTTTCTGATCAGGATCTAACCTTGTTGCTTTTTTATTCATTAGGTAATTTCTGACCATTATGCAACCTGTACAGATCCTGATCAGACAGCAAAGATGAGCCAGTTGATCTGGATCTTCACTGATCACACATGCGTAAAAAGGAATATGTGTGGAAACTTTGTCAAAATGACAAATGGTCCCAAAACTGTAACCCAATAAAAAACCTACCGTATAAGTGGTTATTTCTGAAGGCTCCAAATTCTCCTTTAATATTTTTATTGATGTGTGTTAAATTTCTTTCCTTTTTATAAAAATTTTTAGATTAATATACTGGGAATAGTACATTATCTAAAGAAGTGGTGTGGTGTTCAGGAAAAGTGAAATTCTTCAATACATGCATTTGATGTTTTATTAATTTCTTGTGGCAAATTTAAAGTTCATGCGGCGTAGCTGCAGTGTTTACCACATTTGGAGGAAATGTTTATTAAACGCTTAAATGAACCACTATTGTGTCATATATTTCATTAATTTTGGTGTTCTGAAATTTCTTTGGTATTTTGGGGAGAATAGTTCATGCCATTGCCAGGTATTTCTTCTTCAAATAATTCAGACTTTATACTTCCTTTTTCTTTCATTAATATTATTAAAAAAAATCTTAACTATTTTAGTTTTTTACATACCCAAGTGAAGCCACTGGTCTTCAAAAGTGAAGCCACTGGGCTTCAAACACTTTAAACAACCCAAATGCTTTCCATACCCAAATGAAAGCCATCAGATATGGACTACATCTTAAACCATTCTGTCTGATCAGAAAGTAACAGCTTGCATTTAGATTCTTCAGGTTATTTCTGACAAATCGTTAACATTTTAGATCCAGATCATATGACACATATGTGGTAGCTGATCTGGATCTATACTGGTAGCCCATGTGATAAAAGGCATATTATCTGGAGTAAAATGTTAAATTTAATGTTTACAAGATGAATAATTTCTCAACTGTTAACACCTCCTGTCATATTTCAGGTCCAGGTGATGCTAGAAAGATGACACAGTCAATGATGGGTTAGTGCAGCCTTGACAGCAGTATCACAATGAAGTGTCTAAGACTGGCATGATGATGCAAACAAAATTACTCTTGTAGGTTTATGGTTTTATTTTTATTAAAATTATTTTCTTATTAATAAACATAGTATTGGAACTTATAAATTTCCTTAACACATCTCAAATCTTTCACCATTCTAAATACCATTGTATCTGAATAATTTTTCAATGGTAGATCTTTTTATTTTAAAATTTATTTTTGTATTGCTTACTGATCATTTTTTTGGTACTAGCTATGTACATTCATGCAGTCTGATCTAGATCTACACTTCTAAATTAATGACTCGGAAAAAAATTAAACATTTAATTCAGTTTTCAGTAGTTAAGATTCTTTGCGGCGCTTAGGAAAAACACATCCGAAAAGTAGCTATATCCATCAAGTGCGGGTTATAGATGAATTGTTCCTTCACATATTGAATGAACTACTCGCATTGTTTGATGAACCCTTTCCTCTATATATACGCCTTTTAACGCATGTGCGACCAGTGTATATCCTGATCAGGATCTGCACTTATCGCATGTTGGTCAGACATAAATTAATGAATTAAACGGATGTGCTGGCTGATCTGGATCTAACCTGTTGGCCCGGGCAATAAAGGTGTATCTGTGGAGCAAAGGGTTAAATTCTGTTGTCTCACTGCTCTTTTCACATGATGTTTTATTAAACATAACTTATGTTTACAGGGGGAGTTGAGTGACAATTACGGGCTGCAGTATACCAGAAATCTCAGTTGTGACTGCCTGTTCGCTTAAAGATCTGCTTAAAGACCCGGGTGGAAATGCGGTGGGAATAACGGAATGTTTACTTCATTAAAATCTCTATTTAACATTTGACCATTATAATTGCTTTCCATGGAAATTCCTAGAAAACAGATTGCAAAAACTTACAATTTAAAGAAAACCAAAAAAAATTTAGAAAACCTTTAATGGCCTGTGTTACCAAAAGTTATGGATTAATATTCAGTTTAAAAGAAAATTATTGTTATATGTTAACTGAACCCTGGATTAGACTTTTATTACATGACCACAAGAAAAATCTTCAAAAAAATCTTTAAATGACAACCAGATTGAAATCCTGATATGCATGACCAAATGGGTTTCGGTCTATTTCACATTTATCAGAAATTGTAGATAACTATGACTCATTTAGTGTTGCTTAGTCCGTTTTCTGTAGGAGGGGCAGGGCTTTAATAACAGTTTTCAATATATTGATAGGAAACTTGAAACATTTGTTCAATATCAAATGTAAATTATTGGGACACAATTCTCATGTGGTTCAGTGCATTCTTCGTTGGAGGTGCAAAGGGTTTTTGGAAATCTTGTGGTATGAACTGCTTCTAGGATTCTAAGGATATTGACTTTAAGAAAATTAGGATATTAACCAGCAGATGATTATTATTTATTATCAGATATTTGTCACAAAAATGTCATGTCTCTGATGACAAAGCAGTATCAGTAATTATAGCAGATATTAATCACCTTCATTGATAGCTCTAGTTTTAAATGTCTTTAATTATTGTTCTTCTGTAGGAATTTTGCTAAGGATTTGGCATCACAATTTTTTACCAATTGCCAAATTTGTTAAAATTAACCAGTCCAAAAAAGTGATTCTAAAGTAATCATAATGGTTGCTAAATTTTTTGTATACTGTTCCTATTTTTCAGTTGATTGGTAGCAAGGTTCCAGTTCGTTGAAATCGTCAGCTGTCCATTTGATGACTAGTCCGCAGAAGTTGAGACCATTCAGTTACTTTCATGACTTGACATTCATATTTTCGGGTGAAGAATCTCTGGCAGTAATCATTTTTCTCCTTTTGCCAAATATGAAGAAAGTTAAAACCAATTTTAATGACATTTAAGACTGAAACTCGGAAGTTAAAAGCAATTTTTGGTGACATTTAAGACTCATGACATTCATATTTTTGAGTGAATCGGCAGTGAAAACCATCATTCTTCCATCTCTTGGTAACCCTGGAGAAGTTAAAACCAATTGCAATGACATTCATGATTTGACATGTATTTTGCCATTGTAAATCGATTGCAATATATATTTTTATTTGGATGTTGCAATTTAATCATTGTTGAGAAAACAAATTGTACAATGTACAGTCTTCGCAATTTTATTTAATTGCTGAGTGTGAATATTGACAGTTTTAATTGATTTCTGTGTATATTATATGTGTTTATTGCTAGTTTGATTATTGATAATATTGTATTAATTGCCAGTTTATTTGATTGCCAAGTACATTTAATATAAGGGTTTTATTGCTCTTCTATTTGATTGCTGTGTATATTGTATGTGTTTATTGCTTGCTTACTGATTAAGTATATTGTATGTGTTTAATTGATTGCTGAGAAAATTGTATGGTTATATTGCTCTTCTAATTTATTTTACAATGTATGGTAGTAGAGTATGCAAGAACAATAACTCTACCTTCCCTATTTTTTGAGTTATTCCTCTTTATCATATTTACTTGATATATTTTGTCCGGAGCAATACTCCAAAACTACTAGAGGGATTTTATTCAAACTTCATACACTGACAGAGCACATTGGTAGGTAGTGCAGTGTGCAAGTCCAATAACTCTACCTTGCCTATTCTTCAGAGTTATTCCCCTTTATCAGATTTACTTGATGTTTTTGAGCATTGCATTGGACACATTTTTTGTAGTTATGTGTCAGCATTGTTGACAAAATTATGCCTCCAAGGCCTCGGATGCAGTACAATATGAATCACTATCATAACTCTTGACTTCGATATGTATGCATTTTATTGCATGTGTGACTAGTGTAGATCTCGATTATTTCGCACATTTGTAATGTCTGATCGTCCTTAGGAACTTCACTGCTTTCATTTTGGTTAGAAATAATACATATATTAGAATGCGAACAGTGTAGATCCTGATCAGATGGGACAACTGTGCCCACTGATCAAATTCTACACTGTTTAATTTTCAATAAAGGTGTATAGATCTATCAAGTAAAGGGTTAATACCAGTTTAGCTTTTATTAGATATGAACTAAAAAGATATATCAAACTGTTTGTTTAATGATTTATTAGGTTATTTCTGACCAGAAATCAAACAGTGTAGATCCTGATTACATGGAATGTGTGTTCTGCCAGACCGGGATCTGCAATAAAATGTTGCATATATATATAGAGGAAAGGGTTAATTCAAACATGGTTTATTCGATTTCACAAAGGTATATTTACGAATGAATAGCACATGATTATTGACTGGTTGTTCAAATGTGACTGATTTTACAGTTGTTCAAGGTAACTTCGATTTTTTCAATTTTATTTGTGAAATAAATCTTTGTGCAATACCAAGAATTGATTAAATTTGAATGGCTTTAAGGAATTTCAAGTTTTACTTATGATCAAATTTAAAACTATTACTATGTTGCCACCATTCTGTCAATTTCAAGTTACCTGGTTTCCATTTTGTTGATTTTTCAATTTTCAAAGGTTGAGAAAAAAACGCCAGAGTTAGTCTTAAAAGAAAACATTGGAAACTTTCAATCGTAAGTAAATTCAGCAGACAGTGAGTTACCCAAAATTGCAAGAATGTATAGTGCTGTTTCGCAATACAGAATAGTTTCAATACATCAATGCAAATAGTAAAAGTGGTAACTTTTTATTTGCAGCCAGTATACATAATAATATATGAATACAGAATTTCATATCTAATATAAAGTATCAATTATGTTCACCATATCCATAAACTGTAATATACTAGTAAAATAAAACATTACAACAGAATGAAATTAGTTTTTAGTTATATTCATTTGCTATAATCCTGACATTAAAAACGTTAAGAAGATACCAACAGAGTGTTAATGAGCAGCCATTGTTCACTGTAGTTTCAGTTTTCGGTTGTCGATTCCGAGAGAGGCAGTGCCTTAGTTCATATTAGGGTATTATCTGGTTATCATATCCATGTCAGGCAGAGAGTCGTCCTAAATATATCGATTTTAAGTAAGCATATTCTATTCCATTGATTACAATATGACCTAATTATTTTTTGTTGTTTAGTAAATACTGATCATCAATCATAATTCTAGAAGAGACATATATACATTTTCCAGTTCTTAATAGTGCCTGCACTATGGACAGTGACTGTAACGCTGTATCAGCCATGGCTTGTACAGGAAGTTCGAGTAAGACGTGTACCTGTAAACCAGGATATAAACCTTCGTCAGATCAGTTATCATGCACAAAAGGTATTTTTTACATACACGTTATTTTCATAGCGGTATGATTGTTCTCTGAAATGTTAAATTAAGTTTCAAGATAAGTTAAAGTTTAATTAAAGTTAAAATTAAACATTAAGACAGGTGGATAATCCATGTTCAATTTCAGGCATTTGTTTAAGTAAGCAGGAGTTTCTTGTTTCTAAAAATTAAAAGACCACAGCATTGTTTAAGAAAGCGTGTTTTTAACTGGAAACAGTTAAGCTAGCTTTATTTACACGTAACCTTTCGTTGTTTTTTTGTATGATACTTGTAATACACTGTACAAGAAAGAAGGCAGTCAAACAACCTTCAAACGGAAGCGAATTATTACGATATTTATTTTAAAGAGTTATTAATATTCCTGTTATTAAAATAAGACTTAATACCTTTTTGCTGTCTGTGAATGTTAATCATAAAAATAATCATTGCCTCCTTCAGTACTAAATAGTGCCTTCACTCTGGACAGTTGCTCTGTATCAAAATCGGCTTGTACTCGAAGTTCTATTTAAGATGTGCATATGCAACCTAGATACAAACCATCGTCCCATCAGTAATTGTGTACATAATGTGTCTTGCACGTTTTGCTTTATTCTTGTTTAATCAAAATATATTTTCTATTAAATGTGAAGAAAAGATTAAGAAACATGTGAACGAATTTTCATCTATTTTCATTTCAAGCACTTTTTTCTCAGTAAATTCAACTAGACAATGATGCAGGTCTATATTTAACAAAATGTCTTTTAAACAAGTAATCAATAAGTTATCATTATTTTCACTAGTAACAAACTTTTTTAGTTATTTTGTACATTGTGTCATTCCACAATAACAGAAGCAGTCAAATGACCGGTAGAAGAAAGCAAGTGAATTCTTAAGATTTTGTATTTGATTCAAATATTGCAATGTCTCATTTTGCTCATTTGATCTAATTGATGCTTGTTGTTAACTTGTCATGCAAATGTTGACCAGAAATCGTAATCCTAAATAATTTTCCAGTTCTTAATAGTGCCTGCACTCTGGACAGTGACTGTAGCGCTGTATCAAACTCTGTCTGTACCGGCAGTTCAAGTAAGACGTGTACATGTAAACTTGGATACAAACTATCGTCAGATCAGTTATCATGCACCATAGGTGTCTAGCATGTCATATTTTTTCCATGCCAGATTTTTTTTATAAAATTAAACAGGCTAAAATTAAAACTTAAAGCCCAGTAATGGATATGCGGCATGCATCACAAGTAGGTTATAAACGTCGGTTCTAATTAGCCAATCAACTGTATTATAAATGGCAATAGTTTCAGTTCTGCATTAAACGCAAATATTGATTACTTAAAACACTTATTATGTATCATTAAATTCACGACAATATTAATTATTTAATATGCGGTTCCATAGTGCAATAACTAAGGCAGTAAAACAACCAACCAAAAGGAAGCGAATTCAGGTTAAGATGTTTGGTATAATAATCCAGTGATTGCAATACGACATAATGATGAAGTTTTGTTTCAGGGTAAAATTTATCATAAATTGAAGGCCTAGAACATAATTAAATATGTTTTCCAGTTCTAAATAGTGGCTGCACCCAAGGAGGTGACTGTAACGCTCTATCAAACTCGGCTTGTTCTGGAAGTGTGTGTACATGTAAGCCAGGATACAAAGCATCATCTGATCAGTTATCATGTATCCAAGGTATCTTGCACGTTTTACTTTTTTAAAGCAACATGAATATTCTCTATAATTGAAAACTACAGTTGAAAATAACATTTCTAGCAAGGTTAACAGTTCATTTTTAAGCATGTGTTTATCTTAGGCGAGAACCATCGGACTAGGTAGAGAACGCAGTTAAACAACTGCTGCTGCTCTATACAAAAATTCATCTACATTAAACAACTAACGTATTTGTGTTCTCATCTCAAAACCCAATGATTTATTCGGTAACACAAACCGATAACAATGCAATCAAATAACAGCCAGTGTAATAACAGGTTGGACTGTAAGTGATACATGTTCCGGTAATAAACATATGATTTGATGTTCTTTACTTGTACACGCCCGTTAACCATTTGCTCCACAACCAAAAAAAAAAGAACATTACAAAATGAGCGAAAGCCACATCCGGGATTGAGCGAAAGTAGACAAAAAGCGAGTGTGACAAACATTTTTTTTATCTTTTTAAGACAAAAAGACTTTTCAAAAAATCTGGGAATGTAGTGCCGTGTAAGAATGATGAAGCTTCACGGAAAACAAGGTTACATATATTAAACATGTAAACTGCTCCTGCTAGAACTTTTTTTCGCAGCGAACAATGGTGCTTTCTTTTTACAAACTGATTATTTCGACTTAGTTTTGTTCTTTGACTGCTATTAGAAATTATTTCTGTGTTGCGTGTGAAACAATTACCGGTTGCTAGTGACTGATGTACATACTTCGAATGATGTAATGCCTCTTTATTGCGATTTAGGTTCATTTTTCAAGAGGTGTAGGAGCGGAAGAGCAGGTTGTTGACCGAAAACATAGGAGGCAGAGCGAAAACATAAAACCAGCCTACCTATGTTTGTCAGTCTAAACGTATTCACTTCACTCCTGGATTTTTCACGTACATATGCTACAGCTCCGAGACATTTCAGTATAAAATTGTATTATGTTTTGTTGAACAAAGTGTCGATTTATGTGGAAAAAATGTTGCAACGAGATGGAGTTTCCAATGAATGTTTTCATCGCACCTACAAATATTTATCTTTGGATTTCGAAGAGTAAACGACTAGCAACATTACATGACAATTAATCATCGTATCAAAAGCTAGTAAAAGTCGATATATCTTAAAGAAGAATTTTGTAATAAAAGTAAAGATGCAGGAAAGCCTGAAAACTAGCCTTTTGAATTGTTTGGGTTTGACAGTGACAGTGTGATTTAAATCGCCTGTTGTTTATTATTCTGTTTTCTTCATAACATGGTATTTATATATATATTTATTCCTAAGATTTGAGATATAATATATGAGTATAAATGTGTTTGGAAATATTATATCTGATCACAATATAGTCATGAACGTTTATCTATAAATAAAAAGTCACTTCATAGAAGGTGTATATACAATTTTCACCATATGCTTTAAGGGAGGCAGTTTATACTGAAAATTGTAGTAGTATATATAAATCTCCTGTTGAAATATCACTTTAATAAACATACTTACTTACGTGGAAATATAACCGGAGAATGTCGATCAAATTGAAATATTTAAAATACATGCATAGATTTGATTCTGTATTCGTGATAATCAAGAAACGAAACTGACAGTTATCCTGTGGATTTTTTTTATAGTCATCCTTTTTATATTTAACAGATTTCTATTCAGTCTCGGTAAATGATGAATAAATCCGTTTTTCTTTTTCTTTGATGATAGCATTTTTCTTGCACCCTTTAAACGCTCCCATCTGAAAGAAACAAAACAAATCACAAATAACACAAAACATATTATTCAATACTGCTTCATTTTGCAACAACATCGTTAAAAATAAATTTATTTAAATATGGAAAATGAACATATGTAACAATTAAAGAAATACTGCATACTCGGTTAAAGTAAGCCTAGTTATGGACAGAAGTGGTAATGCATATTGCTGCCCACTACGCCTAGCCTCATGTTGAGTAAAACTTATGTACACATACTCGTACATTACACATACATAAACTATTCCATTTTTTATCAATCCCAAACGTTAACTTGTATATTGCGCTGAACACGAAACCCACAATGAATGAGTTAAAACGATGCAATGAAGTTATGTTTTCGCTCTGCATCCTATGATTTCGCTCCACAACTTGCTCTTTCGCTCCTACACCTCTTGAAAAATGAGCATTTATCATTTAAAGAGAAGTTACACCATTTGAAATCTGCACAGCAGTCACTAGCGACATGTATTCGATTTACACATAACATAGAAATAATTTCTAAAAGCAATCAAAAAACAAAATTAAATCGAAATGGCAGGTTTGTAAAGAAACATGCATCATTGTTCGCTGGGAAAAAAAGTTCTAGCCGAAGCATTTTACATGTTTTAAATATGAAACCGTGTTTTCCGTGAAGCTTCATCATCCTTACACGGCACTACATTCCCCGATTTTTGAAATAGTTCGTCTTTCTGTCTTATAAAGAGAAAAAAACTCTTTGTCAACAAATCAGCGCTTTCGCTCAATCCCGGAAGTGGCTTTCGCTTATTTTGTTATGTTCTCTTTTTGGTTGTGGAGCGAATGTTTACCGGGCGTGTTGTAGTAAATGTTAAAGATAAAGCGTAATCCATGAAGAAACATGTGTTAATATTACAGTTCTAAATAGTGCATGCTCTCAAGACAGTGACTGTAGCACTGTGTCAAATTCGGCTTGTGGTGGAAGTTCAACATGCTCATGTAAACCTGGATACAAACCATCAACTGACCAGTTATCATGTATAATAGGTATATTTCACGCATTTTTGTTTTTCGAAACAGCATGAACACTCTCTTAAATGCAAAATACAGCTGAAAACAAAAAGTATAGATCGCCAGCTGAACATTTAATTAATTTTCAGGCATGTAAGATACATGACGTAGGCGAGAACCATCGGTTCTAGGTAGGGATGCACTTAAAACAATGACTGAAGCTCTGGAAATATAGATTTATAACATCATAAAATTTATAATCGCATGGAAACTCAAAAGTAACAACATACATTAAAACAACAAAACAATTCAAATATGAATTAAGACGGCCATGTCAATCAACATGATATGATAATTTAAATTATGAAACAGGAACTTACTGGGAAAGTATGAGATTGCATGATTCTGATTGGATAATGAACTGGTCCAATATGAATAAAATCACTTCCTATTAAAAACAAAAATGCCGCCATTTTGGAATTGCTTAGTCAATTTTTATGGATAAAATGGTAAAAGATAGTATGACTTTGGGCAGTCGAGGTGCAGTTACGCAAAGCGGCAGAGGATAAGTCTATGTTGCTGATTTTGGTGATATCATTCTGTGTAATAAAACTTTTCTGTGTAATAAATATATTTGAGTTTATCTAGCCAGTACAACAACAACGCAGATGTCTGCAGCAATAATTCTTGAAACTATAAAAAAACACTGAATTTTAAGGGAAATACTCTTGATTTGAGCAAGATTATTCAGCAGAAAGGATATTTTGGATAACTCACAGACATGTTAAATTGAGTATTAATTTACATGTTTAAGTCGTGGTTGAAATGTGCCAGAAAAGAACATTTATTTTGGATATATTTGGATATTAATAATAATTAACTAAATTAAGACTGGATGAACAAGAGAGTTGGCTGCCACAGTGTGTAGGAATGTTCAGGTTGTTTTTGTTTTCAAAACAAAACAACTTTCATATCTGCAACTCCTTGGTAGCTTATACCAGCCAGGTCTATAGTCTATACTGTACATAGACCGATTGAAGATGCCAGACATTAGAATCAGAGTTGACACTTCATCTCTTCAGGCGGTAAATAAGCAAATTTAATGTCTTAAACTATGAATATTGTGTTAATGAATAAAATTGTCATTAATCAAGTGAATTCATATTGACCTTTTTATTGGGCCTCAAACAGTCATATAAGCCCTCGGCCTTCGGCCTTGGGAAAATATGACTACCCTTTGCCCAATAACAAGTCCAATATGAATTCACTTGATTAATAACATTATATTACTGCCTAAGCCGCCTAGCCCCGGGTTGAGCGCAATTCAATATTGACATCAATAAGGGTGACACAAACGGGTAAAATTAACCCTTATTTCAATTGTGGTCCTCTATTATGAACACTGTAAACTATATCATTATTGAACTGGGCTAAACCCAGGACTAGGCGGCGTGGGAAAAAGATTCTAATATACATTTCCATTACTGTCCATGATCAGGCTCAACCAAACCGAGCCTCAAATATTTTCATATGTGTCGTGTTAGGAGGCTTTCAAAGTTCCCTTTCAATCTGTGTATTCATTATAAAACTTCAAACCAAATGTTTAATTCGTTGACACTAGACAGCCGCCAAGTCAATCAAATAAACGTCAGAAAGATATATGTAGCTGGCTGGTCGAAGAGTTGGAGTAAGTTAAAATAATTATGTACCAGTGATTAAGATATTAAAAATATAAGCTAATTTATTTCATCATCTAGTAAATGTCTTAAAAAGACATATATTATTCATAGCAATTTCTGATCAGTTATCATATTTAATGTTTGGCATTCCCGCCGTTTTTTTACTAGTCAATGCACTTGAAACAATGAGTGCAGCTGCTTTCATTTCTACTAAAATATTTATGATACATGCTGGGGCAAGTGTAAGGTTGGTGCATTATAGGGTATAATCGGGTATCATATCCGGTTACCAAGTCAGGCAAAGAGTCGTCCTAAAGATATCGATTTTAAGTTAGCATATTCTATCCCATTGATTACAATATGACCTAATTATTTTTATTGTTAAGTTAATACTGATCATTAATCATAATTATAGGAGAGACATATATGCATTTTCCAGTTCTTAATAGTGTCTGCACTATGGACAGTGACTGTAACGCTGTATTAGCCATGGCTTGTACAGGAAGTTCGAGTAAGACGTGTACCTGTAAACCAGGATACAAACCATCGTCCGATCAGTTATCATGCACAAAAGGTATCTTTTACGTACACGTTATTTTCAAAGCACTATGATTGTTCTCTAAAATGTTAAATTAAGTGTCAAGATAAGTTAAAGTTTCATTAAAGTTAAAATTAAACATTAAGACAGGTGGATAATCCATGTTCAATTTCAGGCATTTGTTTAAGTAAGCAGGAGTTCCTTGTTTCTTAAAATTAAAAGACCACAGCACTGTTTTAAACAAAGTGTGTTTTTAACTGGAAACAGCTTAACTTGGTTCACTTAACCTTTCGTATTATACTTGTAATACACTGTACAAGAAAGAAGGCAGTGAAATAACCTTCAAACGGAAGCGAATTATTACGATATTTATTTTAAAGCGTTATCAATATTCCTGTTTATTAAAATATGACTTAATACCTTTTTGCTCTCTGTGAATGTTTATCATAAAAAAAATTCATTCACGAGACATTTATGCCTCCTTCAGTACTAAATAGTGCCTTCACTCTGGACATTTACTGTAGCTCTCTACCAAACTCGGCTTGTACCCGAAGTTACATTTAAGACGTGCACATGCAACCTAGATACAAACCATCGTCCCAGTGTTTTTATGCCAAATATTTGGAGAAATAGTGCCCCATTCCCCCCCCCCCCTCAAAATAGTATTTATTTTTCCCCCACATCAAACAAAAAATTCCCTCTTTGATGGAGTCTGTTACGGATGGTTCGTATCAGTAATTAGGTACCTAATGTGTCTTGCACGTTTTGCTTTATTCTTGTTTAATCAAAATATATTTTCTATTAAATGTGAAAAAGTTTAAGAAACATATGAACGAATTTTCATCTCTTTTCATTTCAAGCACGTATTTTTCTCACTAGTAAATTCAACTAGACAATGATGCTGGTCTATATTTAGCATTATGTCTTTTAAACAAGACATTCATAAGTTATCATTATTTTCACTAGTAACAAACTTATTTATTTATTTCAAACATTGTGTCATCCCACAATAACAGAAGCAGTCAAATGACCGTTAGAAGGAAGCAAGTGAATTCTAAAGATTTTGTATCTGATCTGATTCAGTTATTGCAATGTCTAAATTTTGCTCATTTGATCTAATGCATGTTTGTTGTAAATTTGTCATGCATATGTTGACCAGAAATCGTAATCCTAGATGAATTTTTCCAGTTCTTAACAGTGCCTGCCTTCTGGACAGTGACTGTAGCGCTCTATCAAACTCTGTTTGTACCGGCAGTTCAAGTAAGACGTGTACATGTAAACCTGGATACAAACCATCGTCAGATCAGTTATCATGTATCATAGGTATCTTGCATGTTTTTTTTTTCATGCCATATTGAATTTTTTATAAAATTAAACAGGCTTAAATTTAAACTTAAAGCCCAGTAATGGATATGCGGCATGCATCACAAGTAGGTTATAAACGTCGGTTCTAATTAGCAAATAAAGTTATGGCAATATTTATAGTTCTGCATTAAACGCAAATATTGATAACTTGAAACACTTATTATGTATCATTAAATTCACGACAAAATTAATTATTTAATATGCGGTTCCATAGTGCAATAACTAAGGCAGTCAAACAACCAACCAAAAGGAACCGAATTAAGGTTAAGATGTTGGTATAATAATCCAGTGATTGCAATACGACATAATGATTAAGTTTTTTTCAGGGTAAAGTTTATCATAAATTGAGGTCCTAGA
Organism: Corbicula japonica; assembly: GCA_038501625.1. Taxonomy (NCBI): domain Eukaryota; kingdom Metazoa; phylum Mollusca; class Bivalvia; order Venerida; family Cyrenidae; genus Corbicula; species Corbicula japonica. The sequence goes on from JAZAYU010000023.1 coordinate 3,474,881, forward strand.
ACATAAATGAATATGTTTCCAGTTCTAAATAGTGGCTGCACCCAAGAAGGTGACTGTAGCGCTCTATCAAACGCGGCTTGTTCTGGAAGTGTGTGTACATGTAAGCCAGGATACAAAGCATCATCTGATCAGTTATCATGTATCAAAGGTATCTTGCACGTTTTACTTTTAAAAGCAACATGAATATTCTCTATAATTGCAAAATAAAGTTGAAAATAACATTTCTAGCAAGGTTAACAGTTCATTTTTTAAGCATGTGTTTATCTTAGGCGAGAACCATCGGACAAGGTAGAGAACGCAGTTAAGCAACTGCTGCTGCTCTATACAAAAATTCATCTACATTAAACAACTAACGTATTTTTGTTCTCATCTCAAAACCCAATTATTTATTCGGTAACACAATCCGATAACAATGCAATCAAATAACAGCCAGTGTAATAACAGGTTGGACTGTAAGTGATACATGTTCCGGTAATAAACATATGATTTGATGTTCTTTACTTGTACACGCCCGTTAACCATTTGCTCCACAACCAAAAAAAAGAACATTACAAAATGAGCGAAAGCCACATCCGGGATTGAGCGAAAGTTGACAAAAAGCGAGTGTGACAAACATTTTTTTCTCTTTTTAAGACAGAAAGACTTTTCAAAAAATCTGGGAATGTAGTGCCGTGTAAGGATGATGAAGCTTCACGGAAAACAAGGTTACATATATTAAACATGTAAACTGCTCCTGCTAGAACTTTTTTTCGCAGCGAACAATGGTGCTTTCTTTTTACAAACTGATTATTTCGACTTAGTTTTGTTCTTTGACTGCTATTAGAAATTATTTCTGTGTTGCGTGTGAAACAATTACCGGTTGCTAGTGACTGATGTACATACTTCGAATGACGTAATGCCTCTTTATTGCGATTTAGGTTCATTTTTCAAGAGGTGTAGGAGCGGAAGAGCAGGTTGTTGACCGAAAACATAGGAGGCAGAGCGAAAACATAAAACCAGCCTACCTATGTTTGTCAGTCTAAACGTATTCACTTCACTCCTGGATTTTTCACGTACATATGCTACAGCTCCGAGACATTTCAGTATAAAATTGTATTATGTTTTGTTGAACAAAGTGTCGATTTATGTGGAAAAAATGTTGCAACGAGATGGAGTTTCCAATGAATGTTTTCATCGCACCTACAAATATTTATCTTTGGATTTCGAAGAGTAAACGACTAGCACCATTACATGACAATTAATCATCGTATCAAAAGCTAGTAAAGGTCGATATATCTTAAAGAAGAATTTTGTAATAAAAGTAAAGATGCAGGAAAGTCTGAAAACTAGCCTTTTGAATTGTTTGGGTTTGACAGTGACAGTGTGATTTAAATCGCCTGTTGTTTATTATTCTGTTTTCTTCATAACATGGTTTTTATATATATATTTATTCTAAAGATTTGAGATATAATATATGAGTATAAATGTGTTTGGAAATATTATATCTGATCACAATATAGTCATGAACGTTTATCTATAAATAAAAAGTCACTTCATAGAAGGTGTATATACAATTTTCACCATATGCTTTAAGGGAGGCAGTTTATACTGAAAATTGTAGTAGTATATATAAATCTCCTGTTGAAATATCACTTTAATAAACATACTTACTTACGTGGAAATATAACCGGAGAATGTCGATCAAATTGAAATATTTAAAATACATGTCGAGGGCTGAACGGAAAACTGTCGTAACTCACATTTTTTCCAAAAATCATATTTTTGCATTTTTGACATTCTTTACCACTAATACATATGTACAAAAAATCTTAGCACCCTATTCTTATTTTAAGTCACATAAATATGACAGTTGCAAAAAAGTCGTATCTCAATCCCTATATTTTTAGAAATGGAAAACTGTCGTAACTTGAGTTACATACAGTTTTCCATAATGAGAGTTCATATTACATACAATGATCTTAATGGAAAACTGTCGTATCTTAGATCATGAACTAATTTCATGAACAACTGATGATGTCATCATTGTGATATCATGATATCTGGAACTGTTCAACCTTCACAGTACAGAGTATGAATACAATATTTTTCTTGAGAGCTGAACATGAGAAGTTTAGCAAACTTTTCTGAGAGTAAGTCTTAACCGAGGTTATGACTACAACAATTCATGTAATTTTAATATCTCCGCATTGATTCGGAGTAAACTCTTGAAACTTTAGATAACTAAATACACCAGTTTCACTTCTTTTAATGGTATTGTCATTCAAATACGTATTGTGCCCCGTACATTCAATCAGTGCTGTTATTAGTTACGTCCTTTGAAGGTCATTCTGCACGATACTTATGTACTAGGTTAATAGTACTAGTAAAATTTCTTTTGTTTTAATATTTCTGCCACTTTAAAGATGAGTGGTTTCAATATCCCAGTCTATACAGTTTTGGATATTGTTCAGTCACCCCAAGGATATATTTCCTGCTTTTTAAATTTTGCCTTTGGGATCCCCTGTCAAAATTCCATTCTGTTTAGATCCACCAATTGTTTTCTTGTTTAGGGAAAACCCATTCTTTTATCTGGGGACCAATGCCGCTGAACTTGGAACGGTAGTAATCTGAAAATACCGCATTGAAAGTTCCATCACATGCATTCCATCGTTTGGGATGGACCAAAATTTTACGTTTGGGATGGACCAAAATTTTACTGTTAAATATTGTGTTGCGCTCAACCCGGGGCTAGGTGGCGTGGGGAGTAATATGCATTTCCATTACTGTCAATGAACAGGCTCAATCAAACCGAGTCATATTTGTCGAGTTTGGTGTCTTTGAAAGTTCCCTTTTCATCTATTTCAATCGCTTTTGTGAGAAGGATAGACTGAAACCAGTCTAAAATGCAACAACATCTTTTACATAACTGAAACGCCATCGCATCAACCAAATCAAACAAAGTTGACAAAAGTTATTAAAAATCTTTGTTAAAATAAGAATACAGTGGTTCACGTCCAAGTGAAACATAAACACAACAGGCCTTTTGTGCCTTTTGTTTTTACCCTTTCCTTGATAAAAATATTTATGGTTTTCACAGGAATGTTGGAAGTTTAATGGTAATTAAATAAGAAAAGTGAAAATGAGATATGGTGTGATGTGCTGAAGTTTGAAGATGATACTCCGATTTCACACTGAGATTTTTGGGCTGTTTCCTCTTTCCTAAAAGTGTATTTTCTCCAAAATCATAATATTTCCTAATTCTTTTTTCATTTTTTTCTCCTTCTGATTAAATTATTTTTATGACTTCAAGACATATTTTTGTATATTCAACCTTCAACAAAAGATCATTGCCTTGAATCATTGCTTTTTTTACCACTGTACATAAATACAGGCAAGAGCTGAAGTTATTGTAAAAGTAAAGTAACCAAAATTTGAAAAGATACCTTACTATCCCAGTTTCGAAAATTGCACACATTTTCCCAATTGAAACATGCAAAATATGGTGTGTTTTTTTCTTTTAAGTACACTATATGGACAGAAATTGGGATAGGAGTTTGCAGTGCAAACTTTTCCCATTTATTGCTTCATTAAGGGTTCCTTAAGTCATTAACACATGTCCAATTGTGGCATTAAATATAGCTTAAAACCTACTATAGAACCTACCAATTTTTATCATTCTGTGGTTAACTTCATTTTGAGTAGATATTTTTTTAATTTATCTATTTTGCGACAAGAATTTTTGCCTCTTTGGCACAGACCAACATTTTTATATCAGTTGGTTTAGTCATTTTGTATCTCTGAGGTTTTTATAAAATTATCTTCGAATATAATTATGTTTATGATCTTTATTAAATAATATATAAAGTTTACAAATAAATTGCTCTTGTGATTTGACCATGATCTCAAAGCTTTAATACATTTGGCTCATCTGTCAATCAACACAGTTGTTACCGAATAAAAGGAAAAGGAAAAGAAAATTAAATTTTGCCATAATTAATCACACTACTCTGTTGGATTACTCCATGGTCAGAAATAACGTAATGATTTTAAAAGCGAACATAATTATTAGATCCAAACAAGGCAGAACAGATGTGCCGGCTGATAGACACTGTTAGCCCATCACACCCAGCAATAAAAGGTATAACCATGGAGTAAAGGGTTAAGTGCTCCTTGCTTTCAGCTCATTGATTTTGCCAAAAAGGGGTTATTTTTCCATTACAGTACAAATTCTGTCGCAATCATTGTATCAATAACAAAATCCATTAAATACTGGAAATAAGATTTTTTTGCGAATAAAATTAAAAACAAAATGTACAAAAATAGCAGTAAATTGTCTTTCAGTGAAACCATACTCATCAAAGTTTTGCCTTATAGGTCACTTAGGTGGCTGCTTAATGCAAGTTTGACTGTATATAAAAAGAATACTATCAAATGTTAAACATTTGATAAAACAAGAATTTTGCAAATAATAAATCCAGTATACTGCTTATAAATCAACAGTCTGGGTTGAAGTTAATTTCCTTTAGTCGAAAACTGATCAACATGCATCAAAATATACATTTTAAGACCTATAAGACTTTAAAGGAAGTGAATAAAATACAATGGATACCAAAAACGGTCCAAAGAAGGTATAACTATCACTTTTAATGTCAAAAGATGATAAGCTGTTTTGAGTTACGACAGTTTTCCATTCATTTTAGTATCAGTATTTTAAACATTTCAGATGTAAAACTGTCGTAAGTCAAAAATTATTCAATATTATCTCAAATAATTTGTTTTTCAAAACATTATATTTTATTATAGTAAAATATTGATATTTTATGCCTATTTGTTCAATAAAAACTTAAGAAAAATATTCTAGTAACAAAATATACAGTTTTTTGCTTCTCCTGTAAACTTTTGAAAAAGTGAGTTACGACAATTTTCCGTTCAGCCCTCGATGTATAGATTTGATTCTGTATTCGTGATAATCAAGAAACGAAACTGACAGTTATCCTGTGGATTTTTTTTTTATAGTCATCCTTTTTATATTTAACATATTTCTATTCTGTCTCGGTAAATGATGAATAAATCCGTTTTTCTTCTTCTTTGATGATAGCATTTTTCTTGCACCCTTTAAACGCTCCCATCTGAAAGAAACAAAACAAATCACAAATAACACAAAACATATTATTCAATACTGCTTCATTTTGCAACAACATCGTTAAAATAAATTTATTTAAATATGGAAAATGAACATATGTAACAATTAAAGAAATACTGCATACTCGGTTAAAGTAAGCCTAGTTATGGATAGAAGTGGTAATGCATATTGCTGCCCACTACGCCTAGCCTCATGTTGAGTAAAACTTATGTACACATACTCGTACATTACACATACATAAAATATTCTATTTTTTATCAATCCCAAACGTTAACTTGTATATTGCGCTGAACACGAAACCCTCAATGAATGCAATGAAGTTATGTTTTCGCTCTGCATCCTATGATTTCGCTCCACAACTTGCTCTTTCGCCCCTACACCTCTTGAAAAATGAGCATTTATCATTTAAAGAGACGTTACACCATTTGAAATCTTCACAGCAGTCACTAGCGACATGTGTTCGATTTACACATAACATAGAAATAATTTCTAAAAGCAATCAAAAAACAAAATTAAATCGAAATGGCAAGTTTGTAAAGAAACATGCATCATTGTTCGCTGGGAAAAAAAGTTCTAGCCGAAGCATTTTACATGTTTTAAATATGAAACCGTGTTTTCCGTGCAGCTTCATCACCCTTACACGGCACTACATTCCCCGATTTTTGAAATAATTCGTCTTTCTGTCTTATAAAGAGAAAAAAATGTTTGCCAACAAATCAGTGCTTTCGCTCAATCCCGGAAGTGGCTTTCGCTTATTTTGTTATGTTCTCTTTTTGGTTGTGGAGCGAATGTTTACCGGGCGTGTTGTAGTAAATGTTAAAGATAAAGCGTAATCCATGAAAAAAAAATGTGTTAAAATTACAGTTCTAAATAGTGCATGCTCTCAAGACAGTGACTGTAGCACTGTGTCAAATTCGGCTTGTGGTGGAAGTTCAACATGCTCATGTAAACCTGGATACAAACCATCAACTGACCAGTTATCATGTATAATAGGTATATTTCACGCATTTTCGTTTTTCGAAACAGCATGAACACTCTCTTAAATGCAAAATACAGCTGAAAACAAAAAGTATAGATCGCCAGCTGAACATTTAAGTAATTTTCAGGCATGTAAGATACATGTAGTAGGCGGGAACCGTCGGTTCTAGGTAGGGTTGCACTTTAAACAATGACTGAAGCTCTGGAAATATAGATTTATAACATCATAAAATTTATCATCGCATGGAAACTCAAAAAAAAAACATACATTAAAACAACAAAACAATTCATATATGAATTAAGACAGCCATGTCAATCAACATAATATGATAATTTTAATTATGAAACAGGAACTTACTGGCAAAGTATGAGATTGCATGATTCTGATTGGATAATGAACTGGTCCAATATGAATAAAATCACTTCCTATTAAAAACAAAAATGCCGCCATTTTGGAATTGCTAAGTCAACTTTTATGGATAAAATGGTAAAAGATAGTATGACTTTGGGCAGTCGAGGTACAGTTACGCAAAGCGGCAGAGGATAAGTCTATGTTGCTGATTTTGCTGATATCATTCTGTGTAATAAAACTTTTCTGTGTAATAAATATCTTTGATTTGAGCAAGATTATTCAGCAGAACTTTGCAAAAAGGATAGTTTGGATAACTCACAGACATGTTAAATTGAGTATTAATTTACATGTTTAAGTCGTGGTTGGAATGTGCCAGAAAAGAACATTTATTTTGGATATATTTGGATATTAATAATAATTAACTAAATTAAGACTGGATGAACAAGAGAGTTGGCTGCCACAGTGTGTAGGAATGTTCAGGTTGTTTTTGTATTCAAAACAAAACAACTTTCATATCTGCAACTCCTTGGTAGCTTATACCAGTCAGGTCTATAGTCTATACTGTACATAGACCGATTGAAGATGCCAGACATTAGAATCAGAGTTGACACTTCATCTCTTCAGGCGGTAAATAAGCAAATTTAATGTCTTAAACTATGAATATTGTGTTAATGAATAAAATTGTCATTAATCAAGTGAATTCATATTGACCTTGTTATTGGGCCTCAAGCAGTCATATAAGTCCTCGGCCTTCGGCCTTGGGAAAATATGACTACCCTTTGCCCAATAACAAGTCCAATATGAATTCACTTGATTAATAACATTATATTACTGCCTAAGCCGCCTAGCCCCGGGTTGAGCGCAACTCAATATTTACATCAATAAGTGTTACACAAACGGGTAAAATTAACCCTTATTTCAATTGTGGTCCTCTATTATGAACACTGTAAACTATATCATTATTGAACTGGGCTAAACCCAGGACTAGGCGGCGTGGGAAAAAGATTCTAATATACATTTCCATTACTGTCCATGATCAGGCTCAACCAAACCGAGCCTTAAATATTTTCATATGTGTCGTGTTAGGAGGCTTTCAAAGTTCCCTTTTAATCTATGTATTCATTATAAAACTTCAAACCAAATGTTTAATTCGTTGACACTAGACAGCCGCCAAGTCAATCAAATAAACGTCAGAAAGATATATGTAGTTGGCTGGTCGAAGAGTTGGAGTAAGTTCAAATAATTATTATAAACAATGAGTGCAGCTGCTTTCATTTCTACTAAAATCTTTATGATACATGCTGGGGCAAGTGTAAGATTGGTGCATTACAGGGTATAATCTGGTATCATATCCGGTTACCAAGTCAGGCAAAGAGTCGTCCTAAAGATATCGATTTTAAGTTAGCATATTCTATCCCATTGATTACAATATGCATTTTCCAGTTCTTAATAGTGTCTGCACTATGGACAGTGACTGTAGCGCTGTATCAGCCATGGCTTGTACTGGAAGTTCGAGTAAGACGTGTACCTGTAAACCAGGATACAAACCATCGTCAGATCAGTTATCATGCACAAAAGGTATCTTTTACGTACACGTTATTTTCAAAGCAGTATGATTGTTCTCTAAAATGTTAAATTAAGTGTCAAGATAAGTTAAAGTTTCATTAAAGTTAAAATTAAACATTAAGACAGGTGGATAATCCATGTTCAATTTCAGGCATTTGTTTAAGTAAGCAGGAGTTTCTTGTTTCTTAAAATTAAAAGACCACAGCACTGTTTTAAACAAAGTGTGTTTTTAACTGGAAACAGCTTAAATTGGTACACTTAACCTTTCGTATTATACTTGTAATACACAGTACAAGAAAGAAGGCAGTCCAACAACCTTCAAACGAAAGCGAATTATTACGATATTTATTTTAAAGAGTTATCAATATTCCTGTTTATTAAAATATGACTTCATACCTTTTTGCTCTCTGTGAATGTTTATCATTTGGAGAAATAGTGCCCCATCCCCCCGTCAAAATAGTATTTATTCTTCCCCCACATCCAACAAAAAATCCCCTCTTTGATGGAGTCTGTTACGGATGGTTCGTATCAGTAAATAGGTACCTAATGGCTCTCTGTGAATGTTTATCATAAAAAAAATTCATTCACGAGACATTTATGCCTCCTTCAGTACTAAATATTGCCTTCACTCTGGACATTTACTGTAGCTCTCTATCAAACTCGGCTTGTACTCGAAGTTACATTTAAGACGTGCACATGCATCCTAGATACAAACCATCGTCCCAGTGTTTTTATGCCAAATATTTGGAGAAATAGTGCCCCATTCCCCCCTCCCTCAAATTAGGTACCTAATGTGTCTTGCACGTTTTGCTTTATTATTGTTTAATCAAAATATATTTTCTATTAAATGTGAAAAAAGTTTAAGAAGCATATGAACGAATGTTCATCTCTTTTCATTTCAAGCACGTATTTTTCTCACTAGTAAATTCAACTAGACAATGATGCAGGTCTATATTTAACATTATGTCTTTTAAACAAGAAATTCATAAGTTATCATTATTTTCACTAGTAACAAATTTATTTATTTATTTCAAACATTGTGTCATCCCACAATAACAGAAGCAGTCAAATGACCGTTAGAAGGAAGCAAGTGAATTCTAAAGATTTTGTATCTGATCTGATTCAGTTGCAATGTCTAAATTTTGCGCATTTGATCTAATGCATGTTTGTTGTAAATTTGTCATGCATATGTTGACCAGAAATCGTAATTCTAGATGAATTTTCCAGTTCTTAACAGTGCCTGCACTCTGGACAATGACTGTAGCGCTCTATCAAACTCTGTTTGTACCGGCAGTTCAAGTAAGACGTGTACATGTAAACCTGGAAACAAACCATCGTCAGATCAGTTATCATGTATCATAGGTATCTTGCATGTTGTTTTTTTTCATGCCAGATTGAATTTTTTATAAAATTAAACAGGCTTAAATTTAAACTTGAAGCCCAGTAATGGATATGCGGCATGCATCACAAGTAGGTTATAAACGTCGGTTCTAATTAGCAAATAAAGTAATGGCAATATTTTCAGTTCTGCATTAAACGCAAATATTGATAACTTGAAACACTTATTATGTATCATTAAATTCACGACAAAATTAATTATTTAATATGCGGTTCCATAGTGCAATAACTAAGGCAGTCAAACAACCAACCAAAAGGAAGCGAATTAAGGTTAAGATGTTGGTATAATAATCCAGTGATTGCAATTCGACATAATGATGAAGTTTATTTTCAGGGTAAAGTTTATCATAAATTGAAGTCCTAGAACATAAATGAATATGTTTCCAGTTCTAAATAGTGGCTGCACCCAAGAAGGTGACTGTAGCGCTCTGTCAAACTCGGCTTGTTCTGGAAGTGTGTGTACATGTAAGCCTGGATACAAAGCATCATCTGATCAGTTATCATGTATCAAAGGTATCTTGCACGTTTTACTTTTAAAAGCAACATGAATATTTTCTATAATTGAAAAATAAAGTTGAAAATAAAATTTCTAGCAAAGTTAACAGTTCATTTTTAAGCATGTGTTTGTCCTAGGCGAGAACCGTCGGACTAGGTAGTGAACGCAGTTAAACAACAGCTGCTGCTCTGTCCGAAAATTCATCTACATTAAACAACTAACGTATTTGTTTTCTCGTCTCAAAACCCAATGATTTATTCGGTAACACAATCCGATAACAATACAATCAAATAACAGCCAGTGTGATAACAGGTTGGACTGTAAGTGATACATGTTCCGGTAATAAACATATGATTTAATGTTCTTTACTTGTAGTAAATGTTAACGAAAAAGCGTAATCCAAGAAGAAACATGTGTTAATTTTCAGTTCTAAATAGTGCCTGCATTCAAGACAGTGACTGTAGCACTGTGTCAAATTCGGCTTGTGGTGGAAGTTCGACATGCTCATGTAAACCTGGATACAAACCATCAACTGACCAGTTATCATGTATAATAGGTATATCTCACGCATTTTTTTTTTCAAAACTGCATGAACACTCTCTTAAATTCAAACTACAGCTGAAAACAAAATGTAGAGATCGCCAGCTGAACATTTAATTTATTTTCAGGCATGTATGATACATGTAGTAGGCGAGAACAGTCGGTGACGGTTCTAGGTAGGGGATGCACTAAAAACATTGACTGAAGCTCTGGAAAGATAGATTTATAACATCATACAATTCATAATCACATGGAAACACAAAAACATACATCAAAACAACAAAACAATTCATATATGAATTAAGACATAATATGATAATAAAATTAAGAAACATGAACTTACTGGGAAAATATGAGATTGCATGATTCTGATGGGATAATGAACTGGTCCAATATGAATAGAATCACTTCCTATTAAAAAGAAAAATGCCGCCATTTTGAAATTGCTTTTATGGATAAAATGGTAAAAGATAGTATGACTTTGGGCAGTAGATGTGCAGTTACGCAAAGCGGCAGAGAAGACTATGTTGCTGATTTTGGTGATATCTTTCTGTGTTATAAAACTTTTCTGTGTAATAAAAATCTTTGAGTTTATCTAGTCAGTACAACAACAACGCATATGTCTGCAGTAAGAATTCTTGAAACTAAAAAAAAACAGTGAATTTTAAGGAATTACTCTTGATTTGAGCAAGTTTATTCAGCAAAACTTTTCAAAAAGGATAGTTTGGATAACTCTCAGACATGTTAAATTGAATATTACCAGGGCACTCATTTGGCTGTTTTTAGGGCCGAATATGGGCCCCTTTATCCATGTCAAAATTGTAAAGTTTTTTCCCCCATTTCATAAAAAAATTCCCTTAAAATATTAAAAATAAAAGAGAAAAAAGTTAATAAAAAGTAACTAAATTGTTTTATTTATAAGTCTACAGTCACAAAATATGCTTGCTATTATTGTCAGTGGTAGAAAACAGTGTTGCGTGTGTGTGTGACCCTTTAAAACAAATCATGTGTATATTACTTAAAATTCCCCCTTTTATCTCAAAATGACATGAAATTCCCCTTCCTGTGGGTATGGGTACCTGTCCCTAAAATTGTCTACTGCCCAGATTACATGTGGAAGTCGTGGATTGAATGTGCCAGAAAAGAACTTTTATTTTAGATATATTTGGATATTAATAATAATTAACTAAATTAAGACTGGATGAACAAGAGAGTTGGCTGCCACAGTGTGTAGGAATGTTCAAGTTGTTTTTCTATTCAAAACAAAACAACTTTCATATCTGCATCTCCTTGGTAGCTTATACCAGCTAGGTCTATAGTACATACTGTACATAAACCGATTAAAGATGCCAGACATTAAAACCAGAGTTGACAATTCATCTCTTCAGTCCGGTTAATAAGCAAATTTAATGTCTTAAACTATGAATATTGTGTTAATGAATAAAATTGTCATTAATCAAGTGGATTCATATTGGCCTTGTTATTGGGCCACAAGCAGTCATATATGTCCTCGGCCTTCGGCCTCGGGCAAATATGACTACCCTTTGCCCAATAACAAGTCTAATATGAATTCGATTGATTAGTAATATTATATTACTGCCAACGCCGCCTAGCCCCGGGTTGAGCGCAACTCAATATTTACATCAATAAGGCTGACACAAAAGGGTAAATTTAACACGTATTTCCATTGTTTTCCTCTATTATGAACACTGTAAACTGTATCATTATTGAATTGGGATAAACCCAGGACTAGGCGGCGTGGGCAAAATTTTCTAATAATTTCTATTACTGTCCATGATCAGGCTCAGCCAAACCGAGCCTTCTATATTTTCATTTGTGTCGTGTTAGGAGGCTTTCAAAGTTCCCTTTTAATCTTTGTATTCAATATTAAACTACAAACGCAATGTTTTATTCGGCGACACTTTACAGCCGCCAAGTCAATCAAACAACCGCCAGAAGGATATATGTAGCAGGTCAAAGAGTAAATGTCTTAAAAAGACATATATTATACACAGCAATGTCTGATAAGTTATGATATTCAATGTGTGGCATTCCCGCCTTTTTTACTAGTCAATGCACTTAAAACAATGAGTGCAGCTATATGCTGAAAACATATGTTATGTTTCCGAACATCGAGCTACTTTCAGTTTTACTAAAATCTTTATGAGATTCATGTTGGGGCAAGAAAGATGTTAGTGCATTATTGGGTATGATTTTGTATGATACCCGCTAACCAAGTCAGGCAAAGAGTCGTCCTAAAGATATCGATTTTTAGTTAGCATATTATATTCCATTGATTACAATATGACCTAAATATTTTTTTTTTGTTTAGTAAATACTGATCATTATTCATACTTCTAAAAGATATATATTTGCATTTTACAGTTCTTAATAGTATCTGCACTATGGACAGTGACTGTAGCGCTGTATCAGCCATGGCTTGTACTGGAAGTTCGAGTAAGACGTGTACCTGTAAACCAGGATACAAACCATCGTCAGATCAGTTATCATGCACAAAAGGTATTTTTACGTACACGTTTTGTTCATAGCAGTATGATTGTTCTCTAAAATGTTAAATAAAGTTTCAAGATCAGTTGAAGTTTAATAAAAATTAATCATAAAGACAGGTGGATAATCCATTTTTAATTTCAGGCATTTGTTTAAGTAAGCAGGAGATTCTTGTTTCTTATAAATAAATGACCGCAGCAATCCTTTTAACAAAGTGTGGTTTAAACTGGAAACACAAAAGCTAGCTTTATTTACGCTTATTCTTAATCGTTTGTGTGGTATGATACATGAAATACACTGTACAAGAAAGAAGACAGTCAAACAAACTTCATACGGAAGCATATTAATACGATATTTATTTAAAAGAGCTATTAATGTTCCTGTTATTAAAATATGACTTTATTCTTGTTTAATAAAAATATATTTTCTATTAAATGTGGAAAAAGTTGAAAAAAAAATCAACATATGAACGAATTTTCATCTCTTTTCATTTTAAGCACGTATTTTTCTCCCAAGGCTAGTAAATTCAACTAGATAATGATGCAGGTCTATATTTAGTTTAATGTCTTTTAAACAAGAAATCCATAAGTTATCTTTATGTTCACTAGTAACAAACTTATTGCAATTACTCAATTTTGCTCATTTGATCTAATAATTATATGTTTGTTGTCATGCAAATTTTGACCAGAAATCGTAATCCTAGATCGATTTTCCAGTTCTAAATAGTGCCTGCACTCTTGACAGTGACTGTAGCGCTGTATCAAACCTTGTTTGTACCGGCAGTTCAAGTAAGACGTGTACATGTAAACCTGGATACAAAGCATCGACGGATCAGTTATCATGTACCATAGGTATCTTGCATGTGATATTTTTTTCCATGGCAGAATGCATTTTTTATAACATAAAATAGACTTAAATTTAAATCTTAAAGCCAAGTACCCGGTAATCGACATGCATCACAATTACATGTAGGCTATAAACGTCGGTTCTAATTAGCCAATCAAGTAATGGCAATAGTTTCATTTCTGCATTAAAAGCAAATATTGTTTACTTAAAACACTTATTATATATCATTATATTCACGACAAAATTATATATTTAATACACGGTTCAATTGTGCAATAACAAAGGCAGTCAAATAACAAACCAAACAGAAGCGATTACAGGTTAAGAAGTTGGTATAATGTTCCAGTGATTGCAGTACGACATAATGAGGAAGTTTTGTTTCAGGGTAAAGTTAATCATATTAAATTGAAGTCCTAGAACAGAAATGAATTATGTTTTACAGTTCTAAATAGTGGCTGCACCCAAGGAGGTGACTGTAGTGCTCTATCAAACTCGGCTTGTTCTGGAAGTGTGTGTACATGTAAGCCTGGGTACAAAGCATCATCTGATCAGTTATCATGTATCCTAGGTATCTTCCACTTTTTACCTTTTTTATACAACATGAATATTCTCTATAATTGCAAAATAAAGTTGAAAATAACATTTCTAGCAAGGGTATCAGTTCATTTTTAAGCATGTGTTTGTCTTAGGCGAGAACCGTCGGTCTAGGTAGTGAACGCAGTTAAACAACAGCTGCTGCTCTATACAAAAATTCATCTACATTAAACAACTAACGTATATGTATTCTCAATTAAAAACCCAATGATTTATTCGGTAACAAAATCTGATAACAAAGCAATCAAATAACAACCAGTATGATAACGGGTTTGACTGTGATACATGTTCCGGTAATTAACATATGATTTATTGTTCTTTATTTGTAGTAAATGTTAAAGCGTAATCCAAGAAGAAACATGTTTTAATTACAGTTCTAAGTAGTGCCTGCACTCAAGACAGTGACTGTAGCACTGTATCAAATTCGGCTTGTGGTGGAAGTTCGACATGCTCATGTAAACCTGGATACAAACCATCAACTGACCAGTTATCATGTATAATAGGTATAGTTCACGCATTTTTTTTTCCAAACAGCATGAACACTATCTTTAATGCAAAATTTAATACAGCTGAAAACAAAATGTATAGATCGCCAGCTGAACATTTAATTTATTTTCAGGCATGTATGATAGTAGGCGAGAACCGTCGGTTCTAGGTAGGGGGTGCACTTAAAACAATGACTGAAGCTCTGGAAAGATAGATTTATATCATCATAAAACTTTAAATTGCATGGAAACTCATAAACATACATTAAAACAAAAAACAAAACAAAACAACATAACAATTCATATATGAATTCAGAGAGGCATGTCAATCAGCATAATATGATAATTAAAATT
The DNA here is from genome assembly GCA_038501625.1 of Corbicula japonica. Classification (NCBI taxonomy): domain Eukaryota; kingdom Metazoa; phylum Mollusca; class Bivalvia; order Venerida; family Cyrenidae; genus Corbicula; species Corbicula japonica. Next base: position 3,490,120 of record JAZAYU010000023.1, read on the forward strand.
TTGAAACAGGAAATTTGAAAGCCATCGAACACGAAAAAGTAAACATATCGCATCAATCAGCATAATATGATAATTAAAATTTTGAAACAGGAAATTTGAAAGCCATCGAACACGAAAAAGTAAGCATATCGCAGGCTCGGTCTGATTGAGCCTGTTCATGGGCAGTAATGGAAATGCATATTATTAATTAACTAAAATTATATTGACACAATATGTACAATTCAGTCCACCCTATTATGGGTTGAAATCAATTCAAATGAAACCTAAACTGGGCCAATACGAGATAAACTACGGCCTATACAGGTTTTACAGGGCCAATATCAGATTGCATGATTCTGATTGGATACTAAACTGGTCCAATATGAATAAAATCACTTCTTATTAAAAGAACTGGTCCAATATGGATTGAATCACTTCCTTTTAAAAACAAAAATGCCGCCATTTTGGAATTTCCAAGTCGGACTTTTATGGAAATGCGTATTATTAATTAACTAAAATAATATTGACGCAATATGAACAATTCAGTCCAACCTATTATGGGTTGCACTCAAAACCTGAACTGGGCCAATACGAGATAACCTGAGCCAATACAGGTTTTTCCTGGGCCAATATGAGATTGCATAATTCTGACTGGATAATGAACTGGTCCTAATAAATAGAATCACTTCCTATTAAAAAACAAAAATGCAGATATTTTGGAATTGCTAAGTCAATTTATTTTGGATAAAATGGGAAAAGGTGGTATGACTTTGGGCAGTAGGTATGCAGTTACGCAAAGCGGCAGAGGATAAGTCTATGTTCTTGATTTTGGTGATATTTTTCTGTGTAATAAAACTTTTCTGTGTAATAAAAATCTTTGAGATTATCTAACCAGTACAACAACAACGCAGATGTCTGTAGAAAAAATTCGAAACTAAAAAAAAACAGTGAATATTAAGGGATTACTCTTGGTTTGAGCAAGTTTATTCAGCAAAACTTTGCAAAACGGATAGTTTGGATATCTTGCAGATATGTTAAATTGACCTGATTGTGGAAGTCGTGGGTGGAATGTGCCAGTAAAGACAATTTTTTTATATATTTGGATTTTGATAATAATGAACTAAATTAAGACTGGATGAACAATAGAGTGTTGGCTGCCACAGTGTGTAGGTATGTTCAGGTTGTTTTTGTATTCCAAACAAAACAACCTGCATATCTGCATCTCCTTGGTAGCTTATACCAGCCAGGTCTATACTGTACATAGAATCAGAGTAGACACTTAATCTCTTCAGGCCGGTAAATTGGCAAATTTAAAGTCTTGAACTATGAATTTTGTGTTAATTAATGAAAATGTAATTAATCAAGTGAATTCGTATTGGCCTTGTTATTGGGCCACAAGCAGTCATATTAGCCTTCGGCCTTCGGCCTCTGGCAAATATGACGACCATTGGCCCAATAACAAGTCCAATATGATTTCGCTTGATTAATAACATTATATAACTGCCAACACTGCCTAGCCTTGCGTTGAGCGCAACTCAAGATTTACATCAATAAGGCTGACACAAAAGGGTAAAATTAGCCCTTATTTCCATTGTGGTCCTCTATTATGAACACTGTAAACTATATCGTTATTGAATTGGGCTAAATCCAGAACTGGGCGGCGTGGGCAAAAGATTCTAATATACATTTCCATTACTGTCCATGATAAGGCTCAACCAAACCGAACCTTCAATATTTTCATATGTGTCGTGTTATGGGGCGTTCAAAGTTTCCTTTTAATCTTTGTTTTCATAAAAATACAAACGCAATGTTTTATTCGGTGACACTAGACAGCCGCCAAGTCAATCAAATATCTGTCAGAAAGATATATGTAGCAGGTCAAAGAATTTGAGTAAGTTAAAATAATTATGTTCCAGTGATTAAAAATTTAAATTATGAGCTAATTTACTTTATCATCTAGTAAATGTCTTAAAAATAATATATTATACATAACAATGTCTGATCAGTTATCATATTCAATGTGTCATTCCCGCCGTTTTTATGCCCCCACAAAGTGGGAGGCATATGGAGTTGCACTTGTCCGTACGTACGTCCGTACGTCCCCAAATCTTTTGTCATCAACTCCTCCTAAACTATAAGGCGGATTTCTTTCAAACTTGCACAGATGATCAAGCAGGATGTGTAGATGATCGTAAAGATAGGATTTTTCCTGCGACCATTTTAACTAGAGTTATGGCCCTTTGTTAATTTCAGTTATTAAATCTTTTGGCGTCAACTCCTCCTAAACTATAAGGCGTATTTCTTTCAAACTTGCACAGATGATGAAGCAGGATGTGTAGATCATGATCATAAAGAATGGATTTTTTCCTGCGACCATTTTTACCAGCGTTATGGCCCTTTGTTAATTTCAGTTATTAAATCTTGTGGCGTCAACTCCTCCTAAACTATAAGGCAGATTTCTTTCAAACTTGCACAGATGATCATGCAGGATGTGTAGATGATCGTAAAGACAGGATTTTTTCCTGCGACCATTTTTACTAGAGTTATGGCACTTTGTAAATTTTAGTTATTAAATTTTGTGGCGTCAACTTCTCCTAAACTATAAAGCGGATTTCTCTCAAACTTGCACAGATGATTAAGCAGAATGTGTAGATGATCGTAAAGACAGGATTTTTTCCTGCGACTATTTTTACTAGAGTTATGGCCCTTTGTTAATTTCAGTAATAAAATCTTGTGGCATCAACTCCTCATTAACTATCTAAGGGATTTATTTCAAATTTGCACAGATGATCAAGCAGGTTTTGTAGATGATTGTAAAGAAAGTGTTTTTCTTACGGCCATTTTACCAGAGTCATGGCCCTTTGTTAATTTCAGTGATTTAATCTTGTGGCATCAACTCCTCGTTTACTTTTAGATGGATTTCTTTCAATCTTGCTCACATGATCAAGGTGGATGTGCAGATGATCATAAAGAAAGGATTTTTTTCCTGCGGCCATATTTACCAGAGTTATGGCCCTTTGTTTATTTCACATACAAAATTTTGTGGCATCAACTCCACATTTTTTATTTGGCTGATTTCTTCCAAACTTACACAGATGATTAGACATGATGTCTTAATTGCTGTAAAGGACATTGCCTTGCAACCATTTCACCAAAGTTATGGCCCTTTATTTATGTTAGTCATTAATTTTGTGGCTCTTACTCCTCATTCACCACATATTGTTAATACCTAGTACACAATTTTGTTACAAATGTACTTGCAGCAGTGGGGCATCAGTGTCCTGAGGACACAGTCTAGTTTACTAGTCAATGCACTTCAAACAATGATTGCAGCTATATGCTGAAAACATTTGTTTATGTTTCCAAACACTCGAGCTACTTTCATTTTTACTAAAATCTTTATGAAGTCAGGCAAAGGGTCGTCGTAAAGATATCTATTTTGAGTTAGCATATTCTATTCCGTTGATTACAATATGACCTAATTATTTTTATTGTTAAGTAAATAGTGATCATTAATCATAGTTCTAGAAGTGACATATATGCATTTTCCAGTTCTTAATAGTGTCTGCACTATGGACAGTGACTGTATCGCTGTATCAGCCATGGCTTGTACTGGAAGTTCGAGTAAGACGTGTACCTGTAAACCAGGATACAAACCATCGTCAGATCAATTATCATGCACAAATGGTACATATCGAGGGCTGAACGGAAAACTGTCGTAACTCACTTTTTCAAAAGTTTACAGGAGAAGCAAAAAACTGTATATTTTGTTACTTGAATATTTTTCTTAGGTTTTTATTTAACAAATAGGCATAAAACATCAATATTTTACTATAATAAAATCAAATGTTTAGAAAAAAAATTATTTGAGATAATATTAAATAATTTTTGACTTACAACAGTTTTGCATCTGAAATGTTTAAAATACTGATACTAAAATTAATGGAAAACTGTCGTAACTCAAAACAGCTTATCATCTTTTGACATTACAAGTGATATTAATACCTTCTTTGGACCTTTTTTGGTATCCATTGCATTTTATTCAAGTCCTTTAATGCCTTATAGGTTATAAAATATATATTTTGATGCATGTTGATCAGTTTTCGGGGAAATTAACTTCAACACAAACTGTTGAATTATAAGCAGTATACTGGATTTATTATTTGCAAAATTCTTGTATTATCAAATGTTTAACATTTGATAGTATTCTTTTTATATACATTCAAACTTGCATTAAGCAGCCACCTAAGGGAGTGACAAAAAGTAACTCAGGTGGCTGTTTAAGACGGGTAAAAATTATAACAAGATGTCAGATTAAGACAAATGGCTGCTGAATACAGGTGTCTTCTAAGGCAGATTCAGCTGTAGGTATTTAAAAATTCAACTGTATACTTGTTTTGCATATTGACTTCCATAGATTAACATGAAGATTGTGAATGTCTAAGTTAATTTTTGGAAACTAATGCAAAATGTCGTTTACATTCAACCATTAATGAATATTTTCCACGGAGAAAAGAAATTCAGATGTTTCCTATCAGAAATTAATTTTGACTAGATTAACAAACTAGTTTTTTTCTTTTCAAACAGCAGATATTAATATGACTCATAAGGCAAAACTTTGATGAGTATGGTTTCACTGAAAGACAATTTACTGCTATTTTTGTACATTTTGTTTTTAATTTTATTTGCAAAAGTTGCTTTTTCCAGTATTTAATTGATTTTGTTATTGATATGATGATTGCGACAGAATTTGTATTGTAATGGAAAACTAAACCCTTTTTGGCAAAATCAATGGGTGTTTAGCTGAAAGCAGGGAGCCCTCAACCCTTTACTCCATGGTTTTACCTTTCATTGCTGGGTGTGATGGGCTAACAGTGTAGAGCTCCGTATCAGCCGGCATATCTGTGCTGCCTTATTTGGATCTAAAATATTCACTTTTATAATCATTAGGTTATTTCTGACCAAGAAGCAAATGGTGTAGATCCAGATCTACACTTTTTGCTCATGTGATGGAAGGCATATCCATGGAGTAATCTAACAGAGTAGTCTGATTAATTATGGCAAAATGTAATTTCCTTTTCCTTTAGTGTTTATATTCGGTAACAACTGTGTTGATTGACAGATGAGCCAAATGTACTAAAACTTTGGGATCATGGTCAAATCACAAAAGCAATTTAATTGTAAACTTTATATATTATTTAATAAAGATCATAAACATAATTATATTCAAAGATAATGTTATAAAAACCTCAGAGATACAAAATGACTAAACCAACTGATATAAAAATGTTGGTCTGTGCCACAGAGCCAAAAATTTTTGTCGCGAGATAGATAAATAAAAAAAAATGATCTTCTGTTAGTTGAATCCACAAAAATATGTCTTCATAAAAATAATTTAATCAGAAGGAGAAAAAAAAACGAAAAAAGAATTGGAAAATATTATGATTTTGGAGAAAATACACTTTTAGGAAAGAGGAAACGTCCTTGATAACCCCCAAAAAATCTCAGTGTGAAATTGGAGTATCCTCTTCAAACTTAGCACATAACACGATATCTTATTTTCACTTTTCTTATGAAATTATTATTACCATTAAACTTCCAACATTCCTTTGAAAACCATAATTTTGATCAAGGAAAGGGTAAAAACAAAAGGCACAAAACGCCTGTTGCTGATATGTTTCTCCTGGACGTGAACCACTGTTTTCTTATTTAAACAAAGATTTTTTAATAATTTTTGTCAATTTTGTTTGATTTAGTTGATGCGATAGCTTGAAACAGTAAGGTAAAAGATGTTGTTGCATTTTAGACTGGTTTCAGTCTATCCTCCTCACAGAAGCTATTGAAATAGATGAAAAGTGAACTTTGAAAGCCACCGAACACGACAAATATGAAAATATTGCAGACTCGGTTTGATTCAGCCAGTTCATGGACAGTGGAAATGCATATTACTGCCCACGCCACCTAGCCCAGGGTAGAGCGCAACACAATATTTACTTCAATAAACAGTACAATTTTGATCCATCCCAAACGATGGAATGCATGTGTTGGAACCTTCAATGTGGTATTATCAGATTACTACCATTCCAAGTTCAGCGGCATAATATTATGGTTCCCAGATAAAAGAATGGGTTTGCCCTAAACAAGAAAACAATGGGCGGAACTAAACAGAATGGAATTTTGACAGGGGACCCCAAAGGCAAAATTTAAAAAGCAGGAAATATATCCTTGGGGTGATTGAACAATATCTAAAACTGTGTTGGCTGGGATATTGAAACCACCCATCTTTAAAGTGGCAGAAATATTAAAATAAAAGAAATTTTATTAGTACTATTAACCTAGTACATAAGTATCGTGCTCAACGACCTTCAAAGGACGTAACTAATAACAGCACTGATTGAATGTACAGGGAGACAAGATTATTTGACATTCAGTTTTACACCTACCTCGATTTAATGTCTGACATTAGTTTATGAACACATTATGTATGTGAATGCCGATACCATTAAAAGAACTGAAACTGGTGTTTTTAGTTATCTAAATATCAAGAATCAAGAGTTTACTCCGAATCAATTTGGAGAAATTAAAATTACATAATTGTTGTAGTCATAACCTCGGTTAAGAGTTACTCTCAGACAAGTTTGCTAAACTTCTCATGTTCAGCGCTCAAAAAAAAAAAATTGTATTCAGTACTCTGTACTGTAAAGGTTGAACAGTTCCAGATATCATGATATCACAATGGTGACATCATCAGTTGTTCATGAAAATAGTTCATGATCTAAGATACGACAGTTTTCCATTAAGATCATTGTATGTACTATGAACTCTCATTATGGAAAACTGTATGTAACTCAAGTTACGACAGTTTTTCATTTCTAAAAATATAGAGATTGAGATACGACTTTTTTGCAACTATCATATTTATGTGACTTAATATAAGAATATGGTGCTAAGATTTTTTGTACATATGTATTAGTGGTAAAGAATGTCAAAAATGCAAAACAATGATTTTTGATAAAAATGTGAGTTACGACAGTTTTCCGTTCAGCCCTCGATATTATGTTCAAAGCAGAATGTTTGTTCTCTGAAATGTTAAATTAAGTTTCAAGATAAGTTAAAGTTTTATTAAAGTTGAAAGACAGGTGGATAATCCATTTTTAAGTTCAGGCATTTGTTTAAGTAGGCAGGATATTCTTGTTTCTTATAATTAAATGACCGCAGCACTGTTTTAATTAAAGTGTGGTTTTAACTGGAAACACCTAAACTAGCTTTATGTTCACTAAACGTTAATCGTTTTTGTGTAATGATGCATGTAATACACTGTACAAAAAAGAAGGCAGTCAAACAACCTTCAAACGGAACAAATTATTACGATTTTTATTTAAAAGCGTTAATAATGTTCCTGTTTTTAAAATATGACTTAATACCTTTTTTGCTGTCTGTGAGTGTTAATTGTCGTTCCTCCAGATGACCGACGTATTATTATCGACCAAACCTGAGATCTTTAGACTGAACACCGTTTAACAGTGAATCACGTTCCAGACGGAACGGATTATTTAGATTATGTCACCTGTTTCTAAGACGCATGCAACAGAATAGTGTATTGGCTGATGTTTGATTGCTTGACGTTATAGAGAAGACGTTTACCAGAAAAGACATTAATTGTCGGTCATCCTGCTGACCGGCATATTATAATGGACCAAACTTAAACTGTGAAGAGTTACAACGGTTAAAAGCGGCACCGGACGTGGTCACTGTAGACAAAGCCGCCTAACTAAAGCTTGAGAATGCTATTCCGTTCCCCCTATTTGCCGGAAAAGTCTTCTAAATGTTGATGAAACAATATTCGGACATTGTATTTACAACAAATAAGAAATTTAGCTCATCTATAACGACATGTTAAATTATGTAAACATACGTGTGTTGTATTTTCTACAGGGCATAAAAATAATGGTATGCGTCTTATTTTTAGAAAGTCACGTGATGCAACCCTTTATAGTAAAATATTAGTCGCATATAAGCTGAGCTGATACTTTTTTGAATCAATCAACTGTTCAGGATGATGCTATATTTGAAATAGATTCGTTCCGTTTTCTTGATTTTGTTCTTAAAAAGCAAGACACCGTTTATGGATTTCTTAGAGACTTACGAATATCCGAATTTTTCGGGAAAGGCTTCTGTAAACAAAAGTTTACGAAAACCTAGTCGGTCATTAGCAAAACCTTATAACCAAAAATTACATGGCACAGAAGTTAAAACTTAAAGCCACCTTGAAATAGAAGCGCTGAAATTCAATTGCATGTCAAATAGTTTACTTATATATATTTCCTTTTTAAAGGAATGCATTTAATCTGGTATTGCTAGAACTGAAGAACTTTAACATGTTATATATTGCGGTTCTCGAATATTTTCTTGTTTTCCACCAGTTTTTTGAAAAAAAATAGTTTTCGTCGTTTGGCGGGAGAGCGTCAAACTGGGTGGTTTCCGGCGATTAACTTGTTCATGATATTTACATGAAACTTTGTATAAAATAAGAACAGGTGGATGGCTTGCTTAGGATTGCTTTTGGGGTCGGTCCGTCAAAGGTCAAGGTCATCGTTACTAAAAATATATATTTGGTTTCCGGCGATTAACTTGAGTTCGGTTCATCGTATTAACATAAAGCTTATCGTATAGTAAGAACGTGTAGAGAGCTCGTTTGGGATTGCTGATGCCAGGGTTTGCACAGATCTGGAAAAGACCTGGAAAACGAGTATTGTCTGGAAAATTCATGGAATGTTTATTTTAACTTGTGGAAAGCTCCCTTGGGACTGCTGATTGCAAGATTTGCACAGATCTTCAAAACGAGTATTGTTGGAAAATTCATGGAATAATGATTATTCGGATTTTATAGTGGTAAATCATAGAATATTGAAACATTTTCATGGAAAGTTGAAATGTACAGTTTGTGTAGGCTTTGCGAATCACTAACAACCTTTGGTTAGCAAAGTTATATAAAAAGTTTAAAAAATAGTTTTAAGGTTTTGGTGTTCACATGACCTTACCTAAAGTATGTTTATTTCATTCAAGTGATAATGAATGTAATATAAAAGTTACAAAAACCCCAACGCCCCAATATTCAAAACCTGCCTTTGCCCTTGAATATATACATTTTTAAAGAAATACGAAATGATTTGTTTTGATTCCCAATTCCATTTTAAAAACCACATCTATGTAGTGGGCCCTTAAGATTATTTATTGATATACATTGCTGCATTTACCGGGTAAAATATCAGCGGTTAATTGTGTGTTATGGACATATACAGTACTGCACACTTGGTCAAATTTTCTTCGTGTATGTTGCATACTAAAGTATTGTTGTTTGTAAATATATCAGCCATTCGTGAAATGCCTTAAACCAACCTCTAAATTTATAGCTAATTCAATCCTATTATTAGTAGAACAAACAACAAAACGGATGCTCATATTTGCATGCAATCCATGTACCAACCAGGCAGCTTAGTTCAGTTGAAGAAATTCAATGATAAAATTGCAAGAAATGTGTACCTGTCAACGCATGCGGGCTGAAAAGAATCACGCCGCATTGTTTCCTTAAAACAGTTTAAAATACGCTTTGTGGGTTTCAATAACTTATACTCTTTAATCCTCTTTACGTTTTATGTTTTTTGTGGGAAGTTTTGATGGTGTACCCACCAAAGCATGCACAGAAAAATTTCACTCTGCATTCCCCCTCTTAAAACAGTTTCGAATGCGCTTTAAATTAGTAGTTGCAATAACTAATGATCACTATTCCTCTCTACTTTTTATTTTTGTATGGGAAGATTATGTTCAGAATGAGGCTTTTCATGAAGCTTACAGTGTTTATCATCTGTTATAGATTATAAAACATAAAGTCATTACGAAGCTGATTCTATTACAATCATTCAAATGGAAGCCCAATTAACTTTCTCCAGCAAATACTAAATTATGCAAACGCAGTTAATGTTTATTTTGACAAATAAAAAATGAAAGATCAATATGATTGTATCAATTAATAATATATGGTCCCATTTGCATGAAAAAAAAAACGAAGTCGTTCTAGCGATGAATTACTTCATTCTAGCGATGAATTACTTCAACTTATTATGGTTAAGTAGACCTGTTCGTAATATTATATGCATGCATATAACTTAATATTTTTGTGATCATACCTGTAACTCTATGGAAAAAATAATGGATATATCGAATTTGTGAAAGTTTTTTCGGAAGTAATCGTATTGAAATCAAATTAAATGACACGTGACTATCAAGTTATCGATATCGCACTATACCATGCTTCATGTAACTAAAAGTATTTGGATATCAGACTACAAATCGTTACGGGTAAAGTACGTAATAAAGGCAGAGTTAGCAATTGTAACATTCTTCTCCGCTGACAGTTTTGCAATCTGGCTTTTAGAAGGACTTGGAACTCAGCTCGCATTATTCAGAATTTACAGAATTTGCAATGAAGTCAAATTTTTCATCAGATAATTGGAACTTAATAAGTGTCATAATGTGTATGTGCTTGATAAGAACTGTTCGAGATTCAATCACATGCTTGAACTGCCAATACGGTTGTTACTAAAGTTACAACCATGTTGCACAAAATGACATTGACTTAACTGTGATGAGTTGTAAGATGAATAGAGATGTAACTCAGTCTTTACATGGATATCATTTATAAAATAATCAAATTCATCAAGATAAGGTAGATAAATTCCAATTTTTTTAAGAAATATAACTAATCTCATTACAAATTAAATGTGCATTTTTCTGGAAGTTTGGAGTACTCTTTTGTGTTTTAGAGTTTCGATGCCAAATTTATGTTTATCAAACCTTTTAAAAATAATAAATTTACTTGCATATCCATCAAATTATTGTGGCAATGTAACAAAATACAGGTAATGTTGTATTATATATTTTGTGATCAATTTAATTAACACAAAATGTTTTTATTTCTTTTTATAGACGGTTAACTGTAACGCTTTTTGAGATCATTGTTTGGAAAAACGCATACATTTTATATTTAGAATTTCACAGCTTTTAAAAAATATATTCTTAAAATAAAAAATGATTAATGGAAAGAAAGTTGAAAGCAATCAGAATTATCCCTTTTCTACATATCTAGGTATTTTTTTCACATGTACAAATTCTTGTCGCTTTATAAGGCTCCTACAGGCTTCTAAGTCAAACACAACCTAATGAATCTAAAAGTGAACAATGCTTATCCTGATCAGATAGCATGAATGTGCTAGCTGATCTGGATCTACAATGTTTGCCTATGGGATAACGGTGATATCCCATGGAGTTAAAGGTTAATGAGGACTGTATTCCAATTTAACTAATAAAATAACTTCTCTTTCTTTTTCAAATAAAACAAGACTTGATATGATAAATAATTTGGCATTGTGATACTCTTAAAATAACCGTATCTCATTCCTTTACACAACACATATAATTGTATCACATGTATGATAAAAACAAGAAGTTAAGATAATGCTGCCAAAATTATATTTGTTATATGTATTAAGTTGCATCATGCGAAGAGTGTAGATTTATTTAAAATGACTGTTTGTTGCAAAAAAAAAATAATTAAAAGATATGTTATTTTACATCAGCATTTTTGAAATCTCGGAAAAATGCTCGCTCTTTCATCTCTTTCCTGTGGGGTTGTGAGTTCAAACCATTTTTCCTTTTTTGTTATTATCTTTAGGCATAAAAAAATAATTAGATTTCTCTATTGTGAATAATAAAACATAATTTAAGGATAGAATTTGATTTATTTCAGTTGAGGTGGATTAAGTCACATAATTTTTGTGTTGTTTTAATGAGCTCAAGTTTGCGGCAATAACGTTTTGAATTCTCAGCATTTTATTTACAAAATAAAACTTTTTTGATCTATAAAATCTGTGACATTTTGGCAAAATTTGTTATGTAAATTACTGGCTCGGTCTTGAGAATATACACCTTCTAACCTTGCAAAGTTTGTTGTTTTTAGCTTTTTTCAAATATATCAATTATCTGTAATTTCCCTCGTCTAGGGTCAATCAAAAATATTAACAACATATTTCGTGTTAGTGCAGATTTCTTCCCCAATTTATGTAAATTACTAAAATAAAATGATGTTTATAAATTGCAGAAATGTGATAAAAATAAAAAGATAATAGCATGTTATTTTAAATTTTGTATTTCAATATCCGAAAACAAATACCAACTACTCATCTTTTTCATGTATGTCCACCAAATCGGTCACAATTAATTGTTGTTATGAAATTTTGAAATATACTTATATAGCCCTTTCCTGCATATATATGTCTTTGTGTGGGGGAACAGTAAACATTGATGCTATCTGATCAGGATCTTAACTGTTCCCTTTTTGATTTATTAGGTTATTTCTAACCGAAAAGGGAACAGTGCAGATCCTGATCAGACAGCAAGGATGTACCGGCTGAATGTGATCTACACTGTTTGAAATTGCGATAAAATACATATTTTTTGTAGTTTTAACAGAACAGATTGGGCCTGGTCCAATGGTAATTGTAGACAACTTTTATCAAGCTTTGTTATAACTGTTATTATAACTAAACATACAACCTTGTTTTCTAGAGGCGAAAAACTGCAAGGACCACTACGACAATGGTGACAACGAAACTGGAATAAAAGAGATTTTTCCAAACGGTAAATTGCACACAATTTGCACACAATTTAATATGTTTTTGTTTGTTAATTCATATGAATTTCTTCTTTAAGTTACCTTTCGTGCCGTAAAAAAAATAAGTGTACGTTACATTCATAGTTCACACATGCGTTAGCTTTACACTAAGCATAGTACATGTGCAATAACTTCAAATGATATGGCCTCTAGTGGGAAGCGAACCAGCACCGTCATGGCGACAGCACCTGGCAATGCAACGCTTACAATGCTACCGACAGAGCTAGCCGGTACAAACCCTAAAAATGTTAATAAGAAAACCCTCCTAAACGTTAAAAGGAGTATTTTCTGTCGAATTCAAATACCAGTTGAATATTATCATGACAAAAAGAGTTCAAATTAATTCACAGTGGCTATAATTGTTTCGTTGGCTTTAAAGGAATAAACCCAATTAATGTGCTATGTGTGATGGATGTGGACAAAGGAGGGTGGACTGTGATTCAGAAAAGGGAATCGAATTCAGACTTTTACAAGGGCTGGCAGGAATACAAAGACGGGTTCGGAGATGACGTTAATTTCTGGCTCGGTCTTGAGAATATACACCTTCTAACATTGCAAAGTTTGTTGTTTTTAGCTTTTTTCAAATATATCAATTATCTGTAATTTCCCTCGTCTAGGGTCAATGATCTCACGTTATACATTAGTGTTTTTATATCACCACCATCGATTGGAAAGCGACTGGTGTTTGTATATAACTTAAAGGCTGACTACAAGATCTTTCTGTAATATTAATTTTGGCTTCAGAGAATACCACAACCAATTCTCATGAATAAAGCTAAAAGTTTATTATATAGAAGACTTGACACATAAGTTGTTATTTTTCTCTTGATTTTCATCTTACTTCAAAAATGATCTCATAATATAAGCTGTAAACTTAATAACAACCAACATCGAATATTAAGAAATATATGACATTGAAAAACATAAAGATAATTATACAATGTAAGTCCAGATCCCACGTATAAAAAACGAGTAATTACTATATGCGTTAAATATGATTGTATTTGAACTAATGTTTGTGACCCGAATAAAATGTATATTCCCCATAACAAGCCTTCATGAAAACACACTTGCAGGCAACTATGAGTTACGTGTAGACATGAGGAGAGCAAGCAAACAACACGCCGCTGCAAAGTATCAAGTACGTACTGTTTGCATTATGTTATGGTTCGCCGTTATAATGATAATGCTACATTTAAAGAAATTGAGCAGAATGCAGGGAGTATGAATGTTAAGAGTTTGTGTGTAAAACATATATCTGAACAATTTAACAACGATATAAATGCAAAGTGTCAGCAAGAGAAATGGGAAAAAATCACCAATGTTCGCTGAATTCAGAAAGATCTATGCGCAACCCTGTGGAGACATTAGGTTACCAATGTTCGCGGAATTCAGAAAGAGATATGCGCAACCCTGTGTTGACATTAAGTTAACAATGCGCGCGGAATTAGGCACGAAATATGCGCAACCCAGTGAGAACACTGAGTTACCAATGTTCGCGAAATTCTGAGATATGCGAAACCTTGTAGGGAAATAAGTTCGTGAAATTCTACTCGGCATATGACAGGGAATTTTGTAATAAGAATAACACATTGCGGAAAATGCTACCTAAATAATACGGCAAGGAACAAAACAAAACCACATTGATTATTATTTATAAACATAATCATATTCATGATATAGAAAGGCAAAAAGTAACCGAGACGCTTTGTTAGTATAGCAATAATGCCATACATGCAAAATTGGACTGTCTTTTCCAGAATTTCTTTAAGGCTAAACAATTTTGCGACAAGATGCATGGCTGACACCAGCAATATAACAACATTTAAAAATGTGCAATTTGTTTAATCTGATACTTTTCATTACAGATCTTCTCTGTAGATAATGAATTAGCTCTGTATAGGCTCTCTGTTGGTGTATATAGCTATGACCCGTCCTACGTGGATCCAGGAGACTCGCTTGACTATCATAACAATATGAGCTTTACAACCAAAGACAGAGACAACGATAGATATCTCGGTGGTAATTGTGCTATAACGCATTCGGTATGTACCTGGTGTTAACATGTTCATTCCTTATTAGTCTATTTCCAGACTGTGAATTGATGACAATGTTTCCTTTCCATTACTATTTCAGAATATTTGTGGATTCGTTTCATGCGTATGGAGGCTGAAATATGTTATTTTTTAAATATGCATGTAGTAAATGACTATCATGTCAAATGTACATTACGTTTTGTAATTGGACGGTTTTTAATAAAAACCAGACACTACTGACTGAAGTGCGGTTTTTATTTTATTTTATACTAACTCGTTTTATAATAAAGGAGAATCAACCGTTAAAATTTTAGGTGATTTTTCAGCTATTAAACAAAAAAGAAATAAAAATACTTAATATTTCCTTTGTTGAACATGCAATGCATTTTTGTGTCGACGTTTTATAGCTTATTTGCCTTTATCAGACTCGACTCCATAGATAAATACACATGGGCGATAGACTGATCACAAACTTACAATTACGAAAGAAAATAATATTTTACACATATAAATATAACACACGACGACTATTAGATTACTGTTGTATTTAGCTTGGCAGTTACCTGTATACAATTACTTTTTTAAAAACTTGTTAAAATAGGAGTCACTTAAATTTAACCTGTTTCTAGATGACTACAAAAGTACAATGCTGTCTGAGGTTTATCACTTTGGCGATAAATTTCGTTATCATAAGTCATTAAGCGCAAATTACTTAGCATGAAAAATAGTGAATTTGCAAATTGGACAGAAACGTTTATTTAACTGTTTTTGTTGCCAAGGATACACTTTCGTCAAACCGAAAATATTTTATTAATCACATTGTGACTGTCTGCATCTAAGTCATTCAAATATTGGTTATGACGAAAAAAACAACCTGCATTCAGCAACCACCTCAACAGCCAGTTTGAATATGTCATAAACTGACATTTTATTATGTTTTACCTGTCTCAAAAAGCCGCCTATGTAAAGCAGCCACTTTTTGTCACTCAACCGGGTGGTTGCTTACTACAGGTTTGAATGTATTAGATAGCCGCAAGGCTATAGAAATACGGTGGCACCGCATTGCCAACCAAGCTTGAGACAGACACTTTACATACCATCAGTATGTTCATAAAGAAAACATTGGTTCTTTCACTGACGTACAAACCGTCTCTGGCTAGATATTCGTAAAAGAAAAAAACTGCGTCTTGTGACAAATTATTTAATTATACGCGTTGCTTTCACAGTGGCTATAATTGTATTCCTTATTCTTTAATTCCTGTAACATTCTCGTACATGCAACTGCCTTTCAAATTGATGTAAAACATAATTACATACAAATATCTCTTTTCAGGGCGGTTATTGGTACAACTATTGTCATAGATCAAATCCTAATGGCCTCTACGGAAGCTCAGTCCGGAGCGTTGGAATAAATTGGTGGAGCTGGACTGGTTTCTATGAATCGTTATTCTATATAAGAATGATGATTCGCCCGAAATAAAAAAAATGTCGTGGCAGTTACCCTTTGAATTCAGTAGTTTATTCCAAAAACGCTTATAAGCATAATGATTATGTATATATTCGAACATGTGGCAGTGTCCAAATTCATTATTTCGCGTACAGAAAGTATTGCTAAGTGTGTTTGTTTTTTTTGTTTTTTTTTTTATTCAAATTTTGTGTATAAAGCATTAGAATTCGTTTATTTTCATCATGTTTGCATCTCATCGCCTGTGTTTAAATAGTGTCATGTTTTCAAAGAGCAAAGATTCATGTGCGCCCAATAAAACACTACTTTTTATAGAAATTTAAGGCAACCATTTCAACTATCGTGAAAGTGATACAATTGCTAGTTTGTTTGAATAAAAATAATATTAGTTTCATAATTGTTTGATATTTAACAGCTAAATTGAATGTAGAAAACGAAAAGAACATACTGGGGCTGAGTTTCAATTTTGATTCAGAAGTCATGAAATAATTGGAGGTAAAATAAGGGTCATCCTGTAAGTAACTGTATACAAACAATGATATACTAAATACACATTCTGGAGAAAGGTAAAACAATAAATCAATGTAATGTGTGAATAGTAAAATACTTGCGCAGACGATCGTCATTATTTAAAACAAATATGCTTGGCATACGGTTGTCATAAATGTTAAATTTACTAGCGATAAAACAGTTAGATCAAGTATTAACAAAATTAACTCAAATTGTGTTTA
Organism: Corbicula japonica; assembly: GCA_038501625.1. NCBI lineage: Eukaryota > Metazoa > Mollusca > Bivalvia > Venerida > Cyrenidae > Corbicula > Corbicula japonica. The sequence continues at coordinate 3,507,061 of JAZAYU010000023.1, forward strand.
TAATGACTTAAAGATACTTGCCTTGGGGTTAATATTATTTTCAACGAAAATGTGTCACTACTTCCTTACAGGGATAATAGCTAAGCTTATCAAATAAACCCGTTCTAAGAATTAATGTGTTGTCTATTATTGTTTACACTTTGAAAAATGAGTGTTAAGGCAAAACAAGACAAAGTGCCTACTAGTGTTTAATTGACAAAATGCATCTATCGTCACATCAAGAAAGGTTTATAGACAACATTAATTTACTTTTGTCTTTCAATTTAAAAGTGTCCGTGCAACATGCTTTGGACATGTTAGAGCCGTAAAACAACAAGATGTTATGAATCGTCATCATGCAAAAAGGAAAAGTTCGAGAACATTCAACCGGCTTGAATCTTCTTATGTGTAACAGCATAAATGGCTGTGTTCAATATTTTAACGTATAACACAGCATAGTGACAAGGCATAGTGACTGCTGTTCAATGTGTGCCGCTGCGTTTTAGCCAACTTACAGGTCAGAAAAACCTACCTGCTTCAGCAGGACCCTTGCCAGCATTTTAGTTTGTGTTCTTATATAAAACTGCATACATGGATTAACATGTTCCTAAAATATTACTGCATTTGGGTAAGAAGTAAAAATATAGCGAACAAACTGCTAATTTCAGTGTTAGACTCATTGCAGATAGGTACCCAGGAAACATTTGACGTGACGGTCGAAAAGACGTTAGATTGACGTCAGACCACGACGTCGGATCAACGTCGGATTTTGGTTGGAAATGAAAGTTTTATACGTCATTTCCCGACGTCAGATTGACGTAGGGTTCCGACCAAAATCCAACTACATTCTACCAGAATCCGTCCGAAACCCGAAATCGAACCTCTTCCCTCTTCCTTTTATTACTTCCAGTGTAATAACACTACGTATTTGAAAAATACCATCAAGGTGTTTTGTTTTTTTAATTCATCACTAAACCTCTCTTCTAAACTTAATGTATTTTATGAGCTCTGTATTATAACAATAGCTCGGTAGCAAGACTTTTTTATGACGACACGTATTTCATGAAAACAACTCCACGTGCCTTTTACAAGTTGTGGTCATGCATTTCAACAAGATTTAAGCAAAAAAATAGAATTAAACAACAAATTACGAATACCAAAAACTAACTTGCTTAATCCTCCTTCTCTGGCAAATATAAAATATTCCATTTTCCCCTTCTGTGTTTGTTTGGCTACTTTGTCTTTGTTTCTTTGTTTCAAATGGCGTAAATTGTTTACATTTAGAATCGAATTCTCATGGTTTCGATAATATCCCTTCCACTGAACAGCAAACCAATCATATTAAGAAATAATTTTTATTCGTATTTTTTTAATTGAACTTATTCATATGTATAGAAGATTTGGAAAAACAGTTATTCGAAAAAACCTATTCCTAGTAGGTTAAGAAGTCAAATATATCTGACCAAAACCGACGTCTATCCAACGTCTTTTCCCGACGTCTGAACGACGTCGCATTTTCGACGTCGGATAAACGTTGGATTTAGGTCGCCGACGTCGCGACCAAAATCCAACCTAAATCCAACGTCGTTTTGACGTCGGGTGTTTACTGGGTATGGACTGCATAGCGTATGAGACTAAAGCCAGGATCATAAAACTAAATCACACAGCCGCCTTGATTGTTTAACTTTTTTTCATGCTCAACTCGATTCTGTGCTCAAACATAAAATGTCTGGTACACAAATAGCCTTCATAAATTATAAATTACTGTCTGATCAACAGTTGTTATTGATATCAATTATATTTGACTTTCAGTTTAAAATGTTTAAAATAGATAATGAAAGGGAATGAAGACATCATGCTTCAAGTTCCATGCTCATATCGAGTTGAGTATTAACAAGTTTTATAATCACGCGGCCAAGAGACATAAAGTCTCATGCACATATCGAGTCGAGCATTAATAAGTTTTATAATCACGCGGCCAGGAGACATAGAGTCTCCTGCACATATCGAGTCGAGCATTAACAAGTTTTATAAACACGCGGCCAGGAGAAATAGAGTCCCATGCTCATATCGAGTTGAGCACTTACAAGTTTTATAGACGCGGCCAGGGGACAAAGGGTCTCGTGCTCATATCGAGTTCAGCATTAACAAGTTTTATAATTACGCGGCCAGGAGACATAGTGTTAAATATCAAACATCGAAGTTTGATAAGGGAACATTTGTGTATTGCAATAAAATTATAACCAACGTATAAGGAGCATTGCATCGACTGCAGTTGGCTCCGTTTTATGGGTTGTAGCAAATTGAAAGTCCAGGCAATATGAGCATCAACTGGAAGCGGATGCTGAAAAAATACAATACTGATTAATTTATGTAAACACAGCATATCAAAAAGATGTACACAAAATAATACTGCATAACAAAGCATTGCGTACATGTATGTCAATACGGAGTCGACATGTCGGTACGACAAGAATCGCCTTAGATCAGGTGAATCAGCATCAGCCGGACCATGGCCAGTGGTTTCGGTATATTTTCTGTGCGAGGTCAGTTTAGTCAGTATAATCGTGCACTCTAGAAGCCGGCTTTAACTTTCAGTGATAAATTAATTTGCCACTCACCACTCGAAAGCTTTAACCCCTCAGGTTATATATTTGTGTTTGAACGTCTTTAAAAAAAAGCATGATTGTGTTAAACCATGATCATTTCTGTTTGGCTTTGTGGAGAAACTGTGTTTTCTGAGAGTGGACATTTAAGATATGCATGTTTTGTAGTTTATTTAGTAAACTAAGGCCAACCTATTGGGTCAAGTGTGAGGTTGGTGTACCCTAGAATCTGGTATAAACCCCCATTTATCGTTCCAAGGCGGTAACCCCAGAGGTTCGCATTTTAGTTAATTGTTTGTGGTGTCTTATTTGAATTTGTCATATTTATAAACACATGCTCTCTTTTCCTCCCGTCTTTTTCTCTACGTGGGGGGCTGTGTTTTGTGAGTGTGGCGATTCCTGATATGCATTTTTCACTTTTTTAAGCATCATTAAAGTTCACAGAGAAAGTGAGAGTTATTTTTTTTACATTCCAAAATAAGAGGCATCAAAATAAATAATTATCTCAACAGAGACTCGGTAGATAAACACTTTGAAATAATTAATAAAATACTAATTTGTAAAAAAAAAATCTGAAACAGGTTCTAGTACGCGTTGACCTCACATCACGTATTTTTAATCAAGCATGTACAACTTGGGCTTTGTTGTACATAACTCAGACAAGGGGTCTAACCTAAAGTAAGAAGATCGATGCTTTAAGACGGCCATTTCATGGAGAGTGGTGTCAATTGGTGATAAAACAGCATTTTTTTGTTTACATCGACCACTAATTCAGTAAAGTAAGTACATTTTCTTGTATTATAGGTATTGTGTATGAGATAACCACCTAGCCGCTTGTTTCAGACATCTGCTTCTGGTCCGTTTTTGTCTGTCCATGCAGTGGTTGAAGCGTGAAAGAAGGGATAGCGGCATAGGGGTCCAAACTCTGCAATGTCTGCAGACTGATTTTGGGAGCTTTAGAGAATTAGATTTCGCCTTGCTGTGTTTGCGGGGTGCGGCATACATTATTTAACACTTTAGAACGTTTTTCTGTTCAAATAGGAGCCTCTGTGTTCATTTTTTTTACATTAAAGACGATTTCATGGAGAACTGTCTCACTTTAGGACAATTTCATGGAGAACCGCCTTACTTTAGGACAATTTCATGGAGACTTACATAAGAAAGCCATTGTTAATGGATTTAACACCAACTCTTGTTTTCATTTTTTAGGTCTAGTTCCAAACATGAGAAAAAGAAAACCCGTGTTGAATCTAAGAAGAAAATGGAAGGAAACCGAAAGAAAAAGAAAATTATCCCATATCTCCTCACCACTGAAGACGACAAAGAAAAAAATACGTCTTAGGTCTCCATCACCGCTGAAATTATTATCACCTAGATCAACATCTGTGAAACGAGACATTCTAATACTTTTAAGTGTTCGAATATTAATTTTTGTTAAACGAAATACAAAGAAAAGCGAATAAATGTAAATTATTTCTGGTCAGGACATTTAATTTTCCACTAAATTCGATGTACAATGAACACCTGGTGTTATTATAAGAAGTGTCATAGTCAATATACTTCCACCAATTAACAGTGATTGGCAGTTTGAGTGACCATTAATATCAATTATCAGGGCTTCTTGATAACAATACGGACCGGTGTTTAATAAAGAGTTTTGCCATGAGGTGTGAATTCACTAATGCCGGTGTATGTTTTAATTCAAAACTTTACCATTGGGTAAAGCTGAAAAGGTAAAAAGCCCTATCAAATGATTGTCATAATAAAGATAATTTGCATAATCAGTATCACGCGCATCCAATCCCAATAGGTATTGCAGTCACGTGCAAACTCAAACAAGTGAAATGCTAAATATGCTAACAACACTTGGATTTCATTCTGCTTCCTCCAATAGTTAAAAACTTAAAAGTTTAATGCAGTTATCGTCTCAATTCAACATGCGTAACTGCCGTGACGACAACGGTATCACCATAAAATTACTATGTCCCGTAAATGCACGTACAAAAGACGACGAAAGTACACAGACTTCTTTTATAGTAACTTAATGTTATTTATCAGTAAGCGGACAGCACATGATCATTAAATGTTAGAAATCGAGATTTGATCTTACTTTAGCATGACCTGATGTGAAACGTTATTATAATTGGAAAGTCGTTATTAAGCCGGAAGTGTTATTTGACAGACACATACGGCATACTCCAGCAAAGAGATCGCAAATACAAATAACTATCGAATATTACAATACTTGTACATCAAAATATTCTAATGACAATTTTGCTATTCGTTGCCATCCCTAAAAAGAATACATCCACATAAAAATAAAAAAGGTGAGGAGAACAAATGCGTGTACTAAAATCATCATAATAAATATGTTTTGCATGTAGTCAATTTAACACAATGTCGAAATACTGGTCGATTGGAAATTATATAAACTTTGAAAGTTTCAGCAAAAAAGCCAATAACACTGGGAACAGTAGGGATTAAGTGCACCTACTAAAAATATCTGATTAAATTGATTTTAATCAGAACTTGATTATATCTGAAGATGGTATTAAAGGCAGGGGATCGTAACCCTGCAGACTAGCAGACACTTTGCTTTTGGCCTAAGCAGATACCTTGTAAAATACCCACCATGTGGGAACAGCCTGATGGTAAAATTACCGCTAAATACACTGGTTAAAAGTTCTAAGTGCACACTTTTCAATTTTTAATATCTTAAAGTAAACTTATTCAAATTGAATGAAAGTTTGACTTAATGTTAATAATGATCAAACAACAATAATTTTTTGAAAACTGTGCATATGTTTTACGTTTTACGTCATCCACGTCGGCATACGCTTTTTATGCATTATCCCCGTGCGGCAAGCGAAATTTTTTTTTTACAATCGTTTTTGTTTTTCACATGTTCACCGACTCAAGACAAACACGAAAAACACACCAACAAATTGTAACCATGAAACGGTTGACATCAGCAGACAACGACATTGCCGTCAAAATTCTTTTCACAGGCACAACTTCAAATTTGTTGTAAACAAATATTGACGGTTTTCGTAAATGCAAAAGAAATACCTTATTTTTGCATATTTTATTAATTTAAGAAGAAAATCAAGCGATATTATTTTCTAGATTGATTACGTTGCTGACGTTGAACGCTGATGTTACTCAATTACGTCATTAAATATTTACGTAAAACAACGTAAACTCGAAAAAATTAGTGTAACATTTGTTGGATAAGTGTCCAATAAATAAAATTTAAAATTAAAATTTATAGAAATTCAATAAACTTCAAAACCGAATTATTCGAAAATGACGCTTATTCGGTCAAAAGGCGTATCCGAAAACTGGTCAATTTTATCGAAATGAATACATTTTTTTCGTTTGGAAAGGCTGTTACACATCTATAATAGAAAATTGTATCATCCCAAACTGCTAGACAATTCAAAAACTTTTGGCACAAAACATTGTGTGAAAAATGGAATTTTCTCCTTGAAATCCTGTAAAAACGTTATGGATAAAATAAAGTTGAGTGTGTTGGCTCATCGTGCCCAGCAGACCATTACAAAGCTACAGAAAGCTATTTCAGTGCAATGGAATGGCAAACTACAGTATTTCCTTTAAATCTGCATGAAATTTAAATTATACAGAGATGAGAAAACAATCACAAATGATAGCCGATGCAATGATAATTAACTTGAGAATTGCTTTCTGAGAACAAGTGAGCTAAAATATTATTATTTTTTAATCTGGTTAAGCAGACTTAAAATTTTTGGCGTGCTTTAATAAAATATTGATTCTTTTTCATTGTAATTTACACTATTTTGAAAGATTCAATCAAATTATTGGAAAAATTAACATTTATCAAGTGTGCACTTAGAACTTTTGACTAGTGTAAATAATAAAAATCAAGGACACTTTGGCGCTAAATCAAAACCATCACACTTGCCTCGCAGTGCCGAGACATCCGAATGGTTAAACATGGCTTTTCCCGCCCGTACTTCCGGCAAGGGAGTGGGGGTGGGAGAGTGGATTCATATGACTTTTCGACTGGTGCATACGTTAAAATGGGATGTCTTAAGGTGAAATTGTGTCGCGTAATCCGTTTTAAGCACTAAAGTATAGTAGTCATGGATACCTAACAAGCAATGATATACTGGTCTTAATTGTGCTCATTGCATTTAATGGGTGCAGTTCTTGACTTGCCAATATAATCATGTTCAATACATGGTACAATTACAATAAAAATTACAGATATACTTCTGTTCATTATAAACTAATCAGTGTCTAACCTCTCCAAAATTTATAGCTCTCCATGAAATTGTCCTAAAGTGAGACAGTTCTCCATGAATTCGTCTTAAATGTAAAAAAAATGAACACAGAGGCTCCTATTAGCACAGGAAACGTTCTAAAGTGTTAAATAATGTATGCCGCACCCCGCAAACACAGCAAGGCGAAATCTAATTCTCTAAAGCTCCCAAAATCAGTCTGCAGACATTGCAGAGTTTGGACCCCTATGTCGCTATCCCTTCTTTCACGCTTTAACCACTGCATGGACAGACAAAAACGGACCAAAAGCAGATGTCTGAAACAAGCGGCTAGGTGGTTATCTCATACACAATACCTATAATACAAGAAAATGTACTTACTTTACCGAATTAGTGGTCGATGTAAACAAAACAATGCTGTTTTATCACCAATTGATACCACTCTCCATGAAATGGCCGTCTTAAAGCATCGATCTTCTTACTTTAGGTTAGACCCCTTGTCAGAGCTATATTGAAAGAAGCATGCACAGTTTCCTAGATTCCATAAATTTTATGTCTTAACACGTTTTATTTATTCAGTAACAATATTTAAACGGAATCAGGAACGGCACCACATATACACAAAGAGGTTTTTTTCTAACTCTCATTATGAGACCTGTTCTGTAAACTTAACCTTATAAGCATGCCTATTAAGAAACTGACAATATGAGTCCGTTATTTTATATCACACGGCGATGCCCGATTTACAAAATACGATGCAGATAATTTTAAACTATTAGCATAAAAAATTCGTCTAGTTTGCTTCCTGGAAACGTAAAATTTTCCGAGAAAAGTAATACTTTTTCATAGTCCTTAGTCATTAATAATTTATAATGTCTAAAGATATTGTATGCTAATTCAACCAAATTTTAAAAGCGGAAACATAACCGCATGTTCCTAAGTCATATTTATTCATCTTTCTGAGATACTTGTCAAATGCACGCACATAAGTTAAAGTTGCAAACAAGCATGCTAATCAAAAATCCCTTAATACGATTCCGTTATTCTATGTACATGTAATGACTATGCCCGATTTCATCAAGAGAGTGCAGTTAAACTTAAACTATATACTATTCGAATGTTTACGTGCAAGATGCATGTGAAATTCGTTTGGTTTGCTTACTTAAATAATCTTCAGAGTACTTTGTCACTAATATGTTGTGTACGAGCAAAAATTAAAACCTACCGGTTTTTAAATTTAAAAAAAAGTTCAGCTATACTTCCTTTCATTCAATTTATGGTATTTGCATTTATCTGGATATTTGATTAAGCGGGAAAATAGTGTTTATTTTTCCCAGTGGCCAGAGTTATCTCTTCTTTCCTAAATAATGATGAAAGCTATAATTTTTAAACATGAAAGTCTCAAACAGATTATTTGACTGTCAAATTAAGAAGCTTATGACATGTACAGAAAGAAAAACACAATATTGAAAGCCCACTGAGCCGAACAAATAAGATACAGTGACTTAGATAACAGTTTTTTTTAAATTACCTCCGTTTTAGTTACAAAAAGAACAAAATCCAACGCTAAGTTTTCCACAATCACGTTCTTTTAAATTTTTTTTAACCGCTAAATAACTAACAGACATCTTCCAAAATAAACATATTGTTGATTATATTCCTCCAATTATTTGAATTCACTGGCATCATTAATGTAATAAGAATGTTCAATGTTATTTTTGTCAATTTTCATTTTTGTTCAGTATATTTTACCTTAATTTTACCAAAATATTAAATGGAAACATATTTTCTGCTCGTGAAATATTCACTTAGGCGGTAACTCGGCATAGCCTCGTTACCGCCCTTGTGCATATTTCACTCGGGCTGGATCACGCGATCTTTACCCAACACACGTGAATGATACTTATATTCCTGTTGCTAAAATCACGGTGCATGTTTATAATTGCCATAAACAAGACAAATATGACTGCGTAGATTTCATACCTTTACCTTGATAAAGCAAATTTTTGCAACTTTTGACTGTTGACCCCTATCATACTCAAACTGATATTTCTTGGGTTTTTGTTTCGAATCGATTTTCATTCCGTGTTCTTCTTTAACTCTGCAAATAATTAGTTGTGATGAAAATATAAGTTATTGTACCGTTTATTTGCTAAATTACAACAATTTACGCAAAATATCACGTGTGTGCAGAACGTTTTTATCGGGTATTGTTTCGAATGTTTGCTTGTCAGTTGGAAGATATACACTACTGAAAAGTTCTAAGTGGATACGTGATAAATGTTGATCTTTCGAATTATTTTATTGAATCGTTCAAAATAGTGTTAATTACAATGAAGAGGTATCAATATTCTATAAACGCACACAAACAATTTGAAATTAAAATCTGCTTTATTAATTATGCGATTAAAAATAATAGCATTTTAGCTCACCTGTGCACAGAAAGCAATTATCATGTTAATTATCATTGCATTCGCTATCATTTGGGATTATTTCTCATCTTTGTATCATTACAATTTGATGCAAATTTAAATGCAATGTTATAGTGTGTCATTCCGTTGCACTGACATAAATTTCTTTACCTTCGTAATGGTCTGATGAGCATTCACACTCTTTTCTATTTTATCCATAACGTGTTCGCGTGGATTCTAAAGAGAAAATTCCATTTTTCTCACATGTTGACTTCTTCAATTACATATAATAAAGTAAAAGAACTAATAAACGCAACTTCTTTAATCACGAAACTAATTACTTTAAGTATATATTTTATTCTAATCCAACCAAAATATAAACATGGACACATGGACATCACATATTCTGAAAAGAGACATAAATCATGTTTTGAGACGTGTAAAATTACATGTATTACATAGTAAGCATGGCAATCAATAAGCCGACGATTTCTATATGTCCGTTTTTCCAAAGACAGTGCAGTTAAACTTAAACTATATTCGAATGTTGACATAAAATGCAAAAAATAATTCGTCTGGTTATTAACTTGGATCTTTGACTTTCCGGAGGAAACCAGTTTTCAGAGTCCTTTGTCGGTATGATGTCTAAAGATGTTTTATTTTAATTCAGCCAAAATATTTAAATGGAAACATTAATTTCACGCCACAGACATGTTTTATAATCTTATGAGACCAGTAAAATTCAATGTTCAAGATAAGCATGCCAATCAAGAATCTGCCGATTTCAGTTGATTACTCTGTATGACCGATTCATAAAAAACAGTGCAGTTAAACTAAAACCATATTCGAATGTTATGTAAAATGCATAAATATTTCCCCTGCTTTTTTACTGGAAAGTTTGAATTTCGGAGAAAATAAACACAATATTCAGAATTCTTTCTCATTAATTGTCTTGTCTAAAGTTATTTAATTTTAATAACTTACCACTAAACAACGAAAACATGAACGTCACCACACCTTTCAGAGACCTGCCTGTACAATACCCCAGCAAACATTTTATATCGGCCCGACATCGGCCCGATACTGAATTATATATCGGCCGGCATCGGCCCAACGTCGGATGTGCAACTCGGCTACACATCGGGCCGATATCGGCAACCGATATCAGCTGCCGACATGCAGCCGATATTGTGCCGACATTCACAGGTCATCGCTTTTTCTCGCTAAAACTCCCTTTTCTTGATAGTTTAACCCCAATGCAAATAAGATAGGCAAAAGAAATACAGAAGAATGCATAAATTTCAACAAATTTATTTAAACCAATAAATTTAAGGCTACTTTTGAGCTCATGGGATCATTCTATAAAGAATTATAAAAGGACTATGGAATTTACATACACGATCGCTGTATTCTCTATTTCACTGTCAGTAAACAATTTACATGTTAAAATCTAGATTATTTATATAAATCACAATGTTCTGTTCATTCAAATGCACAAATAGAATATATGAGGAAATTCATATTCATCTGTTGCTAATCAATTTCTTCTTAAGAGGATGTAATTAAAAAATTAAACCATAATGTATGGTTAAGATATAAAAAGATTGTAGTAAACTAATCAAAGGAGTCGGTTCACGAAGGCCTAATATTGGCCTAAAATATGTAAAATTTTTAATTTTGTTAGATATCTTAAATTTGTATGCCACTGAATACATAAATAGTTATACTTTTCATATCTTAAAATTGTATATTGATTACTGCTAAAGGTGTTTGAAAAGGGGCCATCAAAATTGTTAAAAATGAGAAAAATGTGCAAAAATTCATATTTTTGTCCATTTTCACAACAGATTTTAGAGGATTTCGATAAGGGCACACTTCTCGACCAAAATCAAATTTTGACCATGAATTCAGCACACATTTATACAAAGAAAATTCTTTAAATTAGTTTGGTCGAAGCCTGTGCCCAATATGAAAATCACCAAAATATGAAGAAAATTAAACAAAAATTGCATTTTGGCAAACATTTTCAAATTTCAGACATATATGACATACTTAATTTTTCATTTTGGTTTATGGGTTCATCTTCACTTTTTATCTTTTCAAGAAAACAACCACAAAGATTATAAAAAGCACACTTTCAATGATGTGAATGCAATTTGAAAATTGGAGATAATTTTAGGCCAATTTTGAGCCTTCGTGAATCTACCCCTTTACTGGAAATTGTAGAATACAGAGTGTTGTAAGAACATGTATCCGCTTTAATACAGCAATTTAATTAAATATTAGTTGTCCTTAAATGTACAGGAACTATACAAACAAATCATATATGCAGTTACTTTATGTGAAAACGACTAGAACTCACATACATGTAAAAGGTTATATAACTCAAAGTTATAATTACTATTAAAATACCCATGTCCCAAGTCACAATAAAAAAATTAACAAAATATAAGAGAACTATAATAGGGCTTATTTTGCAACACATCGTTTCTGACTAGAAGGAATTCAAGTTTCTGTTAAAAAGAACACAAAAATACAAATGCAGGTCTATACATCTTTACCAACATAAAATGACTAGGTAATACTGTAACAACTTTCTACAAAAACGACTTGGATTGCAGCATATCAAAACCATATTCACATATTTGAAAAGCACAATAGCAATAAACAACCTTATAATAACCTGCAGTTTTAAATTGAAATAAAGATATGCAAATCTCTTTCCACACTATTAGCTATCACTAAATGTTTAATAGATTCATACACAACTGACAACAAAAACAATACAGTAAATAAAAGTTTAAACAAAAGTAAATGAAAATGTACATGTATTATGCAAACATGTAAAACACATCATTAAATATGTAAAATCACAGAACTTAGGCTATTTAGTTTAACAATAATGCATGGTTAGAAAACAACAAATTTATGTAAATGACTAGAATATTTGAATAATATATTACTGATAATAGAATAATATGATTGAGGTACAGTAAAAATCATATAAGATTTAAGCATGAATTCAATATTGATAACCATACACAATGAAATAATATTAACTGTAAAATAGGTTATACACAACAAAAACATTAAATGTCTATCCTGCAAAAGTTAATTAACAAAGGAGAACACAAATACTGAAACAATACCAATTAACAAATAAAGCTTTGTTTTGAGATCTAGCATTATAACAAAAATCATATAACAAAAAATTGCACATACATATGTGAATTGATATGTGTAGACTGATCAACTTGTTTTATATAGCCAAAAAATGTAAAATACTAGAAGAGTATTCTGCTAGCAAAAAAACAAAAAAAAGGTGATTGCAAATGTTAATCCCCAAAGTCATTTAGAGAGTTGTTTATTTTTGCGTCATTTCAGATGTGTGAAAGATAGATGAAAGTTGAAAATTTTGAAAATCCTAAACAGCATTTAGACAAGCAGTTTCAAAAGAAACTAATAAAGAAAACATGGAATTTTCTATGTGTCAAATCAGGATTAATCCTGAGAATTTTCACCCATGGATGTTAGTCTTGCGCGCTTCTTACGCCCCCCGTCCCTGTCACTCGCCATCCTAAACCATTCTCTGCAACCAAGTTCCACCTCGACTGCTGTGCACTTCTTGCTCTTCATAACTGCTTCTGAAATAAAAATGAGAGCAAATAAAACAATGAGTTAATCATTTAACGCATGCCTCCACGTTTTTATGGGGTGGGCAGGGTGCTACGCATCATGTCTGCATTCTAACACAAAATTTGACTATAATATGCCTATTAAATTACTTAAATTTTCCGCAGTGATAAACTACAAACTTCTATTTTACATTTAAAACTTACAGTTTTATATATGTACTATCTAGAGTCTGTGTAAGGTCTGTCCCACTGTATGCGACTTAAGAACTGTTATAAACACATGTTCTACTACTTGACCATTTAATCAAGGAGCATTTGCTTACTCGTCACTGCCTGGGCCAACTTGAGCTTTCCAAAGGCTCTTTTCCCTTTCTTTCCAAACCAGTTGAACTGGACTGCCAACTGGTTTGTAAGGCATTGCCTCATTACCCGCCTCACCATGTCTGCCTTAGAGACCCCGCCTTGCACTGATAGATACGAAACCTGCAATAAAATTTCCAACAAAATATTTAATCGATAGAAATTTATCATTTATTCACTCTAGCCATATTTAACATTTTTAACTCAATAAAAATAGAGTTTTCTTAAATTTAGTCTTTGTATTGGACTTTGGTGATTGCATACTTTGTAAGTAACAAACATCCTTCATCATATATAAGCAGGAATTAAACTCAGTGTCTTAGATTTAAGCTTTTATTTTGACAAGATATAAAAATATGTCCTTTATACCAGTTCTTATTTAAAGTGTTGTAAAGCATGTATGGAAACTTACTTAAAGTTGTATTAAAAAGGATATATCTTTTATTAACAAAATAAATGTCACAAGAAAAAAACTTTTTTATAGTTTGAATCGAAGCAATATCAATCATCGAGTACTCTGACTATAGAAAAGCAAAACCTATGATTTATGTACACAAATACTCTTCTTCAACACAGCTAAGAAACATGCATCAATAGCTACTGAATATCTGCTAATCTGGATTCCTTTAGTCCTTTAAAATAATAACTCACCAAGCCATTAAAACATTCTGCCTCCTCTAGTTCCGCCTCAAGGGCCTCTAGCTCCTCGCTGGTGGATGCAGGTAAGTTGAGGTTTTCAGGTTTCTCTGACGACCTTACAACCCCCACCGTGGCCATCTTCGAAACAATGCCCAGCACCTGGTTCATGGTATCCAGGATCTCAACCTGACGTCTGGACATTGCTTCCATTAGTGTAAACATTCTGATATCCCGGGCTAAAAAGTAAAAAAATGTAAGACACTGAATAGCATACATATTTGATAGCACCATAATTGTAAGGATTAGTTTATCTAAATAGTTTACACAAATATTTTTTTAGATTAGCTAGTTTTCAACAGCATTTCAGTTATTAAGGATAATTATAAACAATCTTATAATGAAAATAATATAAAATATTTGTCATTATTCACTGAAATTAGATAATGGAATTAATATTAAAATATTTGTCATTATATATTCACTGCCTATTAGAGTTTTACATTTTCAAGAAACTAAAAATTATACATTCATCATAGCTTTTACTTATGGACCAGTATATATTTTATTAATAAATAACTCTTCATGGAAAAAGGGAAATTCTTAGCAATAAATAGTCTTGGTACATGGTGTTTCTGTATATCGACCAGCAAACAAATAGTATAAACAGCTTGTTTAAGTTTTCAGCATAAGAAAATACACATACCCACTTCAGAACGTGGAGTCCCGGTAACACTGGTACTGGTAGCTGACGCGCAGTCTCTCGCAGAAGGGGTTCTCGTATTTCTGGCAGGCGCTGTACTTGAATGTACAGTGGCAGGAACAGGTTGCTTGGAGTGGGACCTAGCCAGACTTGTTTCAAAGCAGCCAGCCTTCAATGGGGATGGCCTCTGTGGAAGGCTGCACATGTTATTCTGACACGGGGATGCTGGGGATATTGGCACCTCTGGCTCATCCTCAGATGACGAGTACAGTCGTGCAGGAAGCCTGAATTATTAATAAATGCCACCCTATAAGTTATTTATTCAATCATGTGTCAAAAACAAAGTAAAGTCTGAAATATATTTTTATTATTTTTAACATTTACTTTTAACAATTACACCATCCTCAGTCTTTACACTAATACATAAAGCCTGAAGCATGGGGCTTATAAAATCACATTGGGATTATAAGAAGTTTGATACAACATTATTCAAATGATTTTTAAAAAACTGAAAGTGAATAAAAAACAGATTGCATGCTACAATGCCATATAATGAAACATACTGTTTTCGGCGTTTGGGTCGCCTGCTGTCCTCTTCCGAGTCACTGTTTGGGCTTTGTGTCGCCAAATCTGACTCCATTTCTGACCTTTTAAATTTTCTCTCACACTGCTGTAGGACACTGTAAAAGATTTGTAAAACATTTAATGCTTAATCATTAATTGCTACAACTCATTTTATTTATTTAAACTAATTTTAAAATGCCCATTTTTTCTCTTAAAATCAAGACAGATGTACATTCATTCATGTTGTGGAAGAGAACAAAAACATATTTATATATTTAATTAAGTGTTAAGGCTAACAGGAGACTATGCCATAAGAATTTAAACAGGCCACTACAATATTAGGTCACATCCCTATGTTTGCTTCTCTGTATATCATGAGCATCATCTTGACAAATCCATTGAATTAATTTGCACATATACATTATAATTTATAAAAGAAACAGATTCATAAAATAGAGCATTCTCTACATTTCAAAGAAAGTTGAATGTTTCCATATGTATATTAACTCACTGTTTCTATACATCTCTCGGATTGGCAATGCTGGCCATGAATATCCTGGTGCCAGTTTATTTTTAACAGCTGATTCAACCTTCCGGGTGTCTTTTAAGTGGACAGGCCAAACAGCGCACTTTGTCCCATTCAACCAGTTGTCCGGGATAATGGCGACTTCATGGTCATCCAAAAACTCCACAAGGATGTACATATTGACCTAATGTATATAAGAATGTAATTGTTTGATATTTTATTTCACACTTTTCAGTTATACTATTTGTATGAGTGCTGTTGAAATATTAATAATAAAAGGGTAAAAATAGGAAAAAGGCATAATGTTTTTATAATGAAAGGAAAGTAATGACTATTTTGGTTATGGAAAAAGGTTGTTTGTAAACCAAGTGTCATAAAAAAGAGGTCCCATGTTCAATATTAGGTGTCAGCATGAATGGTCACTGCGATAATTTGATCAGATTCTTTCTGAGGCCATTCAATGTCCACTGCGGATTCAAGCTCTCAGATCCTCAGACCCAGTTACAACAGAGAAGTTAACGCTTCGTGTTTTTGACGTTTTTACGTCGACGTAAGAGGTAAATTTAATTTATATCGTATTGTTGTATTTCTTTTATTACAATTAGCAGGGGTTCCACTTGGCTCTGAAAGCCAAGGGTCAATGACCCTTGGGTCAAAATTTTCAAGGGTCATTGTCAAATTTTCAGGGGTCATCATCACATTTTCAGGGGTCATGTATGCGTTAAACAATGCTGTGCGAATCCGACTGCTGCAAAGCTTTCCCTATTCATGTTTGCTTAAATATCATACTCAAAAACAATACTATTGCAGACCAAAATAAAAAGGGAACATCTTGTTTTCCCTTTTGAAATCAGTTTTGCTACATAACGATTTTTCAAGGCAAACAGCTGTCTATATTCGACGTTTTGCTCTATAAATGTGGATGTTGATCATTTCAGAAGAAATTTCTGCTGAAAATCTCTTAAAGGTCCAAAATAATGAATATAGGAACAGTGGAAATTAATAATAACCCTTGATTCTATATAATTTCACTCTCATAGCAGTAATATCTGTTCAAATTGCAATATCTTTATATTTCTAGCAGAATTTCTGCTGGTAATTTTACCGAAACAAATGTGGTGGAATAAATGCGTTGAACTTTCCAGCAGAAATTTTTGCCAGAAAATTTATCGAAATACAAGCTGGTGCAAAAAGTTTATGGCATTTTCCAGCAGAAATATCTACCAGAAAATTTATCGAAATACAAGCTGGTGCAAAAAGTTTATTGCACTTTCCAGCAGAAATTTCAGCTGTAACCTTTACCGAAATGTGCAGAACATTTTTTCTGCAAACAATGCAATTAAAAATATAAAAATAATATAAATTATGGAAGAAAGTCGTAAGATCATTAAAAGTTGAATAATTTTGGTCGTTCAAACATAAATTATGAGCACAACAATGTATTTGCATAGCTTTACGTTCAATAATTGTCGATATGAAGACTCAATTAACGTCTAACATAAACATATAGCAGGAGTTTGTGTTTAGTCATGAAACAAATAGGTTGAAAAAAAGTTATTGCATAACTCAGCAAGCATATCTGAAAACATCTTGGTAAAATTGTAGGTGCAACCATATCATTCACGGACATGAATTAAAATATGACGCTTATTGCTTATTTGTTAGTAAAAGTATCTAATAATTAAAAAAAGTACAGTAAAATAAATCTAAGAAATCTACATCATTTATCTAATTTTAATAAGGACAAAAACGTAAATTAAATGGTTCATTAATTTGAACTACAAGAATACAAGTCTGTTAAATATACGTTTGTATGATCATACTTGTTTACTTAAAATATATTTCCATAAATAAAGATTATGCTTAAATAAAACTTTGTTTAGTCGACTTAAAGCCATGCGTTTTACAGAATCATTTCATTCCTATAACATTCCCAAATGAAATTTAAAAAATGCAACGATTCACACATTTGTCGGAATGATCCATAGATGTGTGAAGAGAATCTTCCAAAAACGAATAACAAATAATGACAGAACTTAACTACTGTAGCATTTAAGTGTATTGGTCATCAATATCGTCTACAGCAGGTGACTCATTATGGTTTCTATGTATGTACACAAGATTTTATACACTTTCTACACCATGATAACTGAGATAAATACAGAACAAAATATGAATTTAGTATTTTCTCAATATGATGTTCATGAAACTAGTCCTTATTAGTATATAATTCCGGGTCAAACAATATTTATAAGCATAACATATTTTGCACAAAGACATCATGCGAGAATCAAACTAACTTATAAGCAGTACCAACCCAGCTTCTTTATACCCTCAGCTTATTACATTTCTTCAATAAGACTTATGCAGTTATATTTATTTTTCCATTCGTTCTTCCATTTAAGAAAATTTCTTAAGTTCTTGTAATATTACGTCAAGTGTCTATCTCACCAGTCGGCAATGACGGTTCTTAAACAGATATATCTTCAATTTTCTTTCCAAAACTTCTATATTTAATTTAAGTAACGATGGTAAAATAATATTAGGGTTTAAGGTTCTAAATTGCTCCTTGTACATTGTAATCTTTTTCAATGTCTGTCGTAAGTTTTGTATTCTAAAATAATTCGTTTATTGTTTGTTTCCTTTTTGTCCTTTTGACCTCTGAGTTGTTTTGCTGATGGTATTCGTGCAGTACTTTAACAAGTACCAGCGTCACTTCTGCGTAGAATATCTACCGTTTTAAATAATTCCAGAATCTCTACATCCTGGTGGGTATGCCGACATATTGAAGCGAACCTGAAAAAAAGACAGTTAATCATTTAACTTGCTGCCATTTGTTATCTTTATAATATTTGAGGAAATAAAGAATAAATACTATCAAAACGGTTAGCCAAGACCGCATAAAAAATATAGTTAAAATCTGACTGGCAATAGTTGAATAAATGCTGTTATATTTACATAATAATATTATCCTACCGTGCTAACCATGCTCATTAATAAGAGTAGTGCCAGAAATTAGACACCATTTCGACTAATTTACACGTGGCGAAATAAGTGTGCGTCATTAGCCAGAAAACTACAAATCACAACAAAACATTTTGTTTCTCTTTATAACTTTTTTTTCTTCAAAGCATCATTTGTATGAGAACGATTTACATTTGTTCTGTTCTGTATCAAAGTGGATTCATTTTGATATTCATCAAACATTCATCGTGATTCATTTGGAGCAATTTTTATAACATTTAATAACGGTGAAGACTAGAGTTGATAAAGGTGATTTGATTTAGATTTGTTGCGGACGGGGAGACACACGGGGAGGTAAACCTATAGTCCCCTCCGATGAAGATTACGAAAAGAGATTCCAGAACATAAACTAATGGCATGAATCAAGAAACAAATTTATAAATCATCGTTTAATGTACGGGGTAAGCGCAAGTCATTTAGAAATTACTGTTTTTACTTCGTTACTATTGTTAACATTTCATCAAAATGAGATTTACATCAATACAATCATAATTATTTACCGTATGGGCTTGCTGTTCTTCTGTCCGCAGTTGTAGATGACACAGTAAGCCGAGTGTTCTTTTCATTTAATATGATACATATGGTATTAATTGTAAAAAAAACAAAAACATTAAAAGCTATATAAATACCTTGATTCATGACTCATGATGACATGAACTGATGTTGGTTCAGCTTTGCCTTTTCTCATCTTGTTTTATAGTACTGTCACTCCATTCTGCAAACCCCTAAAGCTATTATACAACATAAAACTAATTAAAACAGATGTTTATAAGTTGAAAGCACTTCATGTATCTTAGCCTAGCGCGGGTTTTTCTGACCAATATAAACTGCTCTTATCAGTTAATCTTTATACTCTTATCAAACTAAAGATAATGACCTGTAGGAAATCTGTGTCTTTTGTTTGTTGCCGCTCGTGATTTGCATATTTCACTACTTTAATCTTTCGTTATAAAGTTTCAGCTGTGATTTACGTTAACATTTTTATGTAAAAAAAATATGTTTTGTTTTGAGCCGAGTAACACATTTCGTATGACACTGAATTATTTTTTGTGGAGTTCATGTATACTGGATTATCATTTTACTTCGCGTGGGCTTAATAGTCGCTTGGAATGTGCACACAATCAAATACCAGCGAATATTAACCACATGATTTCTTAAACTATGTGGATAATACTATTGAGCGAATCTAGTTTATGTCAGCGTAAAGTTTTCGTTGGTGTCGAAAATTAAGCACCATGAAATAAAATAATACCACAATTTATAATATGCATTTCTATAATATAAACATAAAAGATGATATATATTATTAACATATTACTGAGAATTTTTAACTGATTTTCAGTTTTTTTTCTCTCTTTTTCTTAATGTTTTTAATCATCAAATCAATTATTTTTGTCAGTTTGGGCTTTTTTTATTTCAGATGTTTATCCTTTTTAATATCACAGCATACAATACAAACGATTTGATATTAAGGTTCAAGCAAACACGATAAAATCCTTAATATTTAGTTTGTCTAGTTCTAATGAGGGTGCTATTCAACTATTAGTCAATGGGTTATTCTTCTTTCGATTTTTTTGTTTTTAAGGAAAAAATTTACGGTTCAAGAGTTCATCAAAATTAACCATTATAAACTCCACACAAGTTCATCATGGTTACATGCAAATATGTTCTTTCTATATTCAAAAATGTATCTTTGTCAATTAGATATTAACACGATTTAGCAGTTTTTAAAAATAATAAATAACGTTAGAAAGTATAATATGGAGGTTTTTATGACATTATTTGTTTCTGCTTTGAAAAAAAAAATGCACCTAATTCGCATAAATTCGGATTTGAAAAGAGTTTGGTATATTCTATGTATAACTTTTTAGCTTACTACTAAAATGTTAATTGAAATGATAAATATGACTTAGGTAAAACAATTTGATATTCTTTCGAACTGTGGAGAAATAAGACAAATTATTTGCTTACCTGTCTCAGATTTCATGCTTTCATTTTATATCCATAATAAAAATTACAAAACACCGCAAAACAAGAAACGTTTCGTTCTAATGCGCGCAACATTAGCACCCTTCACTAAACTAATTGAGCGAAAAATATGCCAACCGGCCTCATGCAAAATGCTTAGACTGGCTCCCTTTCCTATGTTCTGTTATAATTTATATTCCTCTGTCATCCAGTTATATACTAAGGCACATCAAATTTTCTGAGCTGGTGCAAAAAGTTTATTGCACTTTCCAGCAGAAATTTCAGCTGTAACCTTTACCGAAATGTGCAGAACATTTTTTCTGCAAACAATGCAATTAAAAATATAAAAATAATATAAATTATGGAAGAAAGTCGTAAGATCATTAAAAGTTGAATAATTTTGGTCGTTCAAACATAAATTATGAGCACAACAATGTATTTGCATAGCTTTACGTTCAATAATTGTCGATATGAAGACTCAATTAACGTCTAACATAAACATATAGCAGGAGTTTGTGTTTAGTCATGAAACAAATAGGTTGAAAAAAAGTTATTGCATAACTCAGCAAGCATATCTGAAAACATCTTGGTAAAATTGTAGGTGCAACCATATCATTCACGGACATGAATTAAAATATGACGCTTATTGCTTATTTGTTAGTAAAAGTATCTAATAATTAAAAAAAGTACAGTAAAATAAATCTAAGAAATCTACATCATTTATCTAATTTTAATAAGGACAAAAACGTAAATTAAATGGTTCATTAATTTGAACTACAAGAATACAAGTCTGTTAAATATACGTTTGTATGATCATACTTGTTTACTTAAAATATATTTCCATAAATAAAGATTATGCTTAAATAAAACTTTGTTTAGTCGACTTAAAGCCATGCGTTTTACAGAATCATTTCATTCCTATAACATTCCCAAATGAAATTTAAAAAATGCAACGATTCACACATTTGTCGGAATGATCCATAGATGTGTGAAGAGAATCTTCCAAAAACGAGTAACAAATAATGACAGAACTTAACTACTGTAGCATTTAAGTGTATTGGTCATCAATATCGTCTACAGCAGGTGACTCATTATGGTTTCTATGTATGTACACAAGATTTTATACACTTTCTACACCATGATAACTGAGATAAATACAGAACAAAATATGAAATTAGTATTTTCTCAATATGATGTTCATGAGACTAGTCCTTATTAGTATATAATTCCGGGTCAAACAATATTTATAAGCATAACATATTTTGCACAAAGACATCATGCGAGAATCAAACTAACTTATAAGCAGTACCAACCCAGCTTCTTTATACCCTCAGCTTATTACATTTCTTCAATAAGACTTATGCAGTTATATTTATTTTTCCATTCGTTCTTCCATTTAAGAAAATTTCTTAAGTTCTTGTAATATTACGTCAAGTGTCTATCTCACCAGTCGGCAATGACGGTTCTTAAACAGATATATCTTCAATTTTCTTTCCAAAACTTCTATATTTAATTTAAGTAACGATGGTAAAATAATATTAGGGTTTAAGGTTCTAAATTGCTCCTTGTACATTGTAATCTTTTTCAATGTCTGTCGTAAGTTTTGTATTCTAAAATAATTCGTTTATTGTTTGTTTCCTTTTTGTCCTTTTGACCTCTGAGTTGTTTTGCTGATGGTATTCGTGCAGTACTTTAACAAGTACCAGCGTCACTTCTGCGTAGAATATCTACCGTTTTAAATAATACCAGAATCTCTACATCCTGGTGGGTATGCCGACATATTGAAGCGAACCTGAAAAAAAGACAGTTAATCATTTAACTTGCTGCCATTTGTTATCTTTATAATATTTGAGGAAATAAAGAATAAATACTATCAAAACGGTTAGCCAAGACCGCATAAAAAATATAGTTAAAATCTGACTGGCAATAGTTGAATAAATGCTGTTATATTTACATAATAATATTATCCTACCGTGCTAACCATGCTCATTAATAAGAGTAGTGCCAAAAATTAGACACCATTTCGACTAATTTACACGTGGCGAAATAAGTGTGCGTCATTAGCCAGAAAACTACAAATCACAACATAACATTTTGTTTCTCTTTATAACTTTTTTTTCTTCAAAGCATCATTTGTATGAGAACGATTTACATTTGTTCTGTTCTGTATCAAAGTGGATTCATTTTGATATTCATCAAACATTCATCGTGATTCATTTGGAGCAATTTTTATAACATTTAATAACGGTGAAGACTAGAGTTGATAAAGGTGATTTGATTTAGATTTGTTGCGGACGGGGAGACACACGGGGAGGTAAACCTATAGTCCCCTCCGATGAAGATTACGAAAAGAGATTCCAGAACATAAACTAATGGCATGAATCAAGAAACAAATTTATAAATCATCGTTTAATGTACGGGGTAAGCGCAAGTCATTTAGAAATTACTGTTTTTACTTCGTTACTATTGTTAACATTTCATCAAAATGAGATTTACATCAATACAATCATAATTATTTACCGTATGGGCTTGCTGTTCTTCTGTCCGCAGTTGTAGATGACACAGTAAGCCGAGTGTTCTTTTCATTTAATATGATACATATGGTATTAATTGTAAAAAAAACAAAAACATTAAAAGCTATATAAATACCTTGATTCATGACTCATGATGACATGAACTGATGTTGGTTCAGCTTTGCCTTTTCTCATCTTGTTTTATAGTACTGTCACTCCATTCTGCAAACCCCTAAAGCTATTATACAACATAAAACTAATTAAAACAGATGTTTATAAGTTGAAAGCACTTCATGTATCTTAGCCTAGCGCGGGTTTTTCTGACCAATATAAACTGCTCTTATCAGTTAATCTTTATACTCTTATCAAACTAAAGATAATGACCTGTAGGAAATCTGTGTCTTTTGTTTGTTGCCGCTCGTGATTTGCATATTTCACTACTTTAATCTTTCGTTATAAAGTTTCAGCCGTGATTTACGTTAACATTTTTATGTAAAAAAAATATGTTTTGTCTTGAGCCGAGTAACACATTTCGTATGACACTGAATTATTTTTTGTGGAGTTCATGTATACTGGATTATCATTTTACTTCGCGTGGGCTTAATAGTCGCTTGGAATGTGCACACATTCAAATACCAGCGAATATTAACCACATGATTTCTTAAACTATGTGGATAATACTATTGAGCGAATCTAGTTTATGTCAGCGTAAAGTTTTCGTTGGTGTCGAAAATTAAGCACCATGAAATAAAATAATACCACAATTTATAATATGCATTTCTATAATATAAACATAAAAGATGATATATATTATTAACATATTACTGAGAATTTTTAACTGATTTTCAGTTTTTTTTCTCTCTTTTTCTTAATGTTTTTAATCATCAAATCAATTATTTTTGTCAGTTTGGGCTTTTTTTATTTCAGATGTTTATCCTTTTTAATATCACAGCATACAATACAAACGATTTGATATTAAGGTTCAAGCAAACACGATAAAATCCTTAATATTTAGTTTGTCTAGTTCTAATGAGGGTGCTATTCAACTATTAGTCAATGGGTTATTCTTCTTTCGATTTTTTTGTTTTTAAGGAAAAAATTTACGGTTCAAGAGTTCATCAAAATTAACCATTATAAACTCCACACAAGTTCATCATGGTTACATGCAAATATGTTCTTTCTATATTCAAAAATGTATCTTTGTCAATTAGATATTAACACGATTTAGCAGTTTTTAAAAATAATAAATAACGTTAGAAAGTATAATATGGAGGTTTTTATGACATTATTTGTTTCTGCTTTGAAAAAAAAAATGCACCTAATTCGCATAAATTCGGATTTGAAAAGAGTTTGGTATATTCTATGAATAACTTTTTAGCTTACTACTAAAATGTTAATTGAAATGATAAATATGACTTAGGTAAAACAATTTGATATTCTTTCGAACTGTGGAGAAATAAGACAAATTATTTGCTTACCTGTCTCAGATTTCATGCTTTCATTTTATATCCATAATAAAAATTACAAAACACCGCAAAACAAGAAACGTTTCGTTCTAATGCGCGCAACATTAGCACCCTTCACTAAACTAATTGAGCGAATAATATGCCAACCGGCCTCATGCAAAATGCTTAGACTGGCTCCCTTTCCTATGTTCTGTTATAATTTATATTCCTCTGTCATCCAGTTATATACTAAGGCACATCAAATTTTCTGATTTTTCCTTTTCTTAGCTCTCCGAACATAGATTGTTCGACAGAAATAAGAAAATGAAACTGAGAACTGAAATAAAGATATATGTAAAACTATGATTAAAAGTAATTAAAATTAGAACCATCTAGCTGACCGCTAGACTAACCCATTTCTTATCCTGGATTTTATCTGCTGACTGATCAGTACATTCCATGATAGTTCACCTCACCACAGGAATCATAAATTTGCACAACTGATATCGCGAATCGAATTACAAAATTGTGTACTGGTCGACTGAACATGTTACACGTTGAAAGTAATTACTAACAGCAATCAATCATATAAAATTTTTATATATTTGATTTGACCAACAAATATGTTACATAAACAGTAATCTAAAAAGGTATAATACACTAAAATGAAATTTAAGCACTGCTTGCAATTTCCAGATTTTGGAATTTCAATAGTGTGTGTCTATGGGTATATTGCCTCATAAAGAAGCTTCGAAGTTATCGCGCGCTTGTTGAAAAAATAGAACTGTAAAATGTTTCATGGTATTACATTAAACGATTTTTTCAGCATAACTTTTATCATCATGTTCTCTTTCAATAAATTTCATTTACCTTTTAAATTTGAATCTATACACTACTCTTTAACTTTAATCACATCGCTTTGCACAGTCAGCATAAAACAAATTATTTTATCAAGAATTTTATTGTAAAATCTCTTCAATTTGCATTTGAAGCACTGGTGAACTTCCATTTGGTTATCATAAATTTAGCTTATGGGATCACTTGAACGATATCTGAAGATTACGGCCCAGCGGCCTAGCGGCGTGAGGTTGGCAGCTTAGCGGCTTTAATTTGACGGCCTAGCGGGCTGAACACAGCGGCCTAGCGGCCTCTTGTCCAGTTTGGCAGGCCGCAAGTGTACCAACTTCGCGCTGTAATGCCTACAGGCTGCAAGACCGCTAACTTCACGCCGCTAGGTCGATTGGCTGCTAGGCCTCCAAATTACGCCGCTTTTTCGCCAATCATCAAGGCGCCAACTCCACGACGCTATGTAGACTAGTCTGCTAGGCCGACAACTTCACGCAAACTTCACGCCACAATGCCGCTACTCTATGCCGCTAGGCCGCTAATTTCACGCCGCTATTTCAAATTTATTTTTCATTACGAAAAATTATTTTAATAACCAACAAAAATCGTTTCGAACTTGAGATGTATTAATTATCAATCTGTCATACTTGACTAAAGATCACTAAAGAATATAATATAATAATATAATTTTCGCGTTTTCTGCACTAAAACAAGAACATAGGCTTTAAAATAACAATTTAAATATTATATTTTGTTTAGAAGCCTCGGCAAATTAAACAGAAATTCATATACTGTATCAATGAATTGGATACGGCCCTTAGAGCATTTTTAGTATATGACACATCTCTGTTACACCTTTTTACCTATACATTTGAATATTTAGTTTGCTAGACGTGAGTTATTTCTTTGATCGGGATTGTCAAAAATGTGTTATATATACGTTCATGAAGCTACATGAATAAATGCAAGTTGGCCTGCTTGCAATCTAATACTCTGGTGGGATTGAATGTTTCCCAGAGACCAGAGAAATTTATGGTCATTTAACTGTTATCGCTGATCGCCGGGACTGATAAGCTGAACTGGCATTTGCTAAAGTATGGAGTGGAGTGTTGGAGTGGAGTTATGGAGTGGAGTCTGGAGTGCAGTTTGGAGTCATATTTTGGAGTGACTTTGGAGTCAAAAATTGGAGTCAAATTTTGGAGTCGAATTTTGGAGTTGAATTTTGGAGTCACTTTTCTGGACGAATGATGGGTCATAATATATTATTACTATGTAACTATTACTTGATTATCTTTACTATAGTACAATTAGTCCGGCGCAAGGGATATGTGGCCCGGCTTTAAATAGAGGTTTTAAGCGAATGCTGAGAACCATGTGGCCCGGCTTTATATATAGATCGTTGAGTAATGAACGGGAACCATGTTGTATGTAACGTTACGTTCAAGGTCAAGCTATTTATAATTGAGTATATAAATATAGATATTGAATTGAATTATCTCCCCTTAACTATAAATATAAATATATACATGTATATATATAAATTATATAAATAGATCGATGAGTCGGTGTTTTCTTTTAATTATGCGAATTGAAAGTTTATTGTTGTAAGCAGTTATAGAAAGAGTGTACATGTAGTAAGAGACATTGTTCAGATAGCTATTCTTGGATGATATTGATGTTTGTGTTCTGTTTACGAATATTGGCAATCTTATGACTTGATTTTTGGCGCGTGAATGTGACCTATATTATGATGGTTCTTTGTTTACAAATGTTTTTGATGTTGAAATGGACGGTTCTAGTGGGTTTCTGTTTTACAAGAAGGCGATTTCGTGTCTATAAAGTAAATAATGATTGTATAACCATTTTTGTAGGTCTTTTTATGTTGCTCAGAATAATTGTGACTCATCCCCAACCCCTCCCATCCCCCCCCCCCCCCCCCTGGTTTACGGGATCAAGATGCTGAATATAGAAAGTTAGTATAGATTTTTCATCCTGAAAGTACCAAAGGAATTGCCATGTACGTGGTAGGACAATTTTGAAAGATACTGTTGAATTTAAATAGAGCAAATTCGTTTTATGTGGTTAGTGCTATGATAATACCTGCATGAACTCTTACACCCAACATCTAACTTCTTTTAAATGTCGTCCACATATAACACATCTGTGTTATACTTTTCTTGTTATATTTGTTATTACAAGATTTAAGAAGTCATTGATGATTCCATTATTTTTTCTTAGGTTTTATTTTGTAGTAGAGATAAGGCTTGAGTGCAGATTAGAAC
Organism: Corbicula japonica; assembly: GCA_038501625.1. NCBI lineage: Eukaryota > Metazoa > Mollusca > Bivalvia > Venerida > Cyrenidae > Corbicula > Corbicula japonica. The sequence goes on from JAZAYU010000023.1 coordinate 3,534,821, forward strand.
TTGTTGAAAATAGAAGAAAGTTTATAATAAATAATAAGTGATAAATGAAAAAGGTCGTAAAACATTGGTCATAACAAATACCACCATCAATGGACTGATGCTTAATTTCATTTAAAGACTTTTCTGTGATTTTATGTCTATAAATTCTCTGGATGAAGCAGGAAAATCCCATGTCTCTCGTAACATTTAAGGTTAACTAAGAATACTTCATTGTTTTAAGATGAGAGTTTGGTAGTCCCAAAGTTAGAAAAAAAGATGTGCGAAAATATTTTATTTCATCATTTATCTTGGCATTTGAGTTATTTAAAATTAAACATATGAAATATAAGTTTTTGTATATTTTAGCCATTTTTAAATATGAAACAGTGCTATTATCTATCTTTGAATTTTACAGTTTTTTTTAACCATTTCTACATAAACTAACAAATAGCTATGAAGATTAAAAAAATATAAATAATAATTCCGCTTTTTTGTATGTAAATTACTTCACGAAATCGCAACAACCTGACGCATTTGGGCATTTTCATGCAAAAGTAATCAAAAGTGCAACAGAATATGTTCGTAGTTGAATTATATCACTTTTTATCTTGAATACTGGTACATGGGTGATACAAGTAAAAAAAAAATTATGTGCAATAGTACTGATGAAGTTAAGCTACATTTTGAAAATGATAAGTTCAATAAGATGGCCTAATGCTCTCTCTGACCTGTGTTATAATAACATGTCATGCCATTAGAGCAGTTATCCCCAGGTGATGCCAGTTAAACTCTGTCTCCCTCTAAGATTTGGGCTAGTATTGTTCTTATGTCAACATTCTACAGGCCAGAGAAATTTATAGTTCCGCAGGTGGTGACATTATCATCATTAGGAGCAGCGGTGGTTGTAGTTTATGCTGCTTTCATTTGTTGAAATATTCTAGATGTTATTTCAGCTCTTGCAGATCAATTAAGAAGGCAAAGGGTTAACCTCGGACAATACATTTCTGTACATTAACTTTTTAAATACAAAACAATGGCAAACAGCTTTTTTATTTAAGTTTAATACATGTATTAACTAATATAATGTAGAATTATCGAAGATCATTTTAAATATCAGGTTTAAACATTGTTAGAGTGTAGATATATATTAATTAGTAGAAATAAAACAAACAGCTCAATATTAATTTACCATTATGCTTTAAAATGGCAAATAGCAATTATTGTGTACAGGCTTTAGTTTTAACTTATCAAAATCATCTAAAAGTGAAAACATTAATTATATCCCCTCTGTGTGACCAGTATAGATCCGAATCTGCATGCACATCTGTCAAGTGTGATCAGGATCTACACTTTTCGCTTGTTGGTAAACTAATCTAATGAATTCGAAGGGACAAGAAAAGTACCAGATTAGACTACATGATGTACAACTGATTTATATCTACAATGGTCGCCATGAGATATATATCATATCCATGAAATAAAGGGTTTGCGTCATGCATAAGTATTTTGTCTAGAAGACATGAATCCATATCTGGATCTACAATGGTCGACATTAGATATGTCACAGCCGTGGAGCAAAGGTTATGCAAAAAAGGTTATGTGCCACGCGTTTTAGAATAATGAAGTAGTCCAGAAAAATGCAATCTTACCGTAACAGTATGAAAAATAATTATGATATCATAACCTGCAGTTTATTAAATTCAATTGTTAGTGAAATCGGAAGATCGGCATATGTTAAGGCATTGACAAGTGTATTTGTTAAATATCATGCTTTAGTGTCGTGACATATTATTACATTATGTGGTAGAGTATAAGTCATTTTGATGTTTATATTGGTAAAGAAATGCAGGCTATCTTTTTTTCATTTATCTAATTTTAATAACTCTCTTTCACTTGTCAATTTAATGTATCAATACTAGCAATAAAGCAATATGTTCCATTTACAACATAACTATGTTGCGCATCTATGTAAGCTTTTAAACATTAATATCAAGTTTATCAGATTCGTTTTCAAGCTATAGCGATGCTGATTAAAACTCGGACGTAAACTGACAACGAAGGTGGATAACTTTAAAATATAAAAATAGAGATCACAGATGCCATGTGCTGGTTAATGCATATTTGTTGTATGTTTTAAGATTTTGATTCAGATTTGATTCAGACTGTTAAGTTTTGGTACACGAAAGTAATCTTTATTTTAAATGTACAAAATGGCTTTTATTTCACAATCAAGTTGTTGTTCTAAACCATTAATTCACAAGTCAATGCAAAAAGAAAATTACTATAGAGCATTAAAAACAGCTTGATATTCCAGAATGGTGGAACTGCTATACTTGTCTCCAGTTCTCAACAGACTCCTGTATTTTAGATCGGTTCCAAAGTCTAAAGACCAAGTAATCTACTAAAAATTATTCCAGATTATGTACAAAGATCATGATCATAGAACTCAAATCTAAAGTCTCTATCTAATAAAATATTTAACGCTCAAGTTATCATGTATTTAAACAATATTTCAAAGTGACTCCAAAATTCAACTCCAAAATTTGACTCCAATTTTTGACTCCAAAGTCACTCCAAAATCTGACTCCAAAATGCACTCCAGACTCCACTCCAAAACTCCACTCCAACACTCCACTCCATACTTTAGCAAATGCCAGCTGAACTTCCCCTTGATGCTTGATGTTAAACATGTTTGTGTATAAAGCCGTGATTTGCTTTAAACCAGTTGTCATCTTCACGCAGCTTTAGATCATGGAATATTTAACATGTGTCTGTCATATGTTATCTTATCACCACTTGGCTTGTATAAACAGTTTAATATTATGTCCCAGGCATTTTGCATTTGGGAACATTTTCGATTTTAACTTTAGTTGAAGTAAAGTTTTGTTTCGATACTTTAATATACACTGAAAAAAAAGATTTCATAATATCATTTTATTAATTTCACAATTATTATTTATGCAACAATATGGTGTAAACTAAATTTAAAAAAACCTGTAAATTAAGACAGTTTTAAATGTTCACAACGGTTGCTCGGGGAGACTTTACGGCCGCCACACTGTACTGTGAAGTGTAATTAAAATAAAGCCTGCTTCAGACAAGCAATCAAAACCGCAGGGTGCGTCGCCTCGTTAGCACGTTACCTAATAAGCTAGCTCGGATAAGTTCCGAAAGGTTGCACGGATTACCCTGATAAACGTGTTTGTTGTCAAAATATAGTTTTAAGTGTAATCGGAGTAGGTGCACACACTGGGCCAACAAAACATATTGTAAGCTCAAAGACAAGCGTCTTCAAATTCAAATATTATTCAATTTAGCGCTGATTGTATATTAAGAGGTTTCATATTATTGATCAACTGTAAAAGTTTTTACCAACCGTGATGGAATGGAAAACAACAGATTCAACATTCGGAATATGTTTTAAATCTAGATCTTCATCTTTTTATTTGATACGACATATATTTGACAATCTATCCTAAATGGTTCGTTTAGCAAAATAAAGTTGTAAGTTAGCATCATGTTCCGATACTCTATTTGATAATCACACTTATTCAATAACTTTCTCAGAACACTTCAGCTAAATTGATCTGTAATGGGCTTACAAAAGACAATTAAAAACAATTAGCACTGAATCCAAAATAATACCAAAATAAAATATAAGCGCAATTTCAATAACATTGATAAATTTATATTATTTATGTAACTAAAATTTCGGAAAAGACCAGGGGTATGAATTTTACTCTGACTTCAATATTATTTCAATAAAATTCAAAGATAGTAATTAAGTAAGTAAGTAAGTCAGTAAATTCTGTTTTATAGAGGGTGACATATTAAGCAATAAACTAATCTTCCATATGGCCCTCCTTACAAGTAAAATCATACAAAGATTAAGATAAACACGATGTTTAGGTGTTTTGCATTTAATGGGTAGGTGCATGCGTGTGCGCGCGTCTGTGTGCGTGTGAGTGAGCGTGTGCGTGTGTGAGCGTGGGTGTGGGTGCGCGAGTATGTGTGCGAGGCCTATGTGAGTAAGTCTGCGCAAGAAAGAACTGAATATTTAAGAAATTTGAGTACATAAATCAATAATACACAATGCATTTTTTATGCATGCCTTAACACATTTGCTGTTTCAATGAGGCAATATTATACATTTTCCTTATCTTAAACAACAATGAATCATCCAGTCCACCTCAGATACAAAGTTTTAAAGGTGTTTACAGTAGAAGCATCTTTTATTTCTTTAGGAATTCTGTTCCATAAACAACTGTCTGAATATAGTAAACTATTTTTATATAATTCTAAGTGTGGCATTGGAAAAGATTTTATTAAAGATTGCAGTAACTCAATATTTACACCAGTTAACGGTTCAATTCTGATCCATACCAAACGACGGCACGCAACGGCGGCGAACATGGAACACATAATGCCGTATTTTCAGACCAACACCACTCCATGATCAGCGGCGTATGGTCCAGAGATAAAAGAATGAGTTTGCCCTAAACAAGAAAACAATGGGCGGAACTGAAAAAGAATACAATTTTGACTGGGAATATGCGAAAATAAAAATTGCATATCACAGAGAAAGCCAAATGCAAAACCAGGAAGTGTATCATAAGGGTGATTGAACAGTATCCAAATCTCTTTTATTAGCTAGTATATTGAAAACACCTATCTTACGACTGATAAAATTATTATTAAAAAGGTAATTTAAGATGCACTATAAGCATACATAAGTATCGTGGGCATCGATTTCCAATGGACGTAACTGCGCTGATTTAATGCACGGGGAATAAATATACAGCTGCCTCACGGCACAAAACGTTTCTGTGTTATTGGAATAAATGGAAAAAGAAATTTAAAAGCCACCACCTTGACAAATTTGAATATATTGCTCGGTTTGATTGAGCCTGTTTACGGTTCATGGATAAGTATACAAGCGATTGCAATTGTCAGAAGTGACCGGTATTGAATATATGCTGCGTTTTTTCTTCCGAAGATAAATTGAGTTTTTGATTGACAAATTTAAATGAATGCCATTAAAGATTACAATGAGATGCATAACCTGAAATGTAACTTAATAACTCAATAGTATCAGTTACACATTTTAAAATAATGTATTGCAAATAATCGCCGATACCCAAGGCGTCAAGGTTTTTCTAAAATCTGTTGTGAATGGAGGAAATAAAAAATAATTAAAGAAATCAAATTGTATACTATGGAATTCATATCCATATACATTTGATCTCTGCTTATCATTCTTAAGCAACAAATGTAATATGACAGTGGCTTTTGTTTAAGATTGTATTAATGATTTGTGTAATTTTAAAAACATAGAGGCGCGATCGAATTCTTTTATATACTGAGTGCCAATGAAAACGCAAAATTTGATTTTTGGAATATTTTGATGTGCGTAAAAGTTTAATAAAATGGCAAATGTAGATGTGTTTTAAAATCAATAAGTAACCAGTCGATGCATTAATGGTCCACTGATTTTTAAACTTTCTCTCCTACAGTAACCCCGTACAAACACAATAAATGTTTGTTTCGGCTTGTAAACATGCATGAATAACCTCAAAACAAGTCAATTTGTTAACCTCAACTTACGGCCACACAAATCCCAAAATCCCATAATCAGTTTTCAAGTTTTTACTCCACACAAATGGAATAATGACAAACCTTTTAGACAACGGGCATATGAGGTTTTGGGGATGATCAAAGTAGGGATGTCTTGACATGAAATCGCTCGACAGATGCATTGTTCGCTGTCGACAATTACCCTTGGCCCAACGACTACTTTTTGAATTTAAAACACATCTTCCTTTAGAAATTTTTGAAACTTTTACACACATCAAAAATATTCCAAAAAATAAAAGAGTTGCGTTTTTCTATTGGTACTCGGTATACTTCTTTCCTTCCTGCCGTGGTGTTCTTCAGATCAAACCTTAGTTGCATGGTTCACAGTTCCGTCATGAGCACCTAGCCACTTCCTATAGACTGTGTCATTAGCTATTTATGTTGAATTGTTTGTGTGAATGTCTTTTTCTATGAAAATTGTCGAATTGTGTAATTGGACTGCAACTAATTCCAGTGTCATCCTGAACATGTATGAGACCCGGACGGTAAATGAGATTATAAAACCTCGTTAAAAGCACAATTTGAAAAATGCTTTACTACTGATCGATGCAAGGCTCTTCCTGTTTAAATTATATGTATAGTAATATGTTTTATAAGGAGATAATTTTTCTTATTTTAGATATATCTAAACCACTTTTTTTTCCTCGAATTTAGATTAACCTCTTTTTTAATTATCATACAGAAAGCGGATAAAGAAAGTGAAGATATTGTTAAGTAAAAAGCTTTTAAAGATTGGATATGACAAGAAAAGTGAAATGATTAAAATGCAAAACATACTGAACATACTAAAACTCAAAACATTAAAATTGTCAATGTAGATCGTTTTGCCGGTATAAAACTGGCATGTTTTGACGCTAGTACAGGTTCGTACAAGTGTTTAATCAAATAGCCGACAAACGATATTGCTATTTTCTACAAAAGCTATAAACGTGTCGACATCATAAATATCCGTCGAACTTTGTGCACATTACATAGAGAAGATCTATCTAAGGAGTCAACGCAGTGAAGCAGTCTAACAATCCGGGATTCGCGATCCCGCATTTTATCAGTGATTATATTTTCATGGTTTTAACCTTCGTATAAAGTTACTGTCTAAGACTTTAAAGAAATTATTTAATAAATTATTGTAATAATGAAATAATTACGAATTTTTTAGGATATGTTATCCGAATAAAAGATATAACAGGCGGTGGCGGTGAGCTATGTATTCAGAAAGACGAAGCGAGTCTTTAAGTGTGTGTGTATGTGTGTGTGCGCGCGTGCGTGGTGTGCGTGGGTGTGTGTGTGTGTACATGCGTGCGTGCGTGTGTGTGTGTGAGGTTATTTATTCGTGTAATACATAAGATCCCTATCTTTCACTAGAAAAAATTGTCAAAGCTACTTAGTGGTTTGTTTCTTTGATATTCTGAGTGATGAAATTTACTATACAAACACGTATTTTAACCAACGTCCCACAAATGCATACATGTGATCGCAAGAGAATAACAAATACTTTAGGATGTTAGCTTCTCCAAAATCTTAAATTTCTTCTTTCAAACTGAACATTTTACGGATAATAAATAAAGCAAATCCTTTTTTGTGTTTTAGTGCAGTATACAAAAAAAACATCATTTTTTTACATGTTAGATACTCCAATGAAAAAGAGTAATTTTACAACATGTATGCAATGCCATATTGGGAAACCAAGAATTCGTGTTAAAAAGCTTCCAATTTTTTCAATGCTAATTACCAAATTACTGGATTATTTTATTTAATGATAATTGAAATTGGTGATTTTTAATTTACTTGCATTTTAAAATTTCATCGTTGAGAGGGAGAGAGCGGACGTTGATTTTGTTTAAAAATTATTTGTTGTCACTTCTGCTACGGCTGTAGTCTCAGATCAGTCAATGCTTCTAGACATTCTGATAAGGTCTACACCGATAGTAATACTGCAAAACAATACATTGCCTCAGATAAAAAAAACTGGGTTGGATTGAACTTATGGCAAATCAAATGGGATAAGAATTAAATTGGTCAAATTATGACCTTTACATATTATGTTTACCTGTCATTGTATGTTTTGCATTGTCGGTAATTAAAACAACGTGTGATAAATATTGACAGATTCTAAGTGTATATATATTATTCGCTTTTACAAAACTGATTGATTTTCTCCATTTCTTAATCCATCATATTTCTGAACCTGAAGGTGCTAAAGATTTCTAGATTACATGGTTTATCAGATACAGGCAATTTGATCTCTATTAACGTAAACAAATTTGATAGAGCAATGTGAGTTACCCCACAATGAACTTTGTGTGACCCCAATGCAGCCTGTATTCGTGATACACTCAAATCAATTTCCACAAATCCCTTTGTTCTTGGAGCTAAGCGAAGGTCAAAACAGAACAAATGACGAGTTTACATACCGGAGCGTGTCTAGTGACTCACGAACTGTCATGAAAGATTGTTTGCTAAAAGTTTTCAAACTGTATGAGGATGTTGTTATGCAGAAAAAGAAAATGAACTGTAAGTAAATCTTGTTGTTAATGCAGATTGATTATTAGTATAAATTATTTGTATGATCTGATATACGTTTCTCGTCACATTTGATTTTACATCTTATATGCTAACCTTATAAAAATCGACATACATTCAAAAACACTATTTAAGCATTTAACCTGATTGGATTTTTTATATTGATGACGAACTTCCTAAAAAATACCCAGAATGTAAGAATTTGGAATATAGTATACTAGTCTTCACGCCTAAACAGTCTGATTAGGGTTACATGGTTAGCCATTTATTCAGAAAAAAACATTTTATTGTGTCTAGTAAACGCTCTAGATACATTTGTATTTCTCAGACCATGTTAATGTGCAATTTTAGCAGGATTTACGTTTATTACAGAGAATTCTAGCCTGGTTTATCATGCTATGTCACCTAAACGTAGCCACATGATATGATAGTTAAGGTACATACAACATACTGGGAAAATTCTGTCTGGCAATGAAATTAAAGACATCAGAAATGTGAGTTTAATACGGGTCCTGATGGTAAATGCTATGTTCTTCGAAGAATTTCGGATATATTATTTTTAGCATGATCGGATATATTTGATGTTTTTGATTCCTTACAAACAATATTTTTGGTGAGATGATCTTTGAAAAATAGCTATATGATTAAAGCGCTAAGGTGGATTAAATCCTGCAATCAGTCTACTGATAATGAAAATGCTGTCGTTATATATACTATACGTTATATGAACGTGTTTGTAATAAAGTAGGCTAAGAAAAATTTACTTTCTTCTTTGTTTTTGCCTAACGAAAACTAAGGAATATGATATAGTTTATCGTTTTATTCAGAGACATCGTTATCATCGAAACCTTAGTCCGGCGGTCATTTATTTGACATTAGAATTAAAGTTCAATTAATTCTTAATAAGAAATTGTTCTGCCATAGACTGGACAATTCCAGTTACTGTCAAATCATTTTATTTCGCGCGGGTTTAATTTTCGCTTGTTTCGCTCTACGGCAAGAGCGCGAAATTCACACCAGCAAAAAAACAGGGTTTCTTTATAGGAAAACACAGTTGCGCAAATTCATATCCCCGCGAATATGTTATTTATTGGTTTTGCGCGAAAATTCGTTCCCGCAAAATTAAATGATACTACAGTATCACGTATATTGTCATTTAATTTCTTCTTTTTAATCACGTAAAATTGCAATAATATTCAAACACTTGAATTGCAAAATCAAATTTGGTGATGCTTTCAGAAACAGTCCTGTCTTTATTATCTAGCCTGTGAGAATATCACATAAGTTAATTGTTGTTGGAAAATTGTAGGATCAATGATAATCATATCACCCACGTGCGAACATTTTACCTGAACCCAGTCTGATGGATTTTATCACAAGCATCATCCGCGTAATTATCAATCCATGATATGTTATTTTAGCTCCTCTGTCCAAATGGTATAAGACATTAATGAACGTTTTCTTTCATTCTAAGACTTGCATTACAAGAGATAACACATATGATTTTAATGTCATAAAAATTCACAGGTCAATACAATTCACATTCGGCAGATTTTATAAAAAAATATTTAAAGCGGATATAATGTTTCAGTCAACAATATTACAAATAAAAACATCTTGAATAAAGTATTTGTTTACAAAATGTTCGACACTTAATAGATATAAAAGCTAAGAATTTAGTCATAATAACTTGTAATTTCATAGGAAAAATGTATCATATAAGATGTACACCAAAACACTTAATTTCTGCGCCTTCCTTTAGAACAAATTCTTATATAAAAAAGTTAACAACATCGCTCAAGGGGTTGGTACACTAAGGTCGGAACTTTTTAATCTGGACTAAATATCGACAAAAATAAGAAACACTCGTACTATCACTTAAATTTTGCTTATAATTAGGGAATACAGGTATATATTATCTTAAATATATGTATCTTACTTGGTGCAAAACAAGCTTGTAAAATTAATTGGCAGTATAAAGTTTGATCAAAGAAGTCATTTTCGGCCAGGATTATCAGAAAATACAAATTTATATCGCGCATACTTGTAATTTATATCCATATGGGAAACGTGACTAGAACAGATATTGTACATTCGTCATTATGTGGTCAGTTACATGTATTACAGTCGCGAGTCTCTTATCAGGTCATCAATCTCTAAACGATGATGGAGCTTGGATAATACTTGAGAAAAGTCCTGTAGACGAAAAATGTAAACCAATAAGTAAGGAGTCAACATATACATGTACTCATTTTAATGCATTTTGCATCTCCTATTATATACCCGTACACCCTTGAACGATTTGCCTAATGAGCCTTTACAAATAATATTCGCTAAAATATTAGTGTTTACTTTACCAAACTGAAAGATAGACAATATTAGAATTAATAAGATAATAAACAAAATAATAATAACATATTTTGGATTAAAACTATGCAACATTATTCAGATGAAAATAGTTTGTCTTTGGTAAATTAGAAGGCAAATTATAATAAGGCAAATAGTGTAGGCTATTCGAATTAGTTCTACACTGTTATATGAATAGGAGTATGCTTATCGGCATCATTAATTGACATTACGCTGGAGCTTCCGTAACCACGCCCACCGATTTTCAAGGGGAACTACTCTTCCAATGTCCGTCAAACAATGTGGCTATTCGAGTCGGTACGCTTGCAAGCATACCTGATGATTTTGGAATAAATTACTTTAAATGTAACTTATCGTCACCAAAGAAACAAAATCCACAAGCTTTTATATCAGGCTGTTACTAGAAAGATTTAAAAATAACACACGATTAAGGAAGCCCAATAGATTAAGGGGTGTTGGACATTTCAGCCCCTTGACATTATTTTCAACCCATCGTTCAAAACGAAGACATTTTAACCCCTCGACATTTCAAACCCTTAAATGAAGACTGTTCAACCCCTATCCCATTGGACATTTTAGCCTATAAAATGAAGACATATCAACCCCTCCATGTATGTTTCAACCCTTTATATCGAAGACATTTCAACCATTATTATTAAAGACATTTCAACCTCTCCTGGCGTGAAAAGCAAATTTATAGTATATCCTTCAAATTAATTGACTTGAAATGGTTATTATTTAACAATATTTTGCTGGTTTAAACAAATTTATATGTAATTTTATCATGAGAATTTATACCAAATATACCCTTAATAAAAAGTGTTTTATTTTTTACAAAACAAGTGAATGTATTAATGACCAGTGTTTTACAATGATATATCAAAACTAGATTTAGTATTAATGACCAGTGTTTTACAATGATATATCAAAACTAGATTTAAGGACGGCAATAGTGGCGAACCTTTTAATAATTTCAATTACATTAATTAATCCTACAACTCTATAATATAATATTAGGGATGGCAACGAATATTCGAACATTTGAACATTCGAATACCGACGGGACATTCGAAAACTTGTTCAATGTTTGAATATTAAATTTTGTAAAATTAAATATAAAAAAGCAAATAAATTTAAAATATTATCGAAATTTAATGTAAAATTAACAGAAACACCTTTTGTTATTAAAAGACGTGTCATGATCTATCTACTGGCCCTAATTAACAGCGATTGACAGAATGCAAATTATCTTTATTTTCTTTACCTTATAATAACAATCATTTGATGCGGCTTTTTAGCTTCATCCAATATTAAAGTATTCAATTTAAATTAAAACATATACCACCATTGTTATTCTTAAATTAGTCAAGTATTTTTTTAAAGATTGTTTTGTTTTGATTTTTTGTTTTATTATTAACATTATTAAGATGATGTACATATTTAACATCCAGAATCATTTCGAACGCAAATATCGTTAATAACAACTAATGAAGTATGACAGAAAATTGAAATAAATTATCCCCCTAAATATCTTTTATCTAATTAATTAGTTTAATAAGTCCCAAGTTTTATCATTTAAGCAATATATTTAGCTTTCTACAAGATTTGTTGTTGGTTTAGGGAACGGAATGAACCTTATTCCTTTCGCTTGCCTCTCCGGATATCTAGTGTCAGAATTTCAAGTACCGTAGCAGCACCTTTTCACCGTTATTTATGAAAATCTTTTAATAAACTTGAACATTTGATACCAGACACGCTGGTCAGTTTGACGGACAACAAGGCTTATCGGCGCGATACTCTGATTGGTTAATTGCACTGTCAGTCATACGGCCAGCGTAAGGTCAATTGGTCTGAATGTAATACAGTCTCAAATCTCTCACTCCTCAGGGGAAGATTACATTAAATGACCAACAAATCGCATGCTAATTGATGAAGTAATTTGTTATCATTCCAAGGTAACGTAGTTCAGCAGTTATGTACTTTACACAGTTATTCCGACTTATTGGGTGACGTCACGTCACCAAATGCTACAGTATATGTGAATTTCTCGATGGTACCTCGCTCTCTATCTACTTCGTGCTAATGAACGCGGTACCAAATGTGAAATCCGATCATTTTACCTCCAGTAGGTTCACTGAGTTTATGAGACGGTAGACGGCGCAGCTCGATTGTCCTGTAATCTGAACACACATTTTTGTGGAATTTTTGTGATAAAATTTCCAGATTAAGGTTTCAGAAGAGTACGTATTATCTTGGAAAAATGTTGTTAATAACGGACATTTATCTCTCTAATAGTTTTAAGTTTTGGGAATAGCAGCTTTCGCACAGATAAGAACTCACAAGTGGTGAACTGTATCATGTCATTGTAAACTTGCTTAATTGCTTTTGCTATCTTGTATACCTTAGAGCTCTTGAGAAAATTATCATTGTATGAATGAAATTTTTGCAGAGGACATTGACATTAGACATACTTCAGCATGCCAAGAAATACCGAGGCAAAATTCCGCTTTTAAATTTCTACACAACTGTCCTGAAATGCCCTTAATTTGACCGCATGACCCTATTAACCTTCTCTAATTGCATAAATTCGAAGCAGACGAAGCAGATATGTTTTAAAGTATGAGACTGAGGACCGAGTGGAAACAATAATGTACACAGATCACACATTTTGTTTTGTTTTATTTTAATTATTGTTTAAGTATTTTCTGTAAAGGTTGGGAATTCGAAGCAAAAGCACTCAATATCTTTCGGGCAAGTTATTAATGGTTTATGGATAAAACCATGATTGTCTTTCGTCTTAATGACAATACTAACGTTAAATTCAAAATATACACTGTGTGTACACCTTTGCCCAAGGTTTTAAAACTGAGCTTAGAAAACCAGTCTCAAATCTCATGCATCTGATTGGCTGAAATGGCGACCAGTCGCCATTTCAGCCAATTAGATGCTTGATATCTGAGACTGGTTTCTAATCTCAGCTTTATAACCTTCAGCCCTTGTCTTGTTATAATCACAAATATACAATGTGCGTACATATTATTATGTTGTAATCCGCAATATACTCGGTGCGTACGTCTTATTTTGTTGTAATCACAGATATACTGTGCGTACATCTTATTTTTTTATTATCATTTTTCTTATTTCGAACTTCAAACTTTGTTTCCAGGATAACAGATATATTAAATTTCAGTTGAATCATTTTAAAATTTGATAATTTATGTTTTGAATATTCATAATAATACTTTTTTGCATAATGGCCATATCTTGTCATTCATACGTCTAGTTCCATAATTGATATAATATGAAAGTTTATATAAATCAGTGCTTTCGTTTTTTATAATATTATTTTATTACAATTAAATATTCTGACCATATTATAACAGTGAAATGTAATATTTAAAAAAAAGAAAATGCTGCCTGGTAAAAGCTCAATTTTCAAGTACTAGTATGATTGTATGAACTGCTGCCAAAATCAATCCAAGGCGAATTTCTTTATCGCAGGTTTGCAAATTGCTGCCCTCTGCTCTCTCTCAAAATGCTTGATATGCTGGCTGTATGCATCCCCAGGGAGTACCTGGATACCTTCTCTATAGAAATGAAAAGCGGAGTGAATTTCTCGGCATGGTATTCTTAAAAAATATTTTATTTGATTTTGAATTTGTTTGAAAAGGTAAAATCAAACTGAAGAAAAGGAGAGATTGAAGTATCTAGCTGTTAAACATAAGTCCCTGTGGTTGTTGTTGTTGTTGTTTGACCCTCCCGCCTCTGACCGAGGACATTATGATGTGGTTCGTGAAGTCCCTGTGGTTTATCATCATTGTATTATAAACTCTCTCTCATATCTGTTTTATGAATCATTTTGATAGTAGACTTGGCTATAGCAGCATAGTAATAAAGCTTATATATACAAACACTGGTAGTTGTTAGAACATTACATCCGGTGCATCCAAAAGTGAACATGTGAGTCATACAAGGGTTTGTCTTATATCTCATGGGATCTTTCGGTTATTTATTGTTAGTGTGGGGTGTCTTGCGGTGGTGTGGGGTGGTTCCGGGACTATTCGTGCCAAAGACTGTTCGTACTAGGACGTTTCGCGCGGGACGATTCGTCCCAATTTTTTTAGTGGGACATTTCGTTCCATTTTACGGGACTATTCGTCCCAAAGTTGATTTGATGTACTTGTAAAACTTATCAAATCTCAAGAATGTCGATTTGTTTTATTTTCTTTATCGTATGTTTGACTCTTCAGTCTGTCACTGACGATATTATTATGATTACAATAAGTATTAAAATGTTTTGTAGCGTATATGAAAAAAGAACATCATTTCATTGCATCTTGACAGTATTAAGCCGTTTTTCTTTCGATGCCGGTAAATTTAGAAGAATATTTATAATACATTTATATGTATTCAGAAAACTCTAAATATCTTTTTTCTGCATCTTTTTATAAACCCTCTAGGCTTTTCAAAAATGTAAATTTATTTAAAATCAGACATTAAAATCGGAAAGAAATCGGCGACACCTTGACCTTAAATTTATTTTTTAACAGATATATCAAAATTCCATTTGGAACAAAACACACGGCGGTATCGCATATTTATTTTTTTTTTACAAATAACTCTTAAATTCCTTTTGCATTTATTTAAACAATATCTAGGCTTTCTAAAAAGGTAAAAAATATTGATAATCGGACCACTAATAGACATTTTAAAGTTAGTTTGAATATGACTTTCTATATATGCAATAATTTCCTGATTTTTGTTAAACGAAGACACCTCAGTACCCATTAACTTGATTATCATAAATTTCTTACAGGTATTTACAATTTCTGTACTTGTAGATGTTCATATTATCATAAAATGTAAAAAATTAAGTTCGCCGTTCTACAAAAAGAACATAGTTATGTTTCTAAAATGGTTACGACCAGTAATAATGGGCATCAATTAAAACCATCTTATTTGAAGAACAAAAACACGCCGGTTTCTGGGTGTTTTGGTTTTATTTTTTTAATTAAAAAAAAAATTCGCATCATTAAGCAGTATTTAAAGTCATTTTTCAAAACATCACAGATATTGAGAAAAAGTACTATATAATGTATTATAATGACCGGCTTACGTCTAACTAATTACATTAATTAACACATAATCAGATTAGATAATCATAACAGAGATATAACAAAGTTTTGACAAATTAACATCATATTCTCATTAGCAACGGGGAGTATCGCTGTCAGAAGAACCAGGCCCCATGATTATAAAACTTTTTTCATGCTCAACTCGATTCTGTGCTCAAACTTAAAATGTCTAGAACATTAACAGTCTTCATAAATAAGGAATAACTATCTGTTCAACAGTTGTTGTTAAGAGCAATTTAGTCATATTTTCTGTTTAAAAAATTTTATTTTATATAATGAACAGAAACAAAGTCATCAAATTTTCATGCTCAAATTGAGTCGAGCATGAAAAAAGTTTTATAATCACGGGGCCAGATTAGGTATACCGCGGCGACATTTCCGATATTTCTATCTTCAGCTGATCGCTGACATTTCAGAAAGTTTAAAAACGCGATTTTTTTTAATTCATTCGATTATTTGTTCTAAAACGATTAACTTAAAAACGCTGCAAATGTTTTTTACCGTGTTTAAAATGCCACAATCATATTAGACCCCGTCGACAGCACGCTATTTCATGTGATAGTTGCGGGCGTAGGCAACACCTTACCTGCCAGACCGGTAAGTTCAATTTTTTTATAAAAGATATGTATTAAAATGTTTTTCGAAAAACGTTTGATAAATAAATAAGTAGTATTGTGAAATGTGATTTACACAAAGTTCCGTAAGAACACTTACACTTAAAGAAAATAGAAACGCGGTTTCTTTAAACACGAAATTAGAAACGCAGCTTCCTTCAACACTGCACCGTAATTTTTTGTTTTTAGAAATACGGGAATCAATTTTAAACATCCAGTTCGCACATTATTTGAATGATCTTACTTAAAGGTAGTGTACGTTCATAAATGAAAATAATGCGTGTTTGTTTTAACAAAACGACTCTTTCAAACTTTATTTATTTATTTTTTTATTGTCAGGTGTGAGTTTGGAAAACTGTTTACTGTTGAATCATTTTCATTTCTCCTTATTTTAGTGGAACTCAATTTCTTAAACTACGTTTATGTTCAAGTCTTTTTTATGATAATGTTTAAATGTACTTCAGCATATTATCAATTTGGTTTACATAAATGCTACGGATGAGTTAATATTTTTCAGGATAACGAAAAGCTGGAGGTCATTTGAGCGCTCGTGACAATATTTTCGGGATTATTAAAGACACATCATCACAACAAGAGGAACATTTGAAAGAATTCCAAGTCCACAACCAAATACAGGATTAACAGGAAATCATAACATAACTTTGTTGGGAACAAACTATTCTAAGAGAATGTACCTTTCCCAAAGACTGTTTTGACGTCAGTGCAGAAGTTTTTTTAATTAAGTTTTATATATTGTTAATACAAATATCACAAATTTATAAAAGAAAACGGTTATTACGGTGTCGGTTAACAATAAAACTTTTAAAATGTGGTCGTTCATTTTGTGTAGCTTTGTTGTAAAATAATTGTGTATTTGTATAATAAATTTTTAATAACTTTTACAACCTCGATAGTTAGTAATTTTTTAACATTTAAATGTAAAAAATATGTATGCATTGTAAAATAAATATAATTAAATTTGAGAGTTTTCTTTTATATCTATAGATATATGGACAAATGCCTATATATTACAAACGTCCCCATTTGCTATTTTACTCTTTAATATATATTGGGACGAAACGTCCCGGACGAACAGTCCCGGTAAAAAATCACGTTTGGGACGAAAAGTCCCGGCACGAACAGTCTTTGGCACGAATAGTCCCGTAACCGTGTGGGGTGTACTGGGGTAATTAGTAACACCCTAAATTCAATACATGTATCGTTTAATCGGCAAATTATCGAATACAAAACCTGCTTAAACTATACAGTGGTGTTTATCAATCGGTAAGTGGTTGTACTTTGTTTATTTTATAAAAAATTTAACATGCGGTGAAATAACCATGTAATTTGGAGAAAAATTTGTACGTTTACCCGTCCAATCAAAACGTAATGTACGAAACGTGATATATTATTGAAGAATATTCCTTCGAAAGTTTCTTACTATACAATATCTTGACAAATTTCAGTTAAAATATATAATTATTTTCATAAAATGTATCGATTATTACAAATCGTGCGCATATTTATCGTATAAAACGTTCAAATTTATTCGTACTCGAAATTTTCGCCCCAACTCAGTCTTGGATATTAGCATCTACCCGAATGCCCGTGGTAGATAAAAACTTGATAAAGCAGAAGCCAGACACACAAACTTTTGCTCTGCCATCCAAACTCCTCAAATAGGAAACTCCACAAAATCATTATGACTATCACTCTAAAACGTCACCCGTCAGTACTTTCAGTTCTTTGATTTTTATTATCAGCATGAGACCAATTAGGGGCTAAAAACATCTCGCTGAAGTATGGCTTTTTACCAATGTTAATTATAATTTTACTAATCAGTCCATTACTACATTAATTTGCAGAACTACTATTTTTCTGAGGTAGCATTTTGAAGTTAACAATTTCATGTATTGAAAATCGATTATGACAGTCTCTAAAATGTTATTATAACATATAATTATGTTTAATTCTTGATTATGCTGATGTGATTTTGTTTGTTCTTGTTTATTATAACTTGTTATTGTATTAAGATAAATAAGTAACAGTAAGCGCCAGGAAAGTTTTGATGCAAAACAGTTAAATATTGTTATGCTTTACTGGTAATTTAAGCTGTGCAAAAAGTTATTGTTCAACTTAATCAGTTTAATCAACATACAAGATCAGAAGGACCTAGAAATTAAATGTACATGTACCAGTTATTATGTTTCGGTTATTATACAGATCTAAGAAAGTTTAGGTGTACTTCAAATTTGTTAAAATACCATGTCGACCCATGGCTCCTACAAATTTTATAAATTCAAGCACTGCAGTCCTCATAAAAATCACTCGACGGACATTAAAACACCCTAAACTCCAGATTAGATCGGGTCAGTGGAGTTATTATAACATATCACATAGAGAGAATAACAGTGTTGCTGGAGATAAAATCTTTCAGACCTGAGAAAACTTTAACATTTTACAAATCTCTTGTCTGTTGGAAGTATAAACATGTGTAGCCAAGAAGTGAAATAATAATTTTCAAAAACAGGTACATTTTTATTTTTTTCAGAAATTTTAATTCGCTTATAAAAAGCAGTAACCCAATCAAGATTGAAAATACAACTTTTACTAATCCTAACCCAGCTGCTGTGACTTACAACAACAACAACAACTACTACTACTACTACTACTACTACTACTACTACTGCTGGTTGTCTTTCTCCTCCTACTGCTACTACTGCGCCTATTACTTTTATAACAAAACAACAACTTTTTCAGCAACAGCAACAACAATGACACCTACTGCAACAACAACAACAACTACTACTACTACTTCTATCTATTACCTACTGCTACTTCTGCTAGTGCTACTTCTGCCAGTACTTTCAATACGACAAATGCTACATGTACTACTACAACAACAACGACAACAACAACAAAACCTACTGCTGCTGCTGCTTTTTACTTAACAAAAAAACGACAGCAGCAGCAACAACAATAACATCAACAGCAACAACAAAAACAATAACTTATACTTAAACTATTACTACAACTACTACTTCTACTACGTCTTCTCCTACTACTATCAATACAACAACTGCTTCATGCAATACTTTAACTTCAACTACTGCAGCTGCTATGTAAAACTATCCTGACCGCGGTCTTGATGTTTCTATTTCAATTAAAAGTAATTGATATATCTAATAATTTAATTTTATTATTTTAATGTGAGAGAGGTTGGCATGAATTGTATTTGTATTTACATACTATTAAGTCCGTATATTGAAATATCAATTATAATTTTACTGTTTCGTAACATTGTTTTGTAAGCAAATACATGTAATTTGTTTAATTTCTCCAAAGTTCGAAAGAATATCAAAGCGTTTTATCTAAGTCATATTAATATTTTCAATTAACATTTTAGTAGTAAGCTAACAAAGTCATTTATAGAATATACCTATAGGCCAAATTTTAACCATACAGTTTTCAAATCCGAATTTTGCGAATTAGGTGCAATTTAATTTTTTCAAATCAGAAACACACAATTGCACGAACACAACCATATTATACTTTCTTACTGTTTCAAGTCGTTTCTATGCTGTGATAATAATAAGGATTAATATATGAAATCAAGAAAGCCCATAATGGCAAAAGTAATTGATTTGATGATTTAAAACATTAAGAAATGAGAGAAAAAAAATGAAAATCAGTTACAAATTATCAGTTATATGTGAATAATATATCATCCTCTTTTATGCGTATATTATAGAAGTGCATATCATATATTGTGGTATTATTTAATTTCGCGGTGCTTTATTTTCGACGCCAACGACGAATTTACGCTGAAATAAATTCGTTTCGCGCAGTAGTATTATCCACACAGTACATGAATAAGATATTATGTGTTAATATTCGCTGCTATTTTTTGCGCACAATTCCAAGCGCGAAATACGCGACTTTTAAACCCACGCGAAGAACAATGAAAATATTCAGTGTCGTACAAAATGTGTTACTCGGCTCTAGACAAACTATAATTTACATTAAAAATCGCAGCTGGAAGTTAAACTTCATAACGAAAGATTAAAGTAGTGTAATATGCAAATAACGAGCGGCCACAAATAAAAGACACAGCTTCCCTTTATTATTCAACATTATTTTGGTAAGTGTATAAAGATTAACTGATAGGAGCAGTTTATAGTACCATGCAGTACATGATCAGAAAGACCCGCGCTAGGCTAAGATACATGAAGTAATTTCAACTAATAAAAATCTATTTTAATTAGTTTTATGTTGTAAAATTGTTTTAGGGTTTGCAAAATGGAGTGACAAAGTGAGAAAATGCAATGCTGAACCAACATCAGTTCATGTCGTCATGAATCAAGGTATTTATATCGCTTTTTTATATTTTTGTAAACTTGACAAATAATACCATATGTATCATATTAAATGAAAAGAACATTCGGCTTACTATACCATGTACAGCTGCGGACAGAAGAACAACAAGTCCAGTACATCATTATGATTGTATTGATGTGAATCTTATTTTGATGAAATGTTTACAATACTAATCAGTAAAACAGTAATTTCAAAACGACTTGCGCTTACCCCGTACATTAAACAATGTTTTATAAATTTGTTTCTTGATTGATTGATGCAATTAACTTCTGTTCTGGAATCTCGTTTTAGTAGGTTTCCTCGGAGGGAACTATAGGTTTAGCTCCCCGTGTGTCTCCCCGTCCGCAACAAATCCTGCATTAATTTGTAATACGTTACAAATTGCGTCTTCACCGTTATTAAATGATATATAAATCGCTTTAAATGAATCACGAGGAATGTTTGATAAATATCAAAATGAATCCACGTTGTTACCGAACAGAACAGAATTATAGTAAATCGTTCTCAACAGAGGCATTTATTCAACTATTTCGAGTCAGGTTTTAACTATATTGTTCCATGCGATCTTGGCTAAATAACCATTTTGATAGTATATATTATTTATTTCCTCAAATATTATAAAGATAACACATTGCAGCGAGTTTAATGATTAACTGTTTTTTTTTCAGGTTGATTGTCGGGCATACCCACCAGGATGTAGAGATTCTGGTTTTAATAAAACGGAAGATTATTCTACGTGGAAGTGACGCTGGTACTTCTTAAATTGCTGCGCGAATACCATCAGCAAAACAACTCAGAGGTCAAAAGGACATAAAGAAAACAACCAATAAACGAATTGTTTTAGAATACAAAATAAACTTATGACAGACATTGTAAAAGATTACAGTGTGCTAGGGGCAATTTTATTGGAACTTTACACCATAATATTATATTACCATCGTTACTTTAATTAAATTTAGAAGTTTAAGAACGTCATCGTTAAACTGGTGGAATAGATACTTGACATAATATTACAAAAAATGTAACAGTTTTCTTAAGTGGAAGAACGAATGGAAGAATGAATATAATTGCATCAGTCTACTTGAAGAAATGTAATAAGCTGAGGGTACGACGAAGCTGGGTTTGTACTGCTTAAAAGTTAGTTCGATTCTCACATGATGGGTTTGCTCATAAATATTGTTTGACCCTTAATTATTTGCTAATAAGGACTAGTTTCATGAACATATATTGAGCAAATACTAATTGAGTGACAATTAATATTTTGTTCTGTATTTATTTATTATTAAAATGTCTTTTGGGAATGTTATAGGAATGACATGATTCTGTAAAACGCATGGCTTTAAGTCTACTTAAAGAAGTTTTATAAGCATAATCTTTATTTATGGAAATATAGTTTAAGTAAACAAGTATGATCATACAAATGTATATTATACAGACTTGTATTCTTGTAGTTCTTCAAATTAATGAACCATTAAATTTATGTTTTGTCCTTATTAAAATTAGATAAATGATGTAGATTTCTTAGATTTATTTATTTTACTGTATTTTTTTTTAATTTTACTAACAAATAAGCAATAAGCGCCATATTTTATATCATGTCCGTGAATGATATGTTTGCACCTACAATTTTACCAAGATGTTTTCAGCTATGCTTGCTAAGTTATGCAATAACTTTTTTCAACCTATCTGTTTCATGACTTAACACAAAGGCTATATGTTTATGTTAGACGTTAACTGAGTCTTCTCATCGACAATTATTGAACATAAAGCTAAGTTAATACATAGTTATGCTGATAATTTATGTTTAAACGACCAAAATTATTCAACTTTTAATGATCTTACGACGTTGCACCATAATTTATATTAATTTTATATTTTTAATTGAGATGTTTGCTGAAAAAAGGTTCTGCACCAACATTTCGGTAAAGTTTCCAGCTGAAATGTCTGCTGGAAAGTGCAATAAACTTTTTGCACCAGCTTGTATTTCGATAAATTTTCTGGCAGAAATTTCTGCTGGAAAGTTCAAAGCATGTTCTCCACCACCATTTGTTTCGGTAAAATTTCCAGCAGAAATTTCTGCTAGAAATATAAAGTTTAGAAGATATTGCAATTTGAACAGATATTACTGCTACATAAGTTGAAATTGTAGAAAATTCCTAGTGATCGCTGCAAAGTTTAAAAGACTGTTAACTATTGATATTTCTAGCAGAAATTTCAGCTGGTAAAAGACCTAAAGTCATGCTAGTGAAGAAAGTTTCTTGAGTTTTCTAGCAGATTTTCAGCTGGAAATAGTCTCCGACAAAACTGATCTCAAAAGGGAAAAAGAGATTTTCCCTTTTTATTTTGGACTGCAATTACTGTTAAAATCAATTTTTAAATTACACAATCTTAATTCATAGAATGTTTACCAGCCTTCACATATATTGCTGAACAATATGACAAATAACTAAATGAACAATGGACAATTATAAATAACATCACACATTACTGACTGACAACTGACAAGAATCACATCACTCTGGTACAACAAGCAAAAAAATGTTTGGAGTATGCTTGAGCATGCCTGTCAAGAGCATTGTGTTGAAAGTGTGTGTTGGCGCTAGTTGCAAACGCGTTTTTCTTTTTACCATTTCTACACAAAGTACAGAACATTTCCATGATTCCATCACTGATTAGTTCATGTGCGAGCCAGTCAAATTCTGTTAGCCAATTTGAGTTAAATTTTCTCACAACTTTTTTATAAGCACTCGAGAAAAATTCAGTCGAATCATCTGTTTTATAAATTCCTTTTTACTGGAGTACCAGGCAAACTCTCGAAATCGAATTTTGCGTCAACATCCAAATCCTCAACGGGTTGTTTTCGACCGCCAGACATGAATTGAAATTAGCGGTTCTGAACCATTTTTCGTGATGCATTATTCGAGATTACCGAGGAATATTAAAATACTTCGAAATTCAGTTGCAACGTGACACAGCTTCTATAAATTTGTACAATTACGATCTCAAAGACAAAAGATCCATTTACCGTTAACGCCGTTATCTGAAAACGTTTGATGATTTAACTCGCCGATAATCCTTTCATTACTCAACAAATTTGATTAACCAATTAACATTTCATGTTTCTATAATAGTGTCCCATCATCAGTGATCATAATATACAGGCGCGCATGAATTATCGATAGTTTGTTACACATCAATTAACTTTCTAACCACATGTGTCATGTAACGTTTCAGTAAGCGAGACTGATTATTAGAAAATCGGCGTTAACGATTGGCCAGTTGTGATTGTGTTAGGCGGGCTTTCGATGTTATATTTTATTTGATTGACGCACAGGTCGAATTCACCCCGGGTCATGATAACGCATGCTCCAGATTTACGACGAGTCAATTTGGCGTATTTTATAAATCTCCCGGGTCAAACCCGAGCTTCCGGGTCAAATGGGACCCCTGAATAAGGAAGTTAAGAAATCAAATTGTCAGTCAACAAGAAACCCTGTGCGTCACAGGTCTTTGTCAGAAAAAACTTGCATGCGACATAATATTTAGCTTGTCTATCTCAATGACAGGTAACTTGTCAAAATTTGCTCAATATTCAATTGTGCGACAGCTAAAAATTGGCCATGACTGGTTAACATTTAGAAATTATCTGCCGCATGTCCTGTGAGGCATTAATTTTTTTCACTAGACTGAAATGCTATAATGTATGTACCAAAGGCATGGATTCAAATCTGTCACGAAAAGGAATGAGAACACATTTGCACACAACATCTTCAATACTATAAACCTTGCATTCTGTAGACAAATTATTTACTGTATAAATCATTAAATCAGAAGATGGGAGAGGAAAATCAAAGAAATTTGTTTTTTGCAGAAATTCTTTTACAACAAGGAATTTCTGATGCTCTGGACTTTCACAGACAATGTTCACTATAAGGGCAACTTTATTTCCAATGAGAACACAGTTATTACCTTTATTAACAGAGAAAAAAGCTAATGGCAACTGGATTTGAGAGAACTGTGAGTATTTATTAACATCAATTGGTAAATTTCCATGACAATGTTCTCCTTTAACTGCCTCTAAGACTGGTATACTTTTAGCCTCAGCTCCAACACAGTTTTCTGAAAATCGCTTAATCACTTGCTGAAGTGGAAAATTCGGTTTCCTCACAAGCCGCTTTAGTCTGCCCAAAAAGCTCTCAAACACAAATGCAGAGAAGTGCTCAAGTGGTCCAAATGATCTGACATCTTTTGCTATATGTACAAGTCCATGTACATTGTAAACCAAATTGTAGTCACCGTAGAGTTTAACAAATTCTTTGACAAAAATCTCAAGAATCTGGTCCGAGTACAAATTATATCGTTCATGAAACAGGGGGCTAGATAAGCAATATATTGCTACTGACAACATCATAAAATGGTTATAAACATCTGATGAAACAACATCAACTAAACACACTGGCCCAGTGTACAGTAAAAATTGTCTAAATTCCGCAGCCTTCCATCTATCTACATCAAACAGTGACCTGCCTTTGCGAAGAAATTCACGAGGAAGATGTTTACCAAGATTCAGCAAATGATCAGAAATCCGACTAATTGCAGATGGCGCAAGTCGACGGCTGCCAATTGGACCTTTGACCCATATGCCAAGCAAGCGTTTAACAACGCCAAGACATACAAGATGCATGAAATCAATTGGAAACTTTGAGACCATTCCTATGCCAAGAACTTTCAATGTGGAATCACCCAAAATATGCAATGTGTCCTCCATTTCATCAAACTGAAGATCCGTTCTTTCCGTTGCTTTTGTCTCAGGAAAAGTGATCCGATTTTCTATCCGCAGACCTTTTTGACAACACTTGTCACATCCATAAAAGCCAGAATGACTTTTGACCTTTTTAACATAAGTGCGAGCAGGTCTGTCGCATATAAAACATGAAATAGAAACATCAAACTCAGTGTCAAGATCAGGCACCCGCAATGGTGCTTCTTGAATCTGTACCATTTCCTCAATGAAATCCTTTAAGAATTCATTAACATCAACAGGCTTTTTTTCTCCAAGGTAAAGACCAATAACAAAAGGTTCCGACGTAACTGGTTTTGTTGCACGTCCAAGAATCGGCCAGAACTGAGCATTGGAACTTTTGAACAATGGCAATCCATCAATATTGATTTGAATCTCAATTTTCATTCTTGACTGTTGAAACAGATCACATGGTAACTGTTGCAACAAGCTTCTTAACCCATTCTCTACACCAAAATGATGATACAACCCACCGCATATCTGTTTTATTTGGATGTGATTAGAAGTTCGTAACAATGTCCTGGGATCTTTCGGTAAACTTGGGTGAAGCGGAATCAATATTGTCAATAGCTCTCGCAATGCATTGTGGGTAACACCAAATTTTCTTGCCCATTCAGAAAGTCTGTCTTCCAGTTCAAAATCATCATCACAATCATCTGATGATGAAAAATCTTGAAATGTTTCTTCCCTAGCATTATCATCATCATCATCTGAACTTAAAGAGTCTGAATCATCAGAAAAACTTAGGGGACCAATGTTAACTGATTGGGAAGATGTTCCTACTTGAAAATGAGCAACGTCAGAAGATACAAATTCATCACTAACAGCATTTGTTTCAAGATTTTGTTCTGACAAATCCATTACACTTTCATCTCCCATACTTGAATTGCTTTGCATGTGAGAGTCCATTTCATTGTGAACAACTTTCTGATAAACGGAAGACATGTGTTGAGCTACTTTTGACCTAACATATCTGTAAGTCTTATAATAACTTTTATCTTTTGCCTTGTGCATTGCTGCAGTTCTAGAATTTCCTTACTCAAGAAAACCTTTTCAAAGGGGTTTCCAAAATGGAAAACTATAAGTGACTATGGTGCTAGAAATTATGGCAGATTTTTGCATGTGCACTGTTCACAGGTATTGTATTTGCTTAATGTCTACAATGATGTCAAGTAATCAAGAACATCAGATTAAAACACTTAAAAAGGCGTTTTTTACACAGGCAAATGGAATTTCTTTATCTATCTATCTATCTATCTTCCAATAAGACAAACCCTTGGTAGGGACTAAGACTGTCACGCATCAACGACAAAAAAGGGAAAAGATAAAAGAACGGAAATATACAGGGTGTATTGTTAAAAACAGGTTAAAACGCTATTGTGCAAATCGCACAGGAAATCGATTTAATTTTGATCAATCGACTGGTACACTTGTGTAATATATTAACAATATGAAATACTTAATGGATTAAAATTAATAATTCATTGAATACTCAATAATTGGAAAAAATACGCAAGAGTGCAATTATATAAATATCTGTAATGCGTCAACGACAAAAGAGGAAAAAGATAAAAGAACGGAAATATACAGGGTGTATTGTTAAAAACAGGTTAAAACAAAGAATGTATTTAGCGAATTGTTGCTCCAGAGTGAAGAAAAAATGTTAACATTTAATGTTTAACAAAATAAATCAATGCACAGTACTAGTCTAGTTAACTAGTTGTGTGCATCTTTACCAATAATTAATAAATTTTACATTTCTTTTTGAAACCAAGCATCAAAGTTTGAATAAAATAGATTTCAATCACCTGAAAAAAATGTGAACGAAAAGTTTCACCTATTTTCTGTTGTTATTTCTTAACTACTTTGTTGTTTTGACACCACTGTTCATTTATTAGACGATATAGTTACTTCAAAATAGCAAAACAGGCTATGTACGACAATGCCCCAGAGTGGGATTATGTGCAATATCGGAAGAAGGCTAGTCGCGAAAATACATTACAAAAAGTTAAATCACGATATTGTCAAGATTGTATTTAAATATCAACAGCACTCATTTCTTTAATACAACCAAATACAAGTTTATTTAATAAATACATGAAACTACCAGATAAAAGGTTGATTTTTTTTCAGATCTCTTGTTTCGCCGTTGGATTCCAAATCGCGCCAGAAATTAAAAGACCCGGATGAACGGTGCGGCGGTAAAATACGCAATTGTGCAAATCGCAAACGAAATCGATTAAATTTTGATCAATCGACTGGTACACTTTGTAATATGTTTTTAATATGAAATACTAAATGGATTAACATTAATGATCCATTGAATACTCAATAATTGGAAAAAATACTTAACAGTGCAATAATATATCGGCCCGATATCGGTCCGATATCGGAAACCGACATCTATATTCCGACATCTAGCCGATATCGGCCCGATATGGGAATGTTTGTTGGGACAATGTACAGTATACGCATGCCAATTAAGAAACATGCCAAATGGCAAATAAGTCAGACTCTGTTTCTTCATTTGTAATGGCTTTTCACGACTTCCGAAATACAGTGCAAATGAACTTAAAAATATCTATATTTGAATGACTACTTGCAAGATGCATATAAAGTTCGTCTGGTTGCTCACTTAAAGCTATGAACGTTCAGAGAAAATAGTATTTAGAGTCTTTTGTGATTATATGATGTCTAACAATATTTATGACGCGTCGCGAGAAAAGGTACCTTCGGATACTTGAAGTTAATCATTGAAATTCCGTCATAAAATTAGGTAATGGACCTAATTTAATTATCATGCATTTCGAAATTAAATACCATTGTTTTGTCAAAATGTATAATATAATCACTTTTAAGTTATGATAAAATAATAGATAAATGTTCTTTCCAAATAAAGTAAACACCTGAAATGTCAAAAAATGTTACCAAATGTATTTTTTCCCGTGACGCGACCCAATTTATTCAAATTCAACCAAAATATAAGAAATGGAAACATGCGCGTATCCTAATTCTCCAAAGAGACATGTTTGATAAATCTTTTAATGAGACCTGTTAAATATATCGTACACAATGAGCATGGTAATCAAGAAATCCATAATATAGTACGTTACACTACGTAAAGTCCGATTTCCGAAAGACAGTACTGATAAACTTGATCTATACTCGATTACGTGGAAGATGCATTATCAAATCCGTCTGGTGCTTACTTAAAGCTTTGATTTTTTTGGAGAAAATATTATTGAGAGTCCGTTGTCACTAATATGATGTCTTAAGATAGTTTATTCTAATTCAACCAAATCTTAAAAGGGCAACAATAAAAACGAAAGGTTATCTGAACGTTACCACATAACTTCAAAGAGACGTTTTAAACATCTTACTGTGATACATGTCATACACCTGTACACTGTAAATAATAATATATTTGTTTGTAAATTCGAAGCCTCTGCCAAATTACTAGTTAAGGAAATCGTGTTATATATATCGGTTGAATGAGTACTGGCGGACTTCTACAATACTGATAATCTATAAAAGCACACGAAACTTTGGCTTCTGATTGTTATGTTAAATTTTCTCTTGATTTCAGAAAAAAATATGCCACTGTTCGTATGAGGACATAGAACGTTGTCCTCACGTCGAATGAATTACTAACAGGCAACGACTGGTTTGTACAAGGTAATGGCTGGTTGGTACATGTAACTATTTTTTTACATTTGAACACGTTTCGCTTATATTTGCGAGTCAGGTTTATTCCTGCAAACTCAGCTTCCCAAAATTATGGTCGTATCGCCAACGCTCGATTATTTTATGTCAGATTAGATGTACGTGCTTTATAATAATGTGTTTTGACAGTTTATGTTGATTTCGATTTGACTCATTTCATTGTCACAGTGTTGAAATCAGGCGATGAATATAATCTGACAATCGTTGTCATGTACATGTACAAACACAATGAACATGTAATACATAACACTATTAAACTCTCTTAGGCAATTTGTTTTTGACTTGGTTTGTCAGAGACTTGTCTAATAACAATTCGTTCGTAAACTCCTTTAATATCTAGTAGCATTACATGGCAACTTATGTTATATCTAAGATGGGTATATTAAAAGTTACAACAAAAGGAAAAGCCAACCTCATTTTAACCTCAACACCATCAAGACATATGTAATACCTAAAATGAGATTTAAATACGTATTTAATTTTCTTGAAAAAAAGGTGCAGAACATGTTTTTAATTTCTAGCGTGATCTCGTTAGAAAATAATTTTAGTTATGAATAAGGGGAGTTAACTGTTACAAAACGGTTTGTTTTCACATGTTCAAGGTTGTTTCGCATATTATTTGTGTTATTATTGTTGGTTAAATATTAATAATCAAATACTTGCGAAACAACCAATATTTCGGGTAGCGCCTCAATAATCTCAGATAGCTAAATATTTGATTTAGCAAGTCCGAATTACAATTATTGTTCAGTTTCGTGTTAGACTTAGTACAGCTGACGTTTACGGGTATACAAAACTTATTCATGTGTAAATCAATGCAAGCTATTGTAAAAAAGAAAACGTTGAATACCTGTAAATATGTGGTTGTTGTACTACGTTTTAAATGTACCTGTATATTGTAATAAGATACGGACAAAAGTAAAGGAGTCCTTTTTAGTTCAATAACCGTGTTTTTATTTGACAAGTTATTTTTAAACTTTGGAACTATAAAAGAATGTACTTTTAGTATAATTATTATTATCACGAGTGATAAACATTGTTTAACATTATTTATGGATGCAAATAATATTAAGACAGGGATGCAAAAGAAGGTAAATGTTGTGTTTTGAAACCATTATAATTATGTTAAAATTATGTTCAACTTTAAGTAAAATGTGTGTGCGTTAAAGATTACTTAACTGATGAGAAGTAGCAAACAACTAGTACAGGTTTCACATTTCATGTTAACGGCGTTTATATTATCATTTTGTTGTGATGTAAATTGTTAAACAACTTTTCAAAAATCATTTTCTGCTTCTCCGAACGTTTCTTTCGTGGTTTGAACAGTTGAGATTTGTCAGTGCATATTCATCTACCTGTGTGTACGTATATTATGAATTCGCGTTTAAAGAGCCACCCATCCATCCTATTTTATTAGGTCTTGTAATACCTGGGTTCATATTAAATATTTATACACGCATTATTATTATAACATTTCAAATATTCTCGTATTCGTTTAATAAAGAAACCAATTGAGCTGTAATTTAACGTGGACTTAAGTGGACGGGGATGTATTTTAAACGGAATTTGGCGTTCCATAAAGTTTAACACATGTATTATCAAAATGCAATTATAATATCTTAAAAACCTTGGTAAATATAAATTAACTGGATACCATTATTACTTTAAAACATTTTTGGCTAAAACTGATTTATAAAATATTGCAGTCAGTTACCAGTAACTGTTATTCCATTGATATCATATAGTACTCAAAATTTGATAGGGATCGCTTTCCATGTTATCCCAAATTATTGCCCCTACCAAGTTTCAACCGCTGTTTGAAGGCTTTTTCTTTTTTGGCACATAGCTGATGTCAATTGAACATATTTTCAGAATCACAGCACATATTTTATTGTTTAAACATAATGTAAGGAATAAACACAATCTTTTAAGTGATCCTTATCACATTTTGAGTAGTATAATAGGATTGCATATGCTTATTTAAACTGTTAAATAACACAAATCAGATTTTTTTTTTAAAAGTATATATGCACAAAATTCATAATATGTGAAGTCTGAAACTAATCAATCGTCTTTATTGGTAAATGATTGTTTTACATATAATTAGTGATATTTTTATTGATTTATAAGCATTGGGATTGTTGTACAAATATTAATACATATTTAACAATACATTTATTTATCTTGGCATACTTTTGTTATTTAAGAGAATATGACGTGTTCGAAGGACAAAACCCGCCGCCTACTGGCTGCCCTACTGGTCCTACAAGGAATGATGTGCTATACGAACTACCTGAAGGTCAAGGGTCAAGTTCAAGAGGGTCCATATTACCCGAGAAATGTCCTGTTTCTTATGGTCGATGATTTGAGACCAGAGATTGGTGCCTACCTGGACAGTACAAACACTCCGCCATTAAACCGATACAAACAAACACCTAACATGGATGCATTGTCAAAGAAAAGTATTGTGTTTAAGCGAGCTTATGTACAGGAAGCCATCTGCGCTCCAAGCAGGGCTTCAATCCTTACAGGTTATTTATTTTCAATTAAAATTTACTGAAATGTATATATTAAAATAAATACATATATTATTACGGTAAAACGTGATAACTCATTAACATTCATAGCACAAGTAACCTTTATTTTTATTTAAACCTTATTAATTTATACTTAATTTAAAACAGTAATATTAGCCGTAGGAATTCGCGGCTCTTTTCTTAAATGAAATTAAACTGAACATTTACAATGCCTCCGGGCTCTTATGACGGACGCACTAGTTCGTTCAGGTTCTCTAGTATACCATAAACCCGCAACCATCGGTGTTAGATGTCGCCATAACTTACCTTTTTACAGGATAATTTCCGCTAAAATTGAATTTTCAACTTCACATAGATGAAAACGTTATCACATTGATTTTTTTCAGAAATAAGCTACCATACATTGTGGTATTGTTCAGCATATGTTCATAAATCTAAAGAATTGAAGTAAAGTAACGCGATCGACGTTTAATTATAACGTTTTATTTAATTTATTAAATAATTTATATTTTTGTAGGAAGAAGGCCGGATACCACCGATGTTCACACGTTCGTTCATTTCCGTGATAAGTGGGCGAAGAATTTTACAACGATTCCTCAGTACTTCAAAAACAAGGGATATCACTCTGTTGGTCTTGGTAAAATATTTCACGACGGAGTCGCTAGATATGATGACCCAGTTTCTTGAACGGAACCATTTTGGCGCGGGATAGACAGCTTCGCAAGCACGCGGCATCTGTTAGAACCTATCACTGACGATGATGTGAAGAAGACGCCGCTAAAGGATGAACAAGTTGCAGATCGAGCCATAAGTTATCTGAACAAATTTTCAAAAGACAGAGACAAACCATTCTTTCTAGCTGTTGGATTTAAACGTCCCCACTTTCCATTGGTTTTCCCTAAAAGCTATTTAAAATACTACCCAGAAAATCGTATTAAAATGCCAGAAAATAACTACATTCCAAAAAATTTGCCCAAGCTAGCATGGAGTAACATAGCTTTCCTTAAAGAATATGACGATGCAAAAGCTCTAAATATATCCATGTATTTTAATGCATCGATTCCAAGGGACTTAACTCTATCAATCCGCAAGGCTTATTACGCTGCTATTACGTTTGTTGAGTTCCAGCTTGGTCGGGTTCTGGATGTCTTGCAACAGAGTGGGATAGAGAATGATACTGTCATTTTTGTAACCACTGCTTGCAGTTGGTTACAGTGTTACAGACCGAATTTCTGAGCCTGGCAACTTCGCTAGGATTAATTGATTTACCGCCAGGAAACCCCTCATCCACCAAGTAAGTAGTTCCTTAGTCTATCGAGGAACTGTCTTTACTGGTTGCAATGTAATGATATAAAATAAAGACATTAGGTTCACGAAACATATTGTATGTGATACTGAATAAATACTTCCACAGCATGGCAAAAATTATTATTTGTTTTTATAATGCAAATAACGCGCAGAAATACAAGATTTCGTGTTTTTCCAATCTAAAAATAATCCTATAGTTTACGTCATTGCAGGTTTCAGAGTTTCCGGGCTGGCCTAATCACAACTTCGTGTGGTAAAATAGTCCCAAAAATTGTTTCTTTTATTATTATTTTAATCTTATCACATGCTTTAAAAACTCTTTGTTATAATTATGCTAATATCTGTTAATAATATAACAAAGTATAAATCATTATTATCTTACATGAAATAAATCGACTGGAAGCGGATGAATTCTAATGACATAAGGTTTGAGCGCGTCAGTGACCTGATTATTTTCAAGCTTCGCAGATCAGAGGGTAAATCCAAAGAAGTCCTCTCGTACAAGTCCTTTTATTACACGGTATGTATGTATTATGTTAGTGTAAATATAACTTTAGCCTGTTAATAAGTAATTTTGTGTATTTGACTCTGCTTATTTGTGTGTTTGTGTGAAATGTTTTTGGATAGATAGATGTACGTCTTGTTGATTGTGACAACTGCCTGGCTTCTGTTCGGTTCTGATTACAATATTATATTACGTCTATCCTATGACAGAAGACGCCTTCGGGATGCAGCGACCAGTTCGACTGGTTTCATATTCAACCAAGTTACAAACATGCAAAAACAACCGCGTTCTAAAAGTTACCAAAAAAAAGTTTAGTAAAATCTCAAACTGGGTTTCAAACCTACACAACCATGAATTGCTACAGAAAGTGGAATAAAAGCTCCCTTCTGGTACAGGCAGTGGTTACTCCAGCGCCTGCAGCGCTTTGATCTTTATGAGTAATCATGGGTTCCACCTCGGAGAGAACGGGGAATGGAGTAAAAATTCCGTATTTGAGCTAGCCACCTGGACACCCTTGATGTTCAGTATTCCACATTTGACCGACAAAGGAATCAAAACAAACGCGCTAGTGGAATTCGTTGATATATTCCCCACTTTAGTCGAATCACTTGGAGACCAGCCGTTGAAACGATGTCCAGAATATTCTATCAATATTTCGCTGTGTAGCGAGGGTGTAAGTTTATTGTCTTTAATTTCAAATCCAAGCAAATCAATAAAGACAGCGGCATTTTCGCAGTCAATGCGAGCGCCAAAATTGTTTGGCTATTCTATAAGAACTACTGATTACCGGTACAATGAGTGGGTAGTTGTGGATACAAGTAAACCTGGTGTTGTTAAAAAGCATTGGGAAAGTCCAAGGGCTGTTGAGCTGTATGATCATATAAAGGATCCTCTTGAAAATGTAAACTGCGCTGAAAAGCCTGAGTATGCAAAAGTAAGGAAAGTGCTCAAAGAACAGCTGCATGCTGGATGGAGGAAAGCTGTCGTTTCAGAACTTCTAATGAATAATAGTCAGAATGATGCGAGTGATATAGTCAGTGCAGACAAATCTACCGTGGAAAGTAGCATAAGAAACCTAACTCAATTAGTTTTAAAATATTCAACAATTAATGATGAGAATCGGCAGTCTTATAATGCCTGTGTAAATATTGCAAAACTGACGCATGCAGCTGAATCAGATTGGGATGATAGTACTACTTTACGAGTCTGTCTACCTCTGGTTTCAATAGGCTATCTACCCACGGCTGTTAATATATTACTTTTTGTCGTTTTGATTATGTTTATTATAATGTTTAGAAAAAGGCGACACAATTACATGAGTTGATAATAAACTGGTAAATTTATATCAATACTATTTTGACTATTTTGTTGATGATATTATATGTAGCCGTCTGTACCAACAGTATTATCATCGCCGTAGCTTTGAAAAAAAAGTGGCCGATCAGTAAGCATTTTTCTTAACCAGCTGTCCTTAAACCAAATTTTAATCACTCTAGATACTCCACATTAGCACATAATGGCCGTTGCCATTTAACGAGTGAGGCTGTTTCGGAATAGAACGTTGCAACTTGTTTCATAGCCCAAATCTATTCCTATGGTACTGCACTGTACTCTCAGTTACAATTCTAAGCAGTGCAATTATATACGATCTTTGCTGCAGTAGAGCTAGATCCTTTTGCAAAAGATATCCGTTTCTTTTTCAGCCTGATAATTATCTACGGTTATTTGGTATGCTGATACCATCATAAAAAATCGAAACATTGTGTTGTTGTTTTTTTCTAAAATGTATTTAAGATCACCTTTCCGTTTGTGTTATTACATGTAGCAGATTTATCTCTTATCTGTGATTTAATTTAAAAAATTGTGTCATTTACTTGCAAAGAAACAATTAAATCAAACGCTTTGTTTAAACTCGGAGTGAATAAACCGTTGCCAATGTCAATTTTTTTTAATTATCCTACTTTTAGCTTATTAGGCCGTTTTTACAACTAAACTGATATCATAGCAGGAATAAGCTGGGGTCTCAATATGAAAAATCTATCGTGAACAGTCATATTTCTTTTTAATAGAAAGCTTTGCTTTTGCTATAAATAGCGTTCTGAGAGTTAAGAACCTCTTTTACAGTTACTGTAAAAATTATGCAAGCTAAGCAAAGATCTTAGAAATGTGCTGATAAAGAAACGAGAAATATATTGTTATATTAGCACTTAATTGTTGACAGTAAAATTGCGAGCGGCTTGTGATACCTGAATGTACCGTGTGAGTAAGGTCTTTCTATCATTCTTCTGCCGAAGATGCAACAGTTACCATGTAAGTCTATTGGAGTTTTTATTAATATAACATTAAGGATGATGTTTGCACATTTAACTAGCTAGTTACAAGTATTTTACCCTAACAAGCTACGTTGGATATAGAACATTTTAATTGATATCATGTAATAGTGTATTTATTTTGAAAGACTACGCCATCATTCAAACTCGTACTTCGATTGCTTCTAGCCACATAATGCGAACGCTACCGATCAAGCTAGCCGGAACACCTCCACCAGCAAAAATGTTTGCGCGGATAACTCTGGTATGTTCGTCGTTAGGTAACACCGGAAACCGAATATATAATATATAATGACAATAATGTACTGACTGATTTATACTTGGAGACTTCAATCTCGAGCCGCCACACTTACGAACAGTGCAACTTCGGATTGTTTATAATGTAAGCCTACGCTTAAATAACGTTTAAGTTAAACAGAAAATGACTATATGTGCTAGAACAAGAAATGTGTTTGTTTAACTGTAGTGTCTGCGGAACCAAATATCGCTAATTGATAACACAAAAACTGCGAAATGATTATTTTGGTGAGGCAACAAACACAAAGGTACCTGTAGCTTAAGTATTTTTTAATTAAAAAAAAACACACTATAATTTTGCGATTTTAACGCTGAATGGTGAATTCATAAAGACATAGTTTAAATAATGAACATCTTTTTTGTAAATACAGATAAGATTGTACTTCGAGATATGTTTGTATTTTTAAAAGGTGTTGATACTTCAATAATTTCCTGTTTTAAAAATATTGGTATTAGCCAGTTGCATTTTTTGAAGTAGGAAGTTGTTGTCAACTTATTTTGACATGACTAGTCATATATCGCGTATATTACTATAATTCAATTTGTAATGGAAAATAAAGTTTACTTAGAAATGGCTTCGCCAGAAAATGAAGTTAATCATAGGAAACCTCCATCTAAGAAGAACGAAAAAGAAACACGTGCTAAAGAACCAAGAGAAAAACCTTTGAGAGTAGAAGAATTATCAGCAAGAGGAAAAGATAATGTCAAACCATTAGTTAAAATGAACGAATATCAACTGTTTACAATGGGATCAACAAAAATAGATTCAGATGGAATAACAGATTTAAACATATACGAAAACTCGGAATTCAGCAAACAAGTAACTTTCGGCTCAGGTGCCGCAGTTTCTCGGGAAATAAACACTGAAGACGGTGAAAGTGACTATGCTTAAGTTACGAATAGATCGTCAGAAACAGTTGAACCAAGACGTTCAAATTTGTACGAACGTTTGAATTTTGCAAAATCTGGATCATCTACAAATCAAGAAGAGTCAAGTCTTAAACAAATATGTTCGAAAAGAAAAAATTTTGGAAACTGTTACTGTTGTTATCATTCGCTGCAGTTGTTATTATCGGAGCGTTCCTAGGAGTAAAATTGACGACAGGTAATTCAAAGTTAGTTAAGAAAATCAAGAAAAGACTTTGTAAAGACTGTACAATTGACTGTGTGTTTTTATTGAAATGAGAACAGTCGCATATTAGATAGCAATAACGATCAACTTATTATTTCGTTGTTGACCAAAATGTAACATAATATTTGAAATAATTTGGTTGTTCTTGAAAATTAAACAGTCCAGATTTACTGGTAAGAAGTCTGCAACTCTAAAGTCAAACTTAATGAAGAGAAGAGATCTGTTGAATACTTAATATTGATTTTCGAGATTTACATGTACGCTTCAAACATAATAAATTGGTCCCTTTGTTTTGAAATAAATACTGAGTCTCAATGCTCATAATTATTTATTTTTTAAGATTCCTATCAAACTAAATGTCAGTATACAATTGGTGCGGACAAATACGTTTTAAAATATATACCATTTCTTGGAATATTCATGCATTAGACCACTATTCATCAGATAGAGAAGATATTTTTTAATTAAAGAGAAACACACCGAGTGTAGAAAGTTTTTACTCAACACACGTTCACACAAGCCAGTGTGTGTTTAATGTCAAAGCCGATGTTGCATTAGCATTGATTCTGACTTTGAACATGTTGAAGAAATTGCTTTTTGACGGTTTCTAATGAAAGTGCCTCTAGCTGGGAGCGAACCCGCACCGTCACGGCGACACCGCCTAGCCCTGCAATTCCTGCGACGTAACCAATTGAGCTAACCGGGACAACCCCAAAATAGGTTGATCGGGTAGCCCTTATATACGTAACAATCACTGCATAACATCGGTAACGGGTTAATTTATTGATAGCAGTACTGACCATATGTACGGGGAGACTTTTTTGCAGCCGCCACACTGCACAAATAGCGCTACTGTGAATTTCAAATGATAGTGCCTCTAGCTGGGAGCGAACCCGCACAGTCACGGCGACACCGCCTAGCCCTGCAATTCCTGCGACGCAACCAATTGAGCTAACCGGGACATCCCCAAAAAGGTTGATCGGATAGCCCTGATATACGTAACAATCACTGCATGACATCGGTAACGGGTTAATTTACCGATAACACTACTGACTATATATACGGGGAGACTTGTTACGACCGCCACACTGCACAAATAGCGCTACTGTGAATTTCAAATGATATTGCCTCTAGCTGGGAGCGAACCCGCACCGTCACGGCGACAGCGCATAGCCCTGCAATTCCTGCGACGCAACCAATTGAGCTAACCGGGACATCCCCAAAAAGGTTGATCGGATAGCCCTGATATACGTTACAATCACTGCATGACATCGGTAACGGGTTATTTTACTGATAACAGTATTGACTATATGTACGGGGAGACATTTAACGACCGCCACACTGCACAAATAGCGCTACTGTGAATTTCAAATGATAGTGCCTCTAGCTGGGAGCGAACCCGCACCGTCACGGCGACAGCGCCTAGCCCTGTAATTCCTGCGACGCAACAAACTAACGCAGCTAACCGGGACAACTCTAAAGTTTATTTGTTTTCTGATCCCAATGTTTAAAGCGGAGCGCACAGTTGTACAAAGACTAGTATATGTTTGACAAAGTATATGAAAAGAAAAACATAACAGATATTGTGTTTGTATTAACTTTTGTTTTAATATGTACATAATACCAATTAAAATATGATTTCATAACACATGAAGCGTTACGGTAGTACAACAATATCCGCACTAATTTATATATATTTGGACAGTTTTGGACATCATTTCATTTCATCATTTCAACAGCAAATAAAAACATTATATATTCATTATGTTGAAAATCCTTTAGAAACCAATCTTACAATTTTAGAACTGTCAATTTATTATAATAGTTCTAAATATGTTAAAAATATTTAATGAGAATATATAAACATATGTTTAATAAACAAAAATAAAAATAAAAAAGTAAAATAATAAAAAAAAACAACTCATTTTTGCGCGGAAAAAGCTATGTTTTGTAAGAGGTGATTTGCGGGTTCTTTCCTAACTGCGTATTAACCGTTGTTGTATTTGTATTGCATTTCAGTTAGACACGGTGGATGGAGTATGTGGGAACATTGGAGTTCTTGTTCTGTTTCCTGTGGCAACGGCATGGCAAACCGGAAGCGGACATGTTCAGACCCAGAACCCGTATCAGGCGGCCTATACTGTGCTGGTGACTCGGTGGAATATCGTATTTGTTTTAATACTTCATGTTTCGGTAATTTAGGATTTCAAACGAATTATATCATGTTTTAAAAATCATCCATTGTCTAATAGATGAAAAGGGAACTTTGAAGACCCTCGACAACGACAAATATGAAAATAATGTAGGCTCGGTTTGATTGAGCCTGTTCATGGGCAGTAATAGAAATGCTTTTTACTGCCCACAAAGCTAAAAAAGTATGTTGATAAAAATGTTGTAATCAATAGCCGCATATGTATGCAACTGAACATTTGCCTTTGAATATAAGGAAATTACAGCTGGAATGTTATAGGCATTTTGCAGAAAAAAAAACAACAACAAACAAACAGAGACTACGTTGTATCAATTATAGTTAAAATATCGTTTGCTTTTTCACCATTAAATTCTAAAGTATTCACTAATATGTCTGATGACACCATCTTTAAAATATGTTAACATTTTATTATGTCTAAAAGGAAACTGGAAAGCTTGGAATCAATGGAGCATGTGTACTGTCACATGTGGAACAGGACTCAGAAAAAGAGACAGGAGCTGTTCAGCAGAAGACGTACACAAATTGTGCATCGGTGAACAATTTGAATATGCCATTTGCAGCCAAACAGATTGTAGTGGTACGTTGTATGTTATATTTGCTGAACTTAACCGTCCTCTTTTGAGATATAATTTGTCTCCTCTGAGTGACATATCTACAACTATGAACAAAACGATTACAGCAGGATCTGTGTCTTCAACATAAGTCCAAACTTTAAAGTAAATTGAGACGACTACTTATCAACTGCATTAACATAATTAATGGTAAATACATCTGTAACTAAAACTAACTGATATG
Source organism: Corbicula japonica (assembly GCA_038501625.1). NCBI lineage: Eukaryota > Metazoa > Mollusca > Bivalvia > Venerida > Cyrenidae > Corbicula > Corbicula japonica. The sequence continues at coordinate 3,575,087 of JAZAYU010000023.1, forward strand.
TGCTGTTCGTGCATCTGGTGTGTTAAATTACATAAGTCCTAACATATCATTTAATTGAATAAAAAAAGCCAATACCACCAATATTATGTCATTAAATCTATAAAACTATATCCATTCCCATTACTCCCTGGTTTTATATAATTAAATCACAGGGTTCCAGGTTCATGTCACTCAACCACAGAAATCCAGCTCTTCCGTGTTATTTCACCCTCCGAGTCCATATCATGAAACTACACAATATCCAATTTCATGTTCCTTTACATCATTCAAAATCTTTCATTTGATGTATATTCATTCATGTTGCCATTCGAAATTCAACTCCGATGCATTAATAACCGCTTGTATAAACTCATACGAAACAATTGATTTATAAACAGTTGTAAATCTTGGTGGATGGAGTATGTGGGAACCATGGACTCAGTGTTCTGCAACATGTGGGCCTGGAATGGATCAACGTAGAAGGCCTTGTTCTAATTTAACACTCAGCAACGGAGGGAACTTTTGTTTTGGAAAATCCTCAGAATACAGACTTTGCAACATAGGAACCTGTGAAGGTAAAATATATGTAGACCTAGGCATGAAGGCATGCAGACAGACAAACAGAAATACAGATTAAAAATATACTACGCATGGTTATACTTTTATTGATAGTATATGTAAAACAATATTTCCTTATAATGTCAAAAGACAATAGGATTTTCTCTGTTCAATAAATTAAGTGGCGTTCATATTACATAATATACAACGTTATATCCATAAATCAAAAGGCGTCATAACAATGCAGAAAGAATAATACTTGAACGCCTTCCAACTGCTGCTTGCAAACCAACTTTCCTAAAACTATGTCGAAACAGTAAACATCGCTATTTTAATTGTATTTAAGGGACAAATTCGCAAAGTGTTCATGTTTGTGAAAATTACAATTTTGATACTATTTGTATTCAAAGGAAAAAGGAAAAGATCGTGTAATAATCAGCACGTAGTTCAAAATTGAAACAATAGATTTTGCAGTCAAATATTAAGACAAATGTTTTTTTTAACCTGAAATTTCGAAAAATGCGATTTTTTTTCTTCTTAAAGGTAACCGGACCGATTGGAGTCATTGGAGCTTGTGTAGTGTTTCATGTGGCTCCGGACTAGAGACCGGAACTGTACGACAAAAGAATCGTGCATTGGTGAATCTACTGAGTATTCCGTTTGCAGCCAAAGAGACTGTGGTGGTATTTATCATCTAAATTCTTTTTTTCTAAATGTGAACATATCTGCACTGTATGACATTTATATCATTTATAACAAATGCATTAAATAGCAATAACTTTAGAAATAGCCGATAATTTAATTAAGATGGATAATAACTTAATTAAATTTTAAAAGTAAAAAATAAGACAATTAATTGTATTTTTTAATATGAATAACTAATTAACTAACATTTCCGTTTCGCCCTTGTGTTTAAATAAATCAAATAAACTCTCCGCTAATTTCTGACTAATGATCTCTGCCAATCGAGCACAAGTGCTAAAATATTACGTTTGAAACAAAAACAAGATGAACATTACTTATTTAATTTCCTGGATTAGAAATATATGTTACAAAACAAAGAAGGCGAGTAATTCTAGAAATTATTTTTTAACAGTAGTGAATGGTGGATGGAGTATGTGGGAATCATGGACTCAGTGCTCCGCAACATGTAGGCCTGGAATGGATCAACGTAGAAGGTCATGCTCTAATCCAACTCCCAGCTGGAGAATCATCAGAGTACAGACTTTGCAACATAGGGAACTGTGAAGGTTCAATATACATGTATATGTAGAAATAGGCAGGAAGGCAAATATACTACGCAAGATTATATATTATTATAAGTATATTCAAAACAATGTTTCTTTTAAATCTCCAAAAAAATGAGATTTTCTTTATTCAATACATTAAGTGACGTTCCTAGTATATATGACTAGAAAATGTTATATCCATAAATCAAAGGCACCAAAACAATGCACACAGAAAAAAACACTTGAAAGCCTTCCAACTTCTGCATGCAAACCATCTTTCCAGACGTTCTGTTGAAAGAGCAATGATCGCTTTTATTATAATAATTGTACATGTATAATTCATGAACAAGTGAAAAGTTCGTAAAGTGTTCATGTTTGTGAAAATTACAATTAAGATCTTATTAGAGTGCATAGACAAGAAAGAAAAATAGCGCGTAGTTCAAATTTGTTAGAATAGTTTTGGCAGTAAGATAATTATTAAGAAAAATGTTTTATAACCTGAAATTTTGAAAAATGCGATTATTTTTTTCTAAAAGGAAACTGGACCGATTGGAGTCATTGGAGCTTGTGTAGTGTTACATGTGGCTCAGGACTCAGGAAAAGAGACCGGAGTTGTACGACAAAAGAATTGTACATTGGTGAATCTACTGAGTATTCCATTTGCAGCCAAAAAGACTGTGGTGGTACTTATCATCTAACTGCTTTTTTTCTCAATGTGATCATATCAGTTATTTTTGCACTGTATGACATTTATATCATTAATAAAAATACATTCAATATCAATAACTTAAGCAATAGCCGATATTTTAATAAAGCTGGATAATAATTTTCTCTTTATCTAATTTAGTTGTAAAAGTTAACATTTAGTATACCATTTATTGTATTTATTTAATAGGAATAACTAATTAAGTAACATTTCCTCTACACCCTTGTCGTTTAAATAATTAAAATCAAATAAACTTTCCGCAAAGTTCAGACTAATGATATCTGCCAACTTAGAACAAGTGCCTAAACATAATTAATTTAAAAACAAACACAAGATGAACATATCATATTTAATTTTATTAATTCAATAACCTATGACGAAATATGTAACAAAACAAAGGTGAGACATTCTAGAAATGCATTCACCCTTTGACACAGTCGTGAATGGTGGAGTGAGTATGTGGGAACCATGGACTCAGTGCTCCGAAACATGTGGGCCTGGCATGGATCAACGTAGAAGGTCATGCTCTAATCCAACGCCCAGCAACGGAGGGAACTTTTGTTTTGGAGAATCATCAGAGTACAGACTTTGCAACATAGGGAACTGTGAAGGTTAAACATATAATGTAGAAATAGGCAGGAAGGCATGCAGGCAGACAAATAGATATACTGACTGATAAATATACTTCGCAAGATTATATTATATTACAAGTACATGTATATGCATTTCTTTTAAATGCCCAAAGAGAATAGAATTTTCTTTGTTCTGTAAACCTAGTACATATTAAGTTAGAATGTTCTATCCATAAATCAAAGTCGTCATATTAATGCACACAAAAAAATACTCGAACGCCTTCCAACTTCTGCTTGCAAACCATCTTTCCTAAAATTCTGTTGAAAGAGTAAACATCGCTCTAACTTATAATTTTATTCAAGTGAAAAGTTCTTAAAGTGTTCATGTTTGTGAAAAGTACAATTTAAATATCATTAGATTGCAAAGATACAACGGAAAAGATCTTTAATACATAGCACGCCGTTCAAAATTGTAACAAAAGTTTTGACAGTCAAATATTAAGAATTTTTTTTACCTAAAATGCGATTCTCTTTTCTAAAAGGTAACTGGACCGATTGGGGTCAGTGGAGCTTGTGTAGTGTTACATGCGGCTCCGGACTCAGGAAAAGAGACCGGAATTGTTCGACAAAAGAATCGTGCATTGGCGAATCTACTGATTATGCCATTTGCAGCCAAAGAGACTGTGGTGGTAATTATGATCACAATTTTTTCTCAATATGACCATGTCAGTTAATCTGCACTGTATTACTTTTATATCAGTTATCTATAAAATTCTCTAACAGATTATACAACTTGTATTGGAGCTTGTAATCAACCTCAAAAAATGATTATTACCTGTTTAGAGCATTTGACAAGTGTCATTAACATACTTAAATGTTATATATTCTATCTTATTAACAAGAAAAAAGAAGAGAGAGAGAGAGAGCGAGAGAGAGAGCGAGAGAGAGAGAGAGAGAGAGAGAGAGAGAGAGAGAGAGGAGAAAGAGAGAGAGAGAGAGAGAGGGAGAGAGAGAGGTAGAGAGAAAGAGAGAGAGAGAGATCATATATGGTGCTAAATCGGAATTATTACATTTCGTGATGTAGAATTATTAATTAATTAGTAGGATTATTAAAGTTAACAATCTCATATAATATTGAAACAAGCTTCTAAGATCAATTCTTTATTCAGTACTCTTATAATTTTTGAACAAGCTTGTATGTGCGTGTTAAATGCTATTACTTCGTAATCATTTTCATTCAATGTGTATGGCCTAAGTAAGATCGCCGACAACCTGCTTTTTTTGCAAAATATTTATAACAATTATAACCTCTCATTTGTATGTCTGCTTGCAGTCACGCATATCGAGTAGGCTAACGGGATAAAGATAACAAAGGGAACTCATTTTTATTACAATTCAAGAAGGTATGTTTGGTGCGTTATTGAAATCGGATTCATCATACAGAGGCAAATTCATCAGTTAAATCATTTTAATGTTGCTTTCATAAAAAAAACTGTTACAACGATTCAAACTTCGTGTTACTTAGTATTCAAATATTCGAATTAGGTTATCTCTGTGACGATTTTTATCATTTAATTCGTCTTGATGTTAATTGTGGAAATGTTTTTTTTGTCTGTTCTCTAACTAAATAATTCGTTGTAGCAATGCATAAATAGATTATTACCGTAATCCCCCTACATTTTGTGACAGTTTAAAATATTGATAACTAAAATATTTCTTATCCCTAATTTGGGAACGAAAACATATTGTTTCTGAAGAAATCCGTAAGCATTAGGAATGTAAAAATGAAGCAACGAGCCATTTTTACTAAATCTAGAAGAAGCTGTAAAACCAGCGTTGCCGATATCTTTATTAAGCTGTATTTTTTCTTTAACTTAATTTATTTATAAAAGATAAAAATTTATGCAATTATTGTATTTATTTAATATGAATAAATAATTTATCTTTCCACCCGGCGTGTCATTTTGAATTCTTGAATCAAACAAACTATCCGATCCGCACATTTCTGACTTAAAAGAGTCTCTGCCAACCAAGAACGAGTTATCCCTGTCATCCTGTTCTTGCTTATTTGACTCCAGAGGCTCTGGTCTCGGTAAGATCGTTAAGAACTCGGCAAAGTTGATGGGTGAATAGGGAGTAAGTTATTTCACCAGGACAACTTGAACTTGTCTGTTGATATGAGAACCTGTTTGTGCAAGTATAAGGTTGGTGACCCTAGAACTTAGTTTATACTCCCAATGGCAATTTGTTTTGCCACTGACCGTTCCAAGGCGCAAACCCAACAGTTTTTATTGTTTGTGGCGTCTTATTTGAATTGACATACTTCTTACACACATGTTCTCTTTTCCTCTCTTCCTTTTTGCTGCGTAGGGAGGCTGTGTTTAATGTGTGCGGCGGTTCCTGATATGCATGTTTCCTTTTTTTAACATGCATAAGAAGAACATGTCGGATTAAGTTTTATTGATTCAATAACCTATGACAAAATATGTCACAAAACAAATAAACGGGAGTGACTATAGAAATTCATAAATTTCATTCATCAACAGTTGTAAGTGGTGGATGGAGTATTTTGGAATCATGGGGACAGTGTTCTGCAACCTGTGGGAGCGGCATGAATCGACGTGCTAGGTCATGTTCTAATCCGACACCAAGCAACGGAGGGAACTTTTGCTTTGGAGAACCTTCAGAGTACAGGCTTTGCAACACAGCGACCTGTCAAGGTAATTTATTTAAATGTATTTAAGGCAAGCATGCAGGCAGGCGGACGGGCGGGCGGGTGGTTAAGGCAGGTATGCATTTGAATGTTTTAATTACTAGACTGCTGGTGGTAAATGATAAAAATGCTGATATAAAATTTTGTTCTTTGTTTTAGTAATACATGGTGGCTGGTCATATTGGACGAGTTGGACATCATGTTCGTCAACCTTTACGAAAACTAGAACGCGAAGCTGTACAAATCCTGCTCCGTCACATGACGGCCACATGTGCCAAGGGGACGCTGAAGATAAAGAGACATGTAACCTGCTATCTTGTGTCTTTCCTCGTAAGTTCCTCGCTAATAATAGTTTAATTAGTATATGGGTAATAATATATAGACAAATGAGGTCATTGCTATAAGCGGCTAAACATTTTAGCCTCGTGAATATTTTTGTGCTCAGGGGAATTGTTACTGTTTCAATTGTCTTTCAACAGGCCTGTGGCGTAATTTGCAAGACTCAAACATTATATTAAATTCATGTAGCTTAAGTTGAATTTTTACGAGTTAATTTTAAATATCTCTCGAACAAATAAAACCAGTAATTAATAGATGGCTTTTGTAACGCATGTGTTTGAACATCTCGCTGAGCTAAGTTACCTGTTTTGTTAGAACATTTGTTTACTATACAATGTCATGAAGACGTATGAGGAAAAGGATAAAGGAAAAAGATATCTGTGTAAAGTTGGCGATTTGATATCTAACTTAGATTAACAACATAAACAACCCTATTGCAACAAAAAAAAAACACAATGATTTGTAAAAATCTCCAGCAATGTTGTAAATTTCTTAATTATCAGTGTCTATCGAATTCATATTGCAGATCTTTCCAGTTAATTACGTGACTATATCATACATTATCTCTCATAACATGTGTTGTTTTCCTCAAATTAATAACTTTCAAGTAAGGTTTATGTCCACAATCCCAAATTCTGCAATCTCTCCAGAAATTAAAATGAATCATTTTAAAACAAAATCATCTAATTTTGATGGAATGCCATGTTCGTTTGATATGAACGGTTGTCTAATGAGCAGTAGAGCTTCAGATCCTCATTGACCTCAAGTGTGTATACTTTCGCTTTCAATTCAATTATATCATTAAAGGTATGTATGTTCGCCTGGTTGGCGGTTCATCTTCATCTAGTGGAAGGGTTGAAATTTCGTTAGACAATTTTAACTGTGGGACGGTATGTGACGACAGCTTTGATCCATTCGATGCTCGAGTCGTGTGCAGGATGTTAGGGTATACAAGGTAAGATATCATTATCGAAACTTAGTTCACATCGATAAATCAAGAAACGATAATTTAGTTTTATTTAGAACTGACTTGTAAATTATTTTTAATTCATATTATTTTCTTTAAACATGATCTTTTTGATATACATTTTTATAAGTATTCCCTTACTATATACATTATCTTGTTAATATCAATTTTCTTTTCAATATACAATTTCTATGTATAATAATAGTACTCATTTAATTTATCATTTTAATTGATCGTTTTGTTTTACATTTTCTGATCTATTACAATCCTGCATTTGAAAATACGTTGTATGACTCGTGAATAAAAACTATAGAAACAACATAATTTCATTTTATAAAAGAGAATCGACGACTCCATTAGTTTCTAAGACTTATCTAGATGTGTCTTTGTAGCTTTAATTTAATTTTAAATAAATTGTTAAAAAACTGTTACAATAATAATTGCTAAGTTCTGTTTTATTCTAATACATAATTATATTGAAGCTTCATAAACACTGATTGATCAATATCACGCATTACTTTATACATTTCTTTTCTCTATGATGAAGTCAAAGTGGGTATTAAGTCTAAGTGTTGACATTTAAAATACATTGAACGTGTTATCCTCAGTCTTTATTTTAGCTTTTTCCGCTATATGATATTCTGCTTGATTTGTCACATAAAACGCTATTTCGTTTCAATGATTTAAATGTTTAAAATAATTTCACCAGACTAAATATTTCAATCAAACCAAACCTCGATTATTTGCATGATAATGTTTTCGTTCTTTAAAATTTAATGTAACATAAGTACTTTGAAATTTCTTACTTTTATAATCGTATGTTATTATCGAAAGTTGCATCTAATTATATCTCTTATGTACATTTTAGTACCTCGGCAGTAATAGACAGCGGCGCAATTGTTGACGGATCTGGAGCAATTTATCTAGATGATCTACAATGTAACGGTAACGAAACCAGTTTACTCTACTGCCAGCATATCGGTTGGGGAAATCACAATTGTGGGCACAGCGAAGACGTTGGAGTTTCCTGTAGTTGAATAAACATAACTTAAACTATTTTCGACAATTCCATCTCTTGTCGGACAAGTGCACGTTTTAAAAGATTTAACATAATGACATCTATCATTGATTAAAACAATCACCCGAGAGGTCAAACAGTTATGGTTGTGAGTGAGTATCGTATTACAATGAACACATGAGGGCACTAAAATGACGTTTTGTTTAGTTTTTGTGAATAAATTTTATGAAAAGAAGATTGTAAGAACTTTTTAAAAAAGTGTTTTGTTTTCTGTACTTTTACCGTGTGTTAATATATGCAAAATATGATACAAAACTTCATTGACGGCATATTGCAGATGTTTCGATATATTTTCTTTTAACTGATGAATGTACAATAATGACTGTAGACGACCATTGAAATCGTCGACAGCTGATTATATCAGACTTATTGCAAGGTGAAAAAAAATGTTTGGTATGGCTATTGTTGTGCTAAAAATATTAGGTAAACATGTAATTAATTGGAATTATGTAACTAATTTCAAATCATCTATCCAACTAAACACATTACTTCATTAAAGTTTCTTCATTAAAGTTTTTTTCGTATTTGCTACAGGGTAAAGACACGATGGTTGTGCTGATATTCAATAATGTATATACTTCATTGGTTCAAATAACAAACGCTTCTTTTTCGCCAAGAATAAATGGTAAATTGCTTGATAGTATAAACTTTATAGAAACAAAACTGATAGGATCTGAAAGCAGATATGAGGTATTATGTTTTTTTCAAGTAGTCACGAACACAAATACAGAATAATGCTATCAAATTTTTATGGGTTTGCTGATTTATCATATTGAAAATATGCTTGTCCGTCATGCGACTTTTGAGAAAAGCCCCGGTCACAAACCGACGTACTTTCAAGTGCGTGCTGTCTACTTGCAAAACTTGGGCCACATTTAGGGATCCGTATGTGGTAATTACCGCCTCCGAACGGATTTTGGAGCACGCATACAAGCCTTAGGAAGTTTAGTGCATAGGAACTTTCTCTATGGATTCACCCCCTGTACGGGCGACGCGCGTACCCTGTACATCCACGTGCGCATAAAGCACTGTCTCCGCGAGTTTTAAAACAAATTCCATTGTCACTTGCTCTACGTGCCGCGCACGTAATAAGTGCGTCGTCAGTGCGTGGTCCGTGCTTATTCGGCACTTAATCAGTTCAACTATCAACTGTAAGTACTGCCTCCGTTCGTTAACTTGGCAATTACACAGAGATCTTACGTTGTAAGCACATTGTCAGCACGTACACCTCAATTACAACCTAAGCAACGTACGATACATGCAACCGCATACCCCTAGACGTGGCGTGCAGGCCTCGTGCTCACACCTTGCGCATCTGTGAGAGTGACGTTCTTCATCTCTGCACTTGCCACGTCCTACACAAAAATGCCGCAAACCTGACCTCCAATAACACTTATGGACCAAAAAAATGACGCACGGCGGGTTGTGATCGGTGCTTAATTCTACTTCATTATCGAATTACATTAATTTGTACAGTCATCATGAATTTCTAGTTCTTCTTTGCATTGCTTTAAAACTATTGTTAAACTACTCTACTCAAAAGTTCTAAGTGCACACTGGATAAATGTTAATTTTTCAAACGATTTGATTGAATCTTTTAAAATAGTGTTTATAAAAATGAAGTAGAATCAATATTCTTTAAACGCACATAAACAAATAATTTCAATCTGCTTAACGCAATTAAAAAACTAATAGAATTTAGCTTGTGTACAGAAATCAATTCTCGAGTTAAAAATGATTCCATCCGCTATCATTTGTGATCATTTTCTCATCTTTTTAACATTGAAATTTGATGCAAATTTTGAAGACATTTTGTGGTTTGCTTTCCAAATCACTAAGAAAACTTCCTGTAGCTTCGTAATGGCCTGCTGGGCGCAATACACTCTTCTCTTTTTTATCCAAAACGTGTTGAAATGGATTTCTAAGAAAAAATCCATTTTCACACATTGTTTTGTTTCAAAAGTTTTTGAATGTAATAGCAGTTTGGGACGATGCAGTTCTCTATGAAAGAGGTTTAAAAGCCTTTGCAGACGAAAACATTTTTGGCATTTCGATTAACTTGACTAGTATCCGGACATGCATTTTATATCTTGGCCAAATAAACGTCACTTTCGAATAGTTCGAATTTGAAGTTTAATGAATTTCAGTTTTAGATTTTTGATCATTGAAATCTTATCAAACAAATTTAATACTAATATTTTCGAGTTTACGTTCTTTTACGTAAATATTTAATGACGTAACGTCAGCTTTTAACGTAAGCAACGTTATCAATCTAGAAAAAAATATCATTTGATTTTTCTAATAGTGATCAAATATGCAAAGATAATGTAATTTTTTGCATTTTCGAATGACATAAAGATGTTTTTATAACAAATTTAAATTTGTGCCAGTTAAGAGCATTTTGACGGCACTTTCGTAGTCTCAGTCGTCAAACGTTCCATCGTTAAAAAGTTTGGTGTGCTTTTTCGAATGGTATATGTCGGTGGACATGTGTTTAACAGCATCGATTGTAACAAAAAAAAATCAATTTTGATTGTCGCACGGGTATTATGCTTAAATAGCGTATCCGACGTGGATGACGTTATACGTAAATAAATATGCACGGGTTTCAAATAAGTGCTCACGCTGGCTGTTTTAAAATAATAGCCACAAAATTTTTGAAAAATAAATTAATAGCCAAAGTTTTACGCGTTGTTTCCCCATGCGTGGGAAATAGCATTATAATTATTTGTTTTGTTTTTCAATTAACATGATTTATCTAACATAACATCTATGTTATGAAGATTAACTATTAATTATTACTTTATTAATTTAACCTAGTCAATGAAAATAATTGGCTTTATGTAAAATTACTGATGATTTTGTATACTAAGGCATTCTGCACTTCACTACTGCAGACAAAATCAATTGGATTCACTGCTATGTAAACATACCAAAAAGGTCTAACCTTCAAAGCAGTCTTAACCAAACAAAATTGTAAAATATGCTTAGAATGAGTTTATATGCTAATGGGTAGTGGCAAAGACGATTCGGGATTAGATTAATGGTATGTCAAAAATAGACGTCGCGAAAATGGATGACAAACGTAATTACTAATAAACCAGTAGAAAATTGCAATGTGAAATAACTTTTCCAAAGCAAAAAAATAAACAAAGCAGCTGATTAAACACTTTTTTTGAGAAAATAAGAAGTATTTTCTCCGTTAACATGGTTAAAAAATCGGCAATTCGTACCGCGAATTTTCGTCCTATTTATCACTTGAGGTACAGTATCCGGCTAGGTTTTTGCTTTGAGAATGGATTTAGAATTTGGCCAGTATTTAATATTAGATTAGGAAAAAAGAACACAACATTTATTCTCATTCTTAAAATATTTGTCTGCTTTGTTAAACATATGATAGGGGAATCCATAATAGCTATAAATAGCATCAACCTTAGAATTCCCTTGTCATGACGTAATGGAAATGCCCAAATTTTACCGATTACAATTATCAACCATTGACCCGTAGGCAAGGACGCTAAGGTGATTATCTTAAGTGACACTTTGTTAGTTCAATTAGGGGATTAACGACCCACAATTATCAGGAATGTGGCGGCCGCTCAGGGCAAAGTGAATGCAAATAAGCTAACAATATCTTGCTTTTTTGACAATTATTTAATCGCCAAATTTTACCGCCAATTCTTTGAAATAATCGACAAAAACGTAAAATTATCGCAAATGGCGACAATGTCGACTGACAGCTTGAGCACTTATTATAAGTAATATTGTTCTGACATATGTAACATAATTTCAAACTTTCTTTAAATTAGAGAAAGTTTTTTAAGATATTCAAATTTTAAAAGAGTGCACTTAGAACTATTGACAAGTGTACTACGCGACTTTCTTCCCATTCATCACACTCACATAGAATTCACCCGATCGAAGATCGCTTTACAATAAGCAACTTAAATGGCTATTGTGAAAATAGTAATGTTGTTTAGCTTCTACATGCAGTTTACAGCATTAGATTCAATATATTATATGGCTTATGGAAAGTTTTGATATATAGGCATATTTGTAATTGTTTGGCCATTTCAGTCATGACCAAGGTAAAACTGACAAACTGCTTAACACAGATAAGCAAATAACCCTGTATCATCAGTTATCTTATTTATATGTCTTCAACAATCACATATTTAAGTATGTTTTATCGTAGAGTTGCATATAGCTTGTATGGTGATTTTATGTCTCTGGAATTTTGTATGAACATGATTGAATGTCCGGTCAAAGCGAAATGCTACATTTTCAACTGGTTGCCACACACTGACAAAACAACTGACCTTCTATTATTTATTTTTCCATCTTGCACTAATTGTACACATTTCAAGTAATTTGTGGGGTTTTTTTTTTCAAGTGATAAAAATAACTTAGAAATTGGTTTGGGATCTGCGGGATTGCCTTTGTGTATGTTAGGATCCAAAAAAGCGAGGAACAATCATACAACATACTATCAAATGGACCTCGAAATCTATAACATATTTTCCAATTTGTCTCCTTATAGCACATTCGTATACAAGTGGGGAAGATAGCTCAAACTGTAGTGTTTATTTAACATTTAGTAGGGCTATTCATGTTTGAAAAATATAAAAAAAAATATAGCGATTTTCATTAGAAGTCACTGTTTTATGACTGACTGTTAACTTCAGAAACGTGTTTTATTAATTTGTCTTTGTCCGACATACAGTACTGTGAACGTTTAAGGTTACAAATAAAACGCACGATGCACATTATACGGACGCACGATACACGATAGACGGACGCACTATACACGATAGACGCACTATACAAGATACTGCCGATTCATATAATTTGTGTTTTAGATTTCTAAAAATTTGATAATGCCATCAAAATATTAATTGAATGGTTGAAATTAAATCATATACATTTTCTAATGCGAGAAACTTACTCACGTTACACTGTAAAATTAAAGGACGTACGATGCATGATACACGATATACGGACGCACGATATACGTTAGACGGACGCACGATACACGATTGCCGGACGCACGATATACGCAAATTTTGTAACATTAAACGTTCACAGTACTTTAATACAACTCAAAGGTATAAGTAACTGTTTATAATACAAACTAATTGTTTTAGCATGCGATAACTTCAACAGGAACCTGCTATAAATGAAACCCATTTCACCAATAACAACTGTTGGCAAGAATAATCATATGCCAGTATAAAATCAATAACATGACAGTGGTGTAACAATGCCTAACCGCAACAATGCACTTGCTTAGTAAACTTAACGATTTGGCAAACTCTTTAACAAAAACGTATGATAAAATACAAACAGGCTTTGAGATCCCTTTTGTCTTATATTGGTTTGCGAAAGTTTGGCTTCCTGTCCTCACTTTGTTCAGTTGAACAAAGTAAGGACAGGAATTGTATTATTACAGTAATGGCTCGGCCAACAAGGAAAAATGATACATACTGCTGGCATATTTCTCAGAAAAAACAACAATATTTTACAAAGTTAACATAATATCAGTTAAATTTGCCGAGAATGATGTGTCGAGTAAATGTGAAAACGAAGACCTATAAAGAATCAACAAAGACGCCCGTACTATTTATTATACGTTGGTTTGCACCGCACGTTGACCGTACTCGCTAAATTTATCACATGTCAGAAACTATCGCATATCGTGTTATCTCTATCGTGGACCGCCTTTCATGCATCAATCGTTTATCGTGCGTCCGACTATCGTATAATGTGAATCTCTCTATCGTCTATCGAGCGTGCTTACAAATGTATATCGTCTATACTGCGTATTGTGTGTAACCTAATAGCTTACTCTACTGTAGTAAAATGATATTTTATAAACTCTTCCTTCTTTAAGAAAAAAATCAAATGAACCACCGCTTGTGCGTTTTTTTTTTATTCTGCAGTATTAAGTTGTTGACATTTTTTTCATTTCAAATATCGCTTAAATTTGATTTGCTGTAATTTATCATATTTTTAAGCGGGCAATTAAGTGTACTTCGAAATGGATTTATTAAATAACGAAAAATATGCAAAGAAGCCTCCGTCAACGCAAAATGCTTCAAAAGAATTACAGGTTAAATTTCTGCGAGGAGAAGGATTATCGGCAAACAAAGTAGATAGAGAAAATCTACTTATCGCTTCAGATGTTGTTCAGAATATGCAAAATATCTGGAAATGTTAGTGTCTGTTTAGTAGACTGTCAATACTAATTTAATATGCGAATGCAGGTGAAAGGCTTATATCTGTATTAAAGAAACGTTGAGATAAATAGTTACAACTAAAAAATTACTGTGGTATCATTATTTGTCGCGGTGGTTTAATTTCGCCTATTTCGCGCAAGGGTAAATGCGTGAAATCAAAGTAACTCAAGAATGCTTGTGGTATCATTAGTTTTCTAGGAGGTTTAATTTTCGCGTTTTTCGCGAAAGGGTAAATGCGCGAAATCAAACCATTGAATATCTTGTCTTATAAGAATAATACAAGTGCGCGAATCTAAGCCCTCGCAAAAAATGTTACTTTTGTCATTTGCGCGAAATTTGATCCCGGCGAATTTAAATGATGAAATAGTACATATTCTCTAATTTCGTAAATCATAAAGTGTCCGTTGAGTATTTTAGAAACAATGTCTTATTCTTGACAAGGGACTCGGGAAAAGTGACCGCAGCTGTAATACAAATGGATGCATCGGCGAACGTAGCGAATAGTCCATTTGCAACCAATTGGCGCACTTGTTTGTATACGCCGTAATGTCCCGATAGGTATATGCCGAGTACTCCGATCACGTGATAGGTACACCGATCCGGTACAGATGAATAGTGCAGTTCGGGATACCTTGAAATGGCCACCAAAATACTATGTGAATGGAAAACAAATATGGTTCCTATAAAAGGCAATTTCTCAATATTTCAACTGACACATTTTGTTTCGTCGCCGTCTTGGAAATAAATGCGCCGAGCTGTTTTGACCGGGCCATGCGGTATGTACCGACTTTATCGGAAATACATGCGCCCGCAAGTAGCCGGACTGAAACGAGCGTAGATCGGTGTCCCGCGGTATACCTAGGACTGATTCGGGACACCAATCAAGTGCGCCTAATGTTACGTACGTTAATCATTATATATTCTAAATGCAACACCAGTGCTCATTTCGCTAGTCTGCAATGTGCGACATAATATCGTTTATAATAAAATACTTGTTAAATACCTGTCTTTATTATGCTAATGTATAAGTTTACAAATATTATCAGATTTTCAAAAGTTTCTATTGATATTTTCTGCAATATCTTCCATTTACGAAATTCCCGACGCATGCGATCTAAATACCAGTCGCTTACTGCTAAGAAAATATATTAAAAAAAAACAATCACTAGATTTACCTTTTAGATATTTTCTAAGAATTTGATCTCATTTTAATGACAGAAAATGGCACAAATCAAACTGACGTAAGCCAGTATAGCAAACATGATTTTTCAAAAGTCGTAAATGGTGGATGGGGTAGTTGGGAACCTTGGACACAGTGCTCCGCAACCTGTGGGATCGGGATGGGTCGACGTATGAGGTCATGTTCTAATCCGACACCAAGCAACGGAGGGAACTTTTGTCCTGGAGAAACTTCAGAGTACAGACTTTGCAACGTGGAAAAGTGTGAACTTCAAGGTCATTTATGTTTTTAATAATGCAATGTAATTTAAAATAAAACATACTGACAGGCAGGAAGGCAAACAGACATAGTTTCTGAGACAGACATATAAATAAATAGATTGACGCAACATTGTCCTATTATTCAGGCTGTTTTTGTAATTATTATTATTTTTAGCGCTTAAAGAATTATTATCTATGAAAAGGTTGAAGTTTTTTACTGAAAGAAAAACGATATTCAACTGGTAATGTATAACTTGACCCATTGAGGTGTTACGTTATATTTAAATATCTAGCTGATGAGGAAACTATTGCCTATATTAAATTTCGGAAAAAATATGCGCTTAGATACTGGATACCGTGTAAATATATGAAACGTAATCTCCCAGATGTAACAAGATACCTGGATGCTAACCCGCGATTTGCATGCCTGACTACAAATCGTTAACTTTTGACATTCGTGTTTTTAGAGCAGAGCAGAGCAGATATAATTTTATATTTAGACTTTTACAAAGACCATGACATTCATAACCACAAATATAAGATTAATAAAAGTACCGTTTCTGCAGTGTGGCAGCCGTAGAAATTTGTCAAGTGCAAAATGCCACTAATGTGGTCAGTCAAAAATCGTTTATATCAGACACACAATTATGGTCAAGTTCGTCGGAGTTTCTACTACCTTCCTGTAGCTTATTGCTCGGCTAGATAAGTTGGATGTGCTTATTAAGCTGGGAGCTGTCGGATAATAACGTGTTCGATTTTCAGTTCGGGCTAGTTTTATCAGTTAAAATGTGGATCGTTTGCCCCAGTTTTATATGGATTTTTTTAACAGTTAGTGTTATGTGGTTAGATTATATTCTGTCACCGGACGAATATACCTTCTGCAATTTTATTTTCTTAATTGGTATTGTTTATTCAGCTCTGTCTGATTTTTTATTTATATGGTAAACGGATAATTATTTTGTTTCGGAACCACAGACTGCTAAATATAGAACGTTATTTATCTTAAAATCAGTACTGAAGGCTCCGTGTCAAATATCCATTTAGAACAATTCAAAATTTGTATTGCTTTCATACGAATAGAAAAAAAAGCGAACACGGTACATATGCGCATAATTATAAGAAGTAATGGAACAGCAATTAACTCACAACAAGGCTTTGCTCAGAGTTGAGTAAAACTCACAAAGTATACACTTTTGGGTGCATTTGATAAATGTATCATAAGAAAGCTTATTCAGTGATGTTGTTTTTTCATAAGTTATCAACGGTGGTTGGTCCTCATGGACAAGTTGGGCTCCGTGTTCTTTAACCTGTATGAAAACTAGATTCCGAAACTGTACAAATCCTGCACCGTCACAGGACGGTCACATGTGTGAAGGGAATGCTGAAGATAAAGAAACATGCAACCTTTTTACTTGTGTGTTCAGTCGTAAGTTCCTTCGTTATAATAGTTTTATTAGATCTATTTGGGTAATAATATATGGACAACTTGGGAGTATTTCCCATTGCTTATAGTGACTTAAGGTAGTCTAACTGTAATGCTTTCCCGCGCATAAATTTGCGACGTCGTCAAACATCGGCTCGCTTTCGGTGACTTCCGACGCTACTCGTCAGAGCCGATAGTAGCCGAAGCAACATCGATTATTGTCGACTGTTAGTGACAGCTAACCGAGTATTCCCGACATTCGAGAAAAAAGCGCGGGAAATCATTACAGTTAGACTACCTTAACTAATTAAGATAAGTGAAACTTGTCTTGTACTCACAGGAAATGCTACTGTGTGAGTCATCTGCCCTTCGACCAGCCTTGCAAGACATGAACATAATATTAAATTGATGTACCGTAAGTTGATATGTTGTTGGTTTTACCAGTTAATTTTAAACATCTC